>CM077673.1:241511787-242111787 GCA_039707655.1 Elymus sibiricus
GTAGAGTGCTGTCACGAAGTTTGCGGCCTCCTCAGTAATGAATGCCTCGGCCATCGATGCTTCAATTCTACGTTTATTTTTAACATTTTGCTCGAAGCGTCTTCTGCATCCTCTCAGTTGCGAAGCACCAACGATTTTGCACGCCCCCCCCCCCAATCTTGCCTCGATCGGGAGATGCAAAATCAAATGCTGCATTGGATTAAAGAATCCCGGTGGAAAGATCTTTTCTAACTTGCAGATCAACTCCGGCGCCAACTCTTCCAGTTCGTCTAGCACATCAGGCGATAGTTCTTTCGCACAAAGAGCACAGAAGAAATAGCTCAGCTCTGCCAGTACTAGCCATTCATCCTCAGGGATAAAGCCACGCAACATCACCGGCATTACCCGCTCAAGCCATATGTGCCAATCATGACTCTTCATACCAAATATTTTCAATTTGTCAAGACTCGCTCCCCTCTTTAGATTCGTTGCACACCCATCGGGGAACATCAACTGCATTTTCACCCACAAGATCATTTCCCTCATAGCTGGCCTTCCAAGATTGAACCATGCCTTAGGCTTCCTCCAGTTCTTCTTTCCTTTCGGTTGTCGCATGTTTTGTAACGGTCTATCACATAGAGCCTCTTGATCGACTCTAGCCTTAGGGTTATCCTTTGACTTCCCCTCTATGCCGAACAATGTACCAAAAAGGGCCTCGGCGATATTCTTTTCAGTGTGCATCACGTCGATGTTGTGTGGGCAAATGAGATCTTTAAAGTAAGGCAGATCCCACAAGCATATCTTGTGAGTCCAGGCGTGTTCCGAATTATACCCTTTGAAATATCCTGGACGCTCTGGATTAGGCTCGAGAGCGTTTAACTGATCCAGGGCCTGTTGGCCTGTCAATGCAGGTGGTGCAGAGTTTTTGACAACTCTACCTTTCATGAAATTTTTCTTGTCTTTTCTGAACTTATGGCCAGGATCCAGGAACTGTCTATGCAAGTCGAAGCAAGAATACTTGCGACCCGCCTGCAGCCAACGGAACTGAAGAGCTGCCTTGCATGTGGGGCACGGGAACCTTCCATGCACACACCGCCAATGAATAGCGCATACGCCGGCAAGTCATGCGTCGAGTACATGTACCACACATGCATTTTGAAGTTTTGTTTTGTAGCGGCGTCATATGTCTTGATCCCATTATCCCAAGCTTCTTGCAATTCATCCTTAAGCGGCTGCATGTACACATTCATATTCTTCCCCGGATAGTTGGGCCCTAGAATTATCAACGTCAAGAAAATGTTCTTTCTTTTCATAATCTCTCCGGGGGGGAGATTAAGTGGAATGACAAATACAGGCCAGCAACTGTATTGGGTTGCCGTCATACCAAACACTTGGAACCCATCCGTGCTGATGGCGACTCGAGGATGCCTTGGATCTGCCGCTTTGTCCTTATGTAAAGCATCGAAGTGCTTCCACGCAAAAGCGTCTGAAGTGTGTCCCAACATCGGATTCCCATCTGCATCTAGTTCGGTTCTTTTGCCCAATTTATGCCACGTCATCTGTCTGGCTGTCTCTTCGACCATGAAAAGACGTTGAAGTCTTGGTATGATTGGCATATACCGAAGAACATTAACTGGGATTTTAGTCTGACTCTTCTCACCCATACTGTTGTCTACCACAACATACCTGGAAGACTTGCAAATGGGACAATAGTTGAAGCCCGCATACTCAAGCCTAAATAAGGCACATCCATTCTCACAGGCATCTATCTTCTCATAGGGCATCTTAAGCGCACGTAGGATTTTGTCCGACTGGTACAGGTTTGCTGGCAATACATGGCCTTTGGGTAGAAAGCGTCCAAATATCGTCATCATCGCGTCGTAGCATTCTCTGCCCAGGTTGAACTGAGCCTTGAGAGCCATTACTTGCGCGATGGCATCCAGCTGACAAAGCTCAGTGTGCTCGTGGAGAGGACGTTTTGAAGACTCCAACATTTCATAGAAGGCCTTTGCAGATTCCTCCATCTCATCGTCCGAATCCCGAGCATCATCAAAGTCTTGCACCATGTCTTCGATCCCGGTACCATGCTCGTCGGTGCGACGACAAACCACCTCAGCTCTGGCATGTTGGGCAGACTCACCATGAAATCTCCACACCGTATAATCAGTCGTAAAACCCCACTTCTGCAAGTGTTTACCCATTTCATCCCGTGTCCACTTTTTATGGTTGTCGCACCGGACACAGGGGCACCAGGTTATATCCTGGCCATTTGCAAATGCGGCGCTCAGAAACCCCTTGGTTTTTGTTAACCATTCAATGGTCATTTCTTTCTGACTAGGGTGACCGGTGTACATCCAAGCACGATCACTCATCTTGCCTACCTACTAAACACACAAGAAATATATACATAATTCAGCAAACCATATTCATCAGTTAATAGAGTTTGTTAGTTTTATTACGTCCATGCAACCTAGACGCTAGTAGGTAAAGATAGGTCCTAATCCCACCCGAGTATGTGTAGATTGGGTTCGTTTTCCCATGCTCTGCTCCGCATCCGACGCAAAATTTCGGCAGCACCTCTCCGCTGTTCTCCTGATACACGTCTCGGCAATAAGCAGAGAGGATGTGTACCCGGAGAACAACAGGGAGGCACTGACGAAATTCTGCATCGGATCCGGAGCAGAGCATATGGGAAAACGAACCCAATCTACACATACTCGGGCTGTCCATGGATAACGTTGGACAATTCGAAAGAATCACGGTTATAAATATGCAAATGCATGCATATTTATAGATGTAACCCTTTCGAACGGGAGACGCATAGTGGTCACGCATACTGATGATTGACACCTATAGCTAGCAAGTTTCATCGGCACGAAGACCGGAACAGAGCAAATGAAGGGGGGAGGAGGAGATGTCATTTGTGCTCACCCACGAACGCAGGGGCGGAGCTCGTCGAACGCACGGGGAGGTCGTCGAACACCAGACCCTCGCAGCCCCGAAAGAACTGCACATTTAAATCCACCCGATCAACACAAATATATATGATGTTTTTCTTAACAAAATCGGGAAATATACTTCCTAACTCATAATTCACAAATATATGACCCCATCGGCCTCTGGAAGGCCGAAGAGCACCTTTTCGGTCAACAGGAGGCCGAAGAGGTGTCGGGGGTCGGGGGTGTCGTGTCTGGGTGGCGTGGTGTCGGGGTGTCGTGGTGTCGGAGTGTCGGGGTGTCGTGTCGGGGTCGGGGTGTCGGGCGGTGTCGTGTCTGGGTGTCGTGGTGTCGGGGTGTCAGGGGTGTCGGGGTGTCGGGGTCGGGGTCGGGGTCGGGGTGTCGGGGGGTGTCGTGTCAGGGTGTCGTGGTGTCGCGGTGTCAGGGGTGTCGGGGTCGGGGTGCCGTGTCGGGGTCGGGGTGTCGCGTCGGGGTCGGGGTGCCGTGTCGGTGTCGGGGTGTCGGGTCGGGGTCGGGGTGCCGTGCCGGGGTTGGTGTCGGGGTCGGGGTGTCGGGTTGTCGGGTCGGGGTCGGGGTGCCGTGTCGGGGTCGGGATCGAGGTCGGGGTGTCGGGGTCGGGGTGTCGGGTCGGGGTCGGGTTGTCGTGTCGGGGTCGAGGTGCCGTGTCGGGGTCGGGGTTTTTTCTCTTTTTTTCTTTTCTTCTTCTTCCTCTTCTTTCTTTTCTTCCTTTTCTTCCTTTTTTTTCCTTCTTTTTCTTCTTCTTCCTCCTTTCCTTTTTCCTCTTCTTCTTCTCCTCCTCTCCTCTTTTTTCTTCTTCTTCTTCCTCTTCTTCTTTTTTCTTCTCCTCCTCCTCCTCTTCTTCTTCTTCCTTTCCTTTTTTCCTCTTCTTCTTCTCCTCCTCTCCTCTTTTTTTCTTCTTCTTCTTCTTCTTTTTTCTTCTCCTCCTCCTCTTCTTCTGTTTCTTCTTCTTATTATTATTTTTTGTTCTTTTTCTTTTTTATTTTTCCTTTTTTTTCATCTTCTTTTCTTCTTTTTTTTCTTCTAGGTTTTTTTTCTACCTAAATGTCTAAATATTTTTTCCTATTTACCCAAACACCTAAACAACTATTTGCAAAACATCTAAAAACAGAAAACTAAAAATCTAATTAGAAAAACAGAAAAAAAAATTAAAAGGGGGGCAGGGGAAGCTCACCAGAGAGGGGCAGGGGGCAGGGCGGCCGGCGGCGAGGAGAGGAGGCCGGCGGCGAGGAGAGGAGGCCGCCGGGGAGGGGGCGGCGGCAGCAGAAGGGCCGTGAGGAGGGGGCGGCGCCGCGGTGGTGCAGGTGCGCCACGGGGAGGGGGCAGGCGGTGGTGGAGGGCGGGGAGGGGGCGGCGGCGGCGGTGAGAGAGGGGGGGAGGGGGCGGCGGCGAGAGGGCGGGGAGGGGGCGGCGAGAGGGCGGGGAGGGGGCGGCGGCGGCGGCGGCGGTGAGAGAGGGGAACGGGCGCGGGTGTGAGAGAGAGAGAGGTGAGAGAAAGAGAGAGAGGCAGGAGGCGCGGGGGGATGGCGAAAATTAAGCCCCCTCTTTGCCGTCTGCCAGCAGACGGCAAAGAGGGGGGCCGTTAGCCCGTCCCTGCCGTTACACTGTGGGCCCCCCCTCACCTCTTTGCCATCTGCTGATAGACGGCAAAGAAGTGGCCCGTGTGACCTGGCAAGTGCAGTACCAAGTGGGGCCCACTTTTTGTTCTTTGCCGTCTGCCAACAGACGGCAAAGAAGTGCAGATGGCAAAGAGCCTCTTTGCCATCAGCATGTTCTTTGCCGTCTGCTTTATAAAAGCAGACGGCAAATATCCTCTTTGCCATCTGCCAGCAGACGGCAAAGAGCTGGCAGATGGCAAAGTCCCTGATTCGAGTAGTGATTCCATATACTCATCTCTTCTTTACATGTACTTGTAATGATATCCATTCTTGCGAAACGACGAGATGCGCTTCTATCCCTGTCGAGGCCCTCGAGCAAAAATAAGGATATGATCGCATCTTGGGCGTTACAATTCAACATGGATTGTAGCAAAGAAATGCATTCAATCAAAGATCAACTATCATAATTAAAGTCTTTGCAATCCAAAATAGTGGGCACATCGCTAGTTAAAGTTTTGACCTCTTCAAACCCACTTTTATCAAAATTTTCATCAAGATGTTCACCCTCCAAATTATTGGGACGCCTTCTAGATAAAGTTGACTCTACTTCAGTCCTGTCATTATCAATTTTAATATTACTAAACAAGGAATCAATAGAAGAAACACCAATCACTTTAAGATCTTCATCTTTTTTGTGAAGGCAATCACTAGAAAACGTTTTTTCTAAGATTTCTCTTTTAGCTCTAAGCATAGAGGTTCTTTTCTTACTTTCATCCATAGAGACATATAAAGCTTTAATAGATTCATCAATCTTAGGCACAAAAGCTTTCAACTTGAGATTTTCAACATCATGAGAAATTCTATCAATGCTTCTAGACATATCATCAATCTTATTCAACTTTTCTTCTATCGTAGTATTGAATGCCTTTTGCTCTCAAGATTAGAGGTGTTACTACTATTATTGTAAGAAGAATTACCATAGGAATTACCATAATTATTAGAGGAATTTCCAGGAAAAGGCCTAGGATTAAAATTACCTCTATAAGCATTGTTATTGAAATTGTTTCGCGAGACAAATTCACATCTACGGAATCACTATTTTGCTAAATCAAGGTAGACAAAGGCACATCATTAAGATCAATAGGAGCATTTTTACTAGCAACCAATTTCATCAAAGCATCAACCTTATCGCTCAAAGTACTAATTTCCTCAACCGAATTGACTTTTTTACTAGTAGGTGCTCTTTCGGTATGCCATTGAGAGTAATTAGCCATGATATTATCTAGCAATTTAGTAGCTTCACCCAAAGTAATCTCCATAAAAGTACCACCCGCGGCGGAATCTAAAAGATTTCTAGAGACAAAATTCAATCCCGCATAAATTTTTTGTATGATCATCCAAAGATTTAAACCATGAGTAGGACAATTTGTTAGCATCAACTTCATTCTTTCCCAAGATTGTGCAACATGTTCATGCTCAAGTTGCTTAAAATTCATGATTTGCGTCCTAAGGGAAATAATTTTCACGGGCGGAAAATACTTAGTGCTAAAAGCATCCTTGCACTTATTCCAAGAATCGATACTATTGCGAGGCAAAGATGAGAAGCAAATTTTTGCACGATCCCGCAAGGAAAAAGGAAATAGTTTCAACTTAACAATATCATTGTCCACATTTTTTTTTTCTTTTGCATATCACATAATTCTACGAACGTGTTGTGATGGGACGCGGCATCCTCATTAGGAGTACCGGCAAATTGATCTTTCATGAGAAGATTCAACAAAGCGACATTAATATCACAAGACTCCGCACTAGTGGCGGGAGGAGCAATCGGAATACTAATAAAATCATTGTTATTACTATTGGAAAAATCACACAACTTGGTGTTCTCTTGAGTCATCGTGACTACGCAAACAAGATTGCAAGCAAGGAATAGATCCGGCAAGAAAAAGGGCAAACGAAAAAGAGGGCGAATAAAACGGCAAATTGGTGAAGTGGGGGAGAGGAAAACGAGAGGCAAATGGCAAATAATGTAATTGCAAGGAGATGAGATTTGTGATTAGGAACCTGCTAGATGATGATGGAGTCCCCTCGGCGCCTACGATAGGCATGTAGAAGAGACCGCTTCCTCCCCGGCAACGGCGCCAGAAATTCCTTTGACGTGGCTTGAGACTGTGTCGGTATTTCCCCAAAGAGGAAGGGATGATGCAGCATAGCAACGGTAAGTATTTCCCTTAGTTATGAAAGCAAGGTTATCGAACCAGCAGGAGGATCACCACCACCCAATAAGCAGCACCTGCACACAAACAACAAATACTTGCAACCCGACGCGAAAGAGAGGTTGTCAATCTCTCTACGGTAAAAAGATAGATTAGGTAGTGATAGATAGGAGAGATAGATCTCTCAAGAACACAAAATAAAAAGAGCAAATATGCAGCAATATGTTTTTGGGTTTTTGGTTTTGTAGGTCTGAAAACAAAGATTGCAAAAAGGTAGATCTAAAAGCAATATATTGGAAAAGTAGACCCGGGGGCCGTAGGGTTCACTAGTGGCTTCTCTCATGAGTATAGCGCACGGTGGGTGAACAAATTACTGTTGGGCAATTGATAGAAAATCGAATAGTCATGACGAAATCCAAGGCGATGATCATTATATAGGCATCACGTCCAAGATAGGTAGACCGACTCCTGCCTGCATCTACCTCTATTACTCCACACATCGACCGCTATCTAGCATGCATCTAGTGTATTAAGTTCATGGAAAAATGGAGTAATGCAATAAGAATGATGACATGATGTAGACAAGATCTATTCATGTAGGAATAGACCCATCTTGTTATCCTTAATAGCAACGATACATGCATGTCTTGCTGCCCCTTCTGTCACTCGGAAAGAACACCGCAAGATCGAACCCATCACAAAGAACCTCTTCCCATGGTAAGAAAAATCGATCTAGTCGACCTAACTAAACCAAAGATTTGGAGAAGAAATACGAGGCTATAAGTAATCATGCATAGAAGAGATCAAAGAAGACTCAAATAATATTCATGGATAGAAACTGATCATGAACTCAAAATTCATCGGATCCCAACAAACACACCGCAAAAGTTTACATCAAATAGATCTCCAAGAGACCATTGTATTGAGAATCATAAGAGAGAGAGAGGAAGCCATCTAGCTACTGCCTACGGACCCGTAGGTCTATGGTGGACTACTCACGCATCATCGGAGAGGCACCTATGAGGAAGATGAACCCTTCTGTGATGGTGTTTAGGTTGGATCTCGAAGTTCTGGAACTTGCGGCGGCTGGAATTGTGTTTCGTCGACTCCCCTAGGGTTTTTGGAATATTTGGGAATTTATAGGCATCAGAGGCGGTGGAGAGGGGCCCGGAGGAGGGCACAACCCATCAGGGAACGCCGGGCCCCCCCTGGCATGCCCTGGTGGGTTGTGTTCTCGTCGTCCCACTCCCCCGACATTTCTTTGGCCCATTGGGTGTCTTCTGGTCAATAAAAAATCTCCAAAAAGTTTCGTCGCGATTGGACTCCGTTTGGTATTGATTTTCTGCGAAGTAAATAACAAGCAAAAACAGCAACTGGCACTTTGGCACTATGTCAATAGGTTAGTCCCAAGAAATGATATAAAGTTGTTATAAAATGATTGTAAAACATCCAAGAATGATAATATAACAACATGGAACAAGGAAAAATTATAGATACGTTGGAGACGTATCACCTGACCCTTCTTATTTTGTGTTGTCTTTCCTTTCCTGCAAAGAACCATGCTGACCCCATGGGGGTGTGTAAAAATGGGTTATGTCCTTCGTGCCTTAAGTCGAACGCTATTTTGGGTTGAAAACAAGTTTCTTCTCCACGCTCTTTGTCAGGCTTGTATCCCTCTTTGGGATCGTCCTGCCGTTCTGCGTTGCCGAGGCCTAGCCCCCGGGCGCGTTCCAACCGTCGTCGGTGTGAGGGGTCCTGACGCGCGATGCTTAGGAGCTTGCCTCGTGAGGCCCCCTGGGGGAACCGCCCCGTGAAGAGATCCTACGTGAAAACACTTGGTCTAGACCGACACGTGCTTACCAATTTACACTAGGGCGCCACGCGAGGAGAGCAAGAACCAAGGGCTTTGGTGGGGTGACGTGTGCGTGGGTATGTCCGCGAACCAAAACCCAGTCCCTTGTGCTCCAACGTCGCTGGGACTAACCCAAGAACAGGCACCGTGCCCAGCTCCCGCGCGCATGAGGGCTAAGGGGGAACCGGTGGGCGCGTGCCGCGGAGGGGGCCTACGGTTTCCGAGGCGAGGGTCGTCAACCCTAAGGCTATTATGACCCTTGGTGGGGAGGGTTCTTCATTGGCTTCTCCGCCAGAGCGGAGCATGGGGCTTCCACTTGGGCGTGGGCATAGTCGCGGTTCGACAGTTATTCCGCCAGCGCGGAACATGGGGCTTCCACTTGGGCGTGGGCATAGGTGCGGTTCGACCGTTATTCCGCAAGCGCGGAGCATGGGGCTTCCACTTGGGCATGGGCGGGGGTCCTCCCGAGGCCGAAGCCTGGCGCGTCGAGAGGCTTCGGGGCGTGTACAACCCCTAACTCATTATTACGTGAGAGTGTCACGAGCGGCGATAAGGGAGGTGTCAGGTGCCTCGAGCACCTGGCTCGGGACCCTTTCCTCGTTCTTCGGGCGGTTCGCGCCTAGTTTCCGGCGCGGCTGCGCGCTCCCGCGACCCATAACATGGGCGCGGGGCGCGCCGCGCACTCGTCGTGGCACTCCGTCTGGGGCGGCAGGGTGCCCGCCCAGTGGCAGCGCGAGCCGAGTCGCACCCCCACTACCCGCCCGTGACAGTTCTCCGGGAGGGCGGGACACCAAAGACCTTGGTGAGGTGACTTGCACGGGGGGCCAGCCCGTGAGCCAGAGCTTGGTCACTTGGATTTCTCGCACTGCGAGGACAAGTCCTGGCGCAGGCGCCGTGTCTAGCCCTCTCCCACGGAACCATCGAAGGGGCGGTCGTAGGGGCGTGAAAATCCCCGGTGATGGCGAGACGCTAGAGCTTAATGCTTAAACAAATGGCATAATCTAAACAAGGCTTAATCGGGTTCATTACATAACGAGGGAATTCCAACTTTGGGGTAATGCAAAATACAAGAGGGGATGGGGCCGCTTGACTCGAACAGACCACAAAAATAACCTGGCAGCTATGCCGCTGCGGGAGCCTCAGGCCGCTTGATGAAGCGTGCCGTGGAGGTTCACCCCTCAGGGGCCGGCTGGCTCCTGAGACTTTGGAGACCCGCGAGGTTATGACACCACGCAAGGCACCATCGTGAGCTACGCCTGCTTTTGGAAGGTGACGCTGGTGCTCACTAAGCCAAAAGGCACGCGGGCGTAGTTGGTGGTGATGCGCGAGGACCGGAAGAGGTCCTGGGACCAGGCCATGTTAGATCCCGTGCCGTCAACGTACGGGCGCCCCCTGCCGCTCCTCCTGGGGGCGTCGGTCTGTACTGTCTGGCGTTCCGGGTGACGCTCCTCCCGCCGCTTGCCGATCCCTTGGTCGATGAGCTCCTATGACGCTGGCGCCAGGCGCCGCGCTCCTTGCTCCTGGAGGCGCGCGTCGAGGCACGCCTCCAAGTGGTGCCTGAGCTCCTCCCTCGTCATATCAGCCAAGTCAGACGCTTCCGAGGCGGAAGCCCCCGAGCCTGGCCTAAGGGAGGCGCCGGGCACGCCTTCCTATACCGAGAAGAGGCAGGCACCGACAAGGGCATGGGGCTCGCGTCATCGGTGTCGAGCGCTACATTCTTCATCTTGGAAAGGCCTGGGACGAGCAGCAATTCCTTCTTCCTTGGGAGCGCGGCCTCGCGAGGCCCAACGCCTCCCTCATCGCTGGAATGCTCGGCTGTGGCAGCTTTGTAGGCCCGCTCGAGGGAACGGACCGCGTCTTTCTCGTCACAGGCGATGGTGATGACACTGTTGGGGCCCGGCATCCTAAGGACGTTGTAACCATGGTGGGTCACTACCATGAACTTGGCTAGGGCCGGTATCCCATGATCGCATTGTACGGGAGGCCGATGCGTGCTACGTCGAAGTCGATGAGCTCTGTGCGGTAATTGTCGCACGCGTCGAAGGTGACGGGGAGGCGGACCTGCCCCAAGGGGGCAATGGGACCGCCGGTGGGGCCGGAGAACGGCCTAGTGGGCGCCAGCTGACTGTAGAGCACCTGGAGAGTCTCAAAGGTCTCCGCAGAGAGCACGTTGAGGGCGGCGCCCACGTCGACGAGGGTCATGGTAACGGAGACGTTGCAGATGATGGGGGTACATAGCAGGGGGAGCATGCCCGCGGTAGCCATGGATTTGAGGCCGTCCCTGGAGTCGAAGGAGATGGCGTATTGGGACCACTTGAGGGGCCGCGCGGCTTACGCCCCCCGGAGGGTGCCACTTACGGCGTGGGGGAGCTGTCCGAGGCAGTGGTTTGACAAGAGGGCTTCTGCTCCGCCAAGGATGCAGGCCACCATGCGAGGCCCCTAGTCATCCCCAAGCCCTCCGTCAGATGAGCTGCTACCGCTCTCCCTGGGTGGCCGCGGTCGCGACGGCAGGGCCGCGCTGTCCTGGGGGCATGCCCCATGAGGTGGCCTTGGCTGGGCGTCCTCCTGAGGCCGACCGTGCTCGCTGTCTCCGCGAGGCTGTTCACGCCAGCCTTGGTTGTTACTGCGGTTGTCCCTCCTGCTACCACTACGGCTGCCTTCACGACCGGCGTTGCGGCCCGGGCGCTGGCAGGCGCGCTCGCTGCGGGATGGTCCGAACGCTCAGCAGTCTTCCGTGCCGTGGGTGCGCATGTTGTGGTGGGCGCAGAACATCCCACCGCCCCCCTCGGGTGCATCGCCGCCGGGGACGGGCGGCGATCCAAAGCCGGCCACCGTGACCCGGAGGAGGAGGAGGATGGTGCGAGGCAGGCCCTGCTCGGGCCTGTCAGGCCGAGGCCCGGCTAGGTCATCGCGCGGCGGTGAGGGAGGCCCGCCGCCAGCGCTCCCTCCTCCCGGCGCTGGGGGCCGAAGCGGGAGATAGGGCGCCAGAGCCCTCCTGACAACGGCGACGAGCTCGGTGATATGGTCCGCCCAGGCGTCGTGGCCCCCTTCCGTCGGGCGGTGGCGGAGCAGTTCACTCGCCATGAGCAGCGTGTCCTGTGTGTTCAGGTCCCCCACGTGAACGCCGGAACGGCTGCCTCGCCGCGCCGGGGGCCATGAGTGGCCCTGTCGTTCGCGGGCGGCACGGCCGACGACAGCTGCTGCCGCGGTGTAAGAAAGGACGTGGCGTCTGTTCGGCGCTGGGTGCGCTGCGCGTGCGCGGCGGGTGTCAACCATTGGGTCGGCACGGGCGAAGCCGAGATGGAGCTAGAGAGCAACGGCGCACCCGTACCTGGCATGCCAAATGTCAGAATCGGGGCTCCGTGGACCTAGAAAGGTTCGAACTCTGGGGTGCACTCGCTCTCCTGCCCTACTCTGCTTCACAACCTCACGATGACTCGAGCAAAGGAAGATGAACAAAGGACATACGGTTTACCCAGGTTCGGGCCACCACACGGTGTAAGACCCTACTACTGCTTGTCTTGATTGCTAGAGGATGGGGATGAGTACAAGGTGTGTTTTTTGCTACCCAAGGTTCGATGCACTCTATGGTGGCTGGTTTCTACTCTTATACTGGCATTGGTCCTCTTCCCCCCCGAAAACACAAGGCAGGAAGGGTCGCCACAACGGCCAGTTTGAAGGGGGACAAGACTGCAGCCTATCCTGACAAAAGTGGTCTTCGTTTGTCAAAGCTCTTCGTCGTGACGTGATCGTGGGCTAGGGGGTGGCCTCCGACCTGCCGAGCCCCCGGTCTTGGTCCTCTTGCACAAGAAAGGAAACCTTTTGGGATTGCTTTGGGAGCCCGCGAGCTCGCGTTTCTCCCCTATCACCAAGGAGGAAAACCTCTCTGTCTGTGCCAGCTGGTACGCCTTGGCTCCGTCTGGCGCGGCGCGCGTCATCCATGTGCGAGCACAGTGGTCACAAGGCCCTGTCGAGCCAATCCTGGGTGGACCCGCCTCCTGAGGGCTTCGGGGACAACCTTGCGGAGAGGCCTCGCGAAGTCCCTGGCGGCGATGTCACTGCATGCCTCGAGAGAGGTGGGCCCTCATGAGGACCTTGCCCGCGAAGCTCATGGACGAGCCGCGCAGTGCTTAAGACATCCCCCACATCCTGGGCTGCAGGCAGACAGGCCTGGGTACCCCCAGTCCCAGAGGCCCGACAAGCACCGCACCCCTCGGGGAGATAATGGGCAACCGGGATGCGGCCGGACGGATTGCCAAGTGTGCCATTCAACTGGCCGACTACCACATCACTTATGAGTCCCGCACCGCCATCAAGTCCCAAGCACTGGCGGATTTCCTCGTCGACTGGGCAGAGACGGAGTACCTGCAGCCGCCTCCCGACTCCACCCATTAGCGCATGCACTTCGACGGATCGAAGATGCGCACCGGCCTCAGAGCCGGCATCGTCCTCACCTCTCTGAACGGGGACCGGCTGCAGTACGTCCTGCAGATCCACTTTGCCGCCTCGAACAACGTGGCGTAGTATGAAGCGCTTGCCCATGGCCTCCGGCTGGCCAGGGAAATCGGCGTCCGACGCATCCTGTGGTTCGGCGACTCCGACCTGGTGGTACAACAAGTCTCTGGCGAGTGGGACGCCAGGGACGCGAACATGGCCAGCTATTGTTTCCTGGTCCAGCAGCTGATGGGTGGATTCAAAGGCTGTGAATTCCACCACGTCCTACGAGCCAGCAATGAGGCCGCCGACACGATCACCAAGATCGGCTCCACCCGGCAACCCATCGATCCCAGCCGGCGTGTCCCTCGAGCACCTACGCAAGCCATCCATCACGCCATCGCCGGACTCCAAATCCATCTTCATCCCGGCGGACCCCGGGGCATCCGCCCCGCCGACTGCTCTGTCCGGCCCTGGGGCTGCCGGCTCCGACCCGGGGGCTGTGTCAACCGTCCCGGGGACTGCCCCGCCTGACTCGAGGGCCGTCGGCTCCGACCCGAGGGCTGCGCCGGCCGACCTGGGGACTGCGCCGCCGGGCCCGGGGGCTGCTGGCACCGGCCCGGGGACTGCCCCAGCAAGCCCCATGCTCGCCCCAGCCGGCCCGAGGGCTGCCGACCCCGCTCCATCTGCCCCAGGAGCGGTGGCCGTCCTAACGGTGGTCACGGCCCCGTCCTAGGCACATCCCTTCCTCAACTACATCCTAAATGGCGAGCTGCCCGCCGACGAGGTTGAGGCCCGTCAAGTCCAACGGCGGTCGACCGCCTACACCATCATCAACAACGAGCTCGTCAAGCGCAGCGTGATTGGAGTGTTTCAGTGCTGCGTCGAGCCGGAGAAAGGCCGCGAGATCCCCCGGGATATCCACCAGGGTGAGTTCGGTCATCATGCCGCCTCACGTGCCTTGGTGGCCAAAGCTTTCCGTCATGGTTTCTATTGGCTGACCACCCAGGAAGACGCCAAAGACCTGGTCAACAAGTGCAACGGCTGCCAATGCTTCAAAGCACGCAGCCACCAGCAGGCTACCGCCCTCTAGACCATCCCACTTACCTGGCCCTTCGATGTCTGGGGCCTGGACATGGTGGGCCCGTTCCGGACCGCCCGGAACGGCCTGACACATCTACTGGTGGCCGTCGACAATTTCACGAAGTGGATTGAGGCCAAGCCAATCAAGAAGCTCGACGGCCCGACTACGGTTATGTTCATGAAGGATATCGTCGTGCGCTACGGCATACCGCACAACATCATCACCGACAACGGAACCAACTTCGCCAAAGGTGCGCTGCTCACTACTGCGAGGCGCAAGGGATCCGGCTGGACCTCACGTCCATGGCTCATTCACAGTCCAACGGCCAGGCGGAGTGGGCCAACGGCCTAATCCTGGAGGACCTCAAGCCTCGGTTGATCAAACCGCTGGAGCGCTCGGCCGGCGCCTGGGTCGAGGAGCTGTCAGCTATGCTTTGGAGCCTACGGACCACGCCCAACCGCTCGACCGGTTTCACTCCCTTTTTCCTGGTGTACGGGGCGGAGGCGATCATCCCCACTGACATCGAGTTCGACTCGCCGTGTGTCACCCTCTACACAGAGGCTGACACAAATGAAGTGCGGGAAGACGGCGTCGACCTCCTCGAGGAGGCGCGCGAACTGGCACTGTCCAGATCAGCCATCTAGCCTTCGCCGCTATCACAGCCAGCGGGTCAAGACCCTCTCGTTCCGAGAGGGCGACCTGGTGCTCCGGCTGATCCAGCGGATAGCCGGCCAGCACAAGCTGTCCGCCCCATGGGAAGGCCCGTTCATCGTCAGCAAGGCATTGAGCAACAACGCATACTACCTAATCGACGGGCTGGAGAGAAGAAAGAACAAGAGGGACGCCTCCGGCACAGAGACGGAGTGCCCATGGAACGCGGAGCTCCTCCGCCCGTTTTACAGTTAGAGCAAGTGTATGTACATGTTATCCCCTTTTGCGCAATTAATGAGCAGCCGATGCCCCGAGCAGGTCTCGGGGACTACCTTTTCCGTTCACACTCGTGGCAAAATTTCCTCCCCACGGCCCGCCCCCGAACCGGCCACGCCGGCTCGCCCAATCTCTCCCAGATCGGCTAAGTACTATACCCCCTCCCCTGCGGCCCAACGCTCCCCCGGCTACAGACCACAACCTGGCTGTCTAGCCGGCAGGAGCACAGACAGAGGGGCGGGACGGATAGGAAAAGCGACAAGGAAAGGGCTGGGCCAGGCCGAGCTAAGCTGCCCGTTCGGAACCAAAACTTGCAAAAACTTCTAAGTATCATGACCCCGCACTCCCGCTGCCCACTCCTCGACCCGGCCACAGACCGCAACCCAGCTGTCCGGCCGACAGGAACAAAGGCAAAAGGAGTAGGGCGAATGAGCAAATAGACAAAGGCAAGCGAAAAAGACGAACGGGCCGACAGCCTGCCACCAACAGATGCATAATTAGAAAGATAAATACTGGCGCACGGCCAAGAGTGCATTACAATAAAATATATACACCCAGTGGGTGGACCTAACCAAAGAAAAACTCAACAGGAAAATAGCAGGCCTCAGACGGCCGGCGAAGGCGGCTGGCTCGCGTCCGCGCCACTAGCCGGCGGAGGCTGCTGGCTCGCCCTAGTGCCGGCAGCCGGCGGTACCTCCACTCCCGCAGAAGACGAGACCGCCCCACCGGCGTCGGCTCCCTCTGGCGCACTTTCGTCAACAGCCTCACTCGAGCTGGAGCCGACCTCCTCGTCGCCATAGTTGAGCGGCACACCAAACTGGTCTTCTGGGATGGGCGCTCCGTCCGGCCCTAGCTCCGGGAAATAGACCTCCGGCGGCGCATAGCTGGCCAGCTCATTGGCTCGAAGGCCGATCACCTCGTCGCGCAGCACCAAGTCATTATGCGCCTCCGCCCGCATAGTCGCCAGCTGGCCCAGGCTGATTCCCGGATACCAGGAGAGGGTGAAGCTTAAGGCCCGCTGCCGAAGCCCTCCACCCGTCAAAACGACCGACAGCGTGCCCGAGCCACCTGGCCACTCGGTCGGCAGGGATCGGCACCGTCCGGTCGGGCCAGAGAGCCTCGACAACCTCCTCACCCACCGACCGGAGGCGCTCGATGAATGCCTTCACGTGAGATAGGTGAGTCTCGCAGGCGAGGACTACCTCCTCCATCGTCCACCCGGCACCCTCCTCCACCTCGCCGCCGAGGTCCGCCCGGTGCTGCTCCACGGCTCGCTCCGCCCGCTGTTGGGTTTCGGGAAAATGGCCTGGACCAGCAAGAACAGTCAGAAGAAAAACGAGCAAAACCCCAACGAGCATCGACTGTCGGCCGGACGCAACCAAGAAATAAAACCAAAGACTCTTACCGGAGAAGGCTTCGTCAACCTCATGGAACAGCATGAGTGCACCGGCCGCCTCCTTCTCCGCCTTCGCCTTGGCCGCCTACGCCTGGCCGAGCGCCTCGCTAACCCGGGCCACCTCGCGGCGCAGCTCCTCCGCCTCCCGCTCCTTGGTAGCTGACGCTTTCAACGCGTCCTCCTTCTCCGCCGCGTCCTTCTAGAGCGACGCGGCGAGCCTCTCCAACTCCACCGTATGGTCGGACTTCAACTGGTCCATTGCCACCCGCTCGGCCTCAAGCTCCTTTGCGAGATGGTCGCGCTCGCCAGCGGTCTCGTCACGCTTGCCCCAGACGTCCACAAGCGCGCGGCGCACCTCTTCCTCCGGAATTGCCCCCGTTGTGCCAAGGAAGCCGGTCAGCAGCCGGCACGACAAAAAATATATCAAGGCAAAGACACATGAGAAGATTCGGCCCGGCTGCCACGCACCCGACCCGAATCTCGGGGACTACAACGCATGAGTGCGCTGGCGCGCACCCACCACTCGAAGAACGTACCTCGGACCGTCTGCAGTTCAGCCGTGGGGGCCTCGACCTCCTTCTTGGTTTTGTATTAGGAGTTCTTGGCAAAGCAACACAGCGTGGTTGCCTCCATGAAGAGCACCCCGCGCCGCGCAATGTCAGACTGCAAACGAAACAACAAAGACAGGTAAGAAATTTTAAGAAATATTTAGCCCGGCTGCCATGCAGCCATGCAGCCGGCCCGCATCTCGGAGACTACACCCAGTGGGTGCGTTGGTGTGCTCCCTCTGGAAAATAACAAGAAGGACAAACAAAACAGACTTGGACGACACGTTCCATCACCTGGAAGTTGCCGACGGCAGTCTGGGCGAAGGTTGCCACCCCCTGCTGGTACCAAGCCACGGCCCCAGCCATGCCGGGCAGCGCAATGACCTGCTCCGCAGACGGCGGAGCCAAGCCGGAGCCTCAGGGGCCTAGTTCAACTTCTCCCACTCCGCCAGGATGGCGGACATCGACCGTCCACCACGGCTGTACCCGCTGCCAGAAAGGCCCCGACCCATCCGGGCCGGCGGGCGTGGGACCCGGCTGGGCCGTTGAAACGACCAAGGCCCGGGCATCGCCGCCCGAGGCCCCGGGCTCCGACTGGCGCGGCGACTCTGCCACCGTGCTGATCGCCCCTCCCTCCACCGCCGGCTCCGGCACCTGCGGCACGACCGCCTCTGGCTCCTTCTGCTGCTCTACGCAGGCCGGCTCCGGCAGCCACTCCGTTCGGGCCGGCTCTGACTGTTGCTCAACCCGAGCCGGCGGGGCGGCTGAGGCGCCGGCCCCAAGTGCCACCCGGGCCGAGGCACCCTCCGCTCCCTCAGCAGCAGAGTCCCATTGAGCGGCGGCCGCCGCCAACGCCTTATCCGCCCGGAGTTGAGCGGCCTGCTCCCTCTCGAGCCGCGCTATAGCGGCGTGCTCCACGACCAACTTCGCGGCCGCCTCACCGCCCGGCCTTGACGGGGCTGACAGCGGAAGCTCGATAGCAGCGCTGAAGCAAGAAGACCGGCGTAAACTCAAAGTGAAAAGAGCAGATACGACAAAGAAGCATCACCCGGTGAACCTACATACCAGGATACGAGGGGGATCTGACGCCCGCCATGCCTCGACGTCCTCTGCCCCGGCGGCCAGGCACTTGGTGGCAGTATGGACGAGCGCACCTTCTTGGTGGCTGGGCCAGCCGACGGCCCCTCAGCCGGTCGTTTCTCCCTCCGCCGTCTGGCGGCGGGCCGGCTGTCCCGCAACCGGCCGCTCCTCGCTCCCATCACGATGCCGGATCCGGGGCGGCACCGCTGCGATAGGCGGCACGTACAATATTTGTACATCATCATTATCATCATCGTCCGTCCAATCCCTCAAAGAGACGTCGGGGAGGGACTCACCGGCTCCTCCAAGCCCGCCGGCCCCGGTGCTGTCTGGCGCCTCCACCTCACCCTCCTCTACCATATCCGGGGCGTCCCCACCGCCGGAGGCGTCCGAGGCATCGCCCTCCATCTCGTAGTCAACGAGGTCAGAGTCCGCGCGGTTGTCCGCAAAGTTCAGTAGCTGCGGCCCGTCCGGGATCAGTTGCCGGCTGAAGCGCTGATAAAACAGCCGGCCAGGCATCAGGGCCGCATAATAAGAAAGTAAGAAAGAAGAAAAGTTGCCAAGACTAACCTCCGACACAGGAAAGTTGGGGCAGCACGGCTCCTTGCCGAACTTCCAGTCGTCCGGGCGCAGCCGAAATTTGGTGATGTTGTTGACCCGACGGGCAATCTTGACCGACCCAGGTCGATGGTCGACAGCTGGCACGGGTCCTACAGCAGGCCCATATCGCAGATGCGGTGCGGCCGTTCTTGGAGCGGCAACACTCAGTGGGCGATGAACACAGCCACCAGATCCACCAGCATCAGCCCCTCCGAGGCCTTGAGCTGCTGCAGCCGGCTCAGGATGGCAGTAATCTCATCGCCGTGCGGCTCCAGATCCTAGTTGGTGTCGGCTGGCGGGGCATCGACGAACTCCGGCAGGTTGACCCAGTCGCGCTCCGCCCCGAGGCTTCGGACGTAGAACGTCCATTGCCACTTCTTGAAGGACTCGATCAACTTAATCTTGGGGAAGAGGTTGTTGAGGCGCGCATACACCACCGCGCCTCCGCAGGAGTACGGCACCTCGTCGTTCTTCTGGGCGCGGAAGTGGAAGAAGGATCGAAACACGGAGGAAAAGGGCCAAAACCCGAAGTACCCCTTGCACAACGTCACGAAGCACGCGAGGTACAGGACCGAGTTCGACCCCGGATGGTGGATCTGGAGGCCATAGAACTCCAGGAACTGCCGTAGGAAGCGGCTGGCTAGGAGCCCAAACCCCAAATTGAAGTGGGTGACAAAGACCACCCGCTCGCCCTCGCGTCCCAGCGTGTGAGCCTCCAACAGCTCCACCGGCGGGATCTTGCACGCTTGGTGAAAGCGCTCGATGTGCTCCTTGGTGAACACCGAGCCTTCCCAAGACCCGGGAAGGGCCGCCGCGGCCATCTCGATGCCTGGCAGCGGTAGCAACACAGTGAAGAGGCGGGAGAAAGAGCGACAGTCACCCAGCGGGCCGCCGACGCCATGCGCTACGGGCGCATGGAGGGAGGTGAGGCGACGGCGAGTGCTGTGGGCGCGCGAAGGAGGGAAGAATGGCGACGGACCACTCTGGTCTCGAAGCGAAGGAGCGAGGAGGAAGGCGAGGCGTAGCAGGAGGAACTGATGGCCTCGGCATCTCCTCCCCCGCCCCATTTATAAGGGGCTAGAAGACGTGGGGGCATGGGATCAGTTACGCCCACGTCCCCCATTAGCCCGATACCGACGGGCGCATTAAGCGTGGGCGCGGAATCCCAACCGATGACCTACAACCGCAGAAGATCCCGCTCGCGGGCCGATGCCTAGTGGGCTACACCTGCGGCGGCGCCCCTCGCACGCGTGGTGGCAAGCCTGCCCCCCTATGTGGCCTGTACGTGGCACATGCCGGCTAGCGGCGGACCCAAGGCGGTGCTGCGGAACCCCAGGCGTCGGGGCCAGCCGGCCGGCTGCGCCGACGTTTCGACGGTTTCTACTTTCGGGGAAGCGTTCGGACCCCATCATCCCGAGGCCTCCGGACCCCAACGGCTTCGAGGGCTACTGATGGGGATATGAATCCTAGGTATAACAAAGCGGAGGGAACCCAACTCCAAGACATTGGGGGGGGCTGGCCCCCAGGCCGGCTGGCAATAGGCGACCCTTTAGGCAGTAGTACTACCGGCCTGGCTGGCCAAGCACGACGACAGCCGGCGGGTCAGCGGCCGTCCCATTCACCCGTACCGGCGTACGGCGACAAGACGAGACCCCCAGGAGAGAGGCACACGTGGCTATAGGGCGCGTTGATAGGCTCTGTGTGGCTACAGGGCGCGTTGACAGGCCCCACATGGCTACAGGGCGCATTGACAGGCCCCGCGTGGCTATAGGGCTCGCTGACGCCGGCAGGGCGCGGCTACAGGACCATGGATACCCCCAGACTTGACCAGGCGGAGCGGCCCTATAGCCGGCATGCCGCTACCTACTCCATGATGACCAAGCATGCGGGCCACAGTGGCGCGCGGCCGGCGGGCCCCATGCCCCGACAAGACTCGACAACCGGCGGGCCCCACGGCCAGCCTGAGAGGCTGGCAGCCGGGGCCCGCGCCCCCTTTTCCCACTTATTGTAATCAGCCGGCTGCACTATAAAGCCAACCCCCGGTCCCCAGAGAGAGACACGGGCGAATAGAGAGAGAACACACCCACGGACACACACACACACCACATAGAGGTAGCAAGGCCGGTAGCGAGAGCTTCGTCTTCCTTCTCACGAACAACTCCAGGAGCACCTTGTATTGTGACCACCTATAGTCACTCCGACAGGACTAGGGGTTTTACCTACCCTGGAGGGCCCTAAACCTGGGTAGGTTTGGCGTCATGTGTCTTGTGCCACCACCCGTCTCCGGACGCCGCCGGAGCCCGTCGGCCCCAAACCACGATCTAAGCGACCCCCTGGCATCTGTCGCAAAAATACCACGATAGACACAAATATTATTTTTTCCAACCAGTTTTTTTTTGCTTCATCTAGCGTGTTCATGTATTTCAAATTTGAATAATGGCCATTAAATGGCTAGAAACTCACGCACTGTCTTAAAAAGGCCAAATGCATACTGAATCTTTTTCCATCCTTAGCATAATGGTTATATTCATGCATTGTAAGTGAAAAAAATCAATGCCAAGTGAGGCAGCGACTCGCGGGTCGTCATAAACCATGCCCGGCGCCCATTCCTTCTCGAAACCACGAGGTAGCCTTCGTGTGCTGCTTCAGTTTGTTACATGAATGTGTCATAGCTTATCTGAAACAAAGCCATAATTTTTACCACGGCATATTGGTGGCATGTCATGAAATCATGCAAATTTACATGTACTTCAGATCATTTTTTGATTTCTTGATTTTGAAAAATTAGATTTTGTGGGGACCCCGACTCACAAGTCATGATCATCGAATGCACGTGTACAGTGATCCCAGAGATCAATGCTCACTAAACACACAGAAGCTTAATAGCAAGATTCTTACATCCATACATATTATCTTACACAAATAAAGACCATCATGGTCAAGTCTTACATAGGTAGGGCCATGTAGGCCAAACACGAAACATAACTAGCAGCAGAAGTCTTGAACGAAAGCATGAACCCATGCCATCTGCCTTAACCCTACAGGCATTCTGACTGGGAAGCGTCCTAGTTCACATGTTCGTCACCAACGAATTCTTCACCATATCCCTGCTCTTCCATGCCAGGCCAATTAAATAACCAGTGGCAAGACAATGAGTACTTTGAATGCACTCGCAAGCAACCCATATTTTGGGACAAGGTATAACAATGGATGATATAGCACTAAGTAGGTAAGTTGCGGAAAGCAAATTTTTGAGTGCAAAGACATGATCAACCAACTTGTAAGAGCATACATCATGGGAATACAAGTATCCGTGTGAAAGGTTACATATATCAATATAATCAAGGTCTGAACATCTCATGTTCAATCATCTTGTCAAGTCATCCGACTTAACTCGAGTATTCCACCTTTCTCCCACACACACGCCCACATACCAAGTTTTTAAAACATCGGACGTAGTTTAAGCAGGAGCACCAACTGTCCATGAATGTGGACACGGCTATTCGAATAGTTTTACACTCTGCAGAGGTTGCACACTTTACCCACAAGACTCGGGAAACTTCCGTGTCAAGCCACGACTCGCGGTATTGTTCATACCCGAGGCAAGTAACCGAACAATGCCTTTCCCATGGCGATACTAAACAAAGATTCCACTCGTTGGTGACATCCCTCATGATATACATCACCCGTATCATCCATGAGGGCAGGCAACGGTGTGCCCGATGTCTATGAAAACAGCCCATGATCGTCCATTCCGGTACAACCCCGTATCGAGAGTGACCACGCCACTCCCGCCACTAGTAATGCGGGCTCTATGCGAGCATCAACGAAAGGAATCAACAAGCCCCGTCCCATAAGGGGTATCGTGGTTGTACATGTAAGGTTGGGACAGTCAGCAGATCTTAAATATCTCCATTTTCGAAAACACACACACACTCACACAACTTGCTCCGGTACACCACTTCCTTGTCAAGTGGTTAACTAGCTCATCATCATCTCCCTCGGGTTTTAATGGCACCCGGAGGGGTTTCCAAAAAGTTTCTTTGAAAACGTTTCCGTTTCCTTCTCCATGCATAATCCCACCCCACTTTGCGTAGCAGCTACTCAGCATCCTATCTACTTCCCACCCACAGAACTCTAAGTAGGAGGGAGAGTCATGTCATGCAAGTATCAACGGTAAAAGTATCGGAGGCAACCCATAAAGGTGGTCACCATAGCATCATGATTCACATAACAAAATAAAGTGCTATATTGTCGGATTTCGGGCTCCGCAAAACCCTCAAAGGTTCGAACACAGGGGCGTGTACGAAGATCCCCCGTAGCCTCGCCCTACCTAGCTCGCTACTCGATGGTTAGGACGATGAACTCGCACGATGACAAGGAAGAAGATGCACACGACGATTTACCCAGGCTCGGGCCGCTGCGAAGCGTAAAAGCCTACTCCTGCTTTGGTAGATTGCCTCTCGAGGAGGTGTGGAGGATGAACTAGTACAATGGTGAGGAGCCTCGCGAGGGCGCTCGAGTGGTACTCTTGGCTCACTGCCTTGTGTGTTGTGTGTTGTGTTCTCTCCTGCTTCCTCTCTCTTCTACGGTGCAACCTAGCCTCTATATATAGTAGGGGCCCGGGTCCTCTTCCCTTATCGCAATGGCGGGAAGGGATCCCACAATGGCCAAATTTGAAGGGGGACAGGAGTTCATCCCCACCTCGTCAAAAGGTGGTCTTCGCCTGCAAAGTGGCTGTCGACGATGCAGAGGTGGGCTCGATGATGACATCCGCCCTGCGGGGCTCGTGGTCGTGGTCTTGTTGCACCGGAATGGAAACCTTTGGGTGGCGCCTTGGGAAACCGCGTACGTCCTTGCTCCCTTTGCACCAAAGGGGAAACTGTCCCGCTAGGCACGCTGGCGCCCGCCTGTCCTTCCTTGCGTCATCCTTGACTCCTGAGGCCGGGTTCTGCATAGAGATCTCCGCCGCTCCGGAGGGGTCCTGAGGAGGCCCATTCCTTGTTGGTCTTGGTGCTGCTTCCCTCGCGAGCTCGGGTCCTCGCGAGGGCCTTGTCTTGAGTGGGGCTGCGCCTGGTTGTGCTTGGCTCATGATGTGGGCCATGCCCTGGGCCGCAGGCAGGCAGGTCTGGGTACCCCCGTTCCCAGAACGCCGACAGTAGCCCCCGGGCCCAAGGCACGCTCAAGATGGCTTCTAGGCGAAGCCCTTGAGGACGGCCCGAAGTGCCGCGGGTCCCAAACGCTTGCGGCCCAGGCTTTACACGCGTCGAGCGCCTGGGCGGCGACGCCCCTGCTCCCGGAGGGTATCAGGAACCGCCCCAAGTCAAACTGATGCGACGCCCGTGTGCAGCGCCGGCCATCATTGCCCTTCCTTGAATGCTACTGCTCCCTCGGGCCGCCACTCCTCGGGCCACGCGGATGTGACCCGTCAATAGGCAGGCGATGCGACGCGGACGGCACTGCGCTGATCGAACCGCTCCGCGGCGCCCGAGAGGCGCACGACGCCTGCTCTTCCACGACGCCTCGCGGCTGCAGTTACGCCTATAAATCCACCCCGCCCCTGGCGGGGGGTGGGCATTGCAGTCTCGAGGTGTCTTCTTGCTTCCATCGTTCCATAGAGAAAGCCCTATCCTCTTCCCAGCTTCTCCTCTCCCATGGCTTTGGGAGGAAGTGTTGCAGGCGCGGGGAAGCGCGCGGCCCCGTCGGCCCCCTCTCCCTCCTCAGGAGGCAGCGGCGGGGGGTCCTCGGGGCCGGCGCAAGTTCGCCGGCGCTGGGCCATGGTCAATGAGTGAGTACTCCGCCGCCTCCCTCCTTCTTAGTCGTCTTTTCCAGTGCTCCGGACATGATGCTCTCCTTCTCCCAGGGCGCCTGCGGCCAAGAAACGCAGGCTCGGCGAGCTCCAAGAGGAGGTGGACGCGCTGCGATCCCAGCTGGCGACCGCCGAGGCCGCCTTCCAAGCCGCCCTCAGGGGTGAAGCGGAGGCCAGGGCGGAGCTGGCGTCCTTCCAGGCCCAGGTTAAGGAGGCAGCCAACGCCGTGCAGGCCACCCCGGACGAGGCGGCGCATGCCAAGATGCTGGAGTCCCTGCACGCCAAGCAGTACCTTGGCATCGCCCGCCGCGCGACCAACGCGGTGAGCCGGTTCTTCGGGGAAGCCCCCGCGCTGCCATGCGCGCACGGCGACAAGGGCTATCTTGACTTCTTCCGAAGGGTGGTGGAGGCCCTAGAGGCCGGCGTCTCCCGCGTGAATGCGGACAACATGTCCGACGCGCGCGACCTCCTGGACCTCGCCTTGACGTTCATCTTCTCCAACCTGCGCCGCCACGCCCCGGAGCTCGACCTCCGGCGTGTCGGGGAGTGGGTTCTTGACAAGCTCCAGCAGCCCCTTCGGGACGAGGTGCGCCCCCACGTGGAGTCCCTGGTGGAGCGGTTCATCCAGGTGCCCGCCTCCAGCGGGGAGGATGATTCCGACGCCGAGGCGGCCGGCGGCGACAGCGACTCCTCCCTCTAGGCATCCCCTGTTTCCCTTTCATGGTTCCTGTAATATTTTAAGAAGAACTAGGCCCCGGAGGGCGTTAGCCTTTTGCATATTACCTTTGCCCCCTTTTTTCCTTCTCTTGAATCGCCGATCGCTTGCTTGATGTGACGTGACTTAGTTTCTTCGCGCGGGGCTCGGTGCTGCTGCCGACGCGGCTCGGTGATGGCGGCCGGCAGGGCCCTCACGAGGCCCTTTCTCCTGAGGGGCGGCTCACGGCCGTCGAGCCCCGGGTCCTCGGCGTCGCTGCTCGTCGAGGCCGAATTCCTCCCCTCGTGCCGTCCTTCCTGGCGCCTGGGGCCACGTGGGCTTTTATGGTGGCACACCATAAACCATAGTACCTGCATTCTGGCGTTAGTGCGCGCAACCTCTATCCCGTATTCGGGCCGCTATTGGATCAGGAGGCTCGTCCTTGGTTCGGTAGCGTACTTAGCTTGTTGGCTTGTGACGATCTCGTGCGCCGCGAGGTGCGGCCGGGTTGTCCAGATAGTCCGCGATTCCGCCTAGGGCGCTTCTTCCTTGTTTGTGGAACGGTTCGGCTATGGCGCTTGGGGAGTCCGGGCGTACTGGGGACTTCTTCTTCTTACGAGTGAGGCAGGTTGGGAGCCCTTTCGGCACTCTGTGTCTGCAGGCCCCAGTCCCGCACATTTACCGACCACCGTAATGTATGACCGGATCACCAGGACGCAACTACGAGGTGAGGCCTCGACACCCTTGATGCCGACCGGATCACCAGGATGACATCAAGGGGCGAGTGGCTATATGACCGG
Source organism: Elymus sibiricus (assembly GCA_039707655.1). Lineage (NCBI taxonomy): Eukaryota > Viridiplantae > Streptophyta > Magnoliopsida > Poales > Poaceae > Elymus > Elymus sibiricus. The sequence continues at coordinate 241,537,780 of CM077673.1, forward strand.
TAAGGCTCCTGAGGCGTGCTGCTCAGGAGCCCCGTTTGACGCTCAAGCAGCTCTACGTCGGTAGGTCCCAGTCCCGCACATTTCCCTACCACCGTAATGTACGACCCGATCACCAGGACGCAACTACGAGGTGAGGCCTCGACACCCTTGATGCCGACCGGATCACCAGGATGACATCAAGGGGCGAGTGGCTATATGACCGGTAAGGCTCCTGAGGCGTGCTGCTCAGGAGCCCCCTTTGACGCTCAAGCAGCTCTACGTCGGTAGGTCCCAGTCCCGCACATTTCCCTACCACCGTAATGTACGACCGGGTCACCAGGATGCAACTACGAGGTGAGGCCTCGACACCCTTGATGCCGACCGGATCACCAGGACGACATCAAGGGGCGAGTGGCTGTATGACCGGTAAGGATCCTGAGGAGTGCTGCTCAGGAGCCCCCTTTGACGCTCGAGTGACCCCCATTCTGTCCTGCCGGCTGCTGCCTCAGGAGGCGCTGGGCCTCCCGAGGCTCCATGCTGCGATGCCGCGAAGTGGTCTGAGCCCCCAAGTGGGGGTCGACCGCCAAAAGATGCAAGTCCCTGAGGCGACAGGGCCTTGCATCCAGCTCCGAGGTGCCTCGGGGAGGGACGGAGCGCACGGGCCCTTGCGAAACACCAATTCAGAAAAAGAGAATTCAAGACTGGTAAAACGAGAGAACGATGAGAGAAAAGTCCCCGCCCCTTTTTCTTTTAAATATAGAGTTCCGAAATCCTCGAACTTCATTCCAAAAAGTGGCAATTCGAACACCAAAAAGAAGCAAGCAACTGCCGCGTCCGGCACCTAGGCTAGTCTTCGTCTTCGTCTTCCCCCAGAGCGGAGCGTAGGGCATCCACGTTGCGTGGGCATAGCCATTGGTGGGCAGTGTTGTCCGCCAGCGCGGAGCATGGGGCTTCCATGTTGCGTGGGAGGGAACCCCTCCGCGTCCTCGGGGGGCTCCGGGCGTATACTGCCCACTCATTATTACGTGAGAGTGTCACGGCCATAGATAGCTGGGCAAGCCCCCAGGCGCACGGCCTGGTTGCTCCCAACTCTGTCAAGAGCCATCCCGTGCATTTCTGCTCAGTTGCGTGCCTCTATGAATCAAACCCGAATGCATTGTTCCCCACGTAGCCGCATGATTGTGCTCCTGCGGCCCAAACATGAGCACAATGCATCCGGCGCAGCCATAAAGGTATTTTGTCGATGAAGTCGCCTCGTGAAGCGTCGGGGCGCTGGCCGGACAATGTCTTGAGGGCCTCGTGAGGCCCAGCCTCCCGAGGCTACGCCGGCGCTCCAGTTGCCGCGGGTGGCCCGCGCTACTTGTCTCCTGCTGCCCCCCCCCCCCAGGCCGTTACTCCTGAGGCCTCGGGGCTTGGCTCGGTGCTGCTTGCTCACGAGGGCGACGGCTTGCGCCGTGCCCCGCGGGCCCGGGGGCGTCCTCCCTCTTTCTCCCGTTCGCGTCGTCCAGGCTAGGTGCTCCGTCGGTGGAAGCCCCCAGGCCTGACTCGGGGAGGACGCCCAGGGTACTCCCTACTCTTGGGGGGTGTTGGCGCCTACGACAGGTGCCTGATCCATCCCACCGTCCGGAGGTACGACGTAGCATGGTACATAGGGCTCCACATAAGGGCCCGGTTCTCCTCCTGAGCCGTCCGGCGAGGCGCCGAGGACGGCCCCTCCGGGCGGCGGCGGGGCGCCGCCCTGTGCGCGCAGCCCACAGACCCTCCTGCGACGTGCCTCAGAGCGAAGTTGCTTACCCCTGCCACCGCCGTTGGTTGGACCGCGCGTTTCTTGACGTGGACTGCTTCCTTGGCGACCCGATGCACCTTCGCCATGGTTGCTTGCCTGTCCGGACGCCTGTGTCGCCTGCTCCCTGCGCACGATGGCGCGCTCCCGCCTGGTCAACCCAGTGTGTTGACGGTCCACAGGGTCACGCAGGCGCGCGTCACTGCGCGCGCGGGGTGTTCCATTATTCCCTCCATAGGCTCCATCGTTGGGGCCGGGCCGCGCCCCGAAACCTGTGACTGGAATTCGGAGGAGGAGGAGGACGGCGTGCGGCGGGCCCTGCTCAGGTCCGTCCAGGGCCCGAGGGGGCACGCCGCCGGCTGGTGGGGCAGCAGGTGCGGCGAGCGAGCCCCCGGCGCCCGACGCCTGCGGTCGTGAAGAAGAACAAGGGGCCATGGCCCTCCGCGCGACGGCGACCAGCTCGGTGAAGTGGTCGGCCCATGCGTCGAAGCCCCCGTGCGTCGGGCGGTGGCCTAGCATCTCGCTCGCCATTAGCAGCGCATCGTGCGCGTCGAGGTCTCCCACATAGGTGCAACGCGGCGTCGGTGCTGGGGGCGCCGCCCGTCCGCCGTGCGTTTGGGCGGCGCGAGGAGCAGCGACGGCGGAGACGATACTGGTGGCTTGATACTGACCGCCCAGCGCCAGGCCGCTGGGGCGTGGGTCTCTGGCGGCACCAGTGGGACCGGTGGAGGCGGATCCGCCGTGGCCGGGGGGAGCCTGCTGGGCACCGGCCATCGGAGCGGCGAAGCGGGGAAGGAGCGAGGCTTGAAGAAGACCTCGACACGCCCCCTACCTGGCGCGCCAAATGTCGGATTTCAGGCTCCGCAAAACCCTCAAGGTTCGAACACAGGGGCGTGTACGAAGATCCCCCGCAGCCTCGCCCTACCTAGCTCGCTACTCGATCGTTAGGACGATGAACTCGCACGATGACGAGGAAGAAGATGCACACGACGATTTACCCAGGTTCGGGCCGCTGCGAAGCGTAAAACCCTACTCCTGCTTTGGTGGATTGCCTCTCGAGGAGGTGTGGAGGATGAACTAGTACAATGGTGAGGAGCCTCGCGAGGGCGCTCGAGTGGTGCTCTTGGCTCACTGCCTTGTGTGTTGTGTGTTGTGTTCTCTCCTGCTTCCTCTCTCTTCTATGGTGCAACCTAGCCTCTATATATAGTAGCGGCCCGGGTCCACTTCCCTTATCACAATGGCGGGAAGGGATCCCACAACAGCCAAATTTGATGGGGGACAGGAGTTCATCCCCGCCTCGTCAAAAGGTGGTCTTCGCCTGCAAAGTGGCTATCGACGATGCAGAGGTGGGCTCGGTGATGACATCCGCCCTGCGGGGCTCGTGGTCGTGGTCTTGTTGCACCGGAATGGAAACCTTTGGGTGGCGCCTTGGGAAACCGCATACGTCCTTGCTCCCTTTGCACCAAAGGGGAAACTGTCCCGCCAGGCACGCTGGAGCCCGCCTGTCCTTCCTTGCGTCATCCTTGACTCCTGAGGCCGGGTTCTGCATAGAGATCTCCGCCGCTCCGGAGGGGGCCTGAGGACGCCCATTTCTTGCTGGTCTTGGTGCTGCTTCCCTCGCGAGCTCGGGTCCTCGCGAGGGCCTTGTCTTGAGTGGGGCTGCACCTGGTTGTGCTTGGCTCGTGAGGTGGGCCATGCCCTGGGTCGCAGGCAGGCAGGTCTGGGTACCCCCATTCCCAGAACGCCGACATATATGCCATGCAATAAAATGGTTTCTTAAACATGGTCAAAGACAGCTTGCCTGGCTCAACAAAGTCCTCCGGATCATCAAAGTCTTTTGGTCCAATTCCCTCGTCAACAACGCAATCTATCGTCGCAATATTAGCGGGCAAAAATAAGAACACAGCAAAAGCATAGGAAATAATTCACTTCTAAAATGTCACACTACTCTGTAAAATACCATACTAAAAACTAAAAGTATTTGTTTCTGGTTTTTAAGTGTAAAAAGTTTTGAAAACTATTTTAATAGTGGTTTTAAATATTCAAAACTAGGTTTCAAAAAAAACCAGTACATAAAACTATTTTCAAAAAGTGCACAAGTGGCATCATTAAATACTACACAATATTACAACATTTTTGGTGGAAGAATATTTGGAGTTGGACTAATATTGCATCCTATGTCCTTTTTGCAAAACAGAAAGAAAATAAAAAGGACAAAGGGGCCACAGTGCATGGGCCAGAGTCTGCCAGCAGCTGGGCCGACCCAGAGGCCAGCCAGCCCAGGCGAGCCGGGCGCTCGCGCCGTGCCAGGTTCAAACCTGACGGGCGGGGCCCGGGGGTCAGTGAGAGAGAGGAGCGTGGGAGGAGTGCGAGAGGCCAACAAACGGGCCCCACCTGTTAGGGTCATCGTCAACCCCTCGCCAGAGGGTGGCGAGGCTCACCGGAGGCGACTAGGGGCACGGTGACGACTCGAGAGCACGGGAATGGGACCAGGGCGATGTCGCTGACTAGGTGGAGGTGGAAGGGGTTGTCGGAGCGCAAGGAGTCGCCGGCGGCGAGGTGGCCGCGGCAGAGGCGCTGCGGCAGGTGGTCGGAGTTGATGATGCCGACTGCAAAACATGAGGAAGAGAGAGGGGAAAGCATCAGTGGAGTGAGGGGAGCCTAGAGGAGGAGAAAGGGACGCCGGAGGGGGCCATACCCGGAGATCTCCGGTGAGCCGCAGCGGTGGTCCCCGAGCTCGATCTCGAGCTCGAGAGCACCTGGAGTGAAACAGATGGTTCAGGGGGTCGATTGGTAGGAGGATAGGGTCAACAGAGAGGAGAGAGGGGTCCAGGGACAACTTAAATAGCTCGGGTGCGGTGCACCGTGGGCATGGACCGCCGGAGGCCGTGGCAGGGGCTCTGGAAGCTACAGGAGAGAGTGGGGGCGAGTTTGGGGTGCTTGTGGACGCGGTCCGGGGCCGGGGAGAAAGAGAGGGGAAGCAAGGCATGCTCCTGGCGGGCCCCGAGCTCGCGCGCTCACTGGCAGAGAAGAGGGAGGGAGGAAGGGGTCGTTCCCCTCGCGCATTGCGGACGTCGAGACGCGATCTCTGGCGCGCGGGGAGGACCCAAGGTGGTCGGGGCGTAGGGTCAACTCTCTGGAGCGTGGCTGCGCGCTTCAGAGCGCCCGTTTGGCCGGCATCTGCGTGCTCTCGCGCGTCCCTCTTGTCCTGATGTGCCTGGGAGTTACTGGAGATGCCCTGGTGGCGTAGGAAGTCAGCCAAGGCAAAAGGGGAGGGCACAGGGGCTGAGAAAGATGAGGGAAAGAGGGATTCTTGCTGTCCAGAGAGGACAATGGGGGTTTCATCCTACCAATAATGGAGCTGTGGCCGTGGGAAACTTACTGGGGGTTGTTGGGGGTGAGGGAGAGGTGTGGTAAAAATTTGGGTGAAGGAGAAGAGTAGAAGAGGTGAAACTAGGGGTTTTACCAAATCACCAGAAGGTGTTTGGTGTTGTTTTGGGCAAGCAAAAAGACTCCACTTGATGTGGGTTTTTAACAGGATCAAATGATGGGTAAAAACAAGAGTGATCACAAGTTTTGAGCTCATTTGAGAAAAGTTGGCAATGGAAACTTTGCAAACCCTAGAAATTAACAGAATCAGGTTTCTGTAGATCTAGGCATGCACATTTATTCTCCTTAATGCACCACTTGGTGTAGTAGCAATATTTGGGGATTAGAACATGTGTGCAAAGTTTGAGATCAATTGGAAATACTTGACAATGTAGAGTTGCTCAAATTTGGCTCTGGACGGGAATAGTTTTGGGATATTTTGGTGAACCAAAATAATTTGGATTGGGTTGAAACTTGGCAAGATCATCACATTGGGCATATGAGACTTGCTGGAATTTTCCTGGATTTATTGGATAATATTTCCTATAGAAATATTTCAAAAGCTTGAAACAGACATAAAGGGTTTTGGAAGGTTTTGTCCAATATTTTGAACATGGCCATGTGTTGAAACTCATATATATGAAAAATATATGTCCACTGAGTCTCCCTAAATTTTCTCAAATATTTTGAAAGCATAAAAATAATTTTTCCCTATGAAAGACCATTTCTGTCCTTAAGAAAAAGCCTTTAAATAAAATATGAACATAATCTTTAAAAATAATATTTGGTGGTTTTGGGAGGTCTTATATATAGTAGGTTCCAAATAAACTCTTTGGTGCAAAACATTCCACCCAATTTGACGACTTGTAGTACAAACCTCAATTCAGGGGTTTTATAAAGCCTAATTTGAATAAATGCTTCTTGGCCAAAATAATATTTGATAAAAATAGTTTTAGGCACTATACACATGACATGATCATTGGGCAAGAAGTTTGGATCAAGTAAATGAGTTCTGAAGAGTAGGAGTGTTTTTGTGAGCCACAACACAAGCAATCAATCAAGCAAATGGAAATCAAGTCAAACGTCACAAGCACTCAAAAAGTTTTAATTGGGTCAAAAAAATTTAAAATCTTAGCATAGCAAAGTGATACAACACAGGGTGTGACAGACCTACCCCCTTACAATAATCTCGTCCCCGAGATTCCTAGGCTAAGCACTAAAAAGATAAGGGAACTCAGATCTAAGATAGTCTTCATGCTCCCAGGTTGCTTCTATTTCAGTGTGGTTGCTCCATTGTACCTTGAAGTACTTGATGGTGTGGCTTTGGGTGCAATGTTCAGCTTCATCAAAAATGCGAACTGGCCTCTCACGATAAGTAAGGTCTGGCTGAAGGTTGATGGCTTGATGGTCGATGTCCTTGTAGAGGTCGGGGCGGTTGGGAACTTGGAGACACTTCCGGAGCTGTGACACGTGAAACACGTTGTGCACATCTGATAGCCCGGAAGGTAGCTCTAGCTGGTAGGCAACTTCTCCTCACTTTGCGGCAATCTTGAAGGGGTCGATGTATCTTGGTGCAAGCATTCGCTTGACGTGGAATCGCTTGGTTCCATTGAGAGGCGTGACTCGGAGATACAAATGGTCTCCGACGCAGAAGTTCACTTCTCGACGCTGAGAGTCGGCGTAGCTCTTCTTTCTTGACTTGGCAGTCTCCAGATGCTCTCTGATGAGTTGAACTTGCTCTTCGGCTTCTCGGAGAATTTCGGGTCCAAAGACTAGTCCTTCTCCGGTCTCTGACCAATTGAGGGGAGTGCGACACTTGCGTCCATACAACACCTCAAATGGTGCCATCTGGAGACTAGACTGGTAGCTGTTATTGTAGGAGAACTTGGCAAATGGTAGGCAATCTTCCCATTTGGCTCCATATGCTAAAACACAAGCACGAAGCATGTCCTCGAGTATCTGATTTACTCGTTCCGTCTGTCCGCCTGTCTGGGGGTGAAAAGCAGTGCTGAATGAAAGCTTGGTTCCCATGCCCTCTTGAGACTTCTTCCAGAACCTCAAGGTAAACTGGGTACCTCGGTCTGACACAATCTCCTTTGGAACTCCGTGGAGGCTTACTATGCGCTCGATGTAAAGGCTGGCTAGCTTGTTTCCATCATAGGTGATTCTGACGGGAATGAAATGGGTTACCTTGGTGAGGTGGTCGACGATGACCCACATGGAATCATGTCCTTTGCTTGACCTGGGCAAACCGGTGATGAAGTCCATCCCGACTTTGTCCCATTTCCATTCAGGCACTTTGAGAGGTTGTAACAGTCCAGCGGGTCGCTGATGCTCGGCTTTGACTCTCTGGCATATGCCACACTTAGCGACAAAAGTGGCTATCTCTCTTTCATGCCATGCCACCAGAATCTTGCTTTGAGGTCTTGGTACATCTTGGTTCCTCCAGGATGGATGGAATACGGAGTGTCATGGGCTTCTTGCAATATCAAATTCTTGAGCTCAGCTTTGTTGGGCACGCTGATGCGATTCCCAAACCATACAACTCCGTGTTCATCCACTGAGAATCCTGGGGCCTTGCCTCTCTTAATCTTCCTCTTGATACCTTCAATGCTGTCATGACCCTTCTAAGCTTCCTTAATATAATCCATCAAGGTAGGCCTTGCTTCGAGGTTGGCTAGGAAACCAGGTGCAACTAGTTCCAGGCCAAAGCTTTCAAGCTCTTCATACAAGGCGGGTAGCCTTTTTTAATCATAGCATTCAAGGAACAAGCCTTCCTGCTTAAGGCATCTTCTACCACATTAGCCTTTCCAGCGTGGTATTGAACACTGAGGTCGTAATCCTTGATCAACTCCAACCATCTTCATCGCCTCATGTTCAACTCCCTTTGAGCGAAAATATACTTCAAACTCTTGTGGTCTATTTATATCTCACATCGCTTTCCCGGAAGGTAATGTTGCCATGTCTTCAAGGCGTGAACTACAGCCGCCAACTCAAGATCGTGGGTAGCATAGTTCTCTTCATGAGGACGTAGCTGTCTGGATAGATATGCTACGACTCTGCCTTCTTGCATAAGAACACCGCCAAGCCCGGTTCTTGATGCATCACAATGTATCAAAAACACCTTGTGAATATCGGGGGTGGCCAAAACTGGGGCTGTCATCAACCTCTTCTTGAGCTCTTGGAAGCTTTCTTCGCACTTTGCTATCCATTCAAACTTCTTGTCCTTCTTCAAAAGCTGAGTCATGGGTGTAGCGATGCTTGAGAATCCTTCGACGAACTTGAGGTAATATCCCGCGAGTCCGAGGAAGCTTCTGACTTCCTTCACATTGCTTGGGGATTGCCATTCAGTCACGACTTCGAACTTGGCAGGATCCACTGACAATCCTTCTGCAGTCAATACATGACCCAAGAATCCAACTTCATGCAGCCAGAATTCGCACTTGCTGAACTTGGCGTAAATCTGGTGCTCTCGAAGCTTGTCTAGGACCAATCTCAAGTGTTGCGCATTCTCTTCTTCAGACTTGGAGAAGACGAGTATGTCGTCGATGAAGACAATGACAAACTCGTCCAAATACTCCATGAAGACTTTGTTCATGAGGTACATGAACTAGGTTGGGGCATTGGTTAACCCAAATGACACGACTGTGTATTCATACAGGCCATACCGGGTCACAAATGCCGTCTTCGGGATGTCTTGGGGTCTGATCCTCAATTGGTAGTACCCAGACCTGAAATCGATCTTGGAAAACACCTTGGCACCATTTAGCTGATCGAACAGGTCTCCAATCTTGGGAAGTGGGTACTTGTTCTTTATCGTGACTTCATTGAGAGAACGGTAATCGACACAGAGTCGGATAGTTCCGTCCCTCTTAGACACAAATAGAACAGGTGATCCCCAAGAAGAAGCACTAGGGCGGATAAATTCTTTCCTGAGCTGCTCAGCTAGTTGCTTCTTCAATTCAGGCAACTCTTCGGATCCCATTCTATAGGGCTTCTTATAGATGGGTCATGCTCCGGGCATTAGCTCAATAATGAACTCAATGTCATGGTCAGGAGGCATTCCGGGCAGCTCATCAGGGAAAACATCCGGGTATTTACATACCACATGCACTTGATCCAACTCAATTCCCGACAGACAATTTGCCTGAGGGGCCTAAGCAGGGGCAGGGTTGGGAACATACTTGACTTCAACTCCTTGGCTATTGGTCATGGTAACAGTCCTCTTGGCACAGTCTAACAAGCCTTGGTTCTTGGTTAACCAGTCCATGCCTAGGATCACATCTAAGCCTTGCAACTTCAATATGATTAGGTCTGCCAGTAATTCTACTCCGTTGATAACAATCCCAACTCCTTTAAATCCTATCTTGGTTCTCATAACCGATCCCGGGGTTTGTACCAGCATATGACTACCCAGGGGTGTAGGCTTCATACCACTCTCTAGTGCAAACTTTTGGGTAACAAAAGAATGTGATGCTCCACAATCAAATACTATGGTTGCCGGAGTTGAGTTGACAAGGAACGTACCCAGTATGACGTCTGGGTCTTCCTGGGCTTCCTCAGCGGTGACGTGATTCACACGACCCTTGCCATTGTTGGACTGGTTGCGGGGAGCTTGGTTCCTTGGTGGAGCTCCACGGCCTTGACCTTGGTTCGGCGCATTAGGGCGCGGTGCATCTGGCTTCTTGTTGAGGCACATCTTAGAGATGTGTCCAGGATGACCACATCCAAAGCACGTGATCTGGCCTGAGTTGTTGTTGTTGTTGTTCCTGCCGCCATTGTTGTTATTTGGGTTGTTGTAAGGTGGCCTGGGATTGGTATACTGCTGAGGCTGGTAGCTCGGACGAGGCGCAGGAGGCCTAGCCTGCTGAGGCTGGTAGGTTGGTTTGGCTAGGGTTGGCTGCCAGGGGCGAGGCTTCTGGTTGCTGGAACTACCCTTGCTGATCATCTTGCGCTTGCGGGTGTCTTCCATGGCACGACGCTTGTCTTCGAGCATGAGGGCCTTGTTCACCAGGTCGAAGAAGGTCCGGCAGTCGTAGACAATGAGTTGATACTGCAGGGCTTGCTGGAGTCCTTCCATGAAGTGTTCCATCTTAGCGGCCTCAGTGCTAACATCTTCAGGGGCATACCTTGACAGGAGGTTGAACTTCTGCATATACTCCTTGACAGAGCCACTTCCTTGCTTCAGTGCTCAGAATTCTCTCATCTTGATAGCCATGATCCCAGAAGGAATGTGAGCGGTGCGGAATCCTTCCTTGAAATTAGCCCAGGTGATCACGCTATCGCCTTGCACGACCTTGAATCCATCCCACCAAGCTCTGGCGGTACCTCCGAGGCAGTGAGAGGCATAAAGCACCTTCTCACGATCCTCGTTGCAGTTGACCAGTGCAAGGAGGTCCTCGATGGTGCGGATCCAGTCATCGGCATCCAGAGGTTTAGCAGTCTCGGTAAAGGTTGGGGGCAAATTCCTCATGAACTTAGACAGGGTGGAGCGGCCATTGCCGTTCCTGCCTTGCTGCTGGTTGTTCACAAGGACTTGAGCCATCTGCTGGATAGCGGCAGTGTTGGCTTGGCGTTCCTCCCGGAGAACTTGGAGAAACTGAGCTATGGTCATGTTCTCTGGTGGAGGTGGTGGCGGGGGAATGTCACCATGTGGCTGCTCCGGGTGCTCTCTAGCGTGAGCAGCCCCACCATCTCCCTGTTGCTAGCTGGAGTTGTCGGCTTCAGGGTTGGTGAAAGAGTTGTTGCGCGTTGTAGTCACCATCCTGTTTGGAGCAGCCAAGTGAAATGACCGGGAGAGGGAGAAAAGCAATAATGTAGATAACGCGCGTAAGGGGGTTGGTATAGTGCAAGTGTGATAAAACAAAGGTTGAAATGCCAAACATATTACATTATGATAAGATAGATGATGGAGTCGCTTACATGTTGCCTAAGGCAAAAAGCGCGACTTGCATCGGAACACAAACAACAAAAACAAACAACACGCACACATGGTTTCACATGAACCATCTAACGGACTCGACTTCGCATGAGGGGTACATGACTGATCCTACCCTAGGGGTTCTCGGACTCAAGTGGTGGAGTGCTCGGTCTCGTACTCACACTCCTCAGGATCTTCCTCCTGATCATCATCCATACGGGCGTCGTCTCTGGTCGAGGGGGTTGGAGAACGAGGAGGTCCATCCTGACGGCACTTCGCCGGGGGTGCGGTGAAGAGCTCACGGTACTCCTTCGCACTCATGCGACAACGACGTGTGGGTGCATCTCTAGCTGGGGGTACTCCCTTTATGTAAGCGATAGCTAGTCGTCCCCTAGGGGCTCCATCCTTTTTAATCATGTCTGGCTTCACCTTGGCTTGACGAAGTAGCTCCCGGGTGTGGTGAAGTTTCTTGTGGAGCTTCACGGACTCCTTAATCAGGTTATGAGCCAGACTGTTGGCAGAGAGGCTAAAGTAGGTCTGGAATCTGAGTGGTGTCCCATCCTCCTTGGATGGAACCAACGTACAACCCTCGCCAAAGTCATCCTTCCTGAAAGGTAGGTAGCGAGTAGCTGGCTCGTCAGCCATCTCTGCGATGATGTCTCGAAGATGGATAAGTGCCTTGCACGCGGCTATCTCGACTGTGAGCGCCAGGGTCTCCATCCATGGTCCCTCAAAGAACCAACTAGTCGGGGAGTCGTTTGCCTTCACGACCACATCAACGTGGTACTCCTTTGTGATGGCATCGACCCAGTGCTCTTGGTAGAGGAAAACGGCTGGTCGGCGATACTAGCACTTCTCCAGGCTATCCTCAAGGAGTAGGGGAAAGCCGGATGCTAGGAGGGCTTCGGGTACGACGGCCATCTACAAGGTTTAGGGGATAGGAGTCAGTAGAGTTTCGAAAGTAGGCTTGGAACAGGAAAGAAGTGTAGAAACTCCTAAGTGTAGGTACTAGGCATAGTTTTGAAAAGGGTTTTATCCTAACTAACGTCCGTGCTAACTAAGGCTTCCTATAGTTAGGATGGCTCTGATACCAGCTCTGAGGGGACCCCGACTCATAAGTCATGATCACCGAATGAATGTGTACAGTGATCCCAGAGATCAATGCTCACTAAACACACAGAAGTTGAATAACAAGAGTCTTACATCCATACATACCGTCTTACACAAATAAAGACCATCATGGTCAAGTCTAACATAGGTAGGGCCATGAAGGCCAAACACCAAACATAACTAGCAGTGGAAGTCTTGAACGAAAGCATGAACCCATGCCATCTGCCTTAACCCTACATGCATTTTGACTGGGAAGCGTCCTAGTTCGCATGTTCGTCACCGACGAATTCTTCACCATATCCCTGCTCTTCCATGCCTGGCCAATTAAATAACCAGTGACAAGCAAATGATTACTTTGAATGTACTCGCAAGCAACCCATGTTTTGGAACAAGGTATAACAATGCATGATATAGCACTAAGTAGGTAAGTTGCGGAAAGCTAATTTTTGAGTGCAAAGACAAGATCAGTCAACTTGGAAGAGCATGCATCATGGGAATACAAGTATCCGTGTGAACAGGTTATAGATATAATTATAATCAAGGTCTGAACATCTCATGTTCAATCATCTTGTCAAGTCATCCGACTTAACTCGAGTATTCCATCTTTCTCCCCCACACACGCCCACACACCAAGTTTGTGAAAACATCGAACGTAGATTAAGCAGGACCACCAACTGTCCATGACCGTGGACACAGCTATTCGAATAGTTTTACACTCTGCGGAGGTTGCACACTTTACCCACGAGACTTGGGAAACTTCCGTGTCAAGCCACGACTCGCGGTATTGTTCATACCCGAGGCAAGTACCTGAACAAAGCCTTTCCCATGGCGATACTAAACAAAGAGTCCACTCATTGGTGACATCCCTCATGATATACATCACATGTATCATCCATGAGGGCACGCAACGGTGTGCCCGGTGTCTGTGAAAATAGCCCATGATCGTCCATTCCGATACGACCCTGTATCGAGAGTGACCACGCCACTCCTGCCACTAGTAATGCGGGCTCTATGCTAGCATCAACCAAAGGAATCAACAAGCCCCATCCCGTAAGGGGTATCGTTGGTGTACATGTAAGGTTGGGACGATCAGCAGATCTTAAATCTCTTCGTTTTCGAAAACACACACACTCACACAACTTGCTCCGGAACACCACTTCTTTGTCAAGTGGTTACCTAGCTCATCATCATCTCCCTCGGGCATTAATGGCACCCGGAGGGGTTTTCGAAAAGTTTCTTTGAAAACATTTATGTTTCCTTCACCATGCATAATCCCACCCCACTTTGCGTAGCAACTACTCAGCATCCTATCTACTTCCCACCCACACAACTCTAAGTAGGAGGGAGAGTCATGTCAGACAAGTATCAACGGCAAAAGTATCAGAGGCAACCCATAAAAGTGGTAACCATAGCATCATGATTCACATAACAAAATAAAGTGCTATATGCCATGCAATAAAATGGTTTCTTAAACATGATTCACTAAAATATTTGTTTCTGGTTTTGAAGTGTATAAAGTTTTGAAAACTATTTTAACAGTGGTTTTAAATATTCAAAACTAGGTTTTAAATAAAGCCAGTACATAAAACTATTTTCAAAAAGTGCACAAGTGGCATCATTAAATACTACACAATATTACAAGATTTTAGGTGGAAGAATATTTGGAGTTGGACTAATATTGCATCCTGTGGAATTTTTGCAAAACATAAAGAAAATAAAAAGTAAAAACGGGCCACAGTGCCTGGGCCAGAGTCGGCCAGCTGCTGGGCCGGCCCAGAGGCCAGCCAGCCCAGGTGAGTCGGGCGCTCGTGCCGCGCCAAGATCAAACCTGACGGGCGGGGCCCGGGGGTCAATGAGAGAGAGGACCGCGTGAGGAGTGCGAGAGGCCGACGAACGGGCCCCACCTGTCAGGGTCGTCGTCAACCCCTTGCCAGAGGGTGGCGAGGCTCACCGTCGGCGACTGGGGGCACGTCGACGGCTGGAGAGCACGGGAATGTGACCGGGGCGATGTCGCTGACTAGGTGGAGGTGGAAGGGGTCGTCGGAGCACAGGGAATCGCCGGCGGCGAGGTGGCCGCCGCGGAGGCGCTTTGGGAGGTGGTTGGATTTGACGATTCCGACTGCAAAACATGAGGTTGAGAGAGGGGAAAGCATCAGTGGAGTGAGGGGAGCCTAGAGGAGGAGAAAGGGACGCGAGAGGGGGGCCATACGCGGAGATCTCCGATGAGCCGCAGCGGCGGTCCCTGAGCTCGAGAGCTCCTGGAGTGGAACAGATGGTTCAGGGGGTCGATAGGGAGGAGGATAGGGTCAGAAGAGGGGAGAGAGGGGTTCGGGGACAGCTTAAATAGCTCGGGTGCGGTGCAACATGGGCGTGGACCGCCGGATGCCGTGGCAGGGGCTCTGGAAGCCACGGGAGCGAGCGGGGGCGAGTTTGGGTTGCTTGTGGACGCGGTTCGGGGCTGGGAGAAAGAGAGGCGTGCTCCTGGCGGGCCCCGAGCTCGCGCACTCACCGGCCAAGCCATGCGGCGCCAGGCACGCGCTGCATAGGGCAGAGGAGAGGGAGGGCGGAAGGGGTCGTTCCCCTGGCGCGTTGCGGACGTCGAGACGCGGTCTCTGGCGCGCGGGGAGGACCCGAGGTGGTCGGGGGCACAGGGTCAACTCTTTGGAGCACGGTTGCGCGCTCCAGAGCACCCGTTTGGCCGGCATCCGCACGCTCTCGTGCGTCCCTCTTGTCCTGACGTGCCTGGGAGTTACTGGAGATGCCCTGGGTGGCGTAGGAAGTCAGCAAAGGCAAAAGGCAAGGGCCCATGGGCTGAGAAAGATGAGGGAGAGAGAGGGATTCTTCCTGTCTAGAGAGGAAAATGGGGGTTTCACCCTACCAATAATGGAGCTGTGGCCGTGGGAAACTTACTGGGGGTTGCTGGGGGTGAGGGAGAGGTGTGGTAAAAATGTTGGGTGAAGGAGAATAGTAGAAGAGGTGAAACCAGGGGTTTTACCAGATCACCATAAGGTGTTTGGTGTTGTTTTGCGAAAGCAAAAAGACTGCACTTGCTGTGGGTTTTTAACAGGATCAAATGATTGGTAAAAACAAGAGTGATCACAAGTTTTGAGCTCATTTGAGAAAAGTTGGCAATGGAAACTTTGCAAACCCTAGAAATTAACAGAATCAGGTTTCTGTAGATCTAGGCATGCAAATTTATTCTCCTTAATGCACCACTTGGTGTAGTAGCATTATTTGGGGATTAGAACATGTGTGCAAAGTTTGAGATCAATTGGAAATACTTGACAATGTAGACTTGCTCAAATTTGGCTCTGGACAGGAATATTTTTGGGATATTTTGGTGAACCAAAATAATTTGGATTGGGTTGAAACTTGGCAAGATCATCACATTGGGCATATGTGACTTGCTGGAATTTTCCTGGATTTATTTGAGAATATTTCCTATAGAAATATTTCAAAAGCTTGAAACAGACAGAAAGGGTTTTGGAAGGTTTTGTCCAATATTTTGAACATTACCATGTGTTGGAACTCATATATTTGGAAAATATATGTCTACTGAGTCTCCCTAAATTTTCTCAAATATTTTGAAAGCATAAAAATAATTTTTCCCTATGAAAGACCATTTTTGGCCTTAAGAAAAAGCCTTTAAATAAAATATGAAAATAATCTTTAAATATAGTATTTAGTGGTTTTGGGAAGTCTTATATATAGTAGGTTCCAAATAAATTCTTTGGTTCGAATCATTCCACCCAATTTGAGCACTTGTAGTACAAACCTCAATTCAGGGGTTTTATAAAGCCTAATTTGAATAAATGCTTCTTGGCAAAAATAATATTTGATAAAAATAGTTTTAGGCACTATACACATGGCATGATCATTGGGCAAGAAGTTTGGATCAAGTAAATGAGTTCTAAAGTGTAGGAGAGTTTTTGTGAGCCACAACACAAGAAATCAATCAAGTAAATGGCAATCAAGTCAAACATCACAAGCACTCTAAAAGTTTTAATTGGATCCAATTTTTTTAAAATCTTAGCATAGAAAAGTGATACAACACAAGGTGTGACAGATTCCTAACGTTTATGTCCAAAGAGTGACTCCAAGATGTTTGGAATTCCTTCCAATTTATTGCATGTGGCATAATAAGGACACGCAAGGACACAAATATGATCTTTCTAACCAGTTTTTACTCCGTCTTGCGTGTTCATGTATTTCATATTGGAATTATGGCCATTAAATGGCTAGAAACTCACTTACTATCTTAAAAAGGCCAAATGAAGAACTAAAATTTTCAAATCTTAGCATAACGGTTGTATTCGTGCAATGTAAGTGAAAAAAGCTAGGCCAAGTGAGGCAGTGACTGGTGGGTCATCAGCAACCAAGCCTTGACCTCATTCCCTCTCGGAACCACGAGCTAGCCTTCGTGTGATGCTGCGGTTTGTTACATGTATGTGTCAAAGTTCATTTGAAACAAAGCCATAATTTTTACCATGACTTCTTGGTGCCTATCCTGAAATCATGGAAATTTATAGGTATTTTAGGGTATTTATTGATTTTCTTATTTTGAAAACCTAGATTCATAACGTTTGTGTCCAATGGGTGACTCCAAGATGTTTGGAATTCCTCCAAATTTATTGCATGGGGCATAATAAGGACACACAAAAGGACACAAACATGATTTTCCAACCAGTTTTTGTTCATGTATTTCAAATTTGAATCATGGCCATTAAAATGGCTAGAAACTCACTTACTATATTAAATAGGCCAAATGAACACCAATTTTTTTTCAAATCTTAGCATAACGATCGTATTCGTGCATTGTAAGTGAAAAAAAGAAAGGCCAAGTGAGGCAGCGATTGGCGGGTCATCATCAACCATGCCCGACCCCCCTTCCATCTCGGAACCACGAGCTAGCCTTCGTGTGATGCTGCTATTTAATACATGTATGTGTCAAAGCTTATCGGAAACAAAGCCATAATTTTACCACCACATCTTGGTGCCATGTCATGAAATCATGCAAATTTACATGTATTTCAGAATATTTTTTAATTTTAAAACCTAGATTCCTAACGATTATGTCCAAAGAGTGACTCCAAGATGTTTGGAATTCCTTCCAATTTATCGCATGAGGCATAATAAGGACACACACAAGGACACACAAATGATTTCTCCAACCAGTTTTTGCTCCATCTTGCATGTTCATGTATTTCAAAGTTGAATTATGGCCATGTAATTGCTAGAAACTCACTTACTGTCTTAAAAATGCCAAACAAACAACATTTCTTTTTCCAATCTTAGCATAATGGTTGTATTCGTGCATTCTAAGTGAAAAAAAGCAAGGCCAATTGAGGCAGCGACTGGTGGGTCATCATCAAACATCACTACCGTGAGGTCCAAAGACGACACATCGATCAGAGAACCTTCGACCAAACTGTGTGCGATGCATGAATCGGAAACGGTATAGTTCAAGGTTTGTCGACAATAACGAAAACTGTGTGCGATGGCGGATCAATCAACTACTTTTCAGAAAATAATTACATGTGCGATACGTGGCATAGAGTTGTTCCAGATGAACTGCTTGCGATGAGCCAGAATTACGCAAACGATTAACTAGATAAAGGTGTGTGTGTTATGTACGACATACAGTTCATCCAGACGAACTGTTTGCGATGAGGCAAAATAACACAACCGATTCAGCATCTGAAGTTGTGTGTGATACCAGGCAAATAGGTCGCTCAGACGAACTGTTCGCGATGACAAAAGTAACACAAACGATTCAGCGTAACAAGATGTGTGTGATACCCGGCAAACAGGTCAGTAATCAAAATTGTGTGGGAAGACTAATAAAAAGACATATGATTCCTGATAACAAGCTGTGCGTGCTGTGGGCAAACACTTGCTCTCACCCAATTGTCTGTGATTGTTGGAATCGTCACCGACGCGTTCCTTTCTTTAATTCAAAGCGATGTGATTTGCTTTGTCTGCATACCATCTATGCTTTGTCTACAGAACAAAAACATGATCGCATAACCTAAATAAACATCCAATTACATTACTGACTACATATAACATTTGCACATCTCAATTAACAAGTATATGCATACTAGACTAGTAGTAACGATCATCAAATCATCTATACTTCTTGTGACGACGGGTGCCGGTCGACACAGGACGGAGGCACTTCCTCATGTCAACGATCCGCCTGCACATCTCATAGCTTACATACGCGTCCTTGGCCGCGTACTTGATGCAATCTTCATCTAGTCTTCGGACCCTGGCGCGGTGCCAGGTAACCTTCTTCTTCTTGCAGACATCTTTCATGCCTCTATAGTAGGGGTCGATGATGGCCATGGCGAGGTTAACCAGAGATTCCTTATGCTTCTCCTCGCCGCCCAAAATCCTATACTGGCATTGGATGTCCACAAGATTCCGGCAAGCCAAGCCCGTGGTCTTGAGCACCTTTTCATCGTTGGTGGTGTCCACCGTACCGAATATGTAGTCGGGGCTATTGACAAACCTGGTGAAACGCTCGCAAGGGCTTGTGGTCAGGCAGTAGTAGTTGACGAGAACGTAATGGCCCACACATAGGTAGGCGATGACAACCTTCTGATCATGCCTGGCACGACCGTCGGTGTACTCGAGGTCGAAGTCGACCACTTTGTACTTGTCATCTGCATGTAACAGGTCCATGGTGTGGATGGAGTTCTCCACCCAGACCGGATCGTTGGTGTACACCACCGAGAGGTTGTTGTACCTTACGTGGGTGTCCATGTAGGCACGAATGGTGAACTGTTGCTCGTCATCGGCGTCCACTAGGAGCGCCGCCATTGGAGCCGAGCAGGATATCCTCTCTGTATTTGGATTCGTGGGTGTGCTTCTTGTGTTGTGGGGAAAGGTTGAAGGGAGACAAGAGGTTAAATGAGCGGTGAAGTAAATGGGGGCCGGACGGGCTGTAATTGGCACGTCTTGTCACCACTTTCCCAGTGGAGGAATTCTTTGCAAGCTTGACCAGCGCGTGAACACACGGTTCGTTTGGATACACGGCGACACTTTTATCGTTGGTGAGCCTGTTCCCTCACAACTGCACAGGTCCCCGCGCGCAACCACGCAAAGCTTCCCTGCCCGACTCGGTTGGCCATGTGTCGGGTGGAAGAAGCTCACATTATTGTGGGCGTTAAATGGCAAACGGTTGTCAAAAACAAAGTGTGTGCACTGACTTAAAGCGGCACACATGTTCAACATTAAGCAACGGGTGTTACGATGTGAATGATCGCTGTTGGTTCTGTAATATATTTCATTTGCGATGAGTTCTGGAGGGGAAACACAAGCCCGAATGGTAATTAAATCAAGTCGATTACATGTTAAGGTGCAGATATCAAATGTCCATTGCATATTTTAGTCAAAATGGTACTACCAAAATACAAATCTCATCGATGCCAGTTCACTGATTGTATCACAAATGGCAGAAATATGAAAAGCCTTTGATTCGATGATTACAAGGTTCAAACTAATATTGGAAATGGAATTCAGCTTATGCAGAACCTTTGTCATGCAGCTATAGACGCCCGCGTTGATCAGCTAAAACTGAACATATGAAAGTTCTAAACTGATATTTACAACTAGTCTCGCCAGTTCACTATTTCTGCAAAGGGATCTTTCACTGACAAGTCATTTAGGGGCTTGACACACAGACTTCCTAGTACTCTGCCACCCGAACTTTCAAAATGCAGCTCAACTTCTACAGAGCCTTTTTCATACCGCTGAAGACGCCCCCACTGATCAGCAAACCATTCATTTTGTGCACTATATGTACGCACAACCTCATTACATTTAGCACACTTGCTTTCGCAATAAAGAAGCTGACGAATTTAATCTCCCATAAGGTCTGGCGGTTGAAGTTCAAAGTAATTTTAGAGAGATGGAGATCAAGACATTGAATGGGAATGCCATGATATTGTGTCACATTATCTGCTGCTTGGCCTAATCAGATCTGTCACATGATATTGTGTACCCCCGTGATCTGTGTAAATCCTACGGTTGCAGACGTGCGATCCATGAAAATGCGTTCTGGACAATCAAGACACGCGTGTTGCGACACAATGTTAGTCATCACACACGGTTTCAATCCTAGAAAATAACCAAGTTTGTAAATCGTTTCCAAAATTCCTTTCTCATGTGACACCGGATTTTTTTACCACGGTCAACAAGTTTCAAACCACATGACATATGTGGCAAGCAACTTTAATTATTAAAAAAATCAAGTTTCAAGGTAAGTCTAGCATTTTTTTCCCATAATATGCATAGTGTTAAAAAAATGCCAAGACTCATAGGTAGATGTGCGTGTTGTGTGAAGTCTAAGATAAGCATAAATATTCCATGAACCAAACTGATTGCAGCTCAAGACTGCAATTACATTGCTCTTCGTACTAGTTCATAAAACAAAGTCACACCAACATCTAGATCAACACATAATAAACATCCTCAAGAATAGATATAAGACACACAAACTAGATAGCTAGGGTAGTGCTGGACATGTATATATAACTCAATCCTGATCGTACCCACCAACCACATAAACTTTCTCCAAGTACTACTCGTACGTAGCATGCGCCAACCTGCGAGAATACTTCTGCCTGAAGGACCCAACAGCTAGTCCTCTAGCATGCGTCAGAACACTTGCAAGCGCGGGCTTAAGCCTTTAGGCGCAGAACTCCCTGAGCTTTTGTTTCTTGTACCTCCTCTGGTCATATTTATCGCCTTTGGGCGCAGAACTCCTATTCCCGGTCTTGATATGACGATTATGCTTTCCCGCATAGAGCTCCTTGAGCTTTTGTTTCTTGTACCTCCTCTGGTCATATTTATCGTTGTCAACGTCGTCAGATAGCACCTATACATATAATAAAAAAATCATGACATTCATGAATGAAAAGCATAAAATGATATCACAAATGACTTAGTGCAACAAAATTATTAACTAATGACTATAAATGTATGAATTGATTATTGTCAAACAAACTAG
This sequence comes from Elymus sibiricus, assembly GCA_039707655.1. Taxonomy (NCBI): domain Eukaryota; kingdom Viridiplantae; phylum Streptophyta; class Magnoliopsida; order Poales; family Poaceae; genus Elymus; species Elymus sibiricus. Next base: position 241,558,957 of record CM077673.1, read on the forward strand.
TAACTTTCAAGTAGTACTCCCTATATCACTAAAGTAGTGATCTAAATGCTCTTATACAATATTTATTTACAGAGGGGGTACATGTATAATCATCTATGTAGGCCATTCAAATCGATTCTAAAATATGTCTACGAATTATTAGCACAATCAGTAATCCTAGACCGATTATTAGCAACATGATCATTTGTAGAGATCAACCATTAAATCACTATAACCTCAGACAGTTTATTAGCATGCCTAACCGTTTCTCCGTCGTCGTCGGAGTTGTCTCCATCGGAGTCATCGTCGCTAGAGTGGTTATCAGAGAGGCTGTAGTAGTCTTTGTGCAGCACCGCCTCCTGGTGGGGAGGCATGACGGGCCTTACGATGTCGTGGTCGCGCTTCTCTCCATACGAGACCTCATCGGCGAGGAGGGCAACCTCATCACCTAGCATTAAGAGATGCTTAGGTGCTTTGCCGGCCCCGTGTTCGAACCCCGCATCACCACTCCCTTCGATTGTGCTCTTGGTCCCCATCTGATACACTTCATAGAGCGTTTATGATTGGGAATGGCGGCGAGGATGAAGGCGGTGTGCAGAGAGAGTGGGGAGTGCGACCGCCTGTTATAACCAGCGGCACAAGCATGATTAATATGGAGTGGTTGGGAGCTAGGTGAGAGGCGGTTAAATGGCTCACCTCCCGGTGAGCCTGGGCAGCGGTCTTCTCACATGCCTCCTATTATTTCACACCCCTCCTCGCACGTCACCTGGTGAGCCTGCGTAGAGGACTGCTCGCACACGTCCCACCAATTCACACACCTGCTCGTACGTCTCCCGGTGAGCCAGCGCAGTGGCCTTCTCGCACGCGTCCCGTCAATATACACACCTGCTCGCACGCCTCCCGGTCAGCCTGAACAGCGGACTGCTCGCATGCGTCCCGTCAACTCACGTCCGCTGGCACGACACGCGGGCCTCATGGTCGTACGTAATAATTTGTTGGGCTAACCCACACGACTTGAATACTTTAATTTTTTGCGATGGTAATGTGACAATTGTGTGTACCAATCTTTAATAGATCCCGTTTGTAAGAAAAGTATGTCAAAAACTTGTCTCGAATTTGGCCAAAAAGTATCTCATCGTGTATTCTGACATCGATGTGAGAATAACTATTCTGACAACACTTCCGAAATTCAGGGTTAACGCGGATGCACTGCATCCCTATCAATTGAACACTTCAATGTCAGCAGAAAAAACTGCACGCAATTTTTCGGCACTGTTTTCGCTCCAGTTTTTAAACCGTTTGTTGGAACGAGACGTATAATATACCATTGGTTAGCTACGGAAAATACGCAACTTTTCCATGTTAAACACTTTTCGCGATTCCCCACGGTTTAAGAGCGGTTTCGAAAACGGTAGCCGCCCGACGAGTGGCAGCGAGCGTATTTTCGCATTTTTTTCCAAACCGCTTGTTGGAATGAAGCAAACGATACGGCATTGGAAAGATATCGTCGAGCCGCAACTTTTTCATGTATATCAAATTCTCTAATTCCTTACGTTTAAGAGTAACTTCAAAATTACTGAAACGCGGAATTCTATTTTTCAAAATTTTGGATTTTTGGTACGGTTTTCGCTCCAGGTTTTTAACCGCTTGTCAGAACGTGGCGTGCGATACGGCGTTGGAAAGCTGTGTAATAGGCGCAACTTTCATATGTTGATCATTTGCTGAGATTCTTCACGGTTTTAAATGAATTTAGAAAACGGTGCGGCTGCCTACGAGTGGCAGCGAGCGTATTTTCGTAATTTTTTTGAAACCGCTCGTCGGAACAATGCAAATGATACGGCGTTGGAAAGATATCAACGAAACGCTACTTTTTCATGTAGAACACTCTCTCCAATTCTTTACGGTTTAAGAGCAGTTTTGAAATTACCGAAATACAGACACTGTTTTTCGCGACACCAAAATCGACGCGTGAACCGCATCAAACAGAAAAATGCACTGCTTCGGACTGAAGACCGCACTTCATCCGGCGGGCAAGTGCACTGCATGATTTTCTTTTGCCCGACATAAAGTTTTCAAAACGAGGAAGTGGAGTGCACTTAACATTGCGCATAAGTGGACGGCATCGCTATAGAGAAGTGAACGTCATTACTTTTTTTGTCGTTTTCATAACATTTTTTGTAATTACGAGATGAACAACATCAGATGACCAACCACACTTCTTCAGACTGAAAGCCCCACTACATTAGAAAGACAAGTGAACCGCATTTGCACTTATGTTTTTTTCATCCCAAAAAAATGGACTGTAGACAACAATGTTTTTGTACGCATGGGTTCAGTGTGTGTCCAGTGCACTTTTTCTATTTGTTCTTCCTAGTTTTCTTCTGCAATAAAAAGTAAAACGAACCACAAGGACAGCAAACAGTGAACCGAGCCGCACTTTGATTCTCCACAATATAAATATAAAGCACAAAAAATTGAACATCGATAGACAAAATAAATTGAACTACAATGCGCCATGGATAGCACTTCCTTTTTCCATCCGGGCACACCTGTGCAGTGCAGGCCCCTGAAAACTATATGATGCTGACTGCATGGACGTCGTTGTTCTCTCGTCCATTATCAGCCGAACTGCAAATATCAGTGTTGCGTACCGCATAGAGCATGCCAGCGAACCTCACATGAGGTGATCCCATGTCCCCAACGGCAAGGTCAGCTGCCAGCTTCCTTGACATCTTCCCGATCTGGCTGGGACGAGGTGCTCCCAAGCACCTGTGGGTTACAGTCTCTTGTTCCTGAGAATTAGCAAAGCAAAAAGGACTACATGAAACTGCAACAAATAGAACGGCACTGCACACTTGAACGAACCTCTCAAACGAATAGAAGACTTACACAAGACACCCAAAATGCATGGTTTATCAAACCTTATTTTACACAGTTCTCTCCTGGAAAAAAATCAAACCTTAAACGCACATAAACACTGAACCTAACTGTAAAATTTTTGGAACGCCACTGATCCAGTGCATCCCGCACCGGATACAGGGAGCGGCTGGAGCGCTGGCGAACTGCACAACGGGGCGAAGGGGAGGGGAGCTCGACAATGCGGGGAACTGCACTGCGTCGCTGCCGTTGGCTAGATAGAGAGGAAGGGTCGGGCGTGGCGCTGGGCGGGTCTGTGGGTTGAGCGAGAGAGGATGGCGCTGGTCTCACAGGTGGCTGGCTGAGGAGGCATCGCCATGGAGAAGAAGCCTCCACACATGGGGTGGGGTCGCAGGATGAGGTGGATCTAGCGCCGTGATGGAGCAGAGGAAGGACGGTGCATTCACACAGGGGGCGGGGTTGCAGGATCCGGCCTCCTTGAGTACACGCGCGGCAACCAGCCCCCTCCGAGCATGGGATCCGGCCTCCATGGCGACCCACACGACCGCCGCCCCCTCCTAGTGCGGGATCCGGCCTTCATGGCAGAGGAACGACGCGATGCGTTGGGTACCTCGACCACGCCTCGGTCTGGATGGGGCACCCGGAGAGCTCCGTAGGGCAACTTCACCAGGGGCCTCTCCGTGGTCGTGGGGGAGGCACGGGCGGCGGGAGGCCTCTCCGTGGCCGTGGAGGCCTCGCCGGGGCTGGTGGCGGCCGGATCCAGCCATGGCCGCGGGGGGCGCCGTCTATGGGAGGTAGGTGGGGGCACGCCTTGCGTGGGAGGGGGTAGGGGGCGCACCGGCCTTGGGAGGTAGATGGGGTGGCGCCGGAGGTTGGAGGGGGTTCGAGCGCGCCGGCCGTGGAAGGTGGTGGGGAGGTGGGAGGAGGCGGCGGGGCAGGAAGAAATTTGGGAGGAGGGGGGCGGGCACGAAAGTGATTGTGAGGACTGAGGAGAGGGCTGATTTCGTTGGGTGGGTTGACCTTTTTTTTTCTCGTGTGTGTTCGGGTCGGGTGGGTAGGAAGGTGGTGTCAGAATAAGACTCTTAAGAGGTGTTGTCAAAATAGACCCACCTCTATATATATATATATATATATATATATATATATATATATACTTATTTTACTCCGTGCATATATAGTTAGTGCTGGAATATCTAAAAAGACTTTTTTTGAAAACTCTAAAAAGACTTATATTTAGGAACGAAGGGAGTATATATTTGGGCCACTAGCGGCCGTGGTTGTGTTTTGACCCTCTCTTGCGTTTTTTTGTCGTTTATTCCAAAGATGCTAGAATTATGTAAAATAGCAAACGAAACTGACGAAACAACTGTATGCGATTGTATCCCCAATAGGCACGAGTGTGCTACTCTAACCGTGTGCGATGCCCGTACACAGCAAAATCGACCTTGCCTAGTGGTGGCAACCGCAAGCGTCAGTCGGTGCAAAGGGGTAATGTGCACAGTAAAAACGCAAACCCGACAGCGACCAATAAAAGATCTCGCCGGCGGCGGCTAACAGCTAATTTTTCCGCCGATAGCTCGCCACCACCACACACACCAAATGGAACCGGTGCTCAACCATGGGGATGTGCATGGCGCCGTCCTGATAGTGTTGGACGACGACATGATAGAGGATTCCGACGTGTTGGCCGCCATGGCGGGCAACGGCAAACAGCCAGCTGTCGCGGCCGCCGCCGACGGGATAGAGGATTCCGACACGCTGTCCTCCATGTCGGTTAACGGTCAACCGTCATCTCCTACGGCCGACGACGACAACGACCCCGAGTTTCAGCGTCGGATGAAGATGGCCATCGCTCTGTCCGTCCTCGATGCGTTCTTGCGCGACGAGGACGAGCGCCGTCTCAGTGTCAGTGTGGAACAATCTATCGCATCTACGGATGCCATCCGCAACGCGGCAAGGGATCTGAAGCGGCAGAAACGACGGGAGAGTGCGAAGAGGAAGCGGAACTCAGATGCAGAGGGCAGAAAGAGGCGGGAGCAGGACCAGAAGGCGGCGGAGCAGGCCGCCGCATGCCTCTCAGCCGCGTTGGAGGCCGTGCAGGCCTTGCAGCTGTGGCAGCAACCCTGGCAACAGTGGCCACGGCGACCAGGGACGCAGCTCTAGCGAGAGCGGCGCCCGTCTGTATCTCGATGGCCCACGTGGATGCCACGACATCTTCGTCGATAGTGACAGACTTGGCGAGAGGCGCCGCGGTTGCTCCGGCCGAGGTAGCCCCGCCGGTATCCACCGTGGAACCAGTGGAGCTCATCGACTTGACGAGCTCCTCTGAATAATCGTTCTAAGACGAGGAAGGTCATGACGATGGTGGAGGCGCGGCATTTGTATACATCCATGGTGTAGTGAATATTTTTTGCAGTTCATCTTCATGTAAATTGACGAACTGTTTGTAAATTACTGAGCATATGAACTAATGTCAACTAATTCGCTACAAAATAAGGCATTTTGTGGTGAAAATTTGCCAAATGTTTGTGTCATCTGTTTGTGGGCATGTGGAAATTTACAGTGAATTTCACGTCTGCGACTGAAATTGAGGATGAACCGTGTGAGATGAACCCTCCTTGAGAAATCTCAAAAATAGCTACCCGCCTTGAGCGATGCAAAAATTCGTGGTTTCGCGGCACGACATTTCGTTATAGCGTACACACTTTATTATGTTTGGACCGTGTGTGATCTTGGTTGCTCCCGCCCTGTTCCTTTACCAAAATTTAAGCGGTATTTCAACTGCATGATGCCCTTCCTCGTCCACCGCACCGACCCTATAGTAAAATTTCAGCTGCCGAGGCATTTGAACCGTCGCCATCCCTCGTCCACCACCATCTCCACCCACACCATTACTACTAAATTTTTCAGCAGCAGCGGCACATCCGCAAATAACCCCCCGTCCACACAACACCCCATCCCCCTTCCTTCCCTGCTTGAACCCTAGCTCGCCCCCGCCAACGCCTTCCACCACCAACCTCAGCCGGTATGCCCGTCCCTCATAGCTAAACAAGTTCAGGGTCCTCGCCGATCCACATAAACCATCGCCGCCCTAAGTTTTTAGATGAGGCCGGCGGTGTCCCTTTTGTCGGAATCAGGGCTCCGCAGACCCAAGAAGGTTCGAACTCTGGGGCGTGTGTGAAGATTCTAAACAGCTCAAGTCTCAAGCCTGCCGCTCCATAGCCAGACCCTACCGAAGATGCGTGAGAGAGCGAGAAGATGGACACGAGTGATTTACCCAGGTTCGGGCCACCTTGTGGTGCAAAACCCTACTCCTGCTTTTGTGGATTGGCCTCACGAGGAGGTTTGTGGATGAACTAGTACAGTGGTTGAGCGACCTCGCGAGGGCTCTTTGGTGTGGGTGGATCCCGTCCCCTTCTACGGTGGTGGCTAGTCCATATTTATAGCGGGCCCTGGTCCTCTTCCCTTATCGCATAGGAGGGAAGGGATCCCACAGTGGCCAAATTTAAAGGGGGGCAGGAGGTACAGCTTATCCAGACTAAAGGTGGTCTTTGCCTGCAAAGCTCCTGGCGTGACGCAGAGGTGGGCTCGGCGATGACATCCATCCTGCCGAGGCCGTGGTCTTGGTCTTGTTGCACCGGAATGGAAACCTTTGGGGGGGTTCCTTGGGAACCTGCGTTCGTCCGTGCCTCCTTTGCACGAAAGGGGAAACAGTCTCTGCTGCGCCTGCTGGCGCCCGCCTGCCATGGTCGTCATGGCTCACGTCATCACAGCCTCCTGAGGTTGGGTACCTGCATAGGAATCTCCGCTCCTCAGGAGGCAGCCTGAGGAGGCCGCTCCATTGGAGGTCTTGGCACTATTCCCCTCGCGAGGCTAGGGCCCTCACGAGGGCCTTGTCTTGGAGAGTTTGCTGGCAGGCCGTACCGGGCAGTTGAGGTGGGCTATGCGTTGGGCCACAGGCAGGCAGGTCTGGGTACCCTCGAACCCAGAACGCCGACTGTAGCCCCCGGGCACAAGGCGCGCTCGGGCCGGCTTCGGGGCGAAGCCAAGTAAGGAAGGCCGGAACGCTGCGGGCCCCAACCGCCTGCGGGCCAATCTCGACGTGTGGCACGGGGAAGGTCACGGGCGCTTCCGCTCCCACGTGTCCTCGTCAACTGCCCAAGCCGACAAAAGCCTGGCGCCAGCTACCGAGCCATTATTGCTCTCCTTCCTTGCGCCCTCGCTTCCTTGCTCAGATCCCCTTTCCCTTGTGAGAACCTCCTCCAGATCTCAACGTTGCGCCGCCCTTCCTCTTGCTCTTTTTCCTTAGGGACTTTGCAGATGGCGCCCGCCGGGAAGTCGAAGCCCGAGGCTCAAGCCTCGCCCTCTTCTTCCCCTTCACCGGCACTCTCGGCCTCCGCCATCGCCAAGGAGGGGGACCTCGACCCCATGCTCCCGTTTACGGCGGGTGACACCAACGAGTGGGGGGAGACCCTAGTCTGGTGCGGCTCCGTGGAGCCGCGCACCTTGGCGAAGACAGTCTACCCCTTCTTCCTTCATAGCGTCTTCTCTGGGCTTGTCCTGCCCTTCTCAGGGTTCTTCACCACCATCCTCGAGCATTATGGGATCCAGGCACTCCACCTTCAGCCCAACTCCATCCTTCTCCTGTCCGTCTTTGCCTTCTACTGTGAGGCCTTCGTGGGCGTGAGGCCCTCAGTGGCCCTCTTCCGCAACTACTTCAGCCTGCGGCTTCACAACTGCGCGCAGCAATCGGCGTGCACCTCCTTCATCGCGGTCAAGAGTGGGAACTCGCTCCTGAAGGCCGGGAAGAAGGTGGAGGGCTTTAGGCACCGCTGGGTCTTCGTGGATACTCGGGGCCTCAATTCGCGCCTGGAGCTCCCGACGGAGCTGCCCGAGAAGGCCCTCGCGTGGGGTTCCGCGAAGCTCACCGATCCCCGGGCGAAGCCCGTCTTGGGGCGGATCTCCTGGGACATGGAGGCCAAGCAATTGACTGGGGCGATGATAGGGAAGGAGTTCCTGACGCAGCGCTTGGCGCCGCTTCAGGCGCACTCGAAGCTCATGTGGTAGTTCGACAGTGCAAGGGACTCCATCAGGCTTCGGTCCGCCAGCCTGACTGGTGAGGATCTGGGCAGGGCCGTGGTTACTCTGCTCCACGGCAATCCCGGGGACCTCCCCGAGGCCTATGCTCCGCTGTACCGCCGCGACGACAGGGAGGAGCTGGTTGCCGCCATGCCCGCCTTTGACGTGCGCGGGCTCACGCCTCCTGAGCGCCCCAACTCCCCGGTGCCAGTGTCCTCCGGCGATGCGAGCAGCAAGGAAGACACGAAGGAGACCGTGGATGATGGCTTGGAAAAGGCGTCTCCCCCGTCGCAGAGTGTGCTCCTTCGTAATCTCGAAGATGACGACGATGCCGATGAGCCCCCGGCCGCAGAATCCCTGTGCTTCGTCAGGGCCCTCAGGAGGCCGAGGTCTGCCTCCCAGATCACGCCGGCACCTAGCCAGGCGACCCCGAAGAAACGCGCGGCCGCGCCTCCTCCGGCGGACACCTCGCGTTCTAGCAGGGCGCTTGAGATGCCGGCCTTGTCCCCATCCGCGCCGCAGCCGAAAGACGGGGCGGCCACCGCCGGGGTAGACGTGGCCCCTCCGGCCGCGGCCCCTCAGGGCGACGCCGCCACCCTTCCGGACGAACGCGCCATGCTGAAGAAAGGCGAGTGCACCCCGGCCCTCGTCGACGTGGAAAGGAAGAGGAAGTGGGTCGCGGCCGACGAGTAAGTAACTTGCCTCGCCCTTGGTTGATTATGAATTGCGCGCATGCTCACGACCCCTCTTCTCCTTGGTGGCCAGGGTCGTCGTTGTGCCGAAGAAGAGGAAGGCGAGTCCCGAGCCGAAGGAGCCCCCTGTCCGGGGGACGCATCGACATCTGGCCACGGACGCGGCGAAAGAGGAAGCGCATCACGCCAGCTTAGCGCGGCCCTTGAGTGCCCTGGTGGTGCCGCGCCCGAGCTCGCGAGCGCAACGCCTTCTCCTAGAGCCGTGGCGATGCCACTCGGGAGACCGGTCTCTGGGAGGATGGAGGCTCCCGAGGCAGCACCCTTTGCCACGGTTTTGGCGACTCCAGTGCCGGTGGAGGGGGCGACCGCCTGCCCTGTGCTGAAGGAGTCCGCTCCTGAGGAGGCAGCAGTGCGGCCTCGGGAGGAGCCAGCCCCCGCAAACCATCAGTTCGAGAAGTCGTCCTCTCTTGCTATCCTTGAGGAGAGACTGGAGCCTGAAGCATCCCAAGCTAGCCACGCCACAACTTCCTTGGACACAACGCCTGTCGGGGCGCCGGTGCTGCCTCCTGGTCAGGCTCTCGCGCTCACGGGCAGCGGCCCACTGGTCGGGCCCGACGCCTTGGATGAGGCTTATGCCGCGCTTGACCGGATCTGGGCTGACCTCCAAGGTGCCAATAGGCGCTCCTTCGTGGGGGAACGCCTGGAGCTTATCTCCAGGTGGCTCCAGGCCGTTGCAGCCATCAAGACGGCCTGGGGTTGGGCTGAGGCTGCCGCCGCCGAGAGCAAGAAGGAGGCCGCCAAAGCCGTGGCAGCTTGCGACGCGGTGCTGACCAAGGCAGCGGCCGCCGTGGAGCGCTGCAGTGAGGCGGAAGCCAAACTGAAGGCCCTTCAGGAGGAGCAAGCCGCGCACGCACAACGGCTTCTCCAGCAGGAGGAAGATCTCAAGGTTCGCGAGGCGAAACTCGCCGATCGCGCCTCCGTGCTATCCCAGGCGGCCGACGACCAAGCTGTGGAGCGCGAGCATCTGGCCAAGCTGAAGGATGAGGTAGCAGAGGCCCAGACGTCTCACGCCCGGCATGTCTCCGACACGACGGCCCAGCTGGATGCTAGGGAGAAGACCCTTGCCGGTGCTGAGGAAAGGGCAGCCGCGGAGCGCGATGCCTTGTCCTCCATCGAGCTCAGGCTTCGCCGGGCTCTGTGCTTCATCTGCAGGGGAGGATTCGGGGAGCCACTGGCGGCTCCTGAGGATGGTTACGCCGGGCTCTCCTCCAAGCTCGCTGAGGCGCTCGAAGGTGCGGTCGCCAAGGTGGACGCTATTCTGGAGAACGAGTGCTGCGGCCTTTTCTCCGCGGTCGCGACGCGTGTCTTTAGCCACCTCTACCTCCACGAGCCAGGTTTTGATTTCAACGCGGTGATGGCCTCGGTTTCCCTTGAGTTCTGTGCCTCCGCGGCGGCGGCCGTGAAGGATTCCGTAGACGCTCTGATGAAGAAGTTCGGCTGCGTCCCCGACACCGAGCCCCCTGTGGTGGAGGCGAGCAGTGGCGACGAAGGCATCGACGTCGATGTTGACGACGAGCTCGACGTGACCGAGGCGATCGGCGGCGACGGCCTTGGCGATGACGGCCCCTCCTCCTAGACTCCGACCTGGGACATTTATCGTGCCTCGTGGAGGCGTAAGACTTGTTTGAATCGCAAAACACCTTGTGCTTGTAATAACTTGCTTGAATTCTGTGATTTCCTTTTGCGCCTTGTCTCCTTCCTGCTTGCTTTTGTGCTCTGCGTCGGCGGGGCCCAATCCCGCGCATACCTCAACCACCATTGGGGCGTCCGGATCACCAGGACGAGACCAAGGGGTGAGGGGCTACGTGACTAGTGAGGCCCTTGGGTCGCGATGCCCAGGGGTCCCCCTTGACGTACGAGCAGCCCTCATGAAGGAGACATGGTGAAAACGGAGTCGATTTGGAGCACTTTAGTGCTCTGCGTCGGCAGGGCCCAATCTTGCGCATACCTCGACCGGCGTTGGGGCATCCGGATCACTAGGACGAGACCAAGGGGTGAGGGGCTATGTGACTAGTGAGGCACCTGGGTATGCCCAGGGGTCCCCCTTGACGTACGAGTGGCCCTCATGAAGGAGACATGGCGACAACAGAGTCGATTTGGAGCGCCTTAGTGCTCTGCGTCGGCAGGGCCCAATCCCACACATACCTCGACCACTGTTGAGGCATCCGGATCACCAGGACGAGACCAAGGGGCGAGGGGCTACGTGACTAGTGAGGCCCCTGGGTCGCGATACACAAGGGTCCCCCTTGATGTACGAGCGGCTCCCATACCTTTCATCGCCAGCTTTTGCCTAGGAGGGGCGCGAAAAGACCAGGTACCAGGGACCTGGTGAGGCAGCACGCACCAGGCGTGGCCTGAGCGTAGCCCCCGTCCAGCCCCCTCGCGCGTGCATCCTAGGGAAATGCTACGTGATGGGGCCGAAGGGCCATCCTGAGGTTGGTGCAGCCGCTAGGGCACCCTCAGTTCTTTATCCACCAGCGCGGAGCATGGGGCTTCCACCTGCGCGGGCATAGTCATTGGAGGACCGTGTCGTCCGCCAGCGCGGAGCATGGGGGTTCCACTTGGGCAAGGGCATAGTCATTGGAGGACCGTGTCGTCCGCCAGTGCAGAGCATGGGGCTTCGACTTGGGCGTGGGCATAGTCATTGGAGGACCGTGTCGTCCGCCAGCGTGGAGCATGGGGCTTCCACTTGGGCGTGGGAAGGGAGCTCTGTGTTAGAGTCTCCGGGTGTGTACAGCCCAACTTCGTTCGTACGCGTGACTGGCACGGCAGTACCGGGGGAGATGTTGGGCGCTCGTGAGCCACGCGGGTCTCACGAGGCCCTACCTCTAGGAGGGTTGCGCCTGAGTCTTCTGGCGCGGGGCGCGCCTACAAAACCTGCGTGGTGGGGACAACCTGCGCCGAATGAATCACCGGAGGCCATTGCATGAGAAGGCCGAACACCAATGACCCCAGGAGGTGACGTGAACTGGGCCGGCCCGCCAGACAGAGCTCAGTCATTGGGTTTATCGACGCTGCAGGGACGGACCCGAGCACAGACGCCGTGCCTAGTGTTCTCATGTGACAAACCCGAGGAAAAGCAATCGGCGCACGGCTCCTGCGACGAAGAAATGCCGAACTGCGGTTATGCGAACCGGGCCGCGCGCCCTGACTCACCCACTCCCGATTAGCTCACGCGAGGACAAGGCACCAAGGACCCCGGGAGGTGACGTGCACGGGACTGGCCCGCGAGACAGAGCTCGGTCGCCTGGATTTATCGGCGCTGCACGGACGGACCCGAGCACAGATGACATGCCAGCCCTTAATCATAAGACGGTCGAGGGCGGGGTTGTTAGGGCGCACGACATTCATGGTGACGAAGCACCGGACATGCAGGTTGGAATACTTAGGAAATTCATCAAATGCAGAACCAGTCCTGATACATGCGCAAAAACGAGACAACTACAGGGGCGGGCCCTAACAGCTTGAGGATGATGCAGCCCGTGGGGCGCCCTCAAATGAACAAACCAAAAAGTCACCTGGCACGATGTCGCTGGAGCATTGGGGTAGTCGTCGAAGCTCGATCCTCATGAGCCTGAGGGCTCCGGAGGCTCAAGGGGCTCGCGAGGGTCCGGGACCTCTTGGAGGACCACGCGGCGTCGAGCCTCGTGAGACGCAAACGCAGCCTGCACGACGCGCTGGTAGGTGGCGCCCACGTTCACGAGGCCAAAGGGCATCCGGACGTAGTTGCAGGGGTAGACCCCACTACGACCGACGCGCGATGGCCAGAAGAGGTCCTGGGATGCGGCCCTGTTAAGGCCCGGGATGTTGACATAGAAGCGTAGCCTGCCGCCCTCGTCAGAGGCGGCAGTCGCGCTGGGTGGTGTGGGGCGGCGCTCGCCGCGCACGACCAGCGCCTCCTGAAGCTCCTCGATCGCTTGGGTGATGAACTCTCGTGAGCCTGGCGCCGCGCGTCGTGCTCCTTGCTCGCGGGGGCGCATGTCAGAACGCGCCTCCAAGTGGTGCCTGAGCGCCTCCCTCGTCGCGCCGGCCGGGCCAGAGACTCTCCAAGTGGAAGCCCCCGAGCCCGTCCTGAGGGAGGCGCCGGGCACGCCTTCCTATGCGGGAGGGCAAGGCGCCCCAGCGATGGGCGCGGTGCCTGAGGTGCCGCTCTTGAGGGCATCCATCCCCTGGCAGCCCTTAGGAAGGAGCTGCTTCTTCTTCTTGGGCATGTCCTCAGGAGGCAGGATGCCACCCTCGTCAGAATTCTCAGCCGTCGCAGCCTGGTAAGCACGCTCGAGGGAGAAGACCGCATCCTTCTCATCACAGGCGACGGTGATGACACCACCAGTCCCTGGCATCTTGAGGACGTTGTAGCCATGGTGAGTTGCCGCCATGAACTTGGCGAGGGCTGGGTACCCAAGGATGGCGTTGTACGGGAGGTGGATGTGGGCGACGTCTTAGTCGATGAGCTCGGTGTGGTAGTTGTCGCGCTTGCCGAAGATGACTGGGAGGCGCACCTGCCCCAGGGGAGTGGTGGAGCCATCGGTCACTCCTGAGAAAGGCTTGGTTGGCATCAGCTGATCGTAGGGCACCTGAAGCGTCTCGAACGTCTCGACAGAGACGACGTTGAGCCCAGCTCCACCGTCGATGAGGGTCTAGGTGACGAGGACGTTGTTGATGGTAGGTGTGCAGAGCATGGGGAGCACGCCTGCGGTGGTCGCGCACTTTAGGTGATCCTTAGAGTCGAAGGTGATGGCGACCTGCGACCACTTGAGGGGACGTGCAGCTTCGAGCTTCGGGAGGGCGGCGTTCACCTCACGAGAGAACTGCTTGAAGATGCGGTTGGAGGCAGGGGCCTGGGCACTGCCTAGGATGCAGGCTATCGCACGGGGTTCCTGGAAGCCCCCAGCCCCATCATCTCGCCGGTCATCGTCGTTCCTCCTTGGTGGCGGCGGCAGCGGGGGGAGGCCAGCGTTGCCCTGAGGACGGCACTCGCGAGGCTGATCGCGCCGGGGCCCGTCGCGAGGCTCGTCACGCCAGCGGTCCTCGCGAGGATGGTCACGCCAGTCCTGACGTGGGTCGCGGTTGTCCCAGCGACCTCCGCCGCGGCTTCCTCCACGGCCGTATCCACGGTCGCCACGCTCGGGGCAGCGGCCGAAACACTCGTCGCGGAGCGTCCTGAGCTCCTGGCAGTCTTCAGTGTTGTGGCTGCGGGCGTAGTGGAAGATGCAGAAAGGGCGGCCGCCCTTGGGGGGCTCTTCTTGGTCGCGAGCGCGCTTCATCTCGGGCCCCGCCGCCAGCACTACGGGCCCCTTGCGCTTCGCCTCCTTAGCCTTGGCCTTCTTGTCCTCAGGGTCTGCCTCCGGAACCTCGAGGAGGGAGAGTCGACCCTCTTCAGCCCTTGCGCACTTGTTCGCCAGGTTGAAGATCTCTAGGGCTATGCACAGTTCATCATGGATGGCGAGCTCCTCCTTCATCTTGACGTCGCTGATGCCATCGGTAAACGTCGAGATGATGGCCTCGTCCGAGGCCTTCGGGATCTTGAGGCGCACGTTCGTGTACGTTGTATGTACTTGTGCAGGGTCTCGCCCGGCTGCTGCTTCACGCGTCGCAGGTTGTTCACCCCCAGGCTGCGGTCGCGCGTGCCCTGGAAGTTGGCGATTAAGTGCTTGCGGAGCTCATCCCAGGAAGAGATCGATCCCTCCGGGAGGTTCAGGATCCAGGAGAGAGCGCCACCCTTGAGGGCCATGGGGAACCAATTCGCCATGACTTTGTCGTCGCCGCTCGCCGCCTCGATTCTCAGCGCGTAGAGCTGAAGGAAGTCCGCGGGGTCGGGGGAGCCATCGTAGCGTGGAGGCAGGTCCGGCTTGAACTTGCTGGGCCAGTAGACACGGCGCAGCTCCGGGGAGAAAGCGCGGCTGGCTGCTCCGCTCACAGGTGCGGCGTGCACGAGGGGAGCTAGGTCTTGATGCCCGTGCACCGCGGCCTTCGGCGGCGCACAGTCCTGATGACGGCGCGGAGGTGCGGGGATCACACGCGTGTCACCTCGCGGCCTTGGCACCACCTGGGAACTTGCTTCATCCCTCGCCTGCACCGGCGCCTCATGCGGCTGGTTGCGCACATGCGCTTCGCGCCTGGGCTCGGGGTCGACGCCGCGCAGAGAAGGAGGGGGAGGTGCGCCATGAGCCACGTCGCTCGCCAGGGAGGGCGGAGGACGGAGCGAGTGAGTGGGCGCCGGGACCTCGCCGGCGACGCTGACAAGCTCGGTGATGCGACCAAGCCAGTCATCGTAGCGATCATGGGCATTGCGGTAATGCAGCAGGTCACGCGCCATGAACAGTGCAGCTTGCGCGTTCGCCGGCCCGTAGCGAGCGTGAGAGGATAACTCCGAGGTGGGGACAAGGGACGGAGTAGCAGTGCGGCCATCGCGCCGCGGGGTGGGTGGCTGCGACGAGTCCTGCTGCTCTTGAACGGCTGGACCAGCGGCAGCGTTGGCTGCAGGAGAAGTGGAGCGGCGCAGGGCATCGCGACCCACGGGCACCGTCTGGACGACGCGGGCGGCTCGGCGCTCGGCACGGACTCGGCGGGCTTCGGCCATGGGAGCGACGAAGCGGAGATGAAGCGGAACCAGAAGGGAAACCTCGACATGCCCCTACCTGGCGCGCCAAATGTCAGATCAGGGCTCCGTAGACCCAAGAAGGTTCGAACTCTGGGGCGTGTGCGAAGATTCCAACCATCTCCACCCACACCATTACTACTAAATTTTTCAGCAGCAGCGGCACATCCGCAAATAACCCCCCGCCACACAACACCCCCTCCCCCTTCCTCCCCTGCTTGAACCCTAGCTCGCCCCCGCCGACGCCTTCCACCACCAACCTCAGCCGGTCTGCCCGTCGATCATAGCTAAACAAGTTCAGGGTCCTCGCCGATCCACATAAACCATCGCCGCCCTAAGTTTTTAGATGAGGCCGGCGGTGTCCCTTTTGTCGGAATCAGGGCTCCGCAGACCCAAGAAGGTTCGAACTCTGGGGCGTGTGTGAAGATTCCAAACAGCTCAAGTCTCAAGCCTGCCGCTCCATAGCCAGACCCTGCCGAAGATGCATGAGAGCGCAAGAAGATGGACACGAGTGATTTACCTAGGTTCGGGCCACCTTGCGGTGCAAAACCCTACTCCTGCTTTTGTGGATTGGCCTCACGAGGAGGTTTGTGGATTGACTAGTACAGTGGGTGAGCGACCTCGCGAGGGCTCTTTGGTGTGGGTGGATCCCGTCCCCTTCTACGGTGGTGGCTAGTCCCTTTTTATAGCGGGCCTTGGTCCTTTTCCCTTATCGCACAGGCGGGAAGGGACCCCACAGCGACCAAATTTAAAGGGGGACAGGAGGTACAACTTATCTTGACTAAAGGTGGTCTTCGCCTCCAAAGCTCCTGGCGTGACGCAGAGGTGGGCTCGGCGATGACATCCGTCCTACCGAGGTCGTGGTCTTGGTCTTGTTGCACTGGAATGTAAACCTTTGGGGGGGGGGGTTCCTTGGGAACCGTGTTTGTCCCTGCCTCCTTTGCACGAAAGGGGACACTGTCTCTGCTGCGCCTGCTGGCGCCCGCCTGCCATGGTTGTCATGGCTCACGTCATCGCAGCCTCCTAAGGCTGGGTACCTGCATAGGAATCTCCGCTCCTTGGGAGGCAGCCTGAGGAGGCCGCTCCCTTGGAGGTCTTGGCGCTGTTCCCCTCGCGAGGCTGGGGCCCTCACGAGGGCCTTGTCTTGGGGAGTTTGCTGCCAGGCCGTACCGGGCAGTCGAGGTGGGCCACGCGCTGGGCTGCAGGCAGGCAGGTCTGGGTACCCCCGAACCCAGAACGCCGACTCCCTTCCCCCAGATCCTCATCACGTACTCTAGAGTCACAGCCTAATCAGCCGGACCACATCTCCCGTGGAGCTCGAGGAGTGTACGAGTAAAAAGAGGACTATCATGGCCTCTCCGCCATACGCTGGCGAGGTGGGCACCGTTTGCGCCGACCCTTCAATCCCGGACGAACACCTCGCTGCGGGAGCCGGTGAGGACGATGCCTACATTGCCATGCCGAAGGCTTCAAGTCTGCGGGCTCACGTATTCCTATATCTCAGGAGAGCCGGCTACGACATCAAGCTCGTCAACATCACCGGCTTCACTCGGGCCATGTCACAAGTTAAGTGGTCCACCGGCAACGCCTCTGGTTCAACCGTCGTCGATCTCTTCAAAGGCCCCACCGCTGATCTCCTCCACCTCGCGGTCATGGATTTGCGATCCTTCTACGCCATCGAGCCCCTTTTGTCATTTTTGAAGGAAACGTTCTACGGCGGTGGCTTGGGATCCTTAGCTCCAAATTCATATCTCATCACCAAGATAATGGCACACACTACGGATGTTACAAGGGGAACGTCCCATCTGCGACTTTAGGGAGCGCACCCTGGGCACTTCATATCCCAAGTGGAAGGAGCCCATGCATGACAAGTGAGGCAACATCCTGTGAGCAAATCATACCTTTTATAGCTAGCTGTCTTGTACCCATTGTTGTATTAGCTTTTGCCATGCGATAATCATGCAGTGTTTAATTGAGCATTTGTCCAGTTGTCAAGCAGATGCCTTGCTTTTCTGTATCTGGTTGTTAGGTCGGTTGCATTGAGTATTTGTCCAGTTTTCAGTGGCTATAGTTGGTTGTTACAATGAGCATGAATGCCTTGTTTATTTCAGTTATTCACAATGTGATGTTCATTATGTGCAAGTATGAACTGTGCAATTCAATTTCATCAATACCACCTGTTATGCCTGGTGTTGTGAACCTATGCCCTTAACTCCCGCTTTAAACATTTATGCCTTGTTACTCTGAATTTGGTTGCCAGGTTGGTTGCGGTGAGCGTTTGTCTAGTTTTCAAGAAGATGCCTTGCTTTTTTGTATCTGGTTGTTAGGTTGATTGTAGTGAGCATTTGTCTAGTTTTCAAGCAGATGGCTTGCTTTTCGTTATCTGGTTGTTAGGTTGGTTCCATTGAGCATTTGTCCAGTATCAAATGGCTATATTTGGTTGTTATAGTGAGCATATATGCCTTGTTTATTTCAAGCAGATACCTTGTATACTTGGTTGATGTTAAGCATGTTGTACTTATCATGACTTTACATGTACTTGCACAGGACAACAATGGGAGTGGCCAACGTTTTCCACCGAGGTTCTTTTCATCCCTCCGCTTATACTCCATCCGTTCCATCATGTAGTGCATATAGATTTTTGTGATGTATCTATATATACCATCTAAAATGTATACAATATAAATTTTTGTGATTTATCTAATGAAATGGAATTGCAATTGTAAATGTAAATTTTTTTCTCTACAAACTTGGTCAAAGTAAGTAAATGTTGACTTCTCAAAATGTTTATACGCAACACATTGTGGAACTGATAGAGTAATATATTACACCATTCTGCAACTAGATTTTAGCTTCTAATATCGTCTTCTTGCTTGTAGGTACATATGTCCTAGGTAAAGATCCATTCCTGGACCCTGTTTGCGTGCGGGGCAATGAAATATTCACGAACCAACATCAAGTGAGGAAACTGAAAATGATTGTTAGGGAAAAGAGACGAACAATGTCGATTAGACTATTTGTCTACGCTCTATACAACACAACAGTGAGTTGTAGGATGGTAACTACAAACTCTATAGGCTTCTATTAGTACTGCCCATAATGAGTTGTCACACAACAATGTCTGAATCTTTTTCTTTTGCAGTGGTTCCGAAAGCAGTTTACTCAAGATTACCTCGCAAAGTACATGATTGTTGGACATGCAATGAAGGTTAAAATATATCATCGAGACTACAATGAGCATCGAGAAGTCGTAATGAAGACAGTGAAGGATGGGCTGGCGGCCATCACTAGGGGCTGGCTTAGAGTCGTTCGTTCGTTAGGCATGGAGGAGGGCACAATATGGGCATTCCACTTCACCTTCTCCAGCAACGAGAATGTCTTTCGGCTGTCTGTTTACCGTCTTTAATACAACTGTGGTTCCATCATTCTTTATTTGTCCCTTCTGTAGTTTTCCTTTTTTTTTGAGAATTGATGCTTACAGGAATCAGTTGCTTTGCCGTCTGCCATAGCAGACGGCAAAGGCATACTTTGCGGACGGCAAAGCCTTTGCCGTCTGCCAGCAGACGGCCAACACTCCGGCTGAATGGCTGCCGGCAAAGGCCTCTTTGCCGTCTGCTGGCAGACGGCAAAGCACCTGGACGGCAGACAAAAGGTGCCAGCCCCGTTAGGGGGCTAACGGCGCTCTTTGCCGTCTGCCAGCAGACGGCAAAGAGCTGCAGCTGACGTCAGCTGACGTCATGCGTCAGCTGGGCCAACGCAGGCTCTTTGCCGTCTGCCAGCAGACGGCAAAGAAGCAAAGGTCTTTGCCGTCTGCCAGCAGACGGCAAAGAGGCCAAATAGGCCAGCCCAGGTTGCACAGGCTGCTGCCACGTGCCCACTTTGCCGTCTGCTAACAGACGGCAAACCTCTTTGCCGTCTGCTAGCAGACGGCAAAGTGGCTATATAGCAACTGTTTTTTCTGTTTTTTCTTATATCAATTCATTTTCACAGAAATTCAAACACACACACATATATATATTCAGAATCACATAATAAGGCAAAACATTATGTCTTATCCACCACATAATATGTCTCATCCACCACATAATAAACAACACATATGCAAATAATATGCAAGCCATATGGATATGATCATCCAACACATACCAAATCAAAACATATGCAAGTCTCATCCATACATATGCAAGTTTCATTCATCTATACATACATATGAAAGTGTCACATTGTTGATCCTACAAAATCAAAACAAAATGGAAGGACAAGGACTCCATGAACGCAAGCTTCCGTGAAGTGAATCAAATCTGCAAAATGAGAAAGAAGAAAGTTAGAAGAAGAAGACTAGAAGAAGAAGAAGAAGAAGAAGAAGAAGACTAGAATTTTTCTCCTCTTCTTGTTCTTCTTCTTATTGCTTACTTGTGTCATTTTAGAGCTAACCTAGGTAAATAGGCCATTTTTGACCTAAATATGCTAAGTATAGCATAAATGAACTAAAAAAAGCTAAGTATAGGTCATTTTTGTGCTAACATAAGTAATGATGCCATTTTTGAGCTAATGAAGCATATTAAGTCATTTTGGTGCTAAATAGGTCATTTCTTAAGAATATTATGTCATTTTTGAGCTAGCTAAGCATATTAAGTCATTTTGGAGGAATAAATGCTAAGTATAGGTCATTTTAGAGCTATCCTAGGTTAAATAGGTCATTTTAGAGCTATCCAAGGTTAAATAGGTCCATTTTTTAGCTAGCTAAGCATATAAATTCATTTTGGAGGAATAAATGCTAAGTATAGGTCATTTTAGAGCTATCATATGTTAAATAGGTCATTTTTGAGCTAATTAAGGTTATTATGTCATTTTTGAGCTAGCTAAGCATATAAATTCATTTTGGAGGAATAAATGCTAAGTATAGGTCATTTTAGAGCTATCCTAGGTTAAATAGGTCATTTTGGAGCTAATTAAGGTTATTATGTCATTTTTGAGCTACCTAAGCATATTAAGTCATTTTGGAGGAATAAATGCTAAGTATAGGTCATTTTAGAGCTATCCTAGGTTAAATAGGTCATTTTGGAGCTAATTAAGGTTGTTATGTAATTTTTGAGCTAGCTAAGCATATAAATTCATTTTGGAGGAATAAATGCTAAGTATAGGTCATTTTAGAGCTATCCTAGGTTAAAGACTGAATACCTGACATGAATAATATGTATATAATTTAAGTGTATCATCATCATGAACATAATAAAAAATTGAATACCTAACATGAACTAATTAATAATATATATTTACATAATAATAATTGAATACCTGGCATGAACTATAATATTAATCTTCATCGTCATCATTAATAAATGCATCATCATCGTCTATATATGCTTCGGGGTCAATAAATGCATCATTATCATCATCACTATCAGTAATGACGTGCTCATCATCATCATCAATAAATGTATCAACATGTGGAAGGCCTCCTGTACGTAATCGGTCAAGCATTGACAGGTCATCCGCAGCAGTAACCTCTTCTTGTTCCGGCTCTTCGTGTTCCGGCTCAGGCTCGGATTCACTGCCGCTGTCTACTTCAATGTTCTGGTGTGAAGTAGAGTGGTTCTTGAAATGTTTTTTTGGAAAGACGTGTTTCTTGGAAGAATTCTCCTTCATATGTGTCTGGGTTAATGTGAGGTTCATAATCCTCTTCATTGGGGGGAGGTGGTCTAACACGTGGCGGCACTTCATAAATGACATCCCAACCATTCAGATTTGGATCAGTTTGGCAGGCCCACGGTAGATAGAAAACTTGGGTCGCCTGTTGAGCCGTAATATAGACATCGGGAACATCCAAATGGGTGCTTTGTTTGATTTCGACTAGCCCTAGATGTTCATGAGTCCTTCTAGTCTCCTTCGGCTGGAACCAATAACATTTGAAGACTACGACGTTCGGTGGGTTTGCACCATAGAATAGAAGTTCATAAATTGCTTCAACTCTTCCATAATACTCGGTACCTCCTTCGCCGATAGCAGAGACACAACAATTTGTAGACTTTTGGTCGGCCATAGATAGCTCTTTGCCATAGGTACGAAAGCGATACCCGTTGATGTCGTATTTGTCAAATGAACGGACCTTATAGTCAAAACCATTTGCGACTTGTCTCAATTCGGCGTCCATAGACTCTGAACTAGCCTACAAGTTTAATACGAAAGGATTGTTGCATTAGCCGGAAATTAGACGAAGAAATGAAATGGTCTAATGGAAATTACCGTTTGTTTGAACCAAGATATGAAACCGGGATAGACGCCTACATGCATTGCCAGAATCTCATACTCTTCGACGGAATCCTTTTGGATCACCGCTCCATACGAGAATTCGGCGACGTATCGACTGTATCAAATATCCGGGAATAAGAGCAGTTCAAAGGAATTAGAGGTTGCGAAACAATGTACCGAGAACTTACTCGATGTACGGCCGCACTTCTGTTAGGTTGTTCAAGATATACAACGTAATGGTCCGCCATTCGTCGACATCCAACGGTAAGGAAGTATAAGCACCGGCTGGTGCGAGCTTCCCTTTGAATAGGCTGAGGTTGGATCCACCCTTTTTAGGGCCGCCAGCATTGTATCGAGGCTTCGGATTATGCAAATGACGATTTTTGGCTTCGTAGTGTGCTGTCACGAAGTTTGCCGCCTCCTCAGTAATGAATGCCTCGGCCATCGATGCTTCAATTCGACGTTTATTTTTACATTTTTCTCGAAGCGTCTTATGCATCCTCTCAGTTGCGTAGCACCAACGATTCTGCTCGGGCCCCCCCAATCGTGCCTCGGTCGGGAGATGCAAAATCAAATGCTGCATTGGATTAAAGAAGCCCGGTGGAAAGATCTTCTCTAACTTGCAGATCAACTCCGGCGCCAACTCTTCCAGTTCTTCTAGCAAGCCAGGCGATAGTTCTTTCTCACAAAGAACACGGAAGAAATAGCTCAGCTCTGCCAGTACTAGCCATTCATCCTAAGGTATAAAGCCACGCAACATCACCGACATTACCCGCTCAAGCCATATGTGCCAATCATGACTCTTGAGACCAAATATTTTCAATTTTTCAAGGCTCGCTCCCCTCTTTAGATTCGCTGCATACCCATCGGGGAACATCAACTCATTTTTCACCCACAGGAGTATTTCCCTCATAACTGGCCTTCCAAGATTGAACCATGCCTTTGGCTTCGTCCAGTTCTTCTTTCCTTTCGGTTGTCGCATGTTTTGTAGTGGTCTATCACATAGAGCCTGCTGATCGACTCTAGCCTTAGGATTACCCTTTGTTTTTCCCTCTATGCCCAACAATGTACCAAAGAGGGCCTCGTCGACATTCTTTTCAGTGTGCATCACGTCGATGTTGTGTGGGCAAAGGAGGTCTTTGAAGTAAGGCAGATCCCACAAGCATGTCTTGTGAGTCCTGGCGTGTTCCGAATTATACCCCTTGAAATACCCTGGACGCTCTGGATCCGGCTCGAGAGAGTTTAACTGATCCAGGGTCTGTTGGCCTGTCAACGCAGGTGGTGCAGAGTTTTTGACAACTCTACCTTTGATGAAGTTCTTCTTGTCTTTTCTGAACTTATGGCGAGGATCCAGGAACTGTCTATGCATGTCGAAGCAAGAAAACTTGCCACCCGCCTGCAGCGGACGAAACTCAAGAGCTGCCTTGCATGTGGGGCACGGGAACCTTCCATGCACACACCAGCCAACGAATAGCGCATACGCCGGCAAGTCATGCATCGAGTACATGTACCACACACGCATTAGGAAGTTTTTTTTGTAGCGGCGTCGTATGTCTTGATCCCATTATCCCAAGCTTCTTGCAGTTCATCCTTAAGCGGATGCATGTACACATTCATACTCTTCCCCGGATAGTTGGGCCCCGGAATTATCAACGTCAGGAAAATGTTCTTTCTTTGCATAATCTGTCCGGGGGGGAGATTGAGTGGAATGACAAATACAGGCCAATAAATCTATTGGGCTGCCATCATACCAAACACATTGAACCCATCCGTGCTTATGGCGATTCGAGGATGCCTTGGATCTGCCGCTTTAGCATGATGTATTGCATCGAAGCGCTTCCACGCAAAAGCGTCCGATGTGTGTACCAACATCGGCTCCCCATCTGCATCTAGTTCGGTTCTTTTGCCCAATTTGTGCCATGTCATCTGTCTGGCCGTCTCTTCGGCCATGAAAAGACATTGAAGTCTTGGTATGATTGGCATATATCGAAGAACATTAACTGGGATTTTTGTCTGACTCTTCTCACCCATACCGTTGTCTACCTCAACATACCTGGAAGACTGGCAAACGGGACAATACTTCAAGTCCGCATACTCAAGCCTAAATAAGGCACATCCTTTCTCACAGGCATCTATCTTCTCATAGGGCATCTTAAGTACACGGAGGATTTTGTCCGACTGGTACAGGTTTGCAGGCATTACATGGCCTTTGGGTAGAAAACGTCCAAATAGTGTCATCATCGCGTCGTAGCATTCTCTGCCCAAGTTGAATTGAGCCTTCAGAGCCATTACTTGTGCGATGGCATCCAGCTGACAAAGCTCAGTGTGCTCGTGGAGAGGACGTTTTGAAGACTCCAACATATCATTGAAGGCTTTTGCAGATTCCTCCATCTCATCGTCCGAATCCCGAGCATCATCAAAGTCTTCCACCATGTCTTCCATCCCGGTACCATGCTCGTCGGTGCGACGACGGCCCTCCTCAGCTCTGGCACGTTGGGCAGACTCACCATGAAATGTCCAGACCGTATAATTAGGCGTAAAACCCAACTTCTGCAGGTGTTTGATCATTTCAAACTCTGACTTCTTATGAAAGTTGTCGCACTCGACACAGGGGCACCAGGTTGTTTCCTGTCCATTTGCAAATGCGGCTCTCACAAGCCCCTTGGTTTTTCTTATCCATTCATGGGTCATGTCTTTCTGACTAGTGTGACCGGTGTACATCCACGCACGATCACTCATCTTGCCTAGCTACTGGACACACAAGAAATATATACATCATTCAGCAAACCATATTCATCAGTTAATAGAGTTTGTCAGTTTTATTACGTCCATGCAACCTAGACGCTAGTAGGTAAAGATAGGTCCTAATCCCACCCGAGTATGTGTAGATTGGGTTCGTTTTCCCATGCTCAGCTCCGGATCTGACGCAAAATTTCGGCAGCACCTCCCCGCTGTTCTCCTGATACACGTCTCGGCAATAAGCAGAGAGGAAGTGTACCCGGAGAACAACAGGGAGGCACTGACAAAATTCTGCATCGGATCCGGAGTAGAGCATATGGGAAAATGAACCCAATCTACACATACTCGGGCTGTCCATGGATAACGTTGGACAATTCGAAAGAATCACGGTTATAAATATGCAAATGCATGCATATTTATAAATGTAACCCTTTCGAACGGGAGACGCATAGTGGTCACGCATACTGATGATTGACACCTATAGCTAGCAAGTTTCATCGGCACGAAGACCGGAACAGAGCAAATGAAGGGGGGAGGAGGAGATGTCATTTGTGCTCACCCACGAACGCAGGGGCGGAGCTCGTCGTACGCACGGGGAGGTCGTCGAACACCAGACCCTCGCAGCAACGAAAGAACTGCACATTTAAATCCACCCGATCAACACAAATATATATATGATGTTTTTCATAACAAAATAGGGAAATATATGACCCCGTCGGCCTTTGGAAGGCTGAAGAGCACCTTTTCGGTCAACAGGAGGCCGAAGAGGTGTCGGCGTCGGGGGTGTCGTGGTGTCGGGCTGTCGGGGTGTCGGGGTGTCGGGTCGGGGTGTCGGGTGTCGTGGTGTCGGGGTGTCGGGGTGTCGTGTCGGGGTGTCGGGGTCTGTCGGATGTCGTGTCGGGGTGTCATGTCGGGGTCGGGGTGTCATGTCAGGGTCGGGGTGTCGGGGTGTCGTGTCGGGGTCGGGGTGTCGTGTCGGGGTCGGGGTCCGGGTGTTGGGGGTCTTTTTTTCCTCTTTTTCCTTTTCTTCTTCTTCCTCTTCTTTCTTTTCTTCCTTTTTTCCTTCTTCTTCTTCTTCTTCTTCTTCCTTTTTCCTCTTCTTCTTCTCCTCCTCTCCTCTTTTTTCTTCTTCTTCTTCTTCTTCTTCTTCTTCTTCTTCTTCTTCTTCTTCTTCTTCTTCTTTTTTTCTTCTCCTCCTCCTCTTCTTTTCTTCTTCCTTTCCTTTTTCCTCTTCTTCTTCTCCTCCTCTCCTCCTCCTCCTCTTCTTCTTCTTCTTCTTCTTCTTCTTCTTCTTCTTCTTCGTCTTCTTCTTCTTCTTCTTCTCCTCCTCCTCCTCTTTTTCTTTTTCTTTTTCTTCTTCTTCTTCTTCTTCTTCTTCTTCTTCTTCTTATTTTTTCTTCTTTTCCTTTTTCCTTTTCCTTTTTTTCCTTTTTCTTTTCTTCTTTTTCTTTCTTCTAGGTTTCTTTCTACCTAAATCTCTAAATATCTAAAAACCTAAACATCTAAGTATCTAAACTCCTAAATGTCTAAATATCTAAAACCTAAACAGAAAAAATAAAAAAAACAGAAAAAAGGGGCAGGAGGGGGAGCTCACCAGAGGGGGGCAGAGGGGTTGGCCGGCAAGGGGGCGGCGACGGGGTTGGCCGGCGTCCGGGCCGCGACGGGGCGGCGAGGGGGCGGCCGGGCCGCGACGGGGCGGCGAGGGGCAGGCCTGGGCGCGGCCGCGCGGGCACGGGGCGGGGCAGTGGGGCGGGGCAGTGGGCGGTGTCGGCGGTCGCGGGTGCGGCGGCGGCGAGCGGCGGGCGGCGGGCCGGGGCGGGTCGGGGGCGGCGGCGGGTGCGGCTGCGGCGTGGGGTCGGGGTCGGGAGGGGAGAGGCAGAGAGAGTGGAGAGAGTGGAGGGGGGGTGGGCCGTTAGTAGGTATTTTCTTTGCCGTCTGCTAGCAGACGGCAAAGATTCTTTGCCGTCCGCTAGCAGACGGCAAAGAGGTGGGGTGGGCCGTTGCAGTTAACTGGCCTCCACTGGGCCCCACCCCACCTCTTTGCCGTCTGCTAGCGGACGACAGAGAAACTTTGCCGTCCGCTAGCAGACGGCAAAGAGCTGGCTGATGGCAAACAGTGTCTTTGCCATCAGCCAGATCTTTGCCGTCTGCTTTCCCAAAGCAGACGGCAAACAACCTCTTTGCCGTCTGCCAGCAGACGGCAAAGAGCTGGCAGATGGCAAAGTCCCTGATTCCAGTAGTTATATCTAGTTCTTGAGTATATGTACATGTGAGTCTAATTATGCATTCGTTCTTAAACCTACATTTAAACATGATTCGATATGAAATACATGAATTCCTACATTCAAATTTCAACTATGTGAATTATGAACAAAGGTATATAAATAGGGGTAAATCATGCTCTGCAGGCCATTACAATACACACGTTTGAGAAAGCAAAACGTCTGCGATCAACTTCAACATCACACACATTTCTCCATTCGCGGTGTGTGCGATGAGTCTCGTCTTCGCACACGGTCAGACGAGAAAGAACGTGTGAGATTAACAACACCAGCGTTTATGCTAGTCTCCTTATCACACCCGATTTCATTTTTTGAACTGTGTATGGTATCGTGCCCATCGTAAACGTTGCTCAAAGAAGAACGCTTGCGATAGGCCTTCATCCGACACAGTTAGTCTGGATGACATGTTTGGGAGGCAAGGATCACACGTTTGGGAAATTTGATAAATCACAAACGCTTATCAAAAACGCCGCGTGTGGGATATATTCCACCTTCACATGCGGTTTTATAATGATAAACGTATACACTCTTATATCATATCGCATACGGTCATAGTGGAACTAAATGTGTGTGATAGACCCCTTATCATACACGCTTTATATTCGTGAACTATTTGCGATTCGGTGCACATCGTAAATGGCACGTCACAGAATAGCAGGTGCGATGTTAGTGTGATCTCACACGAGTTGCAAGGATGAACCGTATGGGAAATACACCATATCTCAAACAATTGCCCGGTGACCCTCGTTTGTGATAGATGCGGACATCCCATACGCTTAGTTTTGCCAAACGTTTGCGTTTGTTGGCTACCATCGCCGACGGGTTTGCCGTGTCGTGTGGGATGGACCCCCCTATCGCCCACACATGCAAGGCGACGGTTTACAACTACGTCGCGGAAAGGGGTTAAAAACCGTTTGTATAGCACGTCGTTGCACCAGTGTAGGCAGTTCCTCTAGTACTCCACTTATATCTTTTTGAGCACGGTGACGTGTACATTTTATAGTTATAATTGCACTCTCATTCTTCACTTACATTTGTTTGAGAGTTATAAACAGCAATGTTAATTGCATGGGTTGTATAATTAGTCCAAAAATTAATAGGTATTCAATAAGTGATAATCAAAACCTTCATGTATCACTTAAAAGAGAAGTTTTGAGTTAATGATATTAATGTGGTAATTGAAAATGGTATGAGTACATGGTTGTCGGTTCGTAGGAGCATCGGTATTAAGAGGTGTTAACTTTCCATTTGTCTAATTATTGGTAAAAGGCATGGTGAGGATGTGTGAGCATTTTTATTCCTCGTTTAAATCCTAGTGTTGTTTCGAGTCGGAGGCACGCGATGGTTAGCTCCTCCCAACCTCCTCCCTAGGGACATGCGAGTAGTGATTTGATTCGTGATATGACTAATAAAACTTTGTAATAAGTATGTGAGTTCTTTATGACTAATGTGAATCCGTGGACATACGCAATCTCACCTTCTCATATTTTGCTAGCCTCTTCGGTACCGTGCATCGCCCATTCTAATCTCGACGATCGGTGCGAACCAAGCGGAGGCATCCAAACCCCTTGATATGATATGCTCTATCACACATAAACCTCCTATTATCTTTCTCAAAATAGCCACCATACCTACCTATTATGGCATTTCCATAGCCATTCCAAGATATATTGCCATGCAACTTCTGTCATCATATCATATGACTAGTTCATTCATCTACATATTGCTTTGCATGATCATATAGAGCTGACATACTATTTGTGGCAAAGCCACCTCTTATCATATTTTTGATACATGTCATGCTAGATCATTGCACATCCTGATACACTGCCAGAGGCATTCATATTTAGTCATATTGCTTCATAGTTCTTCATATCAAGTTGAAATACCGAGTTGTTAGTAAATAAAAGTGTCATGATCATTATTAGAGCATTGTCCCAGTGAGGAAATAAATAATGGGGGAGGCCAGATGATCCCACCATTAAAAAAAATGAGAGAAAATGAGAGAAGGGACTTTGCTACTATCCTTTACCACACTTGTGCCTCAAAGTGGCACCATGTTCTTCATATAGAGAGTCTCATGCTTCTTCAATTTCATATGCTAGTGGGAATTTTTCATTATTAGAACTTGGCTTGTATATTCTGATGACGGGCGTCCTCAAAAGCCCGAGGTCTTCATGAGCAAGCAAGTTGGATGCACACCCACTTAGCTTCCGTTGAGCTTCCATACACTTATAGATCTAACGCATCATGTTTGCATGGCAATCCCTACTCCTCACATTGATATGTATCGATGGGCATCTCCATAGCCCGTTGATATGCCTAGTTGATGCGAGACTTTCCTCTCCACTTTTTACCCCTTTGATATCTACCACCATATTCTATTCCACCTTATGCTATGTCCATGGTTTGCGCTCATGTATTGCATGATGAATAAAAAGTTGATGCGCTTTCAAAAAGTACAATCCAATTGCTTGACTTGGACACCATGGTGCTTAACATTTGTACTAATGTAGTGAGGACAGAGCCATGCCTTTCGAGTATGACAAAATAAACAGGGGTGAACATTCTTTGAGGATCGTATACTCTGAAAGATTGATGATTATGCTTCTTATGCTTATAAATATTACTATGTTTATTTTTGATAATTCATCATTTCTCAATGAGCATACATGCAAAAGATTACATATTGGGTAGCATGTCACATCAAAAAAATTGTTTTTATCATTTACCTAATCGAGGACGAGCAGGAATTAAGCTTGGGGATGCTGATACGTCTCCAATGTATCTATAATTTTTTATTGTTCCATGCTATAATAATATCATTCTAGGATACTTTTTGGGTACTTATTTACCAATTTATATTATTTTTTAGCACTAACCTATTGACCCAGTGCCAAGTGTCAGTTCCTGTTTTCTGCATGTTTTTGGCTTCTCGGGTTTACTGTACCAAATGAAGTCCAATCGACCCAAAACTTTTTCTGATTTTTTCTGGACCAATTAAAGACCTGGAAGCTTTGGAAGATCACCAATGGCCACACGAGGGGCCTAGTACCCAACAGGGCGCACCCTGATGGGTACTGGCCTCCTCGGCCGCCTCCCGACGTCCCTCTTTGGCCTATAAATCCTCATATATTCCAAAAAACCCAGGAGAGGTCCCGAAACCCTTTTTCCGCTGCCGCAAGTCTCTGTTCCACGGTGATCCCATCTGGAGGACTTTTCCGGTACTCTGCTGGAGGGGGAATCCATCACAGAGGCCATCTTCATCAACCTCGCTGCCTCCATGGTGACGTGTGAGTAGTTCACCACATACCTATGGGTTCGTAGTTTGTATCTACTCCCTCTGTTCCTAAATACTTGTGGTTGGGGAGAACTAGTCTAGTTCTTCCCAACTACAAGTATTTAGATACAGAGGGAGTAGATGGCTATCTCTCTCTCTCTTGATCTTCAATGCAATGATCAACGCATCTTTGCTTTGATCTATCCGATGTAATGCCTTTGTGTGGTGTGTTTGTTGGGATTCGATGAATTGTGGGTTTATGTTCAGATTATTCATGATTAAATATTGGAGTCTTCTCTGAGTTCTTAAATTGATTGTTATTGCATGATCATTATAGCTTTGTAAATCTCTCTGATCTATTGATTTGCTTTGGCCAAGTAGATTGATCTTTCTTCAGTGAGAGGGGTGCGTTGTGGTAGGTTCAACCTGACGGGTTTCTATATCCCAGTGACAAAAGGGGACAAGATACGTATTTGTGTTATTGCTACTAAGGATAAAACGATGGGGTTCATTCATATTGATTGAGTTTACTTTGTCTACATCATGTCATCTTTCTCCAAGCATTACTCTGTTTTACTTAATACTCTAGATGCATGCTGGATAGCGGTTGATGAGTGGAGTAATAGTAATAGGTGCAGGCAGGAGTCGTCCTATTTGTTTATGGACGTGATGCCTATATACACATGATCATTGCCGTGAATATGAACATAATTATTTGCTTTTCTATCAATTGCCCAACAGTAATTTGTTTGCCCACCATATGTTCCCTACATGAGAGATGCCACTAGAGAACACTACGCCCCCTGGGTCTTCTCACTTATAATTTACAAAAGCTTTCAATACCTCCCTACCTTTATTATCTTTTATTTTATTTTGCAATTATCAACTACTATCTACTTGTTTCACTTGGTTGCAAATAACGAGTTCAAGGGGATTGACAACCCTGTTGCCCGCGTTGGGTGCAAGTGTTTGCTCTTTTGTGTTCAGTCGCTGAAGACGGTGGTTGCGTGTTACTCCTATTGATTCGATAAACCTTGGTTCTTAACTAGGGGAAATACTTACTCGTTTGTGCTACAATAACCCGTTCCTCTTCACGGAAAACCCAACGCAGATCACAGACATCTATGTTCAAATACGGAATGCACAACTTTGATGTGACACACATGTCTCGCTGAGCGCACATTACTGTTGGTCTGTGCGCCCCCACTTCGAGTCGGCTGGAGGGAATGGTAGGTTCAATATATCAATGTATGCACTTATACTAGGTTTGCAATCTCACCCAACTGTAACAGAAAACCAATAGGAATCCATCATGATCACCCCCCCCCCCCCGTGTTTTATATGTGAGGGTAGACTGTGTGGGCCCACAAAAGGGCGTGTCTCGAAAACTTCACGAGATGGGTGAGACCGCGACCACCTACGTGTGGCCCAACTAATTGAGGTGATGTGATATTTCAATACCATATACATAACTTTTTGATGTGGCACATTCCTCTCTCACAACTCGGACAGTACCTGACCTCGCGGAGGTTTTGTGTATATGTACTATTGCCCCTCTCCAACATTCACCCCACACACACATGCTTTGAGCCTCCGAGAGGGCATATATATATCAGCACAACCTAGCTATATTGTAACATACACCAAGACCTAGCTAGCTTGGTCAAATTACCCCTCCCCCATCGACTTCGAGCCATCAATCGAGAGGCCACATATATGTGATGTATATAGTATACTATACCCTCTTGATGACAACTAAAGTGACATGCCTCGTGGGCACACGGATGGTGTGTGTCGTCCATAACAACACATCATCTCCACTTCAAAATATCCAGAGGGCATATGTATGAATGTGGTGTGGGATGTTTAAATACCAAATGTATATACACAACTTTGATGTGACACATGCACACATATATCCTCGCAAGCCAGAAAGTACAAGTATAGAGGTAAACGACATGTATTACGCGTCGATTTACGTGGGAATATCGACGGTTCATCCATGTATATATATGTGTGTGTGTGTGTGTGTGTGTGTGTGCACTCAAACTTTGGTCTGGAATCTCACCATGAACTATATCGTAACAAATACCGAGAAGACTATATCCACCTTGGTTGAATTAACCCGTAGTATGCGCCGGTTTAAGTGACAGACCACACGGGCCCATAGATTGGCATGTCGTCCATAACCACGCGAGGAAGAGACAACATTAGAGCATGCATGTGGCCCCAAACACATATGTATGAAAGCGTTGTGTGATGTTTTCAAATACCAAACGCACAACTTTTGCCACATGTGTCTCGCAAACGAGAATGTCCCCCGTACGGAGGTTCATGACCCATAGTAGATATGCCTCACCCACACTTCGAGCCGGTGGGAGCGATTCAGTGTGTACGCATGCGTTCGAATTTTGGTGAGGAATGTCAATGCATGTCAACTACGTACAGTAACATACCAACAAGAAGAATCCATCTTGGTCAAATTAACATCTCTCTACTGCCGCTGGTCAAAGTGACGGCCCACATGTGCATGGATTGGTGTGACGTCGGTAACCACGTGAGAGGGTACTTGACCAAACAACGATTGCATGAGGCACATGTATTCATGTAATTAAGTGATTGTTTAATTAGTTACCAATGGACAACTTTAATGTCACCTGCTTAGAAACTGTAAGTCCACCTATCCAAAGGATCACACAACACGTATAGTATATATATGCCCCCCATTTCGAGATGGTGGGGCAGGTTTATGGGTATGCATGAGCTCAAACATTTGTCTCGATGTCTCACCATGGCATATTGTAATGCATACCAAGAATGATCCACCTTGGTCAAAACCATAATAGGTAACAACTGATTTACCACATGGGCCCCATAGATGGACGCGTCACTGATGACCATGCATGTGAGGGAACCACTCAGGACCACCACTAGTTATATGTGTGTCGGTGTACTAAAGAACGGGGCCCTTAGTGTCCTGATTTGTGCACCAGACGACCGCAGCCTCCGGATCGGCAAGAACCTGTCGGGCTGGATCTGGACGGCAAGCCTCTTCATACAAGGGGTCGAGCGAACCGGCAAGTCCTCCTTGCCGGAGGACTCGACTGCTAACGTACCCACCAAGGCCTCCGCCCGCCAAGTCATTGCGCCACACCGCCAGGATGGTTGTCCACATCGCTTAGGTGTCAAGAGGGCAGGCGGTTAGGTGGAGTTAGTCAAGGCGCATGGCGACTCACCAAATTTACAGCAGAGCTTTAATGACACCCGTCCCACGGCGTAGCAAAGGAATAAGAGGTATCTGGGCGAACAACACAGAAGGAGAGGCTATCCCTGTCGGAAGACGTCGGGAGCGCCACCTCACGGCACATTTATTGTGTCTGTCATAGTCTGTCAGAGTTAGGTATTTCCCACTATCGCTGTTGCCGGCAGTTTTAGCAGAGGGATATGCATTCTTTACTCTGTGTTAAAAGACCATTTCAGCCACTGTGGTAGCCCCTTGGATTATAAAAGGAGGTCCATGGCTACCTTTAGAAACGTCGACACTCGGTTCATTTACATGCGTAGTCACGCTCCCTGAGCAACCTTGCCGGGCTGCGACGCTCCTGTACTTTGGACCCGAGTAAACCACACCACACAGGACGTAGGTATTACGCTTCGGTGGCCCGAACCTGTCTAAACCCCTGCACGTGCATGGTCTAGTGATGCTCTTCGCGACTAAGGATCTCCCATGCCAAACCACAAAAGGGGCCTTGCCGGCCCCATAAATCGTCGCTTCTCTCGACATCTTTGGCGCGCTAGGTAGAGGGATTCCCCTTACATGAACCTTCACCGACTCATGCGCATCGTCGTCAACAATTTCTTCAACGACCATGCTCCCAAGAAGACCAAGGACGCAGCTAGGCCCGCTCCGTCCGCGTCCAAGCTGCCCTCACAAGTGGTAGCCAATGAAGCTGATGGAGGCGGTTCCTACAATCACCGCGCAGGTGAACGCAGCCATAACACCACGCGGAGCTCTGCGAGTCGCCATCCATACCCAGCCGTCGTGGAGACGTGGAACGCGCCTGCAGTGACCGGGGCCAACACTGTGGAAGCGGCGGCGGCTGCAGCAGCAGCAGCGGCGGCGACAGGACCTCCGCCGCGACCTTCACAAGACAACCGCGACCAACACCCCCGGGGTGGCGACCTTCGGCAGCGCGTGAACAAGTCCCGTGCGCGTCTATTGCTGAGCTTTCCGCCCGTGCCAGAAAAGATGGAGGACTGGAGAGCAAAGATCCTGAGTCTGCTGAGTATCGCGAACCGCGACAGGCCAGAGGGACCAGGCCCATCGTGCGCCCGCCAAGCGGCTCCGGGGGCTCCCATCCGGACGCAACGCTAACGGAGCACCTACGGTGCATTCTCCTCCACAACAGCAGTAACCTACCCGCTAGATCGACGTACAAGACGAGGTGTCATACGCGTCGACAGACCCGCAGATAAATAAAGATCAACACCATGTCTTGTAGGACAGACGCAAGGAGGACGCATGCACCACCATCGAGAGGCGACGACATGCACGCCACTAGCCCGATGGTCGCGCGGACCCAGCCGTCGACGCGCCTATGCCGGGGGTGCCCGACAGCTTGCCGTACGAGGTGGGCTGCCCGGCGTTCACCCACGAGCTACGACAAGTCCGCTAGCCTTGCAGTAGACCCTTCAAACCTGAGCTGCCAGACAAGTATGATGGCAAGATCTGCCCATTCGAGTTCCTTGGCATCTACACCATCGCCGTGCAAGCTGCCGGAGGGCGGGATGAGAAAGTATTCGCCAACTACTTCCCACTGGCGCTCAAGCCCAATGTGAGGAGTTGGTTGATGAACTTGCCGGAAGGATCCATCTCCTCTTGGGCGGATCTGTGCAACCAGTTCGTTGGCGCATACCATGGAGGCCACAAGCTTCCAGGGCAGCCCAGCGACTTGCATGTGCTTCCCTAGAGAGAGAGCAAATCACTCCGCGAGTACATCCAGAGGTTCAGCTGCATACAACACAACATCCCCGACATCCACCCTGCTGCACTGATCGACACGTTCCACACGAACATGCACAACCGGTGGAAGCATGAGGAGATGAGCATCAATAAGGTGTGGGATGTCACCGATCTATATGCTTTGGCTGACAAGTGTACGCGAGCAGAAGAGGGAAGGAGGCTCCCCGGAGAATACGCTGGTGTAGAGGTCGATTCAGACGACGACGGCGACGCGCCGGCCTCCAAGAAAAAGGGTCGGATCGCTAAGGAAAAGTAGTGATGGCTATCAAAGGGAATGACAATTCCAACTCCGGCAAGAAGGCCAAGTCCGAGGGGTCCGGCAAGAATGCTGCCGCGTGCTCTGGAGACGACGAGGCCGCGATAGGAGAAAACACCGACAAGCCGTACTGCAAGATCCACCTCACCAAGAGCCACGACATCACCGAATGCCGCAAAGTAGAACAGATTGCCGAAAAAAAAGCAAGAGTACGAAATGCGCGACAAGGAGAAGGGCCAAGATGGTACAGGTGGTTCTAGCAAGAAAAGTAGCGGTGGTCGTGGTGGCCGTCGCGGCAAGGCCAAGCAGCACAAGGAGAAACCTGCTAGAGGCCGAGACAAGAAGTCTGATGTTGAAGACGATGATGACGATGGAGATGAAGAAGAATCTGAAGGCCACAAATTCCAGAAGGCTGTCAATGCCATGTGCATTGACGGAGGCGCATCTTTGCCCTCCTCTCACCGGCAGCTCAAGCAGTGGGCCCGTGAGATCAACGCGGCAGAGACAAGAAAACCCCTCAAGTGGTGCAACACTCCCATCATCTTTGACGTTGAGGATCACCCTGACCGCATCACTGCCATCGGGTGTGTGCCATTGTTGGTATCGCCAATGATACGCAACCTCAAGGTCACGAAGATGTTGGTCGATAGTGGAGCCGGTTTGAATCTGATATCGTCGGATGTAATCAAGCGTCTGCAGATCCCCGACTCAGATCTCAAGCCGACAGGATCCTTCGAAGGGGTCAACCCGGGAAGATCTCAGCCCAAAGGGAAGATAACTCTGCCGGTTAAGTTTAGCAGTGAGCTCAACTTCAGGACAGAGAGAGTAGTCTTCAATGTTGCAAAGATGTCGCTGCCATACATTGGGATTCTGGGCCGACCGGCGCTGGCAAAGTTCATGGCGGCATCCCACCACGCCTATAACACCCTCAAGATGCCAGGGCCGATGAGCGTCATCACCGTCTGCGCTGACAACAAGGACGCAGTCCTCTGCGTCGACAAGCTCTTTCGGGAGGCAGTGGCAGCGTCTGCCAATGAGGCACTCGCTCCTACCGGCAAACCTCCCGGGGGGGGGAGAACAAGAACAAGAGCCCTGGAGGATCTTGTAAGGACTCTTGTAAGGACTCCGGGAAGCGCGCCAAAGAGTGGAGCATGCCCATCGAGGACTTACCAAAGACCTCTGCCGCCAGGAGCAAGAAGGACAAGGTGACCATTCCTAAGACGAAGCAAGTGGCCGCGCGGGAGAACGGCGATGGCGGTACTTTCACTATATGTGCCACCATCGACAGCAAATAGGAAAGTGCGCTCGTCACCTTCCTACGGGCGAATGTCGATGCGTTTGCCTGGCAACCATCCGACATCCCCGGTATTCCCAGGGAGGTGATTGAGCACCACCTTGCCATTTGTCTCCACGCGCGCTCCGTCCAGCAGAAGGTCCGAAAGCAAGCCCTGGAGCGGCAAGAGTTTTTTGCCGAAGAAATAAAGAAATTAGAAGCAACAGGTTTGATCAGAGGCGTGATCCACCCGACTTGGCTGGCAAATCCTGTGGTAGTGCGCAAGGCAAATGGTAAATGGAGACTTTTCATCGACTTCACCGATGTCAATAAGGCTTGCCCGAAGGACCCATTCCCCTTGGCGAGCATTGAGCAGATAGTGGACTCGACCACCGGCTGCAATCTCTTGTATTTCCTTGACGCCTACTTTGGCTACCACCAGATCTTCATGGTTGAGGAAGACAAAGAGAAGACTGCGTTCATTACCCCTTGAGGAGCGTACTGCTTCAGATGCATGCCGTTTGGGTTGAAGAGCGCTGGTTCAACATTCGCAAGAGCAGTTCAGATTGGTTTGGGGCCGCAACTGCACAGGAATGTGGAAGAATACATGGATGACATAGTAGTCAGGACCAAGAACCAGGACACGCTGATCCAAGACCTATAAGAAACCTTCGCAAACCTACGCAAGATCAATTTGAAACTTAATCCTGAGAAGTGCGTGTTTGGAGTCCCCTTAGGCAAGCTCCTCGGATTCTTCGTGTCGCAGCGTGGGATCGAAGCCAACCCCGCCAAGATTGAGGAAATTAAATAGCTGGAGGCGCCAAAGTACATCAAGGATGTGCGCCGTCTGGCGAGCTGCATCACCGCCCTCAGTAGGTTCATTTCCAAGTCTGTAGAACGCTCCTTGCCATTTTTTAAGATCCTAAAGAAGGCAGGCACAATGACGTGGACCCTAGAAGCAGAGGCAGCACTGTAAGATTTAAACAGATACTTATCCTCAACACTAGTCCTGGTCGCACCAAAACCGGAGGAGCCGTTGTTGCTAAACTTGGCGGCAACGAACCAAGTGGTCAGCGCGGCACTGGTGGCGGAAAGGGAAGCTGAAGGGGATGAGGCAGAAACTCCAGATCCTGTAACCGGCGAGCCAGAGCCAGCTCCGACAAGTCAAAAAGCTGATGACGCAAGCATGGCACAAGGGGTAGAGCAGCAAACTATGCAGAAGAAGAAGGTGGTGCAACAGTCAGTGTATTTTGTCAGCTCTCTCCTGCAGGGGGCAAGATCAAGGTACTCTAGGATGCCAAAAATGCTTTTCGGCATCCTCATGGCCTCCCAGAAACTGCACCACTACTTCCAAGCAGACAACATCACCGTCGTCATTCGGTTCCCGCCGCAACGCATCTTGAGAAACCCAAAGGCAACCGGCAGGATCATCGAGTGGGCGTTGGAGCTAGCCAGCTTTGACTTGAGCTTTGAGAGAACGGCAACAATCCAGAGCAAAGCCTTGGCGGAGTTCATAGTAGAATGGACACCAACACCGGATGAAAAAATTCCAGAAACATCCCTCCACGGCAAGGAAACACCTCGAGAATGGGTCATGTACTTTGACGGGGCTTTCTTGCTACAAGGCACCGGTGCCGGAGTATTACTCGTTGCACCCACTGGAGAACACCTCAAGTACGTGATCCAAATGCATTTCCCCAGGGAGGTGTCAACAAACAACACAGCTGAGTAAGAAGGATTGCTTGCCGGATTACGGATAACAGCTTATCTATGCTTCAGGAAGCTGATAGTCCGGGGAGATTCACAGCTTGTTGTGTGCCAAGTGAATAAAGATTAACAGAGTCCCCTGATGGAGGCATATATTGACGAAGTACGAAGATTGGAGGATCACTTTGATGGTCTTCAAATGGAGCAAGTCCCCCGTGCCGAGAATAGCATTGTTGACGACCTGTCAAAAAGAGTTGCGCAGAAGCTGCCTGTGAAACTAGGCACTTTTGTACTCTGATTAACCCAACCTTCAGTCAACCCATCAGCGCGGTAGAACAAGAAAAGAAAGGTCAATTCTGGCGACTAATCCCCGGCAGAGCCATCCGTGGCCGCCAAGAGGGTTGCCTGAAGCGACAGCCTGCCTGCCGAAGGACCTCGAGCACCGGCAGACCCGATGGTCTTTGCCGTAGAAGCTAGCGTCCCCGCAGCGGAAGAAATGCCTTGGGTCCTTGCCATCGATCCACAGGCTCTGGCATGGGCACATCAGATAGTCCAATACCTCCGGACGGGTGATCTTCCCGAGGAGCCAAAAGAAGCCGAAAGCATAGCCCGACAGTCGAGCATGTACCAGTTCGTGGACAACACCTTATACAAAAGGAGACTGAATGGGGTGAAATTGAAGTGCATACCCCGGGAAGAAGGACGTTAGCTATTGGTTGAGATACACGAAGGGATCTTCAGCTCCCACATCGGGTCACGGGCCCTTGCCGGGAAAGCATTTCGCCAGTGTTTCTATTGGCCAACAACCCTTCATAATTCATTGGCAGTGGTGACAGTGTGTGAAGCATGTGAGTACCACGCCAAGCAAACACATCAGCCGGCACAAGCCCTTCAAACCATACCGCTCTCCTGGTCCTTCGTAGTCCTCCTGGTTGATGCCGAAGGTGCTGCCGTCATCGTCATTGTCGCTGGAGGAGTCGTAGTCGCTGCCACTCGAGCTCTCCGCATAGTACTCCAGGCGGATGCCGAAAACCCCGAAGATATTCACGAAGAGGGTGGCGGAGCCGTCGAACTTGAAGTGGAGGAGATTCCCGGGTCCAAGACCACAGGAGCGGGCGAACGACTTCTACCCCCGCTTCAAGAACATGGCGGTTCCGTCGGAGAGGTCGACGGCCACCCAGGTGGTCCCGTTGCAGCAACCGTCGGCCCGAAGCCGCAGACCTCGGGGTCGGCTGCTTTCCATGGCCCACGCGAAAGGGTCGGGGAGGCTAAGCCAGCTCCGTTGCCGCCGAGGGAGTGCCACGACAAACTCTTGCACCTCCTCCTCTGCATGGATCCCCGCATGGGGCTGTGGGAGGGGTGCACCACGGCGACCACCGTGGCTCGACGGGGCTATTCCTCCACGACCCTTGGATGTCATCCTCCCGAGACACCAGGATGCCGTCCTCCCGCGGGAGTTGGTGCCAGCCCCCGCCGTCGTCACCACGATCCGCTTCGGGCTTGGGGGAGTGCCCCTCTTGGCGGCATTGGACCCACGACCACGACCGCGGCCCCTCGCCAGCCCGAAGATGGCACCCTAGAGAAGACGAAGGAGGAAGGGAGCAGAAGACAGTGGTTGATGGGCTAGAACAGAAGAACGCAAATGAACATCGTTCCTCCTTAACCCCCCCTCTCTTTATAAGGCCGAGGGAGAGGAGGGGCTGGCTCTTCACGACCCAGGGCGAGCGTGCACTGGCGCACAGTCAGCACAAGCAACCGCCCCTCTCAGCCAATACCAGGCCCCGCGTGTGAGACGTGTCACGCAGGATGCAATAAAGAGAGGAAGACAGAGCGGTAGGAGCAAAGACGCCCAAGCGATGCAGGACAGATCGGAGGCCGACCATTCGACTCCAAGCACTCTGCTTGGGCGACCGCCTATCTCCCCCAGTATCGAGCTTCGAGTGGGGGCCCGCGATGCATGGAATGCCTCTTCCAGTCCACCACGGCGCGTCTTTTTAGGCGCGACCCCTCGAAGCTACCGCCTCGCTCCACCATTCTCATGGCCCGCAGTCAATGCACGTCGTGGGCAAAGCATAAATTCATCTTAACCGCAGGTAATTGCGGCCTCGTGTGCCTATGCACTGTTTTTGGGCCTAGCCCAAGGAACGTCATGGACGCAAGTGTGGCCCAGGCCTAGGGGCTCCTGTCGGTGTACTAAATAACGAGGCCCTTAGTACCCTGACTTGTGTACCAGATGACCATGGCCTCCGGATCGGCAAGACCCTGCTGGGCTGGATCTGGACGCCAAGCATCATCATACAAGGGGTCGAGCGAACCGGCAAGTCCTCCTTGCCAGAGGACCCTACTGCTAACGCACCCGCCAAGGCCTCCGCCCGCGAAGCCGTCACGCCATGTCGCCAGGCTGGTTGTCCACGTCGCTTAGGTGTTAAGCGGGCAGGCGGTTAGGTGGAGCTGGTCGGGGCGCGTGGCGACTCACCAGATTTACAGCAGAGCTTTAATGACACCCGTCCCATGGAGTGGCGAAGGAATATGAGGTAGCTGGGCGAATGAAACATAAGGAGAGGCAATCCTTGCCGGAAGACGTCGCCAGCGCGCCACCTCACGACGCATTTATTGTGTCTATCCTAGTCCGTCAGAGTTAGGTATTTCCCACTATCGCTGTTGCCAGCAGTTTTAGCAGAGGGATATGCATTCTTTACTCTGTGTAAAAAGACCATTTTAGCCACTGTGGTAGTCCCTTGGATTATAAAAGGAGGTCGATGGCTACCTTTAGAAAGTTCGACACTCGGTTCATTTACACGCGTAGCGACGCTCCCTGAGCATCCTTGTCGGGCTGCGACGCTCCTCTACTGTGAACCCGAATAAACCACACCACACATGACGTAGGGTATTATGCTCCGGCAGGCCGAACCTCTAAACCCTCGCACGTGCATGGTTCGGTGATGCTCTTCGCGAAAGAGGATCTCCCTTGCCGAACCACGAAAGGGGCCTTGCCGGCCCCATAGATTGTCGCTTCTCCCGACAATGTGACCCAAGCATATGTATGGGTGTGGTTTTTATGTCAAAATGCCCACTGTACGAGTTTGATACTTTGGTGTGGCAATTGCCTCACAAAACAGGCAATCCCACACAGAGAGGCTCATGCCACGAAGTGTATAGAACACCCCCCCCCTGCCACCGATCCCCACCCAAACCACCACTTCGAGGCGCGTAAAACTATTTTATGCAGTAAACACGCGACGAGTCCGTGTGAAAATTAGAAAAAGTTCATAAGTTCATATATAATTCGAAAAAATTATACATCAATTGAGTTTCTAGGAATTCATAGGGGAAATCATATGTGCCCTAATTGGGTTCATGTTTAGTCCCCATGCAATAAATGGTAAGAAATCTCAAGCATCTTGGCGTCGTGGAAAACATTGAAAATCTTGGTCTTTAGACAACTCGGACACACACATTAAAAATATTCATTTTTAAATTCAATTAAATCCAAAACTCAGCTGAAATTCATGAAACTTGACATTTTGTTTCAATATATATATAGGTAAAATAACTGGGACACCTAGGTGCGTGGCCACCTAGGTCCTCCACCGTTGGATTAATCTATGATTGAACCAATGAACACCGGATTTTGGATGGTACAACCTGCTAACAATATTCATTAGCCATTATTAAATATTGCATGTACTCCAATTGGTAAACAATTCTCAGATTCCAAGTACTGTTGCATGTTTATGATTTATTACCTTCCATTATTTTTTGCATTATACTGTTGCTCTTTAATTTGGTTCTTTCCAAATATGAAAGTTGCCCTCTAACTTGAATTTTTACCGAGAAAATGGCCCCACAGACTTGCCATAAATTGACCGAGCAATTAAACCTAGACAAAATCTCCACCATGCCTACATGATTCATCTCTCCCTCGTTCGTCTTCTACACGCACTGCATACACAGATGACTCATTCCTCCATTGTTACTGCTGCTTCCATCACGTATATACGCCCTCTGTGCATCTTGCTGGTCGGGGATGTTCTAATAAGGTCATATATCAAGGTACGTGTGTATGGCATCATTCTCTTTTTTGTAAATTCTGCTACATATGCATGTCTGTACGGCCGGCTCCTACAGCTATGGTTCTACACGGTTAATTCCTACAGGTATGGTTCTACACTGTTTATCTTGCCTAACAAAGTATGTTCAATATTGAATTGATTTTTCTTACATGTTCTTTTTGTGCCAGGCTACATGAAGAATGGTTCTTTTATGCCGCGGCTGGCTCCAAAAGCAACTAGGTTAATCTGAACCGTTACATGCAGTGATGGGTGTCTTGATTCGTTGCAAGATGAGCAGATGGATTTGCAAGAGAAGATACACTTGACTATTTTATTTATTTAAAATGTTTTGTTTGCATTATTTTTTATAACTTGCAATTTTTTTCCTTCCATGTATATACTTGAATGTATTTTGCATGAAAAAAGATTATTCAAATACTATGTGCACTTTTAATCTTGGATTTATACGCTGGAACCTGAAATTCGAGGTATCAGATATGGACATTTTTCTACAGCTAGCAGAGACATACCCCATGTTTCTAATGCCCATCCATGAGACCCTGGGCTGAACCTATAACACACAAATAATTATCTTTTCAATATTTAAAATTATATGGATGAATTGCTTTTTAAAATGTATTTTTCATATATGTTGGATACCCATAATAGGAGTATGCTCCCCATAAGAAATTAAGACCATGTGTCAACCAACTTTTCTAACCAATTTAGATTTCCTTTTGGCGTATACACGGAGAAAGATGGTACCCATTTCCAGGGACCAGAACAATGAGCACCTAGACAAAATACATCACCATCGCAGTACCCTCCCTTTTTGTTTCGTTCGTCTGTGTTTTCTAGATATCAAGTAGACACTGACTTGATGCAAGTAATAAACATACAGCTACAGTCATTGTGATCTTCTGAAAGCTATAAATAATTAGGCTATGTCGCATTCTTGAATGTTTGCTCTATCGTAGGTATTCGTTGCCCACATCATTGTACAAATGTCTTGAGGCATAATAAAGT
This sequence comes from Elymus sibiricus, assembly GCA_039707655.1. Lineage (NCBI taxonomy): Eukaryota > Viridiplantae > Streptophyta > Magnoliopsida > Poales > Poaceae > Elymus > Elymus sibiricus. Next base: position 241,602,132 of record CM077673.1, read on the forward strand.
ATGAAACACGACCAACGATACCCAAGGTATGATAATATTATAATAATATTCTAGCAATAAACATACATATAATTAAAGTTCACCATAAGTATATACCTAGGTGATTTAAAATAAATATAATATACCTAAAACAACTAATTCGGAAACCTCACAAAATGATATAATAAAATATTACCTTATTTTGAATTACACAGTGTGCATAACTAGAAAGGATATAGCCAATTTACTTATTATACCCATGGGACTTAGAGTAAAGATAATATACCTTGAACAAATGGATGCCACACCTCACATGAATAATATCGATAAAGACAAACTTAATGTTGAATTAGAAAATGTAGCACAACTAGGAATTATTTACGTGGAGACATACCTAATATATATACATGTTATTTCGAGGTATCACATGTCTACGACCAGTAAAATTCATGCATTTTGAATTTCATTTCAACTGAGGTATATATGCCAATAGTTGGTATGCACGGCCGACCAATACGCAAATCAAGAACTTGCCCATTAGCCACATAATTTAATACGTCACCAGTACACTACCATGCCATTTTTAAAATTTAATTTAATAATAGAAAGGGCGCGTCAAGGACAAATCGCATTGGGTGCAGAATATTTATTCTGACAACACTTTAGAAACTCAGATAAAAGAACCGCACTGCTAGCCAAAGTACACTGCAATGTCATCAGAAAAAACTGCACATGTTATTTCAGTACTGTTTTCTGTCCAGATTCTAAACCGTTTGTCGGAACGAGGCGTATAATATACCGTTGGAAAGCTATGGATTAGCCGCAACTTCCCCATGTTGAACACTTTCCGAGATTCATCGCGGTTTAAGAGCAGTTTCGAAAATGGTGGGCGCACGACGAGTGGCAGCGAGCGTATTTTCACGTTTTTTTTCTAAATCGCTCATAGGAATGAAGCATGTGATAAGGCGTTGGAAAGATATCGTCGAGGCGCAACTGTTTCATATAGAACAGACTCTCTAATTCCTTACAGTTTAAGAGCAGTTTCAAATTTACCGAAACACGAAATTCTGTTATTCAAATTTGTGAATTTGTTGGTACAGTTTTTTGCTGCAGTTTTTTAACCGTTTGTCGGAACGAGGTTTGTGATACAGTGTTGGAAAGCTACAGAATATACAGTGTTGGAAAGCTACAGGTCGTTTGCACAAGCAAGGGTCGAGACGTGGACAAGATGTTGTCCACGCTCAGGACGAAGCTCGGCGGATTGCCCATCAAACTAGTCGGTGTTGATGTCGAGTACACGCACTACATGAAGCCACAGCGGGCAGCAGTGCTACAGCTATGTGTAGAACAAGAGTGCCTTGTCTACCACATCTCTGCGGCTAAAGACAGGTGACAATAATTATCAATATGTACTCTTGGTTGTCAATATGGATTTGTAATTTTATTCATCGCAAATGCCCTTATATAAACTTGGGTTCTTATTTTTTTAAAGCATGGCATAGAAAATCATTGACAATTTTCTGCTGGCTCTATGCAACTCATGTGTTCAATTCTTAAATTAGGTGATCTAGGGATCCACACAGTTTCATTTTCTTTTACCAAATACAAATTATCTGCCTGAACAATAGAAAACTGTACTATTACCGCCTACTTTCAATCCTGTATGAATTTGGAGGTAAAAAGATCATAGTCCCAACCTATCTGAATCCTGTATGAATTTCAATTCAAGACAACAAAAATGCATTTGTTTCTGGAATCTATTATGAGATTCACTAGTCATGCTGCACAAAGTATTAGCACCTACTTACTGCAACAGATTCGGGGTTTCAACGTGCAGTTCAGTTCAGAAAATCAAAAAAGCATTGGGTGGTACTCAATAAATGGTGCAGTCTCACTATATAAACAACTTGCAGGCCAATGGAACTGGACAAATTTCTCATTAATGATGAATACACCTTCACCGGATTCGCCGTTGAAGGAGACAAAAGGAAGCCGCAGCTATCTGGCTTGGAGATTAACTCCGACAATTACATTGATATTTAGGTGGAATGGAGAGACCCATACAAGAAAAAGAAATTTGACTCTTTGGCTGATGTTGCCGGTAGGCTGATGGACATTCACTACTATGACATGAAGAACAAAATCAACTGCAACGAAGACCATACTTTGTTGGGGTTTTGCCCGCTACCAGACAAGCTTATCAAGTATGCAGCAATAGATGCATTCGCCACCTACGAGTCATGGAGAATCATCTACGATGTCATAATGGGGATAGACAGGGCAAAAAGCGAAAAAGAAGCAAAGAAGAACAAGGCTGTAATCCCATACAGCAACTAGAAATGAAAAGGGCTAGGTTTAGTTTCATTTTACTTTAATTGTGTTGTTCCTTGTTTCCTTTTTGCTAGGTTTTGCTTATGCCCGTTGTTTCCTATTGAATGTTTCTTTGTAAAACAATGTCGCTGTACTAGGTTTTGCTTGTTGAGTTTGTATTAGTACAAGTATTCAAACAAGTTTGAAAAATCTGATGTGTGACACCAAAACATACTACACATACAAACAGATTCAAAAACATCATTCAACAAAACTGTTCCACAACTATTTTGAAATAGCTTTGGGGCAGACAGTGAAGAACGAAGGAACATGCAGTACACAAGCAAAGTACATGAAGTTCTCGTTGTAGATGTATGCAGTGCGGGAAGTAAAGTACATGGAGTGCGCACCAAAAAATGAAAAATTAATGGAAGTTACGTCACCAGAATAGAAGGAAAATTAATAAAACCTACTTTACCAAGAAATAGGGAAGACCAATAAACTAAGTACTTTGACTGCAACTCCTATCTAATAAGAAATGTGTGTGCAGTTCACAACAGTAAATATAGGCAGTGCACAAGGTGTGTAAATGTAGTGGAGTACGGTGCAGTAATATCAGGCAGTGCTGAAGGTGTGTGCAGGCAGTGAATGCTTAGAAGAAGCACAAGAGATGCACTTCCGCGCAGTACACAAGGCATAGACTTAGTGCACGCAGTGCACTCCGCAACGTTAGTACAAGCAGTACAAATGGTGCATACGAAATACGCAACTAAATGGAGTGCAAAAGAAGAAAAATACTTGCAATACAAAAATAAAAAATATTGACCGCCCAGGTGCAACCAGTCCCTAACCAGTCTCGTACTAAGTCTGCGCCCACAGATATACTGGAGGCGAGTCCGTTCTGAGCCACGATGCATGGGGATGGGCACACAAGAGCCCACAGGTCAAAGGAAATAGTGCACCGAGCGTCGTGTATAAGCACCCAATCAGTAACCAGAGGAGTTCGAAATATTTGCCTCGCCAGGGCTTATAAACCGGCCCTGGGCGCTCTCGGCGGGCGAGGTGGGACTAAACAATACCGCATACACACAGCACAGAGCAAAAGCACCCGTACATCAAGGCAAGGCCTACTTGGGTTGGATGTGACTTACACCCCAACGGGCCCAACACATTCTCACGGCCCAAACCACCAAGCCCCCCCGCCCCACAACTAGCAAGCAACTGCAGTTTGTTTTTTTAAAAAGCAAGCAACTGCAGTTCGCCCACACATAAAAAAACGCAGGAAGCTGCAAAATTACAAAAGGGATGCAGTCCGCGGCACCAACGAATGTAGTTCAATATGTTGAAGCAAGATGTGATGTCGGTTAAGCATTGAAGTTTGCTTTCAACTAAATACTGCTTTAAAATCAGTGCAGACAAAAAGTTAGAGGACAACCAAAATAAGTACATCTTGACACGACGAGTCTGTGCGACCAGTTAGTTCCCGTCCTAAAAATGACGCTTGGACGGTTGTTTTTTCCAGGCAGCCGCGAGCACTGCCACTCGGCGGTTGCCACGACACACTCAAATGGCGAGCGCACGTCCACTACCCCCACTAACATGGCGAGCCCTGTCCAACCGCCTCCTCCACGACCCAAACCACGCCACAAAAAGTCACATCCACTTCCATTGCCGCTCCATTCCAAAAATACCATTGCCGCTCCATCTCGACTAGCCACTCCCCAAAACATATCTGTCTCAACCACGCCATTGCTGGAGGAGGGCAATGGCGGAGGAACCATCTGCCAAGCGTCCCCGTGGTGAGACGTCCGACCAGACCAGCGAGGTCAACAACGTTCAGGTCCCCGGTCAGAAGCTCGACTACACCAGGTGCCTCAAGAAGGTTGACCTCCATGGCAAGGAGAAGCTGGATGTCGTATGCACCAGCAATCCAAACGAAGCCGACAAGATGATCAAAAAGATCAGGAAGAGGGTTGGTGGCTTGTACCCTCGGTACATCGGCGTTGGTGGGGAGTATACCAGGGAAGACGAACCTCCGCAGAGGGCAGCAGTTCTGCAATTATGCATGGAGGAACTTTGCCTGGTATACCACATCACCGCGGCAACAAAATGGCGAACCATCCCACTCATTCAACCTCTTCATGCATCTGTTTAATTAGTGATGCACCCTGAAATTTGATGTACTAGTGTAGTTTCTGATCTTGATGCAATAGTATAGTTTCTGGAATTGATGTAGTAAACTAGTTTCTGAACTTGGCCTGATGGTTTTTTCATCAGCAAAAAAATGTAAAGAAACTTGGTGAAGCACTGGTATATGTTATTTTGTTCAACAAGGAAAACTAAACTAGTACTAAGCAGCAGATAGATCATTGACTCAACTATAAATACGAAAAGAAAAATAACATGCTGTGCTTGAATTTAATTTCTGAACTTTGTATACTAGTTTCTGAAATTTATTCATCCATGAATTATACTATATAAGCACGTACTTGATTGATTCATCTTCAATCTGTCTTCCCCCTTGTAGGCCCAAGGGCCTCCACCCACTCCTGAAGGAGGACAAGTTGTACACCTTTGCCGGCTTCAGCATGGAAGGTGACAAATAGAAGCTGCAGAAATCTGGTGTGGAGATCAACCCCAACAAGTACATCGACATCCAGCGCAAAAGGAGAGTTCCATTCATGGGAAGAAAGAGGTTCCACTCTTTGGCTGATGTTGCAGGCAGCGTGATCCACCCATCCTGCAACAACATGAAGAAAAAGATCGACGGGGAAGAAGACCATAAACTGTGGGGGATCAACCCACTGCCAGATTATCTCATCGAGTACGCAGCGATAGATGCGTACGCAACCTACGAGTCATGGAAGAGAATTGAAAACATCAGAGAAGGTCTGGAGAGCGCAAAAGAAGTGGAGGGGAATTATGACAACCCCTACTACGGCTTTTAGTGATGACGAAGACATCAAAATCTGGCCTTGGAGTTGCTTGTGCTTGTGCTTGTCCTTTCTATTGTTTCAAGTTCGTACTTTGCTTCTGTTAGAATGAACCAGTTTCCTAATGTCATGTGTATCAGGTTAAACAAGTTTTCTTATGTCCAGTACGTAGTTTGTTTATGGGATTGAACAAGTTATCAAGCTTGCTTGCTATTATGTTTATCCAGCAACCATGTCATGTTGAAGTAGTCATGTTGAGCACTGACAGGCTAAGAATAACAGTACCAGTACTCCAAAACGCTAAGTACAGTTTAGTTGAGACATAAGTACTTCAGATACTAAATAGTGCCGAAGGAACACTGAAAAATAACCATAACATAAAAGGGGGCTGCCAGCACACTTATGTCAAATAATGGAGTCCCCCCAAAAAAATGCAGTTCACCAGTGTAACAACATGCAGCACATTCGTACCACGAAATTGCAGTCCATTTACGCCAGAGTATGCAGTTCACTAACCAGAGGTGCGCAGTTCAGTTCATTTCAGTTCAGTTCATTCTATAAATACACTGCGGTTCCCTGCATTTCTTAAGTGACTAGCAATTTCATGAATTAATCCAGAGCGACACCCTAAGATAGATAGTGGGGTCATGGGGTGTGACGGACTCGCCTCCGCAAAAGATGTCACGGCACGCCGCGTCATCGCCTGCTCCGGCTCGTTCCAGGCTCAGCCTCGCAGGGGGGAGGGCAAGGGGGTCACGACCCCCTCCCCTCCCCCTGCTGGGCCTCGCGCTAACACACGCAGTGCGCTTGGTTGACAGGCGCAGTGCGGCTATTCTGTTTCCAACCCCAAACACACACGCAACCCCAGAGCCACACCCCTAAGATAGATAGTGGGGTCACGAGGTGTGACGGACTCGCCTCCGCATGCGACGCCGCGGCACGCCGCGTCGTCGCCTGCTCCGGCTCGTTCTAGGCTCGACCTCGCAGGGGGAGGGGAGGGGGTCATGACACCCCTTCTTCCCCTCTACTCGGCCTCACGCTAACGCACGCAGTGCGCTTGGTTGACAGGTGCAGTGCGGCTATTCTGTTTCCAACCCCAAACACGCACGCAACCCAGAGCCACATCCCTAAGACAGATAGTGGGGTCACGGGGTGTGACGGACTCGCCTCCGCATGCGACGTCGCGGCAGACCGCGTCGCCTCCTGCTCCGGCTCGTTCCAGGCTCGGCCTAGCAGGGGGGACGGGAGGGGGTGTCACGACCCCCTCCCCCTGCTTGGCCTCGCGCTAACGCTCACAGTGCGCTTGGTTGACAGGCGCGGTGCGGCTATTCTGTTTCCATCCCCAAACACGCACGCAACCCCAGAGCAACACCCCTAAGATAGATAGTGGGGTCACGGGGTGTGACGGACTAGCCTCCGCAAGCGATGCCGCGGCACGCCGCGTCGTTGCCTGCTCCGGCTCGTTCCAGGCTCGGCCTCGCAGGGGGGAGAAGAGGGGGGGTCCTGACCCCCCCCCCCCTGCTCGGCCTCGCGCTAACGCATGCAGTGCGCTTGTTTCACACGCGCAGTGCGGCTATTCTGTTTCCAACCCCAAACACGCACGCAACCCCAGAGCCACACCCCTAAGATAGATAGTGGGATCACGGGGTGTGACGGACTCTTCTCCGCATGCGACGCCGCGGCACGCCGCGTCGTCGCCTGCTCTGGCTCGTTCCAGGCTCGGCCTCGCAGTGGGGAGGGGAGGGGGTCATGACACTCCTTCCCCCCTGCTCGGTGTCGCGCTAACGCACGCAGTGCGCTTGGTTGACAGGCGTAGTGCGGCTATTCTGTTTCCAACCAAAAACACGCACGCAAACCCAGAGCCACAACACCACCAATAATGCAAAAACGCGCGATAAAAAAAGGGAAATGAAAAGAATAAAGTTGTGTTGAAAAAGAACTCAGCCATTCTGCTGTTCAGTTATACACATGAATGCATTGCCATTCTGCAAGTTTTCGCACATATAATAGGATGAAAAAAGATACAACCACAATAGCACGGTTGCAAAAAGCAAAAACACACGTAAACAAAACCGGATTTCACATATATAAATCATTTATATAAAAATAAAACACGCGCAATTTCAACCATGTACAAACTACAAAATCAGAAGCTACACAAGACAGGAAAGTAGTCTTCATACACATTATCTACCTTAGACAGTACAGAGTACCCACCATAAGACCTAGCTCTCGTCCAAACCCAAGGCTCTAACCAGACTATGCCAATGACTGTTACTGCGTATACGACTGCGACTGCGACTGCGACAAGTAAGCCCAAGGCTTGCAATCAGATCTCGTAGCTCAGCTGACATCTCTCCATAATACAACATGTTCAAAGGATTGAACACCAGCTGGAAAATGTACTCCGCATTCCAATCTTCAACAGCAAGCTGAAAAAATTAAAGAATGGAGATAAGCAATTAAAAGGTTGTGATGAAAAACGAAAAATGAAAACATTAAAAAATAGTAACAAAAAAGGAGAGACACGGAAAGTATTACGTTGGGTTTCATAATTCTGTCAACTATACGCACGCCGTCATACAGCTGCGACAACCTCAGAGCATAGATTCCGCACTCATTTCCCCCCTGCTCTGGCACGACCGGGTAATAGGGCTTCTCAGCCAATTTAACCCAGTCAGGGTGCTTCTTAAAGGTATATAACTTTTCACCATAAATCCTCTTCATCAGTTGAGTCATCTTCCTCATCTAGCAAAAGGGGAAAAGGCAGCACAAACTAAAAAACACGTCACAAATCAATAAACAAAAAGGTATAACAAAAAACAGAGAATTTATATGAATAAGTTATAACTATCATACAATGCAACTATAAGTTCTTCACAACGTCTAGACGGTCCCTCTTCTAATGCATTTCAGTTCATCATTTTATCACTCTTTTACCCAGGTTGGGCGGTGGGAGAAATGCAGTTTTTTGTCACAAATGTTGCAGTGCATTGTATTAACAAGTGTGATGTTGTATGTACTAACAATGTAGTCACTTTGCGGTTTGAAAAAATATGCAGTAGGAGAAATACAAGCTTTGGAGGTTGCTAAAATGTATAGCAAAAACCAGTAAACGCTTGAAACACAATAAGTAAAAAACAGATTTTTGGTAAACCGTAATGAGAAAAACATGACATACCACTTAAGTGCAATCTGAGTGGTAGTCGCTCCTGCGCCACTTTGTCGTGTAATCACCATTGCCAGTGTATCTCCTGGTGTCATGGATATCAATGGTCTGGAGATGCCGGTTCATCATGTATAGGGCGTAATGTCCATCATTGCAGCACGGCATCAAAATATGTCGCATCAAAAAACAAATGAAAATGAAGTTCACTCGACACATAGCATCAGGACCACAGCTTCAAATAACTATAAAAGAAATGCAACAAAGAAGAAGAAATGATGGAAACAATGGCCTTACTAGTTTTGCATCCAATAGGTTTTCATCGCCAACAAAAACCTCGAACTGCTTAACGGCATCTTCTAAAACAAATGGGCTATGCACAACCGACAACACAGGGTATCCTTCATCATTTCTCTTCACTACGACTTCCATTTGAAGAACATACTGCACAAAAAAAGAACAAATGGGACATGAAAAAAGAATAAGATGCATGCACGCATGGACATAAAAAATTCAGTACAAAAAAAATGCACCAAAGCAAAAAAAAAGCATGACAACGGACACATTTACCATGATAAATAGAGGTGAAAGTAGCACACGTTCACCAGAACGATAAACTAAACTCATTTCAGTATCTTGCTTCGAGTACTTAATGATATGATCCATGAGATATGAGTCCATGCAAGCTCCTTTGCCAAATGTTTTAAAGATATAGTCAACTTTGACTGATTCGACATCATCAAAAGCACTATTCACCATCAAGAGCGCGTTACTGTGATAAAGATACACAGATGGGATCAAAATAAAGTTCAAAACAAAACACACAAAAGTATGAAGGGCACACACAGAAAACTTACTCATTGTATTTGGTTACAAAATCTTGGCTGAGAACGAGATCCTTTATTTTCCTCGCCTCATCAATATATTTGAACCTCGGAGGCCTCAATTTCTCTAAAGAGTCTCTCAACTTAAAAGCCCTCTCTCCTGCCCTCTTGTTCGAAAATACTTGAGCCTCATCAACGGGAGGACGATTGATTGCTGCACTCCTAGTCCTAGTGACGCGTGGCACCGGCGTAACAAAATCATCATCAATATCAACTACCTCATGTGAAGAGCCAGGTGGAGCAACCTTTCAACCATCAGGTCCAGATGCCACATACGTGTTCAAACCATCTCCAGCCAAAGAACCAGAATTCTCCGCAGAGATTTCAATGGCACAATCCTCCATAACTGCCTCAGAACCCTGGGACTCAAATAGCGATATATAGCCTCCATGGAGACCTACATCAAAACCTAATAACGAGGGGAAAACATGGGAACACTCAGCCCAAATACAAAACCAAAATCATTAAATGCAGCTCACTAATATAAAAAATGCAGTTCACTAAAGAACAGAATGCAGCCCACTTGTCTAGAACAATGCAGCCCACTTGTCTAGAATAATGCAACCCACTTGCCCCGAATAATGTAGCTCACTTGTCTACAACAATGCAACTCACTTACACAACAATACGTAGCCCTCCACTATCAAAAACATGCATTTCACTAGCACACTAATAAATAAAAACCATAAGAAGCGGAAGCAAGCAGTAGACAAAATAAATAAGGGAAATAAAATAGTTCACTAACACAACCTTTATCTGCAAATATTAAAAGTGACAATAACTCAAGGGAACACTCTGTCGAGGTAAGCCAGCTGTAGAGCATGGCCTTTCTGATGTAGCCAATGTGCTCCACCCCAAACTAAGAAACTTGAACACCATCCCAAGTCTGCAACAATTGAAACATATAGAATCCACAATCATGCCTGCAAAAAAGAACAAAAACATTAGTTTCACATCAATATAAAATAAAAGTTGAGGAGTATTGGGGGAGAGGGGCTGCAAGAAACATACTCATTTGGCTGAATTGGGACAACCACATGTTTCAACATAAAGCAATCACGTGTAGGAGGATTTAGAGGCTCGTCATAACTTGAGCTACCTTCTTTCCATGCACACTTGATATTTTTAACCATCCTCCTAAAAACCCTGTTCGCTTCAGAGCTGCCAGGTTTATTGAGCGAGTCAAGAAATTCAAACCGCCTTTCCTTCACATTCAAGGCAACTACATAATAATGGTCAATGCCATCCCTCGTCTCTAGCGGATGAAATGTTGCAAACATGACCTGTTGGAAGTAAAAATAAATAAAAGTATTACAAGAACAAGAAACAGAACACTATTGAAACAACACACAAAAATGGTTTTGGACACATAAAAACATTACTCACCATATCTTTTTTATCGACACGTTCCTCAGCTTTTGAAGAGAACATCAATTTCACACTCTTGCCTACACTACCACCATTCCAAATACTTGTCTACAAAAACAAAAATAAATAAGAAACAGTGTTGAAGCAAACAGGTCATCACACGAAAACAGAAAAGAGAATCAAACAACAAACAAAAAGTTCTGCATGGTTACACAAATTTGGTATGAGACAACCATCGTCAGAGATCCCTTAAACTTATCTACCAGCATAGAAACCCCGAAATTTACAAGTCCTGTAGTGATCATCCCACTCTTCCAAAAACATTGTCCAACTTCGCCAATTGTAATATCGCCCAACTCAGTTTTAAAAGCAATCATGTCCCTAAATTATTATTTTTGAAAAACTGAAACATAAGATACTACAAAAATAACAAGAACGAAAAAGGGCAAAAATTGTGATTAGAAAATACATATAAACAATTTTTTTTAAAAAGCCATACTTCTTCTTTTTGTCCCTCCGAACCCTAGTAACAGCAGTGTACAACTCGTTGTATCTTTTGAGAAGAGCTTGATCAATGCTCGACGGTGTCACAACTGGAAGTTTGTCATCTGCATTAAAAAATAAGGAACAAGTAAAAGATGAAGTTCACTTATCTAAAATATGAAGTTCGGTTGTAAGATGAGGAAATGTGCTAGCTAGCAACTATTTTGAAAAATCACCAACAAAGAAGAAGTTCACTTATCATTGAACATCTGATGTAGCTACCATAGCAATTAAAAAATGAATGAGAAAATCTTGAACTTCACTGTTCGAAACAAAACACTTGCCTTCAGTGTCAGATTCTTCATGCTGTTGCTCTTCAGAGCTAACCAAAACAGTTTCTCCGCTAGGTTGCGAGGAAACCACCACACCCGCACTGGACTGCCCTCCTGTAGCAAAATCAGCGTTGTCTGGATTTTCAACAGTCCGGACAACCACAACGTCCTCAGATAACTCTGCTCCATGCGGCTCCACTCTGAATTCATCAAAACATCATTGGACGCCAGCCAAACAGGAGAACCAGCAACACTATCAGCAGGAAAGGCATTCTCCAACGGCTTTTCAATGTCAACATCAGCATCTTCGTGCCGACTAGGGGCAACAACATGGTGGGATTCCTAAGCTACAGAAGGTTCTGCACTGTCAACAGCAACTGATATAGGAGCATGCACACTGTCACCACCAGCAACAACACAACCCCCCTTGTTCACATCAACACGAACAACGCCAACCGATTGACGAACTTCTACGTTTTCATCTCCAGGCGGAAAAAAGTTTTAAAAAGCCACAATAACACAAATGAGCGAGGGGAGAATTAACACAACAACACGCAATTCACTTATGTCAAAGTCTGCAGCCCACATATGTAAAAGAACTGCAGTTCACTTCTGTCAAACACTGAAGGTCACTTATATCAAAGACTGCAGCCCACATATGTAAAAAGAACGGCAGCTTTCTTCTGTCAAACACTGAAGCTCACTTATGTCAAAGACTGCAGCCCACATATGTAAAAGAACTGCAGTTCACTTCTGCTAAAGACTGAAGCTCACTTATATCAAAGACTGTAGCCCACATATGTAAAAAGAACTACAGCTCACTTCTGTCAAAGACTGAAGGTCACTTATGTCAAAGACTGCAGCCCACATATGTAAAAGAATTGCGGTTCACTTCTGTCAAAAGACCGAAGCTCACACATGTAAAACTATGCAGCTCACATATGTAAAAGAAATGCATCTGAGTGAACAGAACAACATACACTTAGCTTATAACAAAAAAAGATTACAACCCACCAACAGAAAAAATAATTCCACTAAACCTTATCAGCTACAACATCTGGAGGGGACGACGCATCATCCAAGTCCTCATCCTTCTCAGAGCCGTCTAAAGAATCCTTGTGCACATCACAAGCAACAAATCTACTCTACGGGCATAGAACAAATAAAAACGAAATAAGATGGTAACAACCAAAATAGGAAAAAAAAACTTCAATATGCACAAGCAGTACACATTTTACAACCGTGAGGTACACAAAAAATAAAATAGAATGGAAAGCAAAAAATATAATTTCAAGAAGAGAAGCAGATAACAGAACAAGCATGGGAGAAGTTCTTATACCTCTCCAATTCCAACGTCCCCAGATGCATGAAGACGAGCAAATTCCACTCCAGCCTATGACAAAAACAAAGAGTTAGGAGCAGTCCACATGATACAAAAAAGAGGTTCAAAAGAACAAAAAAGGACAACGTACATTATCAACGCCGGCGCCAGCGTCCTGTCGGTTCATTTCTTCCAGAATGTGCTTAGCATCCTCCTCATACCGAGCGCATTTTACTTCATGTGAATGTTTCAACTGAGCATACGAAGACCGAATATTCGTCACTGCAATCTTCAAGCTTTCAACCACACCACAATCAAAGTTGTGAGCAACAAAAATATCTTTTTCATGGGGGCCATGGCCAGCAGGGAAAAATCCAGCAACTGTTCCTCAACCTATCACCAGAGGTTGGCAAATCTTCAATTAACTTCAAAACCTTCACAAGAATCTCATCAATCTCCTCGTGTTTTTTGCGGCCAACAAATGTCTGTTCAGAAGAGCTTCTATTATCAAACATCCGACGAGCCGTGAAACCATGAGTAGGCAGTGGGTCATCATCACAGGAAGGAAGCTAGCTACAGATAGGGTCATAGAACCTAGCATGACTGCTAGGCCCTGCATCAGAGCTGCCACACAGCATTGCAGCAGGACGGTTGTACACAATATCGCCTGATGCCTCCCACTACAAAAAAAGATAAAAAGGGAAAGAAATACACATGTGAATACTAGAAAGTTCAGATTTATAATGACTGCAAATTTCAAAAAAAATCTGATCTTAAAAACTCTGATGCACTAACCGGCAGCCTCCCAAATTTGTAAGTTTCCAGATAAATCTTTCCCTTGACAACTATATCCTCGTTTTATAACTTCATCAGGTCCTTGATCGTCAGGAATGACGCGCGTGGCGTCAACATGTCAATAACTGAAAATTTTGGAAGCTTCAAGCAATCAAGATACATAATCAGGGGCACAATGGCACAACCCTCTACACAATTCTGCTTGCTACCTTCTGTCTGCCACTTGACCACAGCTACCTGCAGCTCATCAACAACAAGCTGACAAAAGTCCATCTGTGCCATAGCCGCATAATCCATGTTCTCGACATTGCTGCGCTACGTAATTAAACAACCGGCGAGAAAGCGAGATTGCAGAGTGTGTGGAAGTGTAGAGTGGCCGGCCGGGACAATGAAGATGGTGGCAACTGAAGCGTGGTGTGAAGACAAGAGGAATGGCAATTGGAGCGGGGGATTGATGGATTATATTGGCGCCTTGGCAGGCGGTTAGAATTCTGATATAATCAACCGCAATTGTGTGCACCAGGCCTGTCGCTCTAAATTCCCGCTATTGTGCAGTTCTCAATATGCCAAATGTTTCACATGTGTACATTTTAGGAGTTGACACGGTTCGCTAGATGCTTTGTTTAACTACCCACACGCTTATATGAAACACAACGGGTGTGAAATAGTAAGCATTTAACATAGGACAGTTGGTAAGGAATATAGATGAGCTCTGCTTATTGATGTAGCCATTGACAATCAAACGAAACGCCTAATGATCATTGCAAACAGCGCATAGAAGATGGCTAATGCGGCAACTACAACTACACATGCTAGTTCCTTCTTGTCTCTTGCTTTCATCTGTTGCCTGTGATTTATTCTTTCTTGCTTCACCGTGGTGATTGTACACTCCAGATTAGTCAGTTTCTTCTTCAGCTTCACGTTATCTTCTGCAAGCTTGGCGATAACACTCCGAGCCCTGCCATGCCATTCATCATCCAACCAGTTAACAAAGGCACAAGCCTCATATCCCTGCGAATGTTAAATAATCAAGATTAGCGGGGGCATTAACTGAACTTAAGGGAAGAACTTATCACTAAACTCTAAGGGGCAACCGAGAAACCGTCTGCCAATGTCGAATACCTCCGTCCATACACGTCGAGCGGGAGTGTGTCCGTGCACACAACTCAGCGTTTGGTACTTCTTGGTGGTGCAAAACTCGTAATCGAACTCATGTTGCGGGAGTCTGCTGGAGTCATACTCTGGATCGAGCATTTGATCGCTTTTCTGTGTGTGTTTGGGGGTGGGGGTCCAATTCAGGACGGACTGAGTGAGCTACTTTCTTTGGATATGCTAAAAAGATGAGGAAAGATTGGGACCTGACAAGACGATTTGGACCTGACAAGACGATTTGGACCCGTAGTACACCGGCCTCCTGGTGACCTTAGCCATGTGCACGGCAGTGACCGCCGTCATGGTGGCGCCGGCAATGGCGCTGCCAAGAGCGACTATATGAACCGGTGCAGCCGCACTGAAACCATCAGCACCACTCGTCCACATTCCCCAATGTCAGCGCCACACTAGGGAATTTGGTCGCTAGGGATTTGGAAGCTATTTTGGGATTTGGGGAAGACGGGGAAACTATGGGGATCCGATGATAACGGTTGAGGAACTATTTATCGCATTCTGTTGTACACGGCACACGGTTTTCCAAACCAAATCGTGTGAGATGGTCCGTGATACACGGTTTCCGTAACATGACCATTTGTGATGTGCTTCCCGGTACTTATTGGTGTGGTAAACAGCCGCTCTCCGGAAACCCCCAAAAAAACGTTATAGGAAGTAGTGGCTGCCGAGGTAGCGGCTGCCGGATAGGAGGTCAATCCCCGGTCGGTCGGTGGTGTCGGCGTTATAGGAAGTCCATCCTCGGTCGGTCGGCGGTGGCGTCGTGATAGGAGGTCAATCCTCAGTCGGCGGCGGGAGATATAGGAGGAGCTCAATCCTTGTGGTCGGCGCCGGCGTGACTGGAGCACGTCCCTCGCGGTCGTAGGCGGCATAGTGGAGCCCGGACTTCAGGCAGGTGCCCCGCTAAGCTCTGCTCCTCGACCGTGTTGTCTCGCCGTGCCGCTGCTAATCAATTAAGGTATTCTTTTCCTTCAGTGGCCTTATTAAGGTATTAAATTCATATAAGGGCACTACTACTAATGATGCGTGTAAATTGACTGGTTGCTTGTGTCATTGCACGGCTGGATAACATTATGCAGCGCCTTTCATAAATTTTGAAAATAAAATATTTTGATTTATTCACCTATATCTTTGTCCATACATTAAGGATGGAACGTGTGCAGATGGAACGATATGAATGGATGAGGGATCGGACAACCTCAAGGTATAGGCCTGGCGTGGACGAGTTCATGGTTTTAGCTGAACGGACAAAGAAGAGAATTGGCGAAGAAAATTACGTCCTCTGTCCATGCAAGTATTGTACCAATATGGTCTCAATTGCAATCGATTTGGTCGAGTTACACTTATACAAGAGGGGATTCATGGGTGGAATACAATATGGACTAAACACGGTGAACAACTGGTTATGGATGAAGGTAATAACGTGCATGTCGGCGAGGTGCGAAACCCCGATCAAAGTCGCATGGGTGTTGAATTTAACCTCGGGGCAGAGACGTCAAGCTACAGACAGACGACTGGCATGCCAAAAAACCCAAAGAAAAACCAAGAGTGTGAAGTAGACATCACCGACCTTGATGATATGCTAGATTTTGCTGCTCTGATTGTAGATTTCTAGGGCCCAGATAAATAAATGGCCGGGTACAAGGAGCTGCCAAGCATTGATGCGTCCTCCAAGAAAGATTTGTATCCAGGTTGCAAAAAGAAATATTCCAAGTTGAGTGTCACACTGACGCTTCTCAGATTTAAAGCAAAAAGTGGTCTATCAAACAAGGCCTTCACACAGTTGTTGACTCTTTTCAAAGACATTCTTCCAGAAGATAATGTGCTCCCCAAAAGCACGAACAAAGCGAAGAAAGTTGTTTGTCCATTGGAACTTGAAGTCCAGAAGATACATGCTTGTGTGAATGACTGTATGTTGTACCGCGGTGACTACAAAGTTTTGCGTTCATGTTGCATATGCAAGCACCCACGATACAAGCGCAGGAGAGCAAAGGAGAAGTACAAAATGGACAAAGAGATCAAGACAGGAATCCCGTTCAAGGTTGTTTGGTACTTGCCTATAACTCCAAGGTTGAAGCATTTGTTTGCAAACCCTAGAGAGGCAAAGAGGTTGCGGTGGCATCATGATGAGCGAACTGTGGATAAATATATGAGGCACTCAAAAGATGGGGCTCAGTGGGAACAAATCGCGGACAGGTTTAAAGATTTTGCAAAGGATCCTACAAATATATGGCTAAGGGAGTGTACTAATGGATGTAATCCATTTGGCGATATGAACAACAAACACAGCACTTGGTCGGTGCTTCTGTGCATATATACCTTCCTCCTTGGTTGTGTATGAAGAAAAAATACATCATGATGTCGATGATTATCCAAGGCCCGAAGCAACCTGGAAATGATATCGACATTTACTTCCAGTTACTGGTAGAAGAACTGCAGACATTGTGGTTGCTTGGTGTGAACTGTTATGATGCCTACGCAAAGGAGTTTTTCTGCCTACATGCGTTGCTCCTCCACACCATTCAAGATATGCCGGCATTAGGCAACAGTTCGGGGAAGAAAACAAGGGGACCAGTAGGATGTGTCACATGCTTGGATAGGACAACACGTAGATTTCTTTCCAACTCGCGCAAAACGTGTATTTGCGTCATCGAAGGTTCTCAAGGAAAAGTCACCCTTACCGAAAAATGATAGCTGAATTTGATGGTACGGTAGAGAAAGGAATGGGCCCAAGACCCTATGATAGGAAAGTAGTCCACATCATGGTTAAAAAATTGAAGTTTTGCTTGGCAAGGGATCCGGTTCAACGTCAAAAATAACACCCAAGGACCAAGTGTTTAGGAAGAAATCAGTGTTCTGGGAATTACCTTACTGGGAGTTGCTAAGTGTACGTCACGGCATTGATGTCATGCACGTAGAGAAGAATGTATATGAAAGCATCCTTGGTACTCTGCTCAAGATTAAAGGCAAAATAAAGGATGGTGATGGTGCATGACTCAATATGCTTGGTGATCAATCACAACACATGAATGAAGCAGAAGATGATGACAAATTGCTCCAGCAACACCAGAGTTACAATTTCACTACAGCAGAAGAAAGAGAGTTCTTCCAATTTTTGTTGTCAATTAAGACACCCTCTTCCTACTCCGCAAACATCAGAAGTCTCGTGGATGATAGCTTGGCTAGAAAGAAGTTGTCTCACATGAAGTCACATGATTGCCACGTAATGTTGACACAAATCCTCCCGGTGGCCATAAAGAATATGATGGACACAGACATAAGAAACACATTGATTGATCTCTGTGATTTTTTCAACAAACTATGGCAGAAGGTGGTAGATATTGAAGAGCTTGATAATATGCATGCTGATATGGCAAGAATATTGTCAAACTTAGAGATGTTCTTCCCACCGTCATTCTTTGATGTTATGGTCTATATCACCGAGCACCTCATGGATGATATAAAGTATTGTGGTCCTGTGTTTCTTCGCAACATGTATCCCTTCGAGCGGTACATGGGAATATTGAAGCGCTATTGTCGGAAGCGATGTTATCCAGAGGCAAGCATCCTACAAGGTTATACCGAGGAGGAGGTGGTTGAGTTCTGGACCGAATACATGAAACTTAGACCCATAGGTGTGCCCCTCTCTCGCCATGAGGGAAGGCTGGCTGGTAAGCCGGTCCTTGCTGGCACGCAGTTTTGTGCACCTAGAGAAATGGCCGATCAAGCCCATTTGACGGTACTGCTTAACAGCCCGATACTCGACACTTATGCCGAAGAACACATGGATGAGATACGATGAAGCAACTTACCAAATGTGTTGTCACCAGCTGCCGTGACAAATGAACACAATAAGGACTATGTAAGATGGCTGAAGGATCGTTTGACAAGCGGATCCAATGAAGACCTTGCAACGTGGTTGGCACAAAAGTCATCAACGACGATTATGAAGTACCAAGCGTACGACATAAATTGCAACACGTTCTACACTGAGGAACATGATGCTAAGACCTCGTATCAGAACAGCTCTATTCGAATATAATGCCTAACTGTAGAGGGGGATGATAAACAGGTGTACTATGGAACCACCCAAGAGATTTGGGAGCTTAACTATGTGCGAATGAAGGTGGCATTATTCAAGTGCAGCTGGGTCCCTCTTAGTAGCGTAAAGGTTGATGCTTACAGCAGGAAGACATATGTTGTCCGCAGAGTTATGGCATCTCACAAGGACCCATCTATTCTTTCCAGCGATGCTACCCATATTTTCTTTGTGCCAGACCTCTTGCATACGCACTGCCATGTAGTGATGTATGGGAAGAGGAGGGTACTAGGCGTTGAGAATGTTGGTGATGATGAGGTGCCACCTGAGGGGCCACGCAACATAAAAGAGGAGAAGCGTAAATCATCAGAAATCCTAAGTTCATTAGGCGTCAACCTAATGATCACGATCACCCCATGTACATGGGAATTGATTCAAAAAACTAATCATTATTTCTACTGTACTGAATCGTGAGCGATGTGAACTGAGTTCGTTCTGTTAGAAGTTTTCCCATGTACTGTATTGTGAGGTATGCCTAACCTTATGTTGATCTAGATTAATATGTTGTCGACCATAGCAATGAATTTGAAATATTTATGATAATTTACCCTATAGCTAGAACACTCAGTTGATCTCACTTTGGTATGTATGAACTGAACATGTGCAGTTTGGTTTACCAATTGCACACGGTTGGTTCACGAAAATCGTGTGCTTTCTAAGCCGTGGCCGATGACACCTAATGCGTGCAAAGTGAGTGGTGCGTTCCGATTGACCAAAACGCGAACCACACGGATCAAACGTCTGCACCGTAGGATTCACCCAGATCGAACGGTTGTCCTTATACCTCTTGTCAACAAACGTTGTTGAAGCTAGGATTTGATTTATATCCACTAAATGCCCCGTAAATGATAAAAAATGCTGAAAAAATATCAATCGAGCCCATAAATGCGCCAGAAAATCAAACCTGGCGTATAATGATGATTGAGTAGCGTGGGTTAAAGTTGGAGGAGAGGCGATGAAGACACCGTCGATTGGAGTTCAATTTGCCACTTCTCCCTTTGGAACTATGATCCTTCTAGTGAGATGCTATGGTTTCCAAGGAGCGATCATCGTAACTTGTGCCAATAATAACCAATTTTTTCCACCGTGTCTCGAGATCACGCCACGATGACACACCGATTTTCATGATTTCCCGAGTCCATTTGCATTTCCTGTAATTAAATTACCAACATTTACGCATCTCCCATCATAAAATGTTTGAAAATTCTTCCCATTCCTTTGCACAATGAAGAAAAACACGCAAAGTGACACACAAATGATTTGTAAGAGATTCTTTGCCAGCATCCACGTAATTCATGCTGGGATATTTTATTTATACTCCCTCCGTTTCTTTTTAGTGTGCATATAATGTTTGGTCAAAGTCAAACTTCATAAACTTTGACTAACTTTATAGGACAAAACATCAACATTCACAATATGAAATCAATATTACTAGATGTGTCATGATGTTAATTTTCATAGCATATAGCTTTGGTATTGTAGATGTCGATATCTTTTGATATAAATTTGGTCAAACTTTGCATAGCTTGACTTTGACCAAATTTTATATGCACACTAAAAAGAAATGGAGGGAGTAAGAAGTAATTAACATGGTAAATGCAAAAAAATGACTTAGATATAACAAACGAGCCATGTAATCCACCAGAAGATCAATAATATGAGTACAATGATGTTTGCATACCATGGAAAAAATCGAGGCGAAAGGATGATGTTGACACAGATTGGAGAGTCCAAAATGCCTACTCTACATTTGAATACTATGATCTTTCGTGTGAGATGCCTTGGTTTTCAAAGGGCCATACATCACAACTTCCGCGAGACATTACCAATTTTTTTCCACGGGGTATTCACATCATGCCACGGTGACTCGCCCATTTTTGTGATTTTCGGAATACATCTGCATTTCCTCCAATTCAATTACTAACAAGCCCAATGTTGGTGGAAAAAATGTCTTAAAATTAGCAAACAAGTCATGAAATGCGGCCGAAAATCAATAAAGGGTTAATAGGTGATCGTCTGCCGATGAAAAAAATTCGAGGCGAAATGATGAAGTCACAAATTCATTTGAAAAGAAAATATGATTGTTGTGCATAAACAAACAGCACACGGTTGGTTCACTAAAACAGTGTGCTTTCTAAACCGTGGCCGATGACACCTAATGCGCGCAAAGTGAGTGGTGCATTCTGATTGGCCTAAACCCAAACCACACGGATCATACGTCTGCACTGTAGGATTCACCCAGATCAAACGGATGTCCTTATACCTCTCGTTAACACACGTTGTTGAAGCTGGGATTTGATTTATATGCACTAAATGCCTCGTAAATGAATTTTTTTTTGAAAAATATCAAACAAGCCCATAAATGCGCCAGAAAATCAAACCTGGCATATAATGATGATTGAGTACTGTGGGATAAAAGTTGGAGGTGAGGCGATGAGGACACTGTCGATTGGAGTTTGATTTGCCACTTCTCCCTTTGGAACTATGATCCTTCTAGTGAGATGCTACGGTTTCCAAGGAGCGATCATCGTAACTTGTGCCAATAACAACCCATTGTTATCCACGGTGTCTCGAGATCAAGCCACAATGACACACCGATTTTCGTGATTTCTTGAGTCCATTTGCATTTCGTGTAATTAAATTACCGACATTTACGCATCTCCCATCATAAAATGTTTGAAAATTCTTCCCATTCCTTTGCACAATGACGAAAAACACGCAAAGTGACACACAAATGATTTGTAAGAGATACTTTGCGAGCATCCCACTACAGGAATCAGGTACTTGGCCGTCCTCCATGGCAGACGACAAAGGATAGGTTCACGAACGACAAATACCTTTGCCGTCTGCCAGCAGACGGACCCACTTCCAGCACAGAAAACCATGGTAAAGGGCTACTTTGCCGTCTGCATAAATCAAGCGGACGACAAACACCTTTGCCGTCTACCATGAAGGCTAAGCAGACGGCAAAGTGAATGGACGACATAGCACTGAGGTTAGCCCCTTTAGGTGGCTAACGGCAGACTTTGCCGTCAGCCTGCAGGCGGCAAAGAGACAAGCTCCTTTTACGTCTGCCAGAGACGGCAAACTGACCAGATGGGTCAGCTGGCCATAGGTGGCTAACGGCAGACTTTATCGTCTGCCAGCCGATGGTAAAGTGTCCAAATGGGTCAGACCGAGTGCTCCCAGGTTGCACAGGTTACTTCCACATGTCACCTTTGTCGTCGGCCACAAACGGCAAAGTGCCCTTTGCCGTCGGTGGCAGACGACAAACTGCCTATATTGCCCCTTTTTATTTAGTTTTTTGTTATATCCAGGCATTTTCACAGCAAATATATGATATATATATATATATATATATATATATATATATATATATATATATATATATATATATATATATTTCACAGGGCAAACAATATGTGCAAGTTTCACAGCAAATATATGATATCCAACACATAAGAAACTATATCCCTGCCATATGGATATGATCATCCAACAGATATACCAAATCAAAACATATGTGCAAGTTTCACCATATTACAATAGTTTCATCCATACATACATAGTTTCATCCATATTACAATAGTTTCATCCATAGGTATCAAGTTTCACATTGTTCATCGATACAAAATCAAAACAAAAAGTAAACACAAGCACTCCATCAATGCAAGCTTTTGTGAAGTGAATCAAACATGCAAAATAGGAAATAAGAAAGTTATAAGAAGAAGAAGAAGAAGACACTACTGCAGGATGCTGCTAATGCGACACACCAATCAGAGACCCTTCGACAAAACTGTGTGCGATGCATGAACCACAAACGGTATAGTTCAAGCTCCGTCGCTAATGGCACGAACTGTGTGCAATGGCGGATCCACCAAATACGATTCAGAAAGTTGTTGCGTGTGCGATCTACGACAGACAGTTTGTTCTTATGAACCGTTTGTGATTAGCGAAGATAACAGAAACGGTTGCACAGATCCAGATGTGTGTGATAGTGGGCACACAGTTCATCACTACAAATTGTGTGCGATAATATAGCAGAACACAAACGATTCAGTATAACAAGATGTGTGCGATATAGGGCACACAGTTCACTACATAAACTGCGTGCGATGATATAGCAGAACACAAACGATTCAGCATAACAATATGTGTGCGATAGAGGGCAAATAGGTCAGTAATCACAATCGTGTGCAAACACAAGAAATAACACAAGCGATTGGTGTTAATAACCTGTGTGTGTTATGGGCAAACGGTTGCTGGTATACAATTTGTCAGCGATTGATGAAATCATCACCAACGGGTTTTGTAGGTTTGTCCGTGTGTACTATGATTTGCTCTGTTTGCACAACATCTATGCTTCCTACACAAATGGTTGCACAGATCAAGATGTGTGCGACAGACGGCATACCGTGCGCTCGGATGAAATGTGCGAGCCAAAAGAACACAAACAATTGGGCGTAACAAGATGTGTGTGATGCCCATCAAACAAGTCAGTAATCTGGACCCTCAGCAGCGCGTACCGCCACCAAGGCCTCCGGACCCTCAGCAGCGCGTACCGCCACCAAGGCCTCCGGACCATCAGCAACGCGTACCTGCCTCAACCGCGCATATGACATGTCTAATGTTGAAGATTTTGTGGAGGCGAGGACAGTGGGGAGAAGAAGGACAAATTTGGGGGTGCGAGAGGGGAAAGAGACGGTGGAGAGCGAAGAGTGGTGATATTTATTTATGACCATATACACGATTGTAGACAGTTGCTATATGTGTTCCGTGTGCGATTATGTGTGCACGGAAAAGAACTCAAAGACTGTGAAAATGCTTCCCGCACAAGCGCACGCGCCAGCCAGAGCGGTAAATTATAAAATGATAAAATCCCCAACCACCTTGGCAGTAGCTAGCTATAAATAACCACAGCGATGGCCGGCGGCGGCGAGTCAATGATCCCCTGGCTAGTTGCCACACACACACACCCTCAAACCCCCAATGGCCGACGACAGGATGGAGTTGGGCGACGGCGGAATCGAGGCTGCGTTCGTGATGGTCGGCTTGAGGATCGACGGCCATGCCGCTACCTCTCCCGACGACAGCCAGAGGAGGCAGGAATCACGACATGAGCAAGCCAAGAAGTTAGCCAGGGTCATCTTGAAAGCAACTAGCAATCGCCAGCGGGTGATATTGCGGGCTCGGTGCAGAGTGCGCTGGATGGTGCGGGCGGCGGAGCAGGAACCGCGACGCCGCAAGGACAACTGCGTCAGTGGCTGCCGCACGAGGTGCAGGCTTATGTCCCAGATGGAGGAGGACGTAGCTCCGGACGCCGGGGTAGGACTTAAGGTCATTGCTGCAGAATTGGCAATGGTCAGGATCTCGTCGGCCGCCGTCATCGAGGCTGACCCTTCCTCGGTCGATCAAGGTGTAGGTCATCAACTTGGTGACCTCCTGTCCTCCTGAACCAAGGAACGACACGATATCGATGGACGATGGCAGCTGTGCGTGCTGGGTCGGCGTTAGGGGCAGTAGCACTTTTGTGCGCGCGCAGTTCATATGTATTATATTGATGTAAAATTAATAGCGAGCTAATGTTTTGTAAATTACTCCGCCAACTATGCACTGTACCAATTTGAGCAGGTAAATGCTCGATTGAATTGCTAATGTCTGGTTTGTGCTTGCACTGTGGACACAACGGTTGCGTTCGTCGGCGGCAGCCGGCTCCATCAGGCGTCATCGAGCTCGAAGATTTGGTTGGGCTGAGGTCGAGAACGAGCAAGTATACAACAATGTGAATGAGGAAGAAGGGGGAGATGGTCGGGGACTCGGGGTAGAGGGTCCGCGTAGGAAACGGTTCGTAAACATGAACCGTGTGTGATTACTACCATTAAAGTTTTTGTTGGGACCTTAATTTAGTGCATGTACGAACTAAAATCCCAACTATAGTATACGGGTGTGACGGGAGAAGTTTGGATTGCCGTTCGATCGCGGTGCATCCTACGGTGCGCATGTGTGATCCGTGTGGCTGGTGTTCTGGCCAATCAAAACGCACCACGGAATGGGGTGAACGCACACGGCATTCGCAAAGTAACTGTTTGCCCAAACAAATCACAAAGTTTCAAGGGAAACCCATATTTCCTAGGTCGTTTCTCCATT
Organism: Elymus sibiricus; assembly: GCA_039707655.1. Taxonomy (NCBI): domain Eukaryota; kingdom Viridiplantae; phylum Streptophyta; class Magnoliopsida; order Poales; family Poaceae; genus Elymus; species Elymus sibiricus. The sequence goes on from CM077673.1 coordinate 241,627,113, forward strand.
ATTATTTTTCTACTATCAACATACCCACTAGAATGCAACGTGTCCAAAATTCACATTCTTTCATGCTCGTTTACCATACTTAGACTTTTTTGTGCACTTTTCTAGGCATTTACTGCTTATAATTCAAGTTCGAATGTTTTATTCATGAAAAGGTGTTCAAAGCGTGTTATCTCGTGTGGTGCCCAGGCACGACCTCAATACGATTTGGTAAAAATTTGAGGAGGTATATATGGATAATGTCGTGACAGACACTCTTCATATATCGGACCATCACCTATGGAGTTTCATGGCTCGGAGAGCGAAAATTGCCATGTTTTCAAGGGGAACCCATATTTCCTTGGTCCTTTCAACTTGATTTATTTTATACGGTCAACATACCCACTAGAATGCACCATGTCCAAATTTCACAATTTGCATGCTCATTTATTGCATTTGGTCCCTTTTGTGTACTTTCTAGGTCCTTTGTGCTTATATTTCAGGTTAGAACGCTCTGTACATGAAAAGGCATTCAAAAAGGACTCGAAAATGCGTAATTGTGTCGTTGAATAAGTTTTCATGTATTTTATAGGAAACTAATACAATTTTAGAGGATATGTGTGGGAAGAGGCAACCAGAGATGTGTCGTTTATTTGTTTTGTAACTATAGAAAAAAAATGGAAAACATGCCTGAAGAACATGTTATCTCGTGTGGTGCCCGGGCATGACCTCAATATGATCCGGTAAAAATTTGAGGAGGTATGGATAATGTCGTGATAGACACTCTTCGTAAACCAGACCATCACCTATGGAGTATCATGGTTCGGGGAGCGAAAATCACCATGTTTTCTAGGGGAACCCATATTTTTCCTTGGTCCTTTCAACTAGATATATTTTATATGATCAACATGCCCACTAGAATAATGCACCATGTCCAAATTTCACAATTTTCAGGCTCGTTTATCGTATTTGGTCCCTTTTGTGTACTTTCTAGGTCCTTTTGTGCTTATAATTCAGGTTAGAACGTTCTGTACCTGAAAAGGCGTTCAAAAAGGACTCAAAAATTCATAGTTGTGTCGTTCAATAAGTTTTCATGTATTTTATAGGAAACTAAAACAATTTTAAAGGATGTGTGTGGGAAGAGGCAACCAGAGATGTGTCGTTTGTTTATTTTTGTAACTCTAGAAAAATGGAAAACATGCTTGAAGAACATGTTCTCTCGTGTGGTGGCCGGGCATGACCTCAATATGATTCGGCAAAAAATTGAGGAGGTATGGATAATGTCGTGATAGACACTCTTCATAAACCGGACCATCACCTATGGAGTTTCATGGTTCGGGGAGCAAAAATCGCCATGTTTTCAAGGGGAACCCATATTTTTCCTTGGTCCTTTCAACTAGATTTATTTTCTACGATCAATAAGCCCACTAGAATAATGCAGCATGTCCAAATTTCACAATTTTCAGGCTTGTTTCTCGTATTTGGTCCCTTTTGTGTAGTTTCTAGGTCCTTTGTGCTTATAATTCAGGTTAGATTGTTTTGTACATGAAAATGCATTCAAAAAGGACTAGAAAATTCGTAATTGTGTCGTTGCATAAGTTTTCATGTATTTTATAGGAAACTAATACAATTTGAAAGGATATATTTGTGGGAAGAGGCAACCAGAGATGTGTCGTTTATTTATTTTGTAACTCTAGAAAAATGGAAAACATGCTTGAAGAACATGTTATCTCGTGTGGTGCCCGGGCATGACCTCAATACGATTAGGTAAAAAATTGAGGAGGTATATATGGATAATGTCGTGATAGACACTCTTCATATACCAGACCATCACATATGGAGTTTCATGGCCCGAAGAGCGAAAATCGCCATGTTTTGAAGGGGAACCCATATTTCCTTGGTCCTTTCAACTAGATTTATTTTTTATGATCAACATACCCACTAGAATGCACCATGTCCAGATTTCACAATTTTCAGGCTCGTTTATGATATTTGGTCCCTTTTGTGTACTTTCTAGGTCCTTTGTGCTTATAAATCAGGTTAGAACGTTATGTACATGAAAAGGCGTTCAAAAAGGACTCGAAAATTCGTAATTGTGTCATTGAATAAGTTTTCATGTATTTTATAGGAAACTAATACAATTTTAAAGGATATGGGTGGGAAGAGGCAACCAGAGATGTGTCGTTTATTTATTTTGTAAGTCTAGAAAAATGGAAAACATGCTTGAAGAACATGTTATCTCGTGTGGTGCCCGGGCATGACCTCAATATGATTCGCTAAAAAATTGAGGAGGTATGGATAATGTATTGATAGACACTCTTCATAAACCGGACCATCACCTATGGAGTTTCATGGTTCGGGGAGCAAAAATTGCCATGTTTTCAAGGGGAACCCATATTTCCTTGGTCCTTTCAACTTGATTTATTTTCTACGATCAACACACCCACTAGAATACACCATGTCCAAATTTCACAATTTTCAGGCTCGTTTATCGTATTTAGTCCCTTTTGTGTATTTTCTAGGATTTTTGTGTTTATAATACATCTTTAATGAAAAAAGTTTTCTTACAAAAAACCATTTGCAAAGCGTCAGATTGCACGAGCGAGAGAGAGAAGACTTGAATTTTTTCCGACGCGGGATCACCAATTTTCTCTTTTCTCGCACACGGGTATTTGATGCGCTTCGTCTGCGTTGCGTGTTCCCCCCCGTAAGGTTCGAGTCTCGCCGCCAAATTTTCAATAGGTGCGCGATTTCAGTAGTTATTCCTCCCACCCCATACCCACCCATCACATTTCCCCCCTATCCCCACCGCCCACCTCTCCCCCCGCTCTAACTGCAGCCCAAACCGCCGCCGCCGCCGCAACCAAATCTACGTTCTGCACTAGTCTCGCTCATCGATCTAGTGAGGTAACCTCTGATCTCTATCACCGCCCCGGCCCGATAGCTCAGATGGAGCATGCGAACCACCCTCACGCCTCCACATCCCCACCCCCTATCGCCGAGCATCCCCGCGTAAGCCCAACCACATATCACGCGGATGTCGAGGAGCTGGTCATGGCGATCGATGACGTGGTGAATGCTATGCGTGCCGACCCGGAGGAACACCTCGCCGCCGACGCCGCCAACTTGGTGCGGGCTCTAGCCTTGATGAAATCCCCAAGCAACGACCCCCCGGGACTTACCAAGTATGAACTGTCCAGTTCATTTTTACCAATACTAGTATGGCAATGTTTAACCGTGTCAATTTTAGTATCAACGGTACACGTTTAAATTGCCATGTTAGGTTGTATGTACTCTGTAGTCAACACGTCCGTTGTTCATTTTAGTTATGCGCAGTGTGTTGTGTTGTTCAAGTATGAACTGTGTAGTTCAATTTTACCAATACAAGTTACAAACTTACAATGCCTATGCTAGGTTGTTGTTAAGCCTGCTGTAGTGAACAGTTATATCCATTATTTACGCTGTCCATTCGGTACTGTGCTACTCTTCGCAAAGAAGATATCACTGGAGATCATGTCCTTCAATTACAATTAGATATTTTTGGTGCATGTTAACCCTGTTGTAGTTGACATGCCTTTCCTTGTACTTACGCAGTTTCATAATGCACGACGATGTTGTTACCATCGAGGTTAGTCACATCCCAATATCTTATAGTATTTTACATCATTTGTTTAGTTGCAGTTTAGCTTCTAACATTTACTTGTTGCTTGTAGGTACATATGTTAGCGGTACTGATCCACGTTGCGACCAGCAGGAACACCTAGCCACCGACTTTGTGTGGGCTCTGGCCGAGTTGAAGTACCCCAGCAACTACCCCTCGGGATTTACCAAGTATGAACTGGCTCGTGATGTTTAACTGTGTCAATTTCCGTTTCACTGGTACAAGGTTTAATGACTATGTTAGGTTGTCTAAGCTCTGAAGTTAACACATCCAGTTTAACTTCACCAATACCTGTCCCTTTGTTACCGTGCTACTCCTCGCAATGAAAGTATCACCGGAGATATTGTCGTTTAGTTAACATTTACTATTTTTGGTGGATGTTAACCCTGTTGTATTTAACACGCCTTTCTATGTGCTTATGTAGGGCTACGATGCGTGATGCTGTTGTTTACCATCGAGGTTAGTCACCTCCCATTTTGTTATAATATTTTACATCATTTGTGCAATTGCAGCTTATGTTCTAACATTTATTTGTTGCTTGTAGGTACATATATCAGCGGTACTGATTCATGCTTCGACCCCCTTTGCATATGGGGCAATGAGATAAACATGAACAAGCATCAAGTGAGGAAACTAAGTTGTTAGGCAGAAGAGACATCTGATTGGAATTAAACTCTTTATTTATACTTTATCCAAGACATCAGTGAACTTTAGGATGTTAAGTAATCTGTTGCCTTCTTTTACAGCCCAGAACAAGTTACTCTATTAGACATGAATACCTAAAAGTTGTCTCTTTTCAGTGGTTTCCGAAGGAATTTACTCAAGATTACCTAGAAAACTACCTGACCGATGTGGAGGCAACGAAGGTTATAGTATATAATTCATGCTACCATGATAACGATCTAGAAGTCTTCGTGAAGGCGGTGAAGGATGGACGGGCAATCATCACAAGGGGTTGGACTTGTGCGCACCTTTGGCATGGAGGAGGGCACATTATGGGTATTCCGCTTCTTCAACACCATCGACAGCCAAAAGCATTTACAATTCTCTCTTCACCTTTACCGCCTCTAGTACTATATATTGTGGTTCATCATATTTAATCTTCTACCGAACTATGTAACCATGGAACATCTACTGAGCTTTTGATTTATGCATTCGCTGTTGAACCATTGTAATTAGGGTATGTATTGATGGATGTGAAATCCACATTTCATAACTAAAAATTTGAAATTTCCAATTCTAATAATAAATTAATGAAAATAAGCTATTAGGTAATAAATTACAGCGCACACATCTAGAACGATTAAACCGTGTGCGATTGTGTCATATGTCACACACGATTGTTTGAATAATAGTGTGTATGATTATCAGCTTTACAACACACGGTCGCATATTTTGCGTGTGTGGGATGCGCGCACTGTCACACATGCGTTTGCACGCCGTATTTGTGTGCGCTTGCCGTTAATAGCACAAACGGTCACGAACCTGCGTGCATGTGTAATGTAGGACAATCAAGAGACGGTTGACATACGTTTCGCGTGTGCGATTCGAATAAGTATCGCACACGAATATATCTGTGCCATCGTCTCGGATGTGTGCTTGACCATAAACGTAGCATCAAAGTGCGGCGTGTGGGATAGGCTACGACTTCGCATACGTTTACGTTAGGCGAATCGTCAGCAGGCGCTCGCACCATTGCAGACGATGTTTCGGTGTCGTGTGGGATGACCCCACCCCTATCTTCCACACATGCAAGGCGACGGTTCCGAACTACGTCGCGGAAAGGGGTAAAAAACCATTTGTATAGCACGTAACGGTACAGTGAGAAGAAGAGTTTTTCTTCTCTTTCTTTTTCTCCTCTTGTTTTTCTTCTTCTTATTGCTTATTTGTGTCATTTTAGAGCTAACAAAGGTAATTATGCTATTTTTGACCTAACTAAGCTTATTGTGTCATTTTGGAAGAAAATAAGCTAAGTATATGACATTTATGAGGTTACCAAGGTTATTATGCCATTTTTGACCTAAGTAAGCTAATTATGCCATTTTTGACATAAGTAAGCTAAGTACAAGTAATTATTGAGATAACCTAGGTAATTATGCCATTTTTGAGTTAACTAAGCTTATTATGTTATTATGGAGGAAACAAAGCTAAGTATAGGTCATTTTAGAGCCAATTTAGGTAAAATAGGTCATTTTGGAGCTAAGTAAGCTTATTATGTTATTTTGGAGGAAAATAAGCTAAGTTTATGACATTTATGAGCTTACCAAGGTTATTATGCCATTTTTGACCTAAGTAAGCTAATTATGCCATTTTCACATAAGTAAGCTAATTACAGGTCATTATTGAGCTAACCTAAGTAATTATGCGATTTTTGAGTTAACTAAGCTTATTATGTCATTTTGGAGGAAACAAAGCTAAGTATAGGTCATTTTAGAGCTAACTTGGGTAAAATAGGTCATTATGGAGCTAAGTAAGCTTATTATGTCATTTTGGTGGGAAATAAGCTAAGTATATGACATTTATGAGCTTACCAAGGTTATTATGACATTTTTTACCTAAGTAAGCTAATTATGTCATAAATGAACTAAATAAGCTAAGTATAGGTCATTGTTGAGCTAACCTAGGTAATTATGCCATTTTGAGTTAACTAAGCTTATTATGTCATTTTGGAAGAAACAAAGCTAAGTATAGGTCATTTTAGATCTAACTTAGGTAAAATAGGTCATTTTGGAGCTAAGTAAGCTTATTATGTCATTTTGGAGGAAAATAAGCTAAGTATATGACATTTATGAGCTTACCAAGGTTATTATGCCATTTTTGACCTAAGTAAGCTAATTATGTCATAATGAACTAAATAAGCTAAGTATAGGTCATTATTGAGCTAACCTAGGTAATTATGCCATTTTTGAGTTAACTAAGCTTATTATGTCATTTTGAAGGAAACAAAGCAAAGTATAGGTCATTTTAGAGCTAACTTAGGTCAAATAGGTCATTTTGGAGCTAAGTAAGCTTATTATGACATTTTGGAGGAAAATAAGCTAAGTATATGACATTTATGAGCTAACCAAGGTTATTATGCATTTTTTGAGCTAAGTAAGCTAATTATGTCATAAATGAACTAAATAAGCTAAGTATAGGTCATTATGCATTTGTTAAGCAAAACACTAGAGAAAACTTACCGTCATCACGGAGGTGAAGCACCGATGTTGCTCGTGCCGGTTACCCCTGGAGAATGTTCGTGTGATGCTTGTCTGGAGTTACGCTGGACCAAAGATCATTTGCAATGTCTCGTTAGCATGATGACACTCAAATGTTAAGACTAGTAACTAATGACCATTCAAATGAAACTCACCGTGGTCACCGGAGCAATGACTAACATCGGCGGATGGGTCTGACCGGTCTTGTCCCACACAGACTGCAAATTTGGTTTTGACGAGTCAGTCATATTAGTTAGTAATGAAACGAACATTACGTGCATGATTTGGATAATATGTGATGACCCACAAGTATAGGGGATCAATCGTAGTCCTTTCGATAAGTAAGAGTGTCGAACCCAATGAGGAGCAGAAGGAAATGACAAGCGGTTTTCAGCAAGGTAATTTCTGCAAGCACTGAAATTGTAGGTAATAGATAGTTTGATAGCAAGATCATTGGTAACGAGCAAGTAACGGTAATGGTAAATAAAGTGCAGCAAGGTAGCCCAATCCTTTTGTGGCAAAGGACAGGCCAGAACAATCTCTAGTAATAGGCAAAGTGTTCTTGAGGGTACACGGGAATTTCATCTAGTCACTTTGATCATGTTGATTTGATTTGTGTTCGCTACTTTGATAATCTGATATGTGGGTGGACCGGTGCTTGGGTGCTGTTCTTACTTGAACAAACTCCCACTTATGATTAAACCCCTCACAAGCATCCGCAACTACGAGAAAAGTATTAAGATAAAATCTAACCACAGCATTAAACGTTTGGATCCACATCAACCCCTTACAAAGTAGCGCATAAACTATGGTTTATGCTTTTGTCACTAGCAACCCATCATCTAATAACTACTCCACAATGCATTCCCTTAGGCCCAAGGATGGTGAAGTGTCATGTAGTCGACATTCACATGACACCACTAAGGGAATCACAACATACATATCGTCAAAATATCGAACACATATCAAATTCACATGATTACTTGCAACATGACTTCTCCCGTGTCCTCAACAACAAAGGTAACTACTCACAAATAATATTCATGCAAAATATCAGAGGGGTATTGAATAGCATAATGGATCTGAACATATAATCTTCCACCAAATAAACCATATAGTAATCAACTACAAGATGTAATCAACACTGTTAGTCACCCACAGGTACCAATCTGAGGTTCCAGTACAAAGATTGAACACAAGAGATGAACTAGGGTTTGAGAGGAGATGGTGCTGTTGAAGATGTTGATGAACATTGGCCTCCCAAAGATGAGAGGGGTGTTAGTGATGACGATGGCTTTGATTTCCCCCTGCGGGAGGGAAGTTCCCCCGGCGGAATCGCTCCGCCGGAGGGCAAAAGTGCTCCTGTCCAAGTTCCGCCTAGAGACGGCGGCATTCCGTCCCGAAAGTCCTCTCCTTATTTTTTTTCTAGGTCAAAACACCTTATATACCAGAAGATGGGCACCGGAGGTGGGTCGAGGAGGGCACAACTCACAAGGGCGCGCCTGGGGGGCCGGGCGCGCCCTGGTGTCTTGTGCCCACCAGGGTGGCCCCCTCCGGTAGTTCTTTGCTCCAGTATTTTTTATTAAATCCAAAAATATTCTCCGTAAAGTTTCAACTTCATTAGAGAAGTGCAGAATAGGTATCTCTGATGTGCTTTTTCAGGTCCAGAATTCCAGCTGCCGGTATTCTCCCTCTTTGTGTAAACCTTGCATATTATGAGAGAAAAGGCATTAGAATTACTCCCTAAAGCATTATTATTCAACAAAACATAATAAATAACAGTAGGAAATCATGATGCAAAATGGACGTATCAACTCCCCCAAGCTTAGACCTTGCTTGTCCTCAAGCGAAAAGCCGATATTGAAAAACATGTCCACATGGTTTGAGAGAGAGGTGTCGATAAAAAGAAAATACGGACATAGTAGCATCATGCTTATTATCATAACAGCAACAAACTCTAACATAAAACTTATTCATATAATTTTCATCATATAACTTCTCATGAATAAGTAACAATTCATCACAACATAGAAGTATAAATCATAAACCTTATTGAAGACCAACAAACTATGTTCTCAGTCTACTTTGCAACTACAATTCATCATATTTTCAGGAAGGGTCTCATGTCGGAGCCTCTTGGCAAGTCCACATACTCAACCATCATTTAGTCTTCTATGATTGCTAACACTCACAACATACCCATGAGCAAAAAGTTTCAACCGGACACATAGAAAGGTAGGGGCTTATAGTTTCGCCTCCCAATGTATTCACCTCAAGGGTGATGTCAACAATAATAACTCATGCCCACTCACATCCAACTGGATATATGTGCCTAGATCTTTCCTCACCACATGATGCTTGGAAAAGAAAAAGTAAAAAGGAATATGGAAGAACACTTGACTCTTGCATAAAAGTAAATACATGAAAGTAAAAGACAGGCCCTTCGCAGAGGGAAGCAGAGTCTGTCATGCGCTTTTTGGTTTGTATGCCCAATCCCTTAATGTAAAAGAACGTCACGCTATATTGCCCCCTATGATAGCAACCTTTATTATGCAGTCCGTCACTTTTATTACTTTGCCATCATAAGTTCGTATATCGCTGAATTTTCTCTGACACTAATTGATCAAAACACATTTAGAAGCAATTTTTATTGCCTTATTGCACCGATGACAACTTACGTGAAGGATCTTACTCGATCCGTAGGTAGGTATGGTGGACTCTCAAAGAGTGAATTTGGGTTTTGGGTTTTTGGATGCACAAGTAGTATCTCTACTTAGTGCGGAATTTTTGGCTAGCAAAGATATTGAGCAAGCACCACATGTTGAAGGATCTATGACAATATAACTTCTATGTGGATATGAACAAACATAAATCATTACGTTGTCTTCCTTGTCCAACGTCAACAATTTTGACATATAATATTTAATGGGGGCTCACAATCATAAAAGATGTCCAAGATAGTGTATTTGCATGTGAATCTTCTCTTCCCTATTAATTTTTTCATGAATTGCATTATTGACCAATGCTATGTTTGTCAATCTCAAACAAATTTTACTACTTATACTTTTCCTTATGTGATGTCATTACCTACCATAAGATTAGCATATGATTCTTTTCATTTTATTTCTCTTCCCTTTTATTTTGATTGCAACAAGAAAGTAAAGAGGCAAAAGCTCAAACCAAACTTTATTATATAACTCTCACTCGATTACATAGATAGATAGACCATGAAACTAACACACGAAAATAGATCATGCTAAAATTTTATTCAACTAAATCAAAAGGAAACTAAAAATCGAACTAAAATATGTAAAGGTGGATAAAAGTGATGGTGATACGATACCGGGGCGCCTCCCCCAGGCTTGGCTCAAGCCAAGGGGAGTGCCCATACCCGTGTGCTCAAGTCTCCTTTGGTGGTGATGATGCAGAAGGTGGTGGTGATGAAGCGGTCTTCTTCTTCAACTTATATTTAAGCATAAAGTTTTCTTCCCTTAGATCATCATTCTCCAACTCGAGTTTTAATATCTTTTTGCATAATGCCGCCTTGCTCTCTTGCAGAAAACGAGATGGAATAAATTGAACCTCAGATTTGTATCCTATAGAGAGGCTTGACTTCTTGAACTCCACATGCATGTCTCCGGGTTGAGGAAGCGGGTCATCCTGTTCCTCAGAGCTATCATCCTTTGTTTCCTTCATGGTAGCATCTTCTTCCTCGTCTGAGGTCCATCCATAGGGCTCCACTTCTCCATAGATCTTGGGGTTTGCAATATAGTCAGCAACATAGCTCTCCCCCTCTGAATCTTGAGACGACATATTTTTAGATCCGCCAGGAAAATAGCACGAAACAAGAACAGAGGATTTTTTGGTGATGCGATCGTCAAAACAGTCGGGGGTATATATAGAGAATTTTATTCTTGGGAAACAAGCGTATGGAAAGAAAACGGAGTCGGGAAGGATTCCGAGGTGGGCACAACCCACCAGGGCGTGCCTAGCAGCGCTGGCGTGCCCTGGCGTATCGTGCTCACCTCGATCGCCTTTCGGTTTATTTCATATTTTCCAAAAAAAATTAATATTCCAAAACTGACAAAAAATATTTTTGCAGATTTTTCGGAGTCCGTTTACTTACCGTATCACGTACCTCCTATTTTTCAGAATTCTAGAGTGTTCCGGAAGGTTTCTTTTATGTGTTCCTCCGGTGTTTGGATAACGTTGCTTTCAACATTAATAGGCGTACCTGAGATATAATGCTTAATTCTTTGTCCATTGACCACCTTCGGGTTAGTACCTTCGGCATTATTAATCTTGATGGCTCCAGAACGATAAACCTCTGCGATAATATAAGGTCATTCCCATTTGGAGAGAAGCTTACCTGCAAAAAATCTTAAACGAGAGTTGAACAAAAGAACAGTCTCCTATTTTGAATTCCCGCTTTTGGATTCTTTTGTCATGCCATCTTTTTTACTTTTCTTTAAATAATTTGGCATTTTCGTAGGCTTGGGTACTCCACTCATCTAGTGAGCTAATATCAAATAGCCTCTTCTCACCAGCAAGTTTGAAATGATAATTGAGTTCTTTAATTGCCCAAAATGCTTTATGTTCTAACTCTAGAGGAAAATGACAAGCTTTTCCATATACCATTTTGTATGGAGACATACCCATAGGGTTTTTATAAGTTGTTCTATAGGCCCAAAAGTGCATCATCTAGTTTCTTAGACCAATTCTTTCGAGACTTATTGACAGTTTTTTGTAATATTATTTTTATTTCTATATTGCTAAGTTCAACTTGACCACTAGATTGAGGATGATAGGGTGATGCAATTTTATGGTTAACATCATATTTAGCAAGCATCTTACGGAAAGCACCATGAATAAAGTGTGAACCACCATCAGTCATTAAGTATCTAGGGACTCCAAACCTCGGGAAGATAACTTCTTTAAGCATTTTAATATAGGTGTTGTGATCAGCACTACTAGTTGGAATAGCTTCTACCCACTTAGTGGCATAATCAACGGCAACCAAAATATGAGTGTACCCGTTAGAGGAAGGAAAAGGTCCCATATAATCAAAAACCCAAACATCAAATGGTTCGACAACAAGTGAATAATTCATAGGCATTTCCTGACGCTTACCGATATTACCAATTCTTTGACATTCATCACAAGACAAAACGAACTTACATGCATCCTTGACGAGAGTAGGCCAATAAAAACCATATTGCAATACCTTGTGAGCAGTTATATCTCCCGCATGATGTCCTCCATAAGCTTCGGAATGACATTTCCGTAGGATTTGTTCCTGTTCATGCTCAGGTACACAACGTCTAATAATACCATCTACTCCTTCTTTATAAAGATGTGCGTCATCCCAAAAGTAATGTCTTAAATCATAGAAGAATTTTTTTTCTTTTGTTGGTATGTGAAGCTAGGTGGTATATATTTAGCGATAATGTAATTGGCATAATCAGCACACCAAGGAGTGTTTTGAGAAACATTTATTGCAGCTAACTGTTCATCAGGGAAACTATCATCAATAGGTAGTCGGTCATCAAGAATATTTTCTAACCTAGACAAGTTATCCGCTACGGGGTTCTCAACTCCCTTCCTATCAACGATATGTAAGTCAAATTCTTGAAGCAAGAGAACCCACCTAATAAGTCTAGGTTTAGCGTCCTTCTTTTCCATAAGATATTTTATAGCAGCATGATCGGTGTGAATGATAACCTTGGAATCAACAATATAGGATCTAAATTTATCACAAGCAAACACAACTGCTAAAAATTATTTTTTCAGTAGTAGCATAATTGTGTTGAGCACTGTCTAGAGTTTTACTAGCATAATGAATAACATTCAATTTCTTATCACCTCTTTGTCCTAGAACAGTGCCAACAGCAAAATCACTAGCATCACACATAATTTCAAAAGGCAAGTTCCAATCAGGTGGTTGAATGATAGGTGCAGAGGTTAAGGCTTTTTTGAGTGTTTCAAAGGCTTCCACACAATCATCATCAAAAACAAAAGGAATATCCTTTTGCAAAAAGATTAGTAAGAGGCCTAGAAATGTTAGAGAAGTCTTTAGTGAACCTCCTACAGAAACCAACATGACCAAGGAAACTTCGAATACCTTTAATATCTTTAGGACATGGCATTTTCTCAATTGCATCAACTTTAGCTTTATCCACCTCAATACCTCGTTCGGATATTTTATGCCCCAAGACAATACCTTCATTAACCATAAAGTGGCACTTCTCCCAATTCAAGACAAGATTTGTTTGTTCACATCTCTGCAAAACTCGATCAAGGTTGCTTAAGCAATCATCAAAAGATGTTGCGTAAACAGAAAAATCGTCCATGAAAACCTCCACAATCTTTTCACAAAAGTCAGAGAATATAGCAGTCATACATCTTTGAAAGGTAGCAGGTGCATTGCATAAACCAAAAGGCATACATCTATAATCATAGGTTCCAAAAGGGCAAGTAAAGGTGGTTTTCTCTTGATCAGATTGCGACACAGGTATTTGAGAGAAACCGGAATATCCGTCCAGAAAAAAAAAGTTTATGTGCTTAGATAATCTTTCTAGCATTTGATCAATGAAAGGCATAGGGTAATGATCCTTTCTAGTAGCTTTATTTAATTTTCTAAAATCAATTACTATTCTATAGCCCGTGACAATTCTTTGCAGAATGAGTTCATTTTTATCATTAGGAACAACGGTAATACCTCCTTTCTTAGGGAGACAATGAACGGGACTTACCCATCTACTATCAGCAATGGGATAGATTATACCTGCTTCCAGAAGCTATACTATTTCAGTTCTTACCACTTCTTTCATCTTAGGATTCAATCGCCGTTGGTGATCAACAATGGGTTTAGCATCAGGTTCCATATTGATCTTGTGCTGACATAGAGTGGGACTAATGCCCTTAAGATCATCAAGAGTATATCCAATAGCAGCCCGGTGCTTCCTTAGAACTTTTAATAATCTTTTTTCTTCATGTTCTGAAAGGTTAGCACTAATAATAACAAGATATATCTTTTTCTCATCAAGATAAACATACTTCAAAGTGTCAGGCAATTGCTTTAATTCAAACACAGGATCACCCTTAGGTGGAGGAGGACCCCCAAGAGTTTCAATAGGCAAATTGTGTTTTAGTAGGGGTTGTTGTTCAAAGAAATTTTTATCTATTTCATTTCTTTCACGCAAGTGCATATCATTTTCATGGTAAGGCAAATATTGTTCTAATGGAACAGTAGGAGGCACGGCAATAAAAGAAAGACCAACTATTTCATCCTTACTAGATAATGCTCTATCACGAGGTTGTCTACTTAACTTGGAAAAAATAAACTCATGAGACACACCACCAAAACTGACACCGACAGTTTGTTTTTCACAATCTATCTTAGCATTGACGGTGCTCAAGAAAGGTCTACCAAAGATAATGGGACAAAAGTCATCTTGTGGGGAAACAATAACTAGAAAATGAGTAGGATATTTTACTTTCCCACACAAGACTTCAACATCTCTAACAATCCCAAGTGGTGTGATGGTGTCTCCACTGTCTTCTATTTCAGTAGGTGCTATCTCATTCATAATTTCTTGGTATAAAGTAAAAGGGATAGCACTCACACTAGCACCCAAATCACATAAACCATGATACCAATGATCTCCTATTTTGACTGAGACAACAGGCCTGCCCACTATGGGTCTATGTTTATCTTTTTCATCTGCTTTGGCGATTCTAGCAGCTTCATCACAAAAGTAGATAGCGTGCCCATCAATATTTTCTCCCAAGGGATCTTTAACCATAGCAACACTAGGTTCAACTTTAATTTGCTCAGGGGGTTTAGGTGCTCTAGTATTACTCTTGCGAACCACAGTTGATACCTTAGCATGTTCCTTTATCCTAACAGGGAAAGGCGGTTTTTCAATATAAGCGGTAGGCACAACTGGATCAACATTGTAAATGATGGTTTCATCTTTAGCTATGGCCGGTTCTTTAATTTCTTCTTTAATAAGGGGGTGATATTTAAACCACTTCTCCTTAGGGAGATCAACATGAGTACCAAATGCTTCACAGAAATAGGCTACAATCTCAGAGTGTCGGGGTACACAAACAGGGGTGTTTATTTCCCCCTGACTTGTGCACGGACGATAAGCCTCCGACCCGATGGCCTAAACCTCCCGGGGAAAGCTACTGCCCTGTCAAAACCCAGTCCGAGATAGAGAAGCCGCTCTACATGAGATTAAGGAGCGCATCAAGAAGATGAAACCAGCATTCAAGGCCAAGACTCCGGCCAAAGTGACCTACGCTGGCTAAGCAACACCGGCAAGGTCAATGCAACGGCCCGAAACGGGCCCGAACCGCGCCAGTCACATCCCCGGTGCCTGCCGGGGACCGAAGCGCGCACATCTTCAGGAAGACCCGGCAAGCCATCCCCCGGCAAGCGCGAGTCGATCGGCCACCGCTCCACCGCATCGCAACGCCACTCATTTGTCGATGCGGTGTCGAGCCCTCAGGTGGCTAAGTGGCTCTCGCTAAGTATGTGGCGGCTCGCTGGGAGGCGGATTACGCCCGTTTGACACCCGTCCAGAGGCGTGTCAAGATACTAAGCAATAGTTAGCTAAATCTGTGGTAGAAGCCTGCCAGGGAAGCATCCCCGCACGCCACCTATGCTAGCATTTATGGCATTTTGTCCTAAGTGCCAGAGTTAGGTATGATAGCACTGTTAGCTATCTAATCACTAGATAATGTCGGTTTTGCCACTGTGGTTGCCCCTTGAGCTATAAAAGGAGGCCCAAGGCAACCTATCTAAAGATTCGGACCTTTGGACACTTGTACTCACGTAGCAGCTCTCCCAAAGGCAACCTTGCCGGGTTTGAGCGTTGCGTGTGCTTCGTGTTCCTCCGATCAATCCACCAAAGCAGGAGTAGGTTTTTACGCTTCCCAGAGGCCCGAAACTGGGTAAAACACCAGCGTCTCGTCATCGTGCTGCCTCACCACCTCTGCTCTTTGTGCAACATGACCTCACCCCTGCCGAACCACAAAGGGGCCCATGGCCCCATAGGTGATCATGTGCATCATGACCCGACACAGAGTCAAGTCCATATTTAGTGCTAAACTTATGAAAAGCATCGGTATTCATAAAAGATTTAACACAATCAAACTTAAGCTTTATACCTGACTCATTACCTTCGTCGAGTTCCCAATCTTCAGAGTTGCGTTTAATTCTTTCTAAGAGATCCCACTTGAATTCAATAGTCTTCTTCATAAGAGAACCAACACAAGAAGTATCGAGCATGGATCGATTATTATGAGAAAGCCGAGCATAAAAATTCTGAATAATAACTTCTCTCGGGATATCATGATTGGGGCATGAATATAACATTGACTTAAGCCACCCCCCCCCCCAAGCTAGAGCAATGCTTTCTCCTTCATGAGGCCAAAAATTAAATATATAACTCCGATCACGATGAACTAGATGCATAGGATAAAACTTTTGATGGAATTCCAATTGCAATCGATTCCAGTTCCATGATCCAAGATCATCACATAGCCTATACCATGTCAATGCTTTTCCCTTCAAAGATAAAGGGAAAACCTTCTTCTTAGCTTCATCTCCGGTTAAACCTGCAAGCTTAAATAATCCACAAATTTCATTCACATATAATAGGTGCATATCAGGATGTTCAGTTCCATCTCCTGCATAAGGTTTAGCAAGAAGTTGTTCTACCATGCCCGAAGGAATTCCATAAACCATATTTTCAGTAGGTGTAGTAGGTTGAGGGGCAACTAATTTTGGTTCCGGTCAAGGTGAAGATACCCCGAACAAACCCCTCAAAGGATTGCTTTCCATAGTAGCAAGTAACAATAAATTTCAGCACGTAGTATAAGTTTTTCCTTACCGATTTCCACTTACCAAGAGCACTTCACTCCCCGGCAATGGCGCCAGAAAAGAGTCTTGATGACCCACAAGTATAGGGGATCAATCATAGTCCTTTCGATAAGTAAGAGTGTCGAACCCAACGAGGAAAAGAAGGAAATGACAAGCGGTTTTCAGGAAGGTAATTTCTGCAAGCACTGAAATTGTAGGTAATAGATAGTTTGATAGCAAGATAAATGGTAACGAGCAAGTAACGGTAACGGTAAATAAGGTGCAGCAAGGTAGCCCAATCCTTTTGTGGAAAATGACAGGTCAGAACATTCTCTAGTAATAGGCAAAGTGTTCTTGAGGGTACACGGGAATTTCATCTAGTCTCTTTTATCGTGTTGGTTTGATTTGTGTTCGCTACTTTGATAATTTGATATGTGGGTGGACCGGTGCTTGGGTGTTGTTCTGACTTGAACAACCTCCTACTTATGAATAACCCCCTCGCAAGCATCCGCAACTACGAGAAAAGTATTAAGATAAAATCTAACCATAGCATTAAACGTTTGGATCCAAATCAGCCCCTTACGAAGTAGCGCATAAACTATGGTTTAAGCTTCTGTCACTCTAGCAACCCATCGTCTAACAACTACTCCAAAATGCATTCCCTTAGGCCCAAGGATGGTGAAGTGTCAAGTAGTTGACGTTCACATGACACCACTAAGGGTATCACAACATACATATCATCAAAATATCGAACACATATCAAATTCACATGATTACTTGCAACAGGACTTCTCCCGTGTCCTCAAGAACAAAAGTAACTATTCACAAATAATATTCATGCTCAAGATAAGAGGGGTATGGAATAGCATAATGGATCTTAACATATAAACTTCCACCAAATAAACCATATAGTAATCAACTACAAGATGTAATCAACACTACTAGTCACCCACAGGTACCAATCTGAGGTTCCAGTACAAAGATTGAACACAAGAGATGAATTAGGGTTTGAGAGGAGATGGTGCTGTTGAAGATGTTGATGAAGATTGGCCTCCCAAAGATGAGAGGGGTGTTGGTGATGACGATGGCTTCGATTTCCTCCTCCGAGAGGGAAGTTCCCCCGGCGGAATCACTCCGCCGGAGGGCAAAAGTGCTCCTGCCCAAGTTCCGCCTAGCGACGGCGGCATTCCGTCCTGAAAGTCCTCTCCTTATTTTTTTTTCTAGGTCAAAAGACCTTATATACCAGAAGATGGGCACCGGAGGTGGGCCGAGGAGGGCACAACCCACCAGGGCGCGCCAGGGGGGCCTGGCGCGCCATGGTGTCTTGTGCCCACCAGGGTGGGCCCCTCCGGTAGTTCTTTGCTCCAGTATTTTTTATTAAATCCAAAAATATTCTCTATAAAGTTTCAGCTTCATTGGAGAAGTGCAGAATAGGTATCTCTGATGTGCTTTTTCAGGTCCAGAATTCCAGTTGCCGGTATTCTCCCTCTTTGTGTAAACCTTGCATATTATGATGGAAAAGGCATTAGAATCACTCCCTAAAGCATTATTATTCAACAAAACATAATAAATAACAGTAGGAAATCATGATGCAAAATGGACGTATCAATATGCAGAAGAACCTTACCACGAGGAGCTCGTACATGGTCCGGTGAGCCGCGTCATTCTGTGCCCTCTCCTCCTCCAACAACCTAGCCGTCCTCTCCTCCAACTCCCTCTCCTTCGCCGCCGCCTACCGGTCCCTATCCTCTAGAATCGTCTGGGTTGCCTCTCTCTCTTTCTGAAGAGTGGCCTGCAACACCACTCCTCTTTAGCATTGTAATCATCGATGGCCGCACACATAATGTAATGGAGGAAAGATATCTAAGTTCGTATAACTAACCTCGATGGCGAGCTCGACTGGTCATGGACGAGGCCTTATCTCAGGACAGGAGCTCCTTTGGCGCGCCTTGATCTCCATGAGAGTGCGAGGACAACGTATAAGTCCAACTCCAATGGCTATCAAGCCATGGGGCCTCACGCCACTAGCTATCATCACCAGCTCTGGATCAATAGGATGCTGGATCGGGTTAACGTCCTCCCCTTTCCTCGCCTTCCCCTCATCTCTGTACATCATGAGCTTGTGGTGGGAGGAGATGTTGGTGAAGTTCTCGGGATGATCGAGGTCAAACTCAGAGAATGCCTTGGCCTTCTTGTACGAGGCAGTATGGGCCATGGCATAGAGGTCGTACACCTCTGGCACCTCTGTGTTATTGTGATGTGCCTAAAAGAGAGGAACAAAGTATTAGTAAAGGGCTCAAGCTAGCATCAAGAATGAATTGCATGAATCATGAAGCAAACCACATACCCAGTTCTGCCCGAACTGATATAAGTTGGCGCTGCCTTGATGGTGTGGCACACCAACCATTTTGGCACGCCAGTCCTTGGCATTGTGGTGGATGGCTAGCCATTCGTCTGAGCACCACTCATCCACCAACGCCTCCCAACAATCCATCTTATCCGCACACCATCTCGGGGGCACCTAGGTTAGTAAAGAGAAATTTGAGCGCTACGCCTACGAATCAAATCAAGGAAACTAAGTACAAGGCCTTAAGAATAGGTAATTACATTCATGTACTGCTCCTTCTTCAGAAACTTTTCGCGGCACGACGACTTGTCCTTCTTAACACCACGCGATCCGTAGTAGTCTCGAAAAGCCTGCGGACGAGCCTGGTTCCCTAAGTTCTATAGTAGGCGCTTGCACTCGGCATCGATAACCTCTGCCGCAGCCTCCTCGTATCCCTCCTCACACCTCTAGAAGGTCCGCAATCAAACAAGACAACAATGATTAGTATAATAACTAGCTATTGTTGATTTTTAATTGTGTAAAAGAGAAATTACCCAAAACTTTCTGATCACCATGTCGGCCCTTGTGCGGCACAAGACACCGTCGATCATCTCCTCCGGCGGGGCCGGGGCAGCCAAGTACTGCTCCCAGCTCAATCCTAGCTGTGGAAGCTGACCCTCACCGGGCAACGTGACAAACCCCGGGAAGTTTTGCCGGCAAATCACACCAACGACTTGGTTGGGCCCGCGGACATCCTTGGCGTGTAGCCAAGCCCTGCAGTACGCATTAGATATTTGAAGAAACGTGAAAGCAAAAGGTTAAAAAAGAGTAAATGCACTTACTTCTGCCCATCAGGCCTAATCGACCACCTTTGCTCGTGGGTCGCCGGCACGGGCGGCAGCGGTGTACTACCACGCTGGTAGACGGTGGCCCCCTCCCAGGACTTGCAAATGGGACAATAGTTCAAGGACGCATACTCAAGCCTAAATAAGGCACATCCATTCTCACAGGCATCTATCTTCTCATAGGGCATCTTAAGTACACGGAGGATTTTGTCCGACTGGTACAGGTTTGTAGGCATTACATGGCCTTTGGGTAGAAAGCGTCCAAATAGTGTCATCATCGCGTCGTAGCATTCTCTGCCCAAGTTGAATTGAGCCTTCAGAGCCATTACTTGTGCGATGGCATCCAGCTGACAAAGCTCAGTGTTTTCGTAGAGATGACGTTTTGAAGACTCCACCATTTCATCGAAGGCCTTTGCAGATTCCTCCATCTCCTCATCTGAATCCCGAGCATCATCAAAGTCTTGCACCATGTCTTCGATCCCGGTACCATGCTCGTCAGAGCGACGATGAACCACCTCAGCTATGGTACGTTGGGCAGACTCACCATGAAATGTCCACACCGTATAATCAGGCGTAAAACCCATCCTCTGCAAGTGTTTACCCATTACATCCTCTGTTTGCTATTTAAAGTTGTCGCACCCATGACAGGGGCACCAGGTTTTTCTCTGGCCATTTGCAAATGCGGCTTTCATAAACCCCTTGGTTTTTGTTAACCACTCATTGGTCATGTCTTTTTTACTAGTGTAACCGGTGTACATCCACGCACGATCACTCATCTTGCATAGCTACTGGACACACAAGAAATATATATATAATTCAGCATATATATTCATCAGTTACTCAAGTTTGTCAGTTTTATTACCTCGATGCAACCTACACACTAATAGGTAAAGATAGGTCTTAATCCCACCCGAGTATGTGTAGGTTGGGTTCGTTTTCCCATGCTTTGCTCCGGATCTGACACAAAATTTCGTCAGCACCTCCCAGCTGTTCTCCTAATACACGTCTCGGCAATAAATAGAGAGGATGTGTACTCGGAGAACAACAGGGAGGCACTGGCGAAATTATGCATCGGATCCGGAGTAGAGCATATGGGAAAACAAACCCAATCTACACATACTCGGTCTGTCCATGGATAACATTGGACAATTCGAAAGAATCATGGTTATAAATATGCAAATCCATGCATATTTATAATTGTAACCCTTTGGAACGGTAGACTCATACTGGTCATGATAGTGATGATTTAATCTACCTATAGCTAGCATGTTTCATCGGCACGAAGACCGGAATAGAGCAAATTAAGGGGGGAGGAGGAGATGTCATTTGTGCTCACCCACGAACGCAGGGGCGGAGCTCGTCGAACGCACGGGGAGGTCGTCGAACACCAGACCCTCACAGCGACGAAACAAATTCTTCTTCTTCTCCACCACGAAAGAACTGCACATTTAAATCCACACTATCAACACGAATATTCAATCCCAATAGAAAAATCTCTATATATATAACTACTTTTCCACTTCTTCTTCTTCTTCTTCTTCTTCTTCTTCTTCTTCTTCTTTTCTTCTTCTCCTCTTCTCCTCTTTTTCTTTTCTTCTTCTTCTTCTTCTTCTTCTTCTTCTTCTTCTTCTTCTTCTTCTTCTTCTTCTTCCTCTCTTCTTCTCCTCTTCTCTTCTTCTTCTTCTTCTTCTTCTTCTTCTTCTTCTTCTTCTTCTTCTTCTTCTTCTTCTTCTTCTTCTTCTTCTTCTTCTTCTCCTCTTCTCCTCTTTTTCTTCTTCTTCTTCTTCTTCTTTTCTTCTTCTTCTCCTCTTCTCCTCTTTTTCTTCTTCTTCTTATTTTTTTCTTTTCTTCTTTTCCTTTTTCCTTTTTCCTTCTTTTCTTCTTCTTCTTCTTCTTCTTCTTCTTCTTCTTCTTCTTCTTCTTCTTCTTCTTCTTCTTCTCCTCTTCTCCTCTTTTTCTTCTTCTTCTTCTTTTCTTCTTCTCCTCTTCTCCTCTTTTTCTTCTTCTTCTTCTTCTTCTTCTTCTTCTTCTTCTTCTTCTTCTTCTTCTTCTTCTTCTTCTTCTTCTTTTCTTCGTCTTCTCCTCTTCTCCTCTTTTTCTTCTTCTTCTTCTTTTCTTCTTTTCTTCTTTTCCTTTTTCCTTTTTCCTTCTTCTTTTCTTCTTCTTTTCCTTCTTCTTTTCTTCTTCTCCTTCTAATTTTCTTCTTCTTCTTTTCCTTTTCCATTTTTTTCTAACGTAATTAAATAACCTAACTAAACTAACTAACAATATCTAGCTAAATACTAACCTAACTAATATAATTAGATGAAAAACTAGGAAAAAAGCTACTCATCGGAGTTGGGGGCGGCCGGGCGGGGCCGGGGGCGGTGGCGCCAGGGGCGGCCGGGCGAGCGGAGGCGGGGCGGCGGGGGTGGGGCGGGCGCAGGGGCTGGCAGCGGGTCTGGCTGGCGGCGGTGCTGGGCGACATCGTGAGGGGTGGCGGCGGGCGGTGGGCGTCGGGGAGCGGCCGGAGGGAGGGAGATGGAGTGAGCTGAGGGAGGGAGAGAGGGAGAGGGGTGGGGGCGGGGCACAACCGTTAGTAGGCCGTGCGCTTTGCCGTCTGCTAGCAGACGGCAAAGAAAGTTTACCGTCAGCTAGCCGACGGCAAAGAAGCAATTCGTTTGACCTAACCAGGTACAGGGCCCAGCTGGGTCCTTTACCGTCTGCTTTTGGGCTTTTTGCCATCTGCTAGCAGACGACATAGAAAGGCCTGATGGCAAATACATTCTTTGCCGTCTGTCAGTTCTTTGACGTCTGCTTTTGGTCTTTTTGCCGTCTGTCAGTTCTTTGCCGTATGCTTTTTGTAAGCTGATGGCAAAGACCTTCTTTGTCGTCTGCTTGCAGACGGCAAAGAACCGACAGACGACAAATTCTCTGATTCCAGTAGTGTCCACACGTAATTCATGCTGGGATATTTTATTCATAAGAACTAATTAACATGGTAAATGAAAAAAAATGACATAGATATAACAAACGAGCCATGTAATCCACCAGAAGATCAATAATATGAGTACAATGATGTTTGCGTACCATGGGAAAAATCGAGGCGAAAGGATGAGGTTGACATAGATTGGAGAGTCCAAAATGCCAACTCTACATTTGGAAACTATGATCCTTCGTGTGAGATGTCTTGGTTTTCAAAGGGACGTACATCCCAACTTCCGCCAGACATTACCAATTTTTTTCCATGGGGTATTCACATCATGCCACGGTGACACGCCCATTTTCCTGATTTTCGGAATACATCTGCATTTCCTCCAATTCAATTACTAACAAGCCCAATGTTGGTGGAAAAAATGTCTTAAAATTAGCAAACAAGTCATGAAATGCGGCCGAAAATCAATACATGGGTTAATAGGTGATCGTCTGCCGATGAAAATAATTCGAGGCGAAATGATGAAGTCACAAATTCATTTGAAATGAAAATATGATTGTTGTGCATAAACAAATAGCACACAGTTGGTTCACTAAAACCGTGGACGATGACACCTAATGTGCGCAAAGTAAGTGGTGCGTTCTGATTGGCCTAAACCCAAACCACACGGATCATACGTCTGGACCGTAGGATTCACCCAGATCGAACAGTTGTTCTTATACCTCTCGTCAACACACGTTGTTGAAGCTGGGATTTGATTTATATGCACTAAATGCCCCGTAAATGATAAAAAAAATCTTCAAAAATATCAAATGAGCCCATAAATGTGCCAGAATATCAAACCTCGCATATAATGATGATTGAGTACCGTGTGATAAAAGTTGGAGGAGAGGCGATGAAGACACGTCTACATTTCAAAGTTGTGAGGTTGTCATTTCGAACAATTTAAAGCTGCTTGTGCATACGGGTTACTATATGAAACCGTTTGCATAGGCCTTTCCGCGGGGCACACGGCGAACTTTTTTCACCCTTTTCACCGAAGCCGCCAACATGCCCCCCCCCCCCCCCACACACAAACCCGCGCCCTCCCCCGTTTCGCTCAACTATGCGCGGATTCTGCCCAAACTCCATCGACAGCTTGCTCCCTCCCCCTCCCAGCCCCCAGATCCACACCAGAACCCTTTCCGGTGTCGTCGTGCTCAACCCGGCCGTGTACCCGCTTCCTGGCGTCAACCCTACCCTTCACTGCCGCTCCGAACACGCGGCTGCCCACGCATCGCCGTCTTCATTTGCTCGACAACCGCCCTCGAGCATATCGATCCTGTACCCTCGCCTCTCCGGCCTGATTTGCACAAAAAACGGTCATTTGCTGACCTCCATCGCGGTGAGGTCTATTATCTCGCGATCCCTTTTCCAATTTGGTTCGGTTTGTCCCCAAAATGATTATAAAATAATGGAGAGCGTATTTATGTTCCTCATCTACCCTTTAACATATAAGCTGTATTTATTCCTATTAGTTATTGTCGAGTTACATATCATGTGCGCACGAGTCACACAAAATGAACAGATTAGCCGTACATTTCCAAATTATCACATGCCATGTTTAGACAGCTTGCTGCCAAGCTGTTACATTTTATTTATGATTATACCCCTTTTTTAATTTCGCATGTGTCCTCTGTAGATGTCCATTAGCAGCGACGACAGTCATACTTCTGTCGAGGTATCTTCATCTGAATCCGAAACCAACATGTCTATAACAGATGTTCGTGTATCAAGAAACGATGAGCGGGATAAAGCTGCCACAATCACCCATCCGGTCAAGAGCCGGAAGAGTGCTCCAAGAAAGCCCACACACCAACCTAAAGGTGTATACGAAGTAATTGACATTGATTTGAAGTCTTGGGCTCCAACTAAACCAGATAAAGTACACACGAGGTTCAGGAGTGTGTGTGGATTTGTTGGCAGGGCAAGGCTAAACATTAATCTGCCAGGGTTTCGGAAGGCTGGTGCAGAAACACGGCAGAGGATAGTTCAAGAGATCATGGCACACTTCAACGTTCTTGAGGAGTGGAGAGAGCAGGTGCAACACGCTGCACCGAAGAAGGCCAGGGGTGCTTGGATAAACTGGAAGCATGTGTTGTACAAGACGTTCTTGAGTCAAGGCAAGGACCCAATCCCCGCATACCCCCAAATTTCAAAGGAAGACTGGACATAATTCAAAAGGGTCAGGGCCAGTGAAGAGTTTATTAAGAAGAGTGACATGCAATCATAACTTTAGAAGAAGAACACACACACCCATCGTATGGGTGTGGTAGGATACTACGGCATGAAACCGATATGGGAGCAGGAGGACAAAGAAGCAGTAGCTGCGGGTGGCAGACCGGCCTTTAGTGAAATTAGGGGCACTCGCGCTAGGGACTACTTGCGGGCATGTGCAAAGAGGCATGGAGACGGTTCTTATTACTTTGAAAACTCACCAGACCAAGAACTGTATGATGTGATGGCAAAGGCTTCCAAAAACACTGGAAGGTGCTATAGGAACTCAAGGCCATGTGACATTCTGTCCGAGGCTCTGACTACCAAAGAGCCCCCTGGCCATGCAAGGGGTATTGGGGTCAATGTCCCACACAAGAGGGCTTTCTCACTAAGCAAAGAAGAGAGGCTCAGCATGAAAAAAATCTAGGAGTGATGGTAAGCATAAAGACTCGCGTGAAAGTATTAAGAGGGACCTGTATCCTGGAATTCAAAAGGGAGTTGAGGAGTCATATATGCAGCAGAAGACACTAATGCTGAGAGAGAGCCATGAGACAGAAGGGTATGTCGGCATGGATGATGCAATTTATTGTATGACAACACCACACAAGAGTAGTTGTGCATCAGCTGACCCCAGCGACAATGATGTTGCAGCTGGACATGATGGTGCTATATCTGATCTATATGGACAGGGGGGAGATCGAAGGCCGTGCTTACACATTATGAAGGTACTTTACAATGTGCAACAGCGTGGGTTTACTACCCTGACTTGGATGGGGGACTCTTGTTGGATAATGTGTCATTGAAGCCGGGTTGTGTGAAGTGCTACATGAGTGAAATAAAGCCTGGATTCAGTAATTTTTCCCTAAAGAATGACCTTGGAGACCGTGATGAGCAGAGGACCTTGGAAGAAACACGGTTAAATCATATCCAGTGGCCACGGAAAGAAATATACTTCCTCGATGAGATCCCTCCAGCCCCCCCCCCCCCCCAAAGCAACCAATATCACCCTCGAACCGGTGACTCTCCTCTCGCCACAATAGATCTTGTGTGATTCCCCTGATGAACATACTCTTGGGAATCCGATGCTCGAGGCATCAACCTGTTATCAGCCCGACCAACTTCATGCAGGCCAGGTCATCATCTGCTCCTGAGCAGCCTATAGCAAGGCCTACAACTGCTGAAGACATATCATCGGTTCAGATGCTGGCCACTGAAGCAGAAAGTGCAGACACATCGGCACTGCATGCTCACCAGACAAACCCGATCGAACCCGTGCTAAGGAGTCTGAAAGTCTGGAACCGCCTGCTAAGCAGTCTGAAAGTCCAGGACCACCTGCTAAGCACTCCGAAAGTCAGGAACCACCTGCTCATCAGTCCAGCGGTTCGTAGCCGCCTGATAAGCATACCGATGTGTCGGCACTGCCTGCTTAGCAAACCAACATGTTGTCACAGCAACATCAACACACCGACACGTTGGCACCAGCTGCTCAGAAGCCCAGAATAGCTTCAGCGGCTGGTCAGCTGTCCGCCGAATCTGGCACTACAGCTCAGCAGTCCGTCATAGCGGCATCATCTGTTCAGCAATCCATCGTACCTTCACAAGCTTCTCAGCAACATGTCGTTGATGAAACCAAACGTCAAATAAGAAGTGCTTCAGCTAAGAAGACGGAAGTGGCCATGGTTGCACACAGGAAGTTGGGCCTCCCAAAAGCGAGGAGGGATGAGACCAAGAGCCTCCTTCTACAAAGAATCATCGGCCATACCCCCAAATTAACAACAAGGTTTTCGAAGGGTGGGGTAATCCCGGTTCTGATCACATGTCTGCAGCAAACCTTGAAAAGCAACTTTCTAGTAAGGAAGTAGACACATTTGAGAAACGCAAGTACAAGCATGGCTAGCCATTCCTTGTTGGCAATTTCTAGGAGGAGTGCAGTTCCAGTGCTCGCAAGTTACATAAAAATTGCATGGACAGAATGTTGGAAGGAGAAGATACTAACATTCTGCAAGTGCACTACGACAGCTGGCATTTCACTCACGTTGTAGGTACCATCAGTGTGGAATTCGAGGACTTTCATCTCTTCTTCAACTTCGATGAGCTTGCTACCACTCTTTTCAAATGCTTGATGTTGTAAGTACTTCACAAACTCTGATCAACTTCTCTATACAAGGCTGTAAATGACAAAAAAACTAACTGCATTGTATTCCTCTCAGGGGATTCACGACGCAGAGAACATCAAGGGTGCATGTGTATTTCATAGATCATGATTTAGCAAACGACGTTTTCTTACGAGATAATGGCTCATGCAAGGCTTCCAGTGATTATGTCGCCAAAATCTTGTTCAACTTACAGATAGGAGAATTCTTCATGTGGCCATATCATGAACGGTAAGTTAAATATACAACCACGAATACATTGATCATCTTTCAGTTTTAGACATAGTCCGTACGTTCATGGTTTTCTTAAACTATAGAGGTCACTGGATCCTTATGGTCACTGTTCCAAAACGCAACACAGTTTACTGCATGGATTCTCTCAGATAGTCAAATGCGCATCAAGATCTAAATGATCTTCAGGATTTCATGGATAGGTATTGAATTCTTTGATGTTAATGCGTTGTGTTCATATCTGGTTCCAGAATTGAGTGTGTGAAAATTCATCTTCATTTGCAGTGTATTGTCAAAGAACATAACTTTAGGAGGGAATCGGTTCGACCGCCAACTACCTCTATAGCACGTGATCGTTTCTCCGGTAAGATAACGAAATCTGTTATTTTCAGAAAATGCTAGTCAAATGTTCAAGTTTCTAAGTAAACCTCTTTCTATTTCTCTCCATAGAAAACAGAAGAAACAACTTACACCGGTTAGGTTGTTCCTAACAGGGAAAATACATGACTAATACTGTACAAAAAAATTCAGTGTCCTCAGCAACAACAAGGTACAAGCCTATGTGGATACTACGTTTGTGCACACATGATGAACCTATGCAGACGTGTTGAATGTGGTGTCGATGTTGACAGGATAAAACCAGCAAGTCTGCTTCTTAATTATTATCTTCTACTCCACACGTATGTCACATTCTGATCTAAAAGTCCTGCAGTTGATCTTTGGACCGATGACCTCTTCACCGCTCGCCGCAGATGAATTGCTGTCTGTTAGGAAATTTATCAGCACCTTCTTTGTGAAAGACTATATCAAGCCTGATGATGGCGTCGAAGATTTCCGGCTTCATATCCCTTAATAATAAGTACGCATTCATATAGTGTTATCAGCTAAACATTAACACATGGATGCATTATTTTCCATGTGAACATGTCTTCGTATTTTGTACACTATGATTATGTACTGCATATGTCGGTTTAACAGCTATGGAATTTAGCTAGCATTTGCTTAATTGCATATTGTCGTGAATTATGATGAATCCTCTGCTTGTGGTCACTATTCGTTCAATTGCATATTGTGGCGAATTATGATGAATGTTCTTCATGTGGACACAATTTGTCGATTGCATATTATGGCAAATTTTCTATTTGCATGGTGAATTAAATGCGATATTTTGCAATAACTTGGCAATTTCAGCGCACACGGTTCAAGCAACTAAGCGTGTGCGGTCCAGAACGGAAAGCACACGCAACTCATAGCGCAACCACCTGTGATCCACAGGAAAAGCACACGAGATATAATCTAAAACGTTGGTGATATATAAGAAATCGCAAACGGTTTGCAGAAATCGTACGTGTGCGTAGGAGCTCCTCAATTGTTTGCGATAGCACCGTATCTCACACGTGAGCCAACAGGAAACCTGCACGATGCAAAGATGATCCCACGCGTACTTTTATCGAGAAACGTGTCCGATGATGTCATGCGTGGCAAACGGTTTCCAAAGAAATCTCGTGTGCGATGATGAACATATCACACAGTTTATACAATGGCCCGTGTGGATTATGTAACATTTCGCAAACAGTAAAAGGTCAAACTCTGTTTGTTTTCCATGAGCAATTAGACGTGTTTGACTCGTCTTGGACGTGTGTGATTGATCCCAAATCCCACACATACGCCCAAAACATTATGTGTGTGATATGTTCCTGCACCACACACGATTATATTTGCAGATCGTTTGCGTTCGTTGGTCGGGTTTTTCGTGTCGTGTGGGATGGACCCCCCCCCCTATCGCCAACGCATGAAAGGCGACGGTTTAGAACTACGTCGCGGAAAGGGGTTAAAAACCGTTTGTATAGCATGCCGCTGCACCAGTGCATGGTAGCAACCCTGCCCAAATGAACTGTAGGCCCAGGGCACAACAAATTCTTATAAAGTATCAGGAAGAATACCTTGACAGCAAGATCAACCGTCACAGGATCATTATCCTCCACCAACTCCGCCAGCATTTGAACCAAGTCCTCGACACCTATACTTCGTGAACGGTCAAAGCCAAGCTCATCCTTGAGGGCAGACAATGAGTCATCATGGCCACTGGTAGCAGGCATGGGTGCAGTGCAAGGTCCCATAGGAAAACAAAAAATGTGATGAACTGCAGAACGATTGATTCGAAGAACCTTGTCATTCCCAAAGTCTATTGTCATCGTGGCAGGGTCAATCACTCCCATCAGATAGCACATAAGAATGCGCGACACATTTTTCTTTACTGTCAAGTTAAAGACAGCGCCAAAGCTAGCGTCCCGAACACGATTACGGTGTGCTTCTTTCAATAAGCAGCAGCTTTGCACACAGCGGGGAGAGACAAACGTACGGTCTTGTTAAATCGAGCATCATCTCCCTCGCCGTCATCTTCAGTTCCCTTGCTCTTACTAGACTTCTTCCTCTATGTAAAGGAAAATGCAGTCCGCAATAGAAGATTAGCCACAAAAGAGACACAAAAGGCAGATAGAATAACAATGAAAGATTCAAATGCAGTCCACTTCAACAAACCTTTGGAACGACATCTACCTCCCCATCAGAGTCAGCATCCGCATCTTCATCGCCATCATCACGGGGCCGCTTAGGTTCACTCTTAGATGGACCACAATCTTTTTGTCTACCAGTCTGAACATCCCTCACAAAATCAGTAAGCACAAAGTCATCATCGTCAGAGTTGGGCCCTTCACTGACATGTGGTCGCTTCCGCTGAGGATCCTCTCCACCAGCTTCAGCAGTTCTCTTACCAAGGTCCTTGTTCATGCAAGCAACATGAGGACTCCGCCAAGGAGTACCACCTTCCTTAGCAACAGAACTCGGTATCTTCTTCTGCAAAGCAGGCTCCTTGACTTTACCAAATTTGGCACCCTTGGCACCATCTGAAGAACTCCTCTGCTTCACTTTCTCCGCATATTCCTTTGAGTCACTTTCAAACCTCAACTTTTTCATGCGTTGCTTCAATTCATATGCACGAAGCTGATTCGGGACCATCCACTCTTGCATAACTTCCTATATACAATCAACAGATTGTAACTGTGTTTCAGACAAGACGGGACGCCTAATGCTCTGGTCAAAGCTCACACCAACGTCACCCTCTGCAAAATAATGGTTAATCAATTGAGTAACCTCCTCAAACCCAGGCGCCCCAGCATAAAAACCAGACACTGCGTCAAAAATGAAGTTTAACTATGGTCATTAAGCAGTGCGCAAAAGGAACAAATGCAGTACACATATACATATAAATGCAGTGTTGCATACACAAGCTAAATAAAAATAATGCAGTTCACATATCAATGTAATGGAGTTCATCCATCTGCATACACAACCTGAATAAAACGACAATGCAGTTCACACATACATATGGTCGAGTTCACATATACATATAAATGCAGTGCTGCATACACTAACTACACTTTTGTTTCCAAAAAATGCCTGAATAACTTAAGCAAGGCAACATCAGTTTGTACAACATCAAGTAAGCAGCATACACAATAAACAAAGCATGCACATCAAAAATAGCAAGTATATATAAGATCGATGCAGTTCAAAACTCACAGGACACATATGAAATTTACAAGAAATAGAGTGATCCAACTAATTTGGCTAACTAAATAAGAAAAAGAACAAACAACATACCAAAAGGAGCAGCCACACTTATAGGAGAAGATTAAATTGGTGAATTCACTTCATGGCCAGCCTCACCACCATGATCCTTGCCACCAGGACAACGAGTGACAATTGGCATATCATAAATAGTATCATTATGACCAGTGCCATCAAAATCACCTACTGGATTCAATAAAACTAGAAACAGAAATTAAAAACATCACACGAAAATAATGCCAGCAACGCTGAGAACTAACACAGCATAAACAAATCTGCAGGATGAACTAGACAACTTGATAAACAAGACAGAAAATAAACAAGGCCAAGCAAGCACTCCACATACCTTGAACTCCTCCATCTACTCTGCTTGGGGAAGACATGGCGTTTGCGTGCAGCGCAAGGACGGAGTGACAAATATCAGCAACAAAATTGATGAAATCTGACAAAACCCTAGATGCACCTTGCTCTGCCTACAGAGCCCACGCGAGTACCGACTTCAAATCGAGAACAAATCACCTGCTCACGCAAAAAAACACATGAGCAAAAAACACAGCTACTACGGGAATCAGAAAACTAGATGGGGGGACGATCACGACCAAGGGCACAAGAAGCGGACCACAACCAAGGGGATGAACAGCGGCCATGGGGGGCGGGGGCGGGAGCGGAGGGGGAAGGGGTAGGGGAGCGGAGGGGGAAGGGGTGGGGGATTGGAGGGGGGCACGAAATGCAGGAATCTAGAGCTGTGGAGGACGGCGGCTCCGCGGGTGACGGAGGTTGCTGTGGGCGACGGCAGTTTGCACGAGGGGGGAGATGTTTCAGGAGGCGCTGGAAGAGAGAGGAGAGGTTTTTTTTCGGTCTCTCCCTATGAGCAGAGCAATGGGAGCCCCTGGGAGGGCCACGTGTGAGGGCCTCGTGGGAAAGGGTTGCATAAACGGGCCAGCCCAAAATGGCCCGGCTATTAGACGGACCGGTTCAAAACAAAGAAGTTCGTACCAGATGCAGTTCGCTATGATGGAAAATGAAGTTAGGACGGTCAAACAAAGAAATACATATAGTTCGTAAAAACAGTTAACGTCAAAAAAACAACGTGCGTGTTGAGATAACGCGTCCGACAAAAAAGTCTACCTTCAAATAAGTGTCACAACAAACAAAAAATTGAGGGGGGGTCCCCCCCAACCCACCCCCCCCCCTCAACCTGTGCCAGGGGCTGAGCAAGTACACGCAATAGGTGTAGTCCGCAGCTCTCGACAATGTAGTGCATTGTTTTAGACGAAGAAGTACGGTACCATAAGCAATGAAGTTCGGCAAACACGTTTACCACATATAATGGGACAATGCCCTTCCGGAGAAAACATGGTGGTTAACAAAAATTACTGATGAAAATAAAAGAAAACCATGTTAAAAAAACACGTTTAGAGACAACCGCCCAATACAAGCGGTTGCATCGCCACAAACCCACGATCACAGACGCAACCCAACCCACGATCTACACAACCGCATCGACAACGAGATCGTGCAGTTCATCCGTTGCGGCCATCTCGCCCTTAAATTCAGACCCCCCGCCAAGGCTTTCTCATCCACAACAACACAAGTCGCCATTGCGCTGCAACCGAATCCCTCCCTCTCATCAATCTCCACAGAAGACACCAAGCCCCTCTGCCGGTGATGGGGTTCGTCGACGAGTACAGGCAGGTGCAGGCCCACGGCAACACCAAGTTGCACGTGATCCACACCAATGACAAGAAAAAGATGGCGACCTCCCTCAAGCAGTACGAGCGCCACCTCAGATTCCAGCACCACAAGATCGTCGGAATTGATCTGGAGTACACCAACGAGCCTGACGAGACGCAGAAATCCGCCCTCGTCCAACTCTTCGTCGGCAAGACTCAGCCGGTGCTGCTCTTCCAACTGAGTGCCGCTGAAAGGTGCACCGTCTTCAACAACTTCCTCGCCGACCCCAGGTACACGTTTGCTGGCTTCTCCATCGGCGGTGACAAAACCAGGCTCGAGCGCGTCAATTTGGAGGTCGCCAACTTCGTCGACATCCAGAAGGAATGGAGGGTGCCCGAGGCCACCAAGGACTTGGACTCCCTTGCAGACGTCGCCGGCATGCTCGTCGACGACTACTACAATGACATGAAGAAGAAGATCACCAATTAAGAACACATGCGCTGGGACTCCCTGCCCCTGTCCATGAGGCACATCGAGTATGAGGCAAAGGACGTGTACACAGCGTACGAGATATGGAACCGCATCACCATCACCCAGGATGGGCTTTGCCGCGCAAAGCTAGAGAAGGAGGAGCCCACCAAGAAGCGCGCCAGGAGCTAGGGAGAATTCACGTGGTGAAGAAGCAGACGGTGCCGACCAAGAAACTATCTCCAACATTGCTCGCGTCGTTTTAGATTTATCATCAAATTTGCTTTCTATTGTTTGCTTATGTAAAGTTAGTTTGCTTGTGATCGTTTGCCTTTGTTGAACTTAGTTTGCTTGTCATACAGAATGGCTTGTAATGATGAACTTTGCTTATGTTAGGAAGAGGTTTATTTCGATTAAAAAACTAGAGTTCAATATTAGAACATACTGTAGTGCACACAAAGTATGTGATTCGAGCAGTGCACAAACGGACGAAGATGAAGTGCACAAATAGGATGCATGCAGTGCAAACTATGGGCACATGCAGGATAGTATTCTGATGAATGCAGTGCACAATGATCTAACAAAGCAGTGCACACCCTATATTAAAAGATACGTAACAAGAAAAACCCGAAAAAAAATTGGACGAAGATGCAGTGCACAAATAGGATGCATGCAGTCCAAAAATGCTATTGCATATGTAGTGCAGAATGTGGGCACATGCAGTATAGTATTCTGATGAATGCAGTGCACAACGATCTAACAAAGCAGTTAACGCCCTATGTTAGAAGATACGTAAGAGGAAAAATAATAATAAAAAGTGACCGCCCAAGTGCAACCAAGCCCCAGCCAGTCTCGTACTAGGTTACGCGCCCGCTTATAAACACAGGCGAGTCCGTTCTGAGCCACGATGTGTGGGTCCGGGCACACAAGGGCCCACATGTCAGGTAGGAAAGTGCAGCGAGTGACGTGTACAAGCGCCCAATAAGTAACCAGAGGAGTTCGGAATGGATGCCTCGCCAAGGCTTATGAACTGGTCGCGCGCACTCTCGGCGGGCGAGGTGGGACTAAACATTAGCGCGTACACACAATGCACCTTGAAGCAGACGTACCGGCAGGCCTACTTGGGCCAAATGAGTCTTTGTTCCCCAACAGGCCCAACACGCGAGATAGGCCACTAATATAAAAAACATTCCAACATACTACGAAAAACCTAGGCCCAATAAAATAAAATAATGAGTAGAAAAATAAAAACACTAACACAATCCACGCATTCTGCAGTTTGTTTACATAAAACCTGCAGTTCGCTAGACTCAAGTAAGCAATGCTCTTGCTTCTCAAATGCATCTGGCAATCTGAATCAGAATCCTTCCACCACCTAACACCCACCACAACATTTATTACTTCCGTTGCTCAATTGGCTGCATAAAACTTATCCATTCGTGCTCCGGACTCACACAACTCCTCCCCCCTTCCTCTTCTTCTTCAAATCATAGATCTAGGGTTCCGCCCATCCCCAACTGTTCTCTGATTTTTGGCTAAATCCGCCATGGATTGTTCGTGCGGGTGCTTGGCAAGGATGGTGCCGATAGCGGCCGCATGCGTGTACGCCGATGGTCTGGAGCTCACCGAGTCTGAATGGCGCAGCCAGCTCGGGTGCTTGCTCATACCCAACTGGGGGTTTTGGGCACCATTTCTTCATCGCCTCACATCCGCAGACCTGCATGAAAAATGGGTATGTTTTTTCCCTCATAATTTTTGACCAATCTAGGCTGCAAATCAACATCTGAATGTATATTTCCATCAATTTCTTCAGTAGTATCATCAATACAAAGATCCGTGTTGTTGTTCAGATTTGTCAGCAATTAAGACTAGATAGTTCTACCTATTTTTCTTTAGTACCATACCTCAGTGTAGAAGTTCTTTTGATACGCCAACGCAGTACACTGCAATTGACCTTGAAGTGCAAAGGTGTTATAGAATAGTATATATTCTACTAAAGCTAGAGGTCGGGTCCGTATATAATTTTGTTCATACATGCAACTGCTTTCTTAAATAGTAGTCATATATCTGTACATATTTAAGTCAATATAAAGAGATCATCTTAACATAAAGAAAAACATTTGGTGTTTACTTATAAAAATTCTTTTTCCATGCATGCCAAAATGCAGAAACTGTCATCCACAATAAGGTTTGCTCCTCCGAGTTAAGGGAAGCTTACTTTGGAGACAGACCACAAGTATGGGTATGCAAACTTGCAAGCTGACTACCACATTGACCCTGAAGATTGCATCAACATAACTACTTGCCTGGGCGTGGGCATAGTCGCTGTTCGACAGTTATTTCTCTAGCGCGGAACATGGGGCTTCCACTTGGGCATGGGCATAGTCGCGGTTCGACAGTTATTCCGCCAGCGCGGAGCATGGAGCTTCCACTTGGGCATGGGCGGGGGTCCTCCCGAGGCCGAAAATTGGCCGGTCGGGAGGCTCCGGGGCGTGTACAGCCCCTAACTCATTATTACGTGAGAGTGTCACGGGCGGTGAAGAGGGAGGTGTCGGGTGCCCCGAGCACCGGGCTCGGGACCCTTTCCTCGTTCTTCGGGCAGATTTGCGCCTAGTTTTCGGCGCGGCTGCGCGCTCCCGCGACCCATAACATGGGCGCGGGGCGCACCACGCCATCGTCGTGGGACTGCGTCAGGGCGGCGGGGTGCCCACCCAGTGGCAGCGCGAGCCGAGTCGTACCCCCACTACCCTCCCGTGATGGTTCTCCGGGAGGGCGGGACACCAAAGACCTTGGTGTTGGAAATATACCCTAGAGGCAATAATAAAGTGATTCTTATTATATTTCCTTGTTCATGATAATCTATTATTGTCCATGCTACAATTGTATTTGTTGGAAACTCAAATACATGTGTGGATATATAGACAACACAGTGTCCATAGTGAGCCTCTATAGGACTAGCTCGTTGATCAAAGATGGTCAAGGTTTCCTGGCCATAGGCATGAGTTGTCATTTGATAACGGGATCACATCATTAGGAGAATAATGTGATGGACAAGACCCAAACTATGAATGTAGCATATGATCGTGTCAGATTATTGCAATTATCTTCTGCATGTCAAGTATCTGTTCCTATGACCATGAGATCATGCAACTCACTTACACCGGAGGAGTACCTTGTGTGTATCAAACATCGCAACGTAACTCGGTGACTATAAAGATGCTCTACAGGTATCTCCGAGGGTGTCTGTTGTGTTGGCATGGATCAAGACTAGGATTTGTTACTCTGTGTGATGGAGAGGTATCTCAGGGCCCACTCGGTAATACAACATAATAATGAGCTTGCAAGCAAAGTGACTAAAGAGTTAGCCATGGGATCTTGTATTACGGAACGAGTAAAGAGACTTGCCGGTAACGAGATTGAACTAGGTATGGAGATACCGATGATCGAATCTCGGGCAAGTAACATACCAATAAACAAAGGGAACTACGTACGGGATTGACTGAATCCTTGACATCGAGGTTCGACCGATAAAAATCTTCATAGAATATGTAGGAACAAATATGGGCATCCAGGTCCCGCTATTGGTGATTGGCCATAGAGGTATCTCGGTCATGTCTGCATAGTTCTCGAACCCGTAGGGTCTACACACTTAACGTTTGCTGACAGTATAAGTATAGTCGATTTATTATGTTGGTGACCGTCGGTGTCAAAACTGGCGGATATCGGGTAGGGGGTCCCGAGCTGTGAGTTTAGGATCGATGGGTAACAAGGGACGAAGGAGACGATGTTTACCCAGGTTTGGGCCCTCCTATGGAGGTAAATCCCTACGGCTTGCTTGGTTGTATTGATGTGTATGAAGATTACATAGTCGATCTACCTCGAGATCAAGTAGCCAAAACCCTAGATGAGCTTGTCTGCCCTCTACGATCTAAACCCCCCGGTTTATATAGACATCGGGGGTACCTAGGGTTTACACATGATAAGTCTCTAGCCAGAAGTAAAGACGTTGATCCCCTCATCTTGACTTGGAGTGCACGCCGCATCTTCGGAGGTTTCCTTTTAGAATACGGGGTCATTGCATATCCCGGCCCTTCCTTCGATAATCAGAGAGCGGCCCACCAAGCCGGCATATGAGAGATAGGCCGGCGGCCCGAGGACCCCTTAGTCCAAGACTCCCTCAGTAGCCCCCGAACTAGCCCCCAACGTCAGGGGTCATGACACCAGCAGCTTCGCGTGATCAGAGTTTCTGGCTTGCGGGGTGAGTTCTTTTCCCCCATTATGATTGGCTGGCTCTAGTCCGGCCGCCAATGAGAAGTAGTTGTCCGAACATGTAGTTATCCGGACGCCATAAGTCGCTTAACCTCGAAGGCCGAATGTCAAAGTGTGAATAGTATTTCCTGACAACCTTTCTGACGAAGGGTCGTGGCCTATCATGACCGCTGAGTCGGTTACAAAAACTCGATTCGCGGTTCGAGGCCGTTTCTCCATTGGCACGTCTTATCAACGTGTAGATCGTGTCCCGTTTCTTACGGGATATGATTAGTACCCTGGGTTATCCCACGCGCTCATAACGGCACGATTGTTTCGGGAAATGGCAAGACCTGTGGCGCAGTAAAAGGGAGGCTCTTGGTATTACGGCACCCCATAAAAGGGAGAAAACCCCCAAGGCCTATTCACGCTCCAAATTCGCACCCTTTGCCTCCTCAACCTTCCCAAGCTCCGAGAGCCCAGATCCAGTTCTTCCTCAATCTTCCCTTCGAGTTCGGCCATGGCTGGTTCAGGATCCATGGGCAAGTGGGAGGCCTCCTCCTTCACCGACAAAGACATTCGGGAGCTAAAGCGTGCCGGCTACCTCTCCGCCAACATCGCCCACCGCGCTCTAGAGGCGAATCAGGTGGTTCCCACACCGAAGCCGGGCGAGAGGGTGGTGTTCGTCCCCCATTTCATCCGGGGACTGGGCTTTCCGCTCCACCCCTTCGTCAGGGGCCTCATGTTCTTTTACGGGTTAGATTTCCATGACCTCCCCCCGAACTCCTTCATGCACATCTTGGCGTTCATCAATGTCTGTGAAGCCTTCCTGTGGGTACAGCCGCACTTCGGCCTATGGCTCAAAGTGTTTAACGTCAAGCCGAAGACAGTTGCGGGCGCGCATGCGGATTGTGGAGGGGCGGTAATCAGCAAGCTCCCCCATGTCGAGAGGCCAGACGACACCTTAATCGACACGGTCAAGATCTCGCAAAAGGAATGGTTCTACATCACCGAACCAAGGAGCGCGGACTGGGTGGCACCTGCCGAGTTCAGATCCGAACCCCCCACGAGGCTAACCTCATGGCTCAAGAAAGCCCTTGACTGGGGGTCGGCCGCAGAGGTAAAATTGCTGCAGAAGCGCATCTCCGCGATGATTGAGGCCAAAATCAAGCTGGTCAACGTGATCCAGGTCATGCTCCGCCGCCGTCTCCTCCCCTGCTAGCAGCGGGCCTCCCCAATGTGGGCTTACCAGCTCGAGGACCCGGCCACCGTGCATCAATTCTTCTGCACTACCCACGAG
The DNA here is from genome assembly GCA_039707655.1 of Elymus sibiricus. NCBI lineage: Eukaryota > Viridiplantae > Streptophyta > Magnoliopsida > Poales > Poaceae > Elymus > Elymus sibiricus. The sequence continues at coordinate 241,665,863 of CM077673.1, forward strand.
AAATTGTGGAAGGTGCTATTCAAGCCCCAGAAGAGCTGGCCGGCCGAGGAGGAGGACACCGGTCTTGACGCCGAAACCCCTCCTACCAAGGTATGATAAAACTTTAATTCTCCGGCTCTGTTTTTTGACAAAGAGCTGAAGCCCTTCTCCCTCATCTTCACAGAAATGGCTGAGCAAGGTCGTGCAAATTGACTGTCCGGCCCCGCAGCCCGAAGACCCTCGGTCGGATCTGTTGACGGAGATGCTCGTCGTGGCGCCGTATTCGGCGCCAGAGAAGAAGGAGAAGAAGAAGAAAGGGGAGAAGAAGGAGGCCCGAGAGGGTCTTCCGGACACTTAGTCCAAGGAGACCCATGCCTCTTCCACTCATGAGGAAGAGCACGAGGACAAAGGGGAGTGCGACTCCCCCTCACAAGGAAAAGGGGGCGTCAGCGGACGCCGCGGAGGACCTACCTCCTCCTGCCCCGAAGAGGACATGCCGGACAAAGGCAGTCCTGGTCGACGATAACTCAGACTCCGATAAGGAGTCCGAGGCTTTTGAGAAGGTTCCCCGAAGGAACCCAAGGGTTAAGCCCCCAGCCCAGAGTTATGAATCCGAAGACCTTCTGGGTCACTTATATAGAGCTTTTAATGCTAAATGGGCGAACATCTTTCAATTTGCAGCCCACCACGCGATCTCCCCACCGACCAAATTTTAGACGGGGAGTCTCTGCCTGCCGACCTGGCGGAAAGTGGGACTATGTCACATCCTACGCCTCTTGAGGTCTCGAAGGAGGCCGCAGAGGTGTTATCGCGCCAGGCTCCTTCTGAGCCGAACACCGGTGACAGGGATGACGACATTATGGCTGAGGTTAATACCTCGACCGTCGAAGACCAGGAGGAGGAACATCTCCTGGCAACAAAAGAGGGGGGACAAGGTCCGGTCCAGTCCCCTCCGAGGACATCTCCGAAGTGCTCTATGCCTCCGGAGCTGCCAGCCCAATCCCCCACCGGAGGGAGGGTTGGCAGGTCACCATCGGTGCCGCCCATGACTGGGTGGCCGGCCGTGATGGAGGAAGCTTTATCCAGCTCCTCCATCGCCGAAGATCACCACGCCCTTATGGGTGCGGTTTGCAAGGCATTCGGTCCGTTGATAGCAGACTGAAAGAGGTCGTCAACGGTCTCTTAACGGGCTTCAAGGTGAGCCACGTAATACTCTTTTTTCCAGAAAAAGTTATTTTACCTAGTTTATGCAATCCTTATAAGTGTAGTAGCCCCCGAGCACTGGGTGAGTTTGAAAAACCCACCCGGGGGTCAAATGTCCGAAAATTAGTAACGATGCTCAAGGCACCCTTTGTCCCTCATTATTCTAAGAGCTCCGGGGAGTACTTAGCAGAGGGTCTGAATCCGACAGCTCGGGAGTTTTAATGCACATAAGTTGTTTTGTAGGCCTCGTCATCGGCGGCGGCCGCCAACGCAGTGGAGCTTGCCGAGCTAAACCGGAAGCTCAAGAGCTCCGATGAGGAGCTCGATCGCCTGAACAAGAGATTTGACGAGACGCAAGGTGAGTCCGAATTGTATCATTCGGGCTACTGTCTATCCTCATTGATTGAGATATCCGGATTGTTATTCCTAAGTGTTATTTACTCATTGTTACCACAGCCGTGGCCGTGGAGGTCGAGAACCTCACGGCTGAGATGGAAAAGGTGAGGCAGGAGGCCGCGGATGAGAAGGCGATGGCCGAACAAGCAGTAGCCGAACTGTGGGCGTTAAAAGCCGTGAGCAACAAGCATGAGGCCCTGGTGGTAGAGGTGTAGCTGGAGCTCAAGGATGCCAGCACAAAGTGCGAGGCCCTTGAGCAAAAGAACGAAGACCAGGCCACCGAACTATCCACGCTGAAATCCGAGCTCAAAGCGGAGCGAATTGATAGGCGGTTCTTTGAAGAAGAACTCGGCCAAGTCAAGGCGATCGCGGATGGTAAGCCGTACTTACTGCAATGTGCCTTTGGTGGTAACAGGTTTGCATTGCTCACCCGGGTGTGGCATTCCTTATGCGCCTTTACGGACCTCTCGAGGAGTGTAGCGGACACGAACAAACACTTCGCCTCTCGGGATGGGGATGTTGAGCCTCGGCTGTTCTGGGCGCAATTTCAAGCCCCCGAGCATCCTCCCCTCCTGAGCAAGCAGATGAAACAATTGATGGAGCTGCACAGGATGGCGGAGCCGTCCACGAAGGACCTCTACATCCGGCTGTGGCCTGCAGAGCCGTTGCCGAGCAGTTACTTCGGCTTGGTGCAGAAACTGTGCGACGCTGTGCCTCGAATTGATGCTCTAAAGCGTTCTACGTGCATCGAGGGAGCTCGGATGGCCTTTGCAAGGGCTATGGTGCACTGGCCAGGGCTCAAGCCAACCGAGATGGCCAACGCGCCTCCACCCCCTGGGAAGGAGCATAGGCGCCCCGAGAAATACTTTTCCATCGTGATGGATGGTGCTCAGGCGATAGAAGCTCAATGCCCTAAGGATGTAATTTATAAATGAGCGTTTTGTCATGTATCTGATGACTGTTCCGCTTTATAATGCGGTTGCATGGTTTATCATTTCTTTAAGCTATGTATTATTTTGACTCCTATGTGGCCGTTTTATCTGAAAGTTGCTAGTCGTCGGCTTCAGCCCCCATGTAGATACTACACGAAGTGTTTCTACCTCCACACTGTGACCCTAAGCCGACATATCGGTGCCCAAAGGCGGTAGTGCGAGGGGAACAAGGCAATTGGACTATGATGCTTTAGTGCTTTCACTTAGCCTTAGGAGCTTGACTGCGGGGGCTGATGACCAGCCCCCAGTGTTTTGTGATATTCAGATACACCGAGGTTGAAACCAGCATCACATGGTTTGTAATCATACAAACCCCTCGTATAACACGGAATAACCTCTATCGACTTTTAGTTTGACACTTATGCTCGGATTGCAGACCGGTTCTCGCTTATTATGACAGTCAGTTTTCGGCTTTCTCCACTGAGGTACTTGACCAGGCGAGCTGGAAGCACAATCGCAGTGGTTCTCCCTTTACCCTTTTAGCCGAACGAGCGGAACGTAAGAGGGCAAACACAGGAGCAGGGCAACCCAACCATTGACCCAAGACATAATTCAGAACCGATTCATATAACGTAACATCCGAGATGCCGAACACATAAACAATAGTGCCGGGGTGATGCTTGGGGTGATTTTTATACTCAAGCCCTCGGTCTATTAGCCGGTCGCATCGTAATATGTACCAAACAGCTTTGCTATCGGCGTCGGTGAGTAGGGAACAGAGTATGTGACACAAAATACAGTGAGGAGGCCGTAAAGGATGGTCTTTATTTCTGATGAATTCTTATAACTCAAACCGCCGAAGCAACTGTTACAGATATTTTGAAATGAAAAATAAAATTTACAAAGGAGAGGTTTTACCCGGGGTCTTCGATGGGTGGCTTGACATCCTCAATGTGCCCTGTCGCATGTCTGCTCCTTTGCTCCCGAGGGGGTTGCGTTCCTTTAAAGGCGATTGCTATCGGTGAACGGACCTTGGGAAGAAGATCTTGAGAAGTCGCCGAAGTGTGGATGAGCTTTACGCTTGGAAGGTCCTAGATGGTACCTGTGGTTTGTCCGAAGACATGTGTTGGCAGTAGTTCGGTCCAGCCGAACACTTTCCCTTTGATAGTGGGTCCCCACAGCTGCCCAAGGTATTTTGAGCGCGAAGTTGTGCCTTCTTGGCACATGTTTTACGGGAACTAGGGTTGTGCTGTGGGGGGCGTATCCCTATTTTTGTTGGGCGGAAGATGATTCCGGGAGTTCGGGTTGAGACCGAGCTCGTTTACTAACCTGACGTGCCTTTACGGCAGATTTGGGCGTCGTCCTATCATCGCCGTACTGGAATTCGGCTGCCAGGGCCGTTGTGTGTTCCTCAGTTCGGAGAGAGCGCTCTGTGTTGCCATTGACAGTAATGACCCCCTTGGGCCCGGGCATCTTGAGCTTCAGGTACGCGTAGTGAGGGACGGCGTTAAAGCGAGCGAATGTTGTGCGGCCAAGTAGGGCGTGATAACCGCTGCGAAAAGGGACAATGTTGAAGATCAAGTCTTCGCTGCGGAAGTTGTCGGGCGAGCCGAACACTACTTCCAGATTCACGGTGCCCGAGCAGCGGGCTTCGATGCCTGGGCTCACTGCTTTAAAGGTAGTGTTGCTGGGTTTGATCCTTGACAGACCTATACCCATCTTTTTTACCGTGTCTGAGTAATTTAGATTAAGGATACTTCCTCCACCCATAAGGACTCTAGTGAGGTGATACCCATCGATAATGGGGTCTAGGACGAGGGCTGCCGAACCTTCGTGACGGATACTGGTCGGATGGTCCCGTCAGTCGAAGGTGATCGGGCAAGCCGACCATGGGTTATACTTTGGAGCTACGGGCTCTACGGCGTAGACCTCCCGAAGGGCGCGCTTACTCTCCTTTTTTGGTATGTGAGTGGCATATATCATGTTCACAGTTTTTACCTCTGGAGGGAACTGCTTTTTTCCTCCATTGCTTGGACCGCGGGGCTCGTTATCATCCTCGCTGCGTGGGCCCTTGCCTTGCTCTTCGGCTGCGAGTTTGCCAGCTTGTTTGAATACCCAACAATTATGGTTGGTGTGGGTAGCGGGCTTGTCTTGGGTGCCGTGGATCTGGCAGGGCCTATCCTTGATTTTGTCCAGCGTGGTAGGTCCGTCTCGATCTCCTTTAGAAGGTTTCTTCTGCTATCCGGATTTTGGGTTGCGGAAACCGGCATTAACGGCCGTGTCCTCAGCATCGCCATTGTTGTGTCGGCGTTTGTTTTTGTTACGTCATGGTTTCCCATTTCCATCCCGGACTTCGGAGGTGCCGGGGTCTTCGGGGTTATTGCCTCGTCGACCTAGCCAGTTGTCCTCACCCACGCAAAAGTGGGTCATAAGTGAGGTAAGGGCGGACCTTGTCCTCGGCTTATCCTGGCCGAGCTGACGAGCTAGCCACTCGTCCCGGATATTATGTCTGAAGGAGGCTATTGCCTCGGCGTCCGGGCAATCCACGATCTGGTTTTTCTTGGTCAGGAACCGATTCCAGAATTGCTGAGCCGATTTCACCTGCTTTCTGGACAACATTGCTCAGGTCGGAGGAGTCCGGTGGGCGGATATAAGTGCCCTGGAAGTTAGATCGGAAGGCATCCTCGAGCTCTTCCCAGCTCCCGATGGAATTCTCGGGGAGACTGTTTAACCAGTTGTCGGTGTCAAAACCGGCGGATCTCGGGTAGGGGGTCCCGAACTGTGATACGTGGATCGATGGTAACAGGAGACAAAGGGGACAAGGTTTTACCCAGGTTCGGGCCCTCCTATGGAGGTAATACCCTACGTCCTGCTTGATTATATTGAGTGTATGAAGATTACAGAGTTGATCTACCACGAGATCGTATGACTAAAACCCTAGATGAGTTCTCTTCCCTTACATCCTAAAACCCTCCGGCTTATATAGACGCCGGGGTCCCTAGGGTTTACACATGGTTGGTTACACATCGAAGGGATAAACTTGCCTATTCGCTATTCCAAACGTGGAGGACAATCCACGATTCCCAAAGCTTCCTCCTTGGAGACGAGGTCTTCTATTCTTCCAGTATTCGGCAAGTGGCCCATACAGTCCGGCCCATAAGACATAGGCCGGCCTCCCGAGGACCCCTTAGTCCAGGACTCCCTCAGTAGCCCCCGAACTAGCCTCCAACGCCAAGGGTCCAGGCTCCAGCTGCTTCGAGTGATCAGAGTCTTCGGCTTGCGAGGCGAGTTCCTTTCTCCAAACAGTGATCGGCCCGAGCTATAGTTCGGCCCCTATCGACGTGTAATGTTTCCGATCATAGACCGTCCGCACACCATGAGTAGTTCGGCTTCGAAGGCCAAACGTCAGAAAACCAAGAGTGTCTTCTGACAACTTTTCAGACGAAAGGCCACGGCCCACCACGACCTCTAAACCGGTCGTGAAGACTCGATTCGCGGTTCGAGGCCGTTTCCACCAGCACGGTCTATCAATGCACAGATTGTGCCCCGTTTTATACGGGATATGTTTAATCGCGCGCGACGGCACGCATGTCTCGGGAAGCGGAGGGATTCATGGCGCCGCGAAGGGAGGCTAACCGACAATAATATTTAATAAAAGGGGAAGGAAACCCCAAGGCTTATCCACATCCCCCATTCACCTCCTGCTTCCCCACATTTCCGAGCTCCCTGAGCCCAGATCTAAATCTTCCATCCTCCCTCCTCCGAGCTCAGCCATGGCCAGCGGCAAATGGGAAGCTTCCATGGTCAAAGACCAGGACATCCGAGATCTCAAGGACGCCGGCTATCTCCCCGCCAACGTATTCCACCGAGCTGCAGAGGAGGGCCAGGTGATCCCCACCCCCAAGTCAGGCGAGAGGGTGGTCTTCGTCCCCCACTTCATCCGGGGATTAGGCTTCCCACTTCACCCCTTCGTGAGGGGCCTTATGTTCTTCTATGGGCTCTACTTCCACGACCTCCCGCCGAACTCTTTCATGCATATATCTGCTTTTATCATTATCTGCGAGGCATTCCTGCGGGTCGAGCCACACTTCGGACTGTGGCTCAAAATCTTCAACATCAAGCCGAAGTGTGTCGCCGGAGCACATGCGGACTGCGGCGGGGCAGTCATCGGCAAGCTTCCGCGCGCAGTGTGGCCATCCGGCACCTTCATCGACACCATCAAAACCTGGCAGAGGGAGTGGTTCTACATCATCGAGCCCAAGGAGGAGGAAGGCGGAACTGTTCCTGCCGAATGCGGAACTGTTCCTGCCGAATTCAGGTCCGGCCCCCCAATCAGATTGACCTCATAGGTCAGGAAGGGTCTCGACTGGGGGTCGGAAACAGAGGTGGAGGACTTGCAAAGGGAAATCGCCTCCCTAATCAGGGAGGGAGTTGGCCTGACCAACGTGGTCCAGGTCATGCTTCGGCGGCACATCCTCCCCTGCCAGCGCCGGAGCTCTCCTATGTGGGATTACCGGACTAACGACGACCCTACAGTTCGTCAACTCTTCCACACCACACGGGAGAAACTATGGAAAGCGCTATTCAAGGCGCAGGAGAACTGGCCAAGCAGGAAGGAGGACAAGGGCTTGAGCGCCATCAAGCCTGCACCCGAGGTATAGTGTTGTGTTATTTCATCGGTTCCATCTGCTCAGAGATATTCTAAGCATTTTCCGATTACCTTTCATAGGAATGGTTGAGCAAGGCCACGGGCATCAAGTGTCCGGCTCCACAGCCCGAAGACCCCAAGTCTCCGCTGCTGCTGGAGATGCTCGTCGTGGCGCCCTACAAGGCGCCAGAGAAGGAGAAGAAGAAGCCAGGCCGAACTGGCCTGCGCAACAGGGACCAGCCAGGGGCTGCGTCCGAAGAGACTCATGCCTCCTCAAATCAAGAGGAGGAACACGAGGCTGAGGGGGGAGGCGATTCCCCCCTCACAGGAAAGAGAGCGGCGTCATCGGACGCCTCGGAGGAGGTAGCTCCTCCCGCCCAGAAGAAACCGCGCCGGACACAGGTGATCTCGTCCGACGATAGTTCGGACTCGAATACCGAGTCCGAGGACTTCGAGAGGGTTCCGCGGAGAAACCTCAGGGTCAAGCCCCCACCTCGAAGGTAAGGATCCGAAGAACCATTGAGCCATCGGTGCTTAATTTAGAATGTTTATCAACATATGAGCGCTGATCAATTTGCAGCCCACCACGCGTTCTCCCCACCGACCAAGTTTCGGACGGGGAGACCCCACCCACCGAACTTGCGGAGAGCGGGTCTGCGTCGCGCCCTTCTCCTCCGGGCACTACGAAGGATGCCACGGAGGTGTCATCCCAGCAGGCTTCCCTAGAGCTGAATACTGGAGGTGAAGGCGACGACGTCATGGTCGAGGCTAATACCTCGGCCACCGAAGACCCGGTGGAGAAGACTCACCCGGACACCGAGGAGGCCGGACATGGAAGTGCCCAGTCTCCTCCGAGGCCATCTCCGGAGCACACAATGCCTCCAGAGGTACCAATTCAATCTCCGGCTGGAGATCGGGCAACCCGATCCCCACTGGCTCCGCCGACCACTGGGTGGCCGGCCATGGGGGAGGCTCTGTCCAGCGCCTCCATCTCCAGTGAGCATCGCATCCTTATGGGTGCGGTATTGCGGAGCATTCAGTCCGTGGATTCCAGACTGAAGGAGGCCTTCAACGGTCTCCTGACGGACTTTCAGGTAAGCCAAGTAATGCCCTACTTTGTGAAATATTGATTTATTTAAGTAATTGTTATACACATAGCAGCCCCCGAGCCCTGGGTAAGTTTGGAAAACTTACCTGGGCGTCCAACGTAGCCTTACACCCGAGCTGATCGCCGAACAATATGTGTTCGGATAGGTTTATCAGCCCATTAGTGGTCCGGACACAGAGTCAGTTTTGGCGACAGTTCGGAGTTTCTAAACCTCTTTAATGGTTATATAACTCTGTGATACAGGCTTCGTCGACAGCAGCGGCTACTAACGCCGCCGAGCTAGAAGAGCTGAATCGAAAGCTTAAGAGCTCCGAAGACGAGCTTGATGCTCTAAACAAGAGATTCGACGAGGCGCAAGGTAAGCCGAAATTAGAGTATCGAAATTCTTTTTTACCGCTCTATCAACTCGGTTTCTGAACATAAGTCGATACCTTCGCAGCCTCGGCGAAAGAGATAGAGAAGCTCAAAGCCGAGCTTGAGAAAGCGAAGCAAGAAGCTTTGGTTGAGAAGTCGGCGGCCAAAGAAGCGGCCACCGCTCTATCCGCCCTGAGAGCCACCAGCGACAAGCATGAGGCTCGGGTAGAAGAGATTCAACAGGAGCTCAAGGATGCTAGCAAAAAGTGCGAGGTCCTTGAGCTGAAAGGGAAAGAGCAAGCCGCCGAACTATCCACCCTGAAAACCGATCTCCAAAAGGAGCGGGTGGAGAGGCGTTCATTTGAAGAGGAGCTCCGCCAAGCCAAAGCTATCATGGATGGTAAGCCGTATTCCTTGCAGTGTATTTTCGGGGACAGCAAGTTCGAGTTGCTTAACCAGGTATGGCATTCCTCAGGCGCCTGCTCGGACCTCCAGAAGGGCTTAGCGGACGCGAAGCAGTTCTATGCTTCGCGGGGAGAAGAAGATGAAGCTCGTCTATTCTGGGCGCAATTCGAAGCCCCCGAGCGCTCTCCTCTCCTTGTGGAGCAGCTGAAGCAGCTGATGGAGCTACATCGGATGGCGGAACCGGCCCTGAAGGATCTCTGGATCCGGCTGTGGCCCAACGAGCCATTGCCGGGCAGTTACTTCGGCCTGGTGCGGAAGCTGAGCGACGCCACTCCTCGGATCGACGCATTGAGGCGGTCTTCCTGCATCAAAGGAGCAAGGATGACCTTTGCGAGGGCCAAGGTGCACTGGCCAGGGCTAGATCCATTGAAGGTAGCTACAGCTCCTCCGCCTCCTGGAAAGGGTCATAGGCGCCCCGAGCTGTACTTCTCCGGAGTTATGGAGGGTACTCGAGCCATAGAATCACAGTGTACGAGAGAGAATGAGTATGAGTAGAATGTTGTAATATGTCCGAAGACTTGTCAGCGTGTATACATTTAAAATGCATGGTTTTTTATCATGTCTTGTATGTTTTGCATCCTTTATAACTCCTTTGTGGCCGTTAATCCTGAAAGCTGCGAGTTGTCGGCTTCAGCCCCCGTGTAGATACTGCACGAGGTGTCTCTTCCCACCGCACTATAACCCTTAGCCGAACTTATCGGTACCCCAAGGCAGTAGTGTGGGGCGGACAAGGCAATCGGACCATAATGATTTATTGCTTTCACTTAGCCATAGGGCGCGAGAAAAGAGTGCGGGAGCCAACAACGAGCCCCCAGGTGTTTGTGATGTTCGGATGAACCGTGGCCAAAGCTTACATCACTGGTTTGTGCGAACACCAAACCCATCGTATGACACGGAATAACCTCTGACGAGATTTAGTTAAGCTCGGATTCGCAGACCGGTTCGCGCATACCATGAGAGTCAGTTTTCGGCTTTCTCCGCTGAGGCGCTTGACCAGGCTAGCCGGAAGCACAATCGCAGCGGTGCTCCCTTTGCCCTTTTAGCCGAACGAGCGGAACATAAAGGGGCAAGCATAGGAGCCGGGCAACCCAACTATTGACCCAAGACATAGTTCGGAACCAATGCATATAAAGTGGAATTCCAAGACGCCGAACACTTAAACAAATTGTGATTAGGGCGATTTTTAAAGTCGAGCCCCCGGTCTATTAGCCGGTTGCATCATACAATATACCAAAACAGGTTCGCAAGAAGAGGGAGAAGACAGAAAGTGTTCCGAAAAGGGACAGCAAAGAAAAAATGATATATATGTATTTTACTCAACAACTCTTATTATTCAAATTGCCGATGCAACTGTTTACAGGTATTTGATAAATGAAATATAAATTTTAGAGGAGAGGTTGTACCAAGGGCCTTCGATAGATGACCTCACGTCCTTGATGTGCCCTGTCGCTTATCTGCTCCTGCATCTCCTAAGGAGGTGTATGCCTTTATGGGCTTTGTTAGTTCGGCTAACGGACCTGAAAGAAAGGGTCTTGAGAAGTTGCCGAGGTATGGATGAGCTTGACGCCTTGTGGCAGGCACTTTATGGTACCTGTAGAGTGTCCGGAGATGTGTTGACGGTAACAGTTCGGTCCAACCGAACATCTACCCTGTAATAGTCTGCCCCACCGCTGCCCATGGAATTTCAAGCGCAAAGTTGTGCCTCTTCGGCACGTACTTTGCCGGTAATAGGGCCGTTCGATGGGGGGCGAGTCCCTATTTACAGGGAGGGGAAGGTTCTGGTACCTCGGATTGAGACCGAGCTCTTTTCCCAGCCTTGGGTGCCTTGACGGCAGATGTCGGCGATTGCCAATCATCGGTGTAGTGGAATTCGGCCGCCAGGGCCAACGCATGTTCCTCAGTTCGGAGAGAGCGCTCTGTGTTGTCGTTTACAGTAATGACCCCACTAGGGCCGGGCATCTTGAGCTTGAGGTATGCGTAGTGCGGGACGGCGTTAAAGTGAGCGAACGCTGTACGGCCGAGCAGGGCGTGATAGCCGCTGTGGAAAGGTACGATGTCGAAGATCAAGTCCTCGCTTCGGAAGTTATCGGGCGAGCCGAACACAACCTCCAGGCTTACAGAGCCTGTGCACCGGGCTTCAACGCCTGGGATCACTCCTTTGAAGGTAGTGTTGCTGGGCTTGATCCTCGAAGGATCTATGCCCATCTTTTTCACCGTATCTGAGTAAATCAGGTTAAGCCTACTTCCACCGTCCATGAGGACTTGAGTAAGGTGGTACCCATCTATGATCGGGTCTAGGACGAGTGCGGCCAAACCCCCATGATGGATACTGGTCGGATGGTCGCACCGATCAAAAGTGATCGGATATGCCGACCATGGGTTATACTTCGGGGCTACAGGCTCTATGGCGTAGACGTCTCGAAGGGCGCGTTTCCTCTCCTTTTTGGGTATGTGAGTGGCGTAGATCATGTTTACTGTTTTTACCTCTGGAGGGAATTTCTTTTGACCGCCACCGATCGGGCCACAAGGCTCATCCTCATCCTCGCTGCGTGGGCTCTTGCCTTGGTCCTCAGTTGCGAGTTTGCCGGCCTGCTTGAAGACCCAACAGTTACGGTTGGTGTGATTGGCGGGCTTCTCCGGAGTGCCATGGATCTGGCAAGGTCTCTCCAGAATTTTGTCCAGCGGGGTGGGTCCGTCGTGTTTGCCTTTAGGAGGCTTCTTCCGCTGCCCAAAGCGGGAATTGCGGAAGCCGGCGTTGACGGCCGTATCATCGGCATCACTATTATTGTGTCGGCGCTTGTTCTTGTTGCGTTTCGGTTTCCCGTTCCCATCCCGAACTTCAGAGGTTCCGGGGTCTTCGGGGTTATGGCTACGTCGAGCGAGCCAGTTATCCTCGCCCGCGCAAAAGCGGGTCATGAGTGACGTGAGGGCGGACATTGTCCTTGGTTTGTCCTGGCCGAGCTGTCGGGCCAGCCATTCATCCCGAATATTATGCCTGAAGGAGGCTATAGCTTCGGCATCCGGGCAGTCTACGATCTGGTTCTTCTTGGTCAGGAAGCGGTTCCAGAATAGCCGTGCGGACTCTCCGGGCTTCTAAACGACATTGCTGAGATCGGATGAGTCTGGTGGCCGAACATAAGTGCCCTGGAAGTTAGATCGGAATGCCTCTTCTAGGTCCTCCCAACACCCAATAGAGTTTTCGGGGAGGCTATTTAACCAGTGCCGAGCTGGCCCCTTGAGCTTCAGGGGTAAGTACTTGATAGCGTGGAGGTCGTCTCCCCGTGCCATGTGGATGTGGAGGAGGAAATCCTCTATCCATACTGTTGGGTCAGTTGTCCCGTCGTATTGCTCTATGCTTACGGGCTTAAACCCTTCAGGGAACTGATGCCGCATTACCTCATCTGTGAAGCATAGTGGGTGTGCGGCTCCTCTAACCCGAGCTATGGTGCGCCGATGACCGGCGTATGCCCTAGTTCGGTGTTGTTCCCGATCTTGATTGTCGCGGTCGAACCGAGGCCGGTACCCATCCCGTCTATCGGGTGAGTATCCTCTGGATCCGTAAATGGATCGCGTGCGGCCTGCTCTATAGTCCAGGTCGTGTCGCGGGTCGAACCTGTCATCGGGCACAAGTGGCTCCTTTCCCCGTCGATGGGGTATCGTCGGCCCGTAGCCGGTATCATCAGCTGTCCGGTCTCGTCCTCGAGGGGGCGGTTTGGCTTGTCATATGGGGTATGCTTGGGTGACGGCGTATCAGTGAGCTCGTCGTCGAATTGTGGCAGCAGCCGTCGGCGAGGATAGCTCTTAGGCTGGTCCGATAGACCAGTGCCGTATCCTTCCTCGGCTGAGAGGACTCTCGTCCATCGGTCGTTGAGGTCGTCCTGTTCGGCTTTGAGCTGCCGCTCTTTTGCTTCCAGGCTTCGAGCCGTGGATATGAGCTGTTGTCTGAACAGTTCCTGGTCAGCAGGATTATCGGGGATGGCAAAGTCATCGGCATCCGCGTTATCCTCCCCCTCGATAGAGCGGAGGTAGTCGTCGTCCTCGGGATCATCTGGATCATCTGGGTCACGACGGTCTTCGGGTCTCTCCTGACCCTCTAACGGGTGTTCGGGGATTTTGGGGCCGCCGATGTCTTCCGGGGTATCAACATCCCCGGTGCCATCGGTAGATTTTCACCCCTTCTTCCCTTTTGACCGTTTAGGTGGCCTTCGACGTCTTGACGGCGCTTCATCCGATTTATCGCCGTTGTCTTTCGGGGTGTCTACCATGTAGACGTCGTATGTAGAGGTGGCAGTCCACTGCCCGGTCTTAGCGGGGGTGAAGGCGTTATCCTCCTCATCCATATGCTCTGCTTCCTCGGAAGCATAGTCAAGCATGTCGGTTAAATCCTCGACAGTGGCTATGAAGTGGGTGGTGGGTGGAACGAAAAATTTGTCCTGGCCCGTCTGAAATCCGGTCTGAGAACAGATCGGAGTTGGATCGTCGGTGATCTTCATCGACAAGATCCGGTCCAGAGCCTCATTGAGTATCGAGAGCTCGGTTGGGTCGGCCTGCACAGGGTTTCCGGAGTGAACCTCCGATGCGTCCGTGCGGGGGGGAGTGTTCGGCAAGAACTGGTGTCCTGGGATCGGGCGCTATGACCGGATCCGGACTGGACGTCGGGCCCTCGATGGGGTTGATCCCATGGGAGGGGCCGAATAGTGGGTCTGGGGTTAAAGCCTCAGATCCTTCGGGCATGGCGGGCGAGACCGCGAGCCCAGACAGTGATAGATCGCCTCGAGAGTCTACGGAGAACTCTAAGTTCCCGAATCTGACCTCTTGATCAGGGGCGAAGCTTCCGACACGACCTAGATGGCCGGTGTGGTCGGCGTGCAGCACTATGCTACCGAAGGCGAAGATCTGTCCGGGGACAAAAGTACCCGTGTTGCAGACCTCGTCGTGACGGCTAGGCGAGCCATCGATTCCTTCTGGCGATCACAGCGGTCCTCTCAATGAAAGCACCAATGTCGGTGTCAAAACCGGCGGATCTCGGGTAGGGGGTCCCGAACTGTGATACTTGGATCGATGGTAACAGGAGACAAAGGGGACAAGGTTTTACCCAGGTTCGGGCCCTCCTATGGAGGTAATACCCTACGTCCTGCTTGATTATATTGAGTGTATGAAGATTACAGAGTTGATCTACCACGAGATCGTATGACTAAAACCCTAGATGAGTTCTCTTCCCTTACATCCTAAAACCCTCCGGCTTATATAGACGCCGGGGTCCCTAGGGTTTACACATGGTCGGTTACACGTCGAAGGGATAAACTTGCCTATTCGCTATTCCAAATGTGGAGGACAAACAACGATTCCCGAAGCTTCCTCCTTGGAGACGAGGTGTTCTATTCTTCCAGTATTCGGCAAGTGGCCCATACAGTCCGGCCCATAAGACATAGGCCGGCCTCCCAAGGACCCCTTAGTCCAGGACTCCCTCACCAGTGTCGAGCTGGCCCCTTAAGTTATAGGGGCAGATACTTGATGGCATGGAGATCGTCTCCTCGTGCCATATGAATGTGGAGGAGGAAGTCCTCAATCCACATGGCTGGGTCTATTGTCCCGTCGTATTGCTCTATGTTAACGGGTTTAAACCCTTCGGGGAACTGATGCTGCCTCACCTCGTCTGTGAAGCACAGTGGGTGGGCAGCGCCTCTGACCCGAGCTATGTCATGCCTACGATCGGCGGTCGATCGGGCCTGGTTTTGTTCCCGGCCTCTATTGTTGCGGTCGAGCCAAGACTGGTACCCGTCCCGTCTAGCAGGGGAGTACCCTCTAGATCCGTAGATGGATCTTGTGTGGCCTGCTCTATAATCCAGGTCCTGTCGTAAGTCATACCTGTCCTCAGGCTCTGCTGGCTCTTTTCTTCTCCTGCTGGGTACCGCAGGTCTGTACTCGGCCTCGCCGGCCGTCCTATCCTGTCCTTGGGGAGGGCGGTCTGGCTGGTCATACGGAGTATGCCTGGGAGACGATGTTTCAAGGACCTCGTCATCGAACTGCGGCAGCAGCCGCCGGCGTGGGTAGCTCTTGGGTTGGTCCGGTAGATTGGTACCGTACCCTTCTTCGGCTGCCAAGACCCTCGTCCATCTATCATTGAGGGTGTCTTGTTCGGCTTTGAGCTGCTGTTGTTTTGCCTTCAGGCTTTGGGCGGTGGCCAAAAGTTGCCGCCTAAACCATTCCTGATCCGCAGGGTTTTTGGGGACGGTGAAGTCTTCGGCTTCCAGGCTGTCCTCCTCCTCGACAGGGGGAAGGTAGTTGTCGTCCTCGGAATCATTAAGATCGTCGGTGTCATGCCGATCTTCGGGCCATTCCTAGTCCTCCAGTGGCTGTTCGGGGTCTTCAGGGTCGCCGAGTTCTTCTGGGGTGTCGTTTTCCCCGGTGCCTGCAATGGCTTCCCTTCCCTTGTTTGCCTTAGATCGTTTGCGCTGTTTCCGGCGCCTTGACGGCTCCTCACCGGATTTATCGCCATTCTTCTTAGGGGTGCGATCACCCTTATCGTCGGGGGTGTCTACCATGTAGACGTTGTAGGTGGAGGTGGCAGTCCATCGCCCAGTGTTGACAGGGGCGAGGGCGCCGTCCTCTTCATCCATGTCTTCTGCCTCCTCGAAGGCGTAGTCCAGCATATCGGTTAAGTCTTCGATAGTGGCTACCAAGTGGGTGGTGGGTGGGTCAAAAAATTCCCCATGACCCGCCTTCAGACAGATCTGAGCATGGGTCAAGGTCGGGTCGTCCGTGATTTTTATTGATTGGATCCGATCTAGCGCCTCGTTGAGCGTCGAGAGCTCGACCGGATCGATCTGCCTAGGACTATCGGAGTTAACCTCCAAAGTGTCCGTACAAAGAGTGTGTTCGGCAGGGGCCGACCCCTGGCCCTCAGGTACTGTAACCGGATCCGGACTAAGAGCCGGCTCATCGACAGGGATAGATCTGCAGGCGGAGTCGAGAAGGAGATCCGAAGTTAAGGCTTCGAAGACTTCGGGCTCGCCAGATGAGATCGCGAGCCCAGCGAATGAAAGATAGCCCCGGGAGTCTACGGAGAACTCTAGGTTCCCGAATCAGATCTCTTGATCGGGGGCTAGACTCCCGATCCGACCAGGGTGGCCGGTCGGGTCGGAGTGCAGCACGATGCTGCCGAAAGCGAAAATCTGTCCAGGGGCGAAAGAGTCCCCGTTACGGACTTCATCGCTAATGATTAGGCGAGCCATCAATCCCTCTTGTCATCCCACAGCGGAACTCTCAATGAAAGCATCAATGTCGGTGTCAAAACTGGCGGATCTCGGGTAGGGGGTCCCGAGCTATGAGTTTAGGATCGATGGGTAACAAGGGACGAAGGAGACGATGTTTACCCAGGTTCGGGCCATCCTATGGAGGTAAAACCTTACGTCCTGCTTGGTTGTATTGATGTGTATGAAGATTACAGAGTCGATCTACCTCGAGATCAAGTAGCCAAAACCCTAGATGAGCTTGTCTTCCCTCTACGATCTAAACCCCCCGGTTTATATAGACACCGGGGGTACCTAGGGTTTACACATGATAAGTCTCCAGCCGGAAGTAAAGACGTTGATCCCCTCATCTTGACTTGGAGTGCACGCCGCGTCTTCGGAGGTTTCCTTCTAGAATACGGGGTCATCGCATATCCCGGCCCTTCCTGCGATAATCAGAGAGCGGCCCACCAAGCCGTCCTATAAGAGATAGGCGGCGGCCCGAGGACCCCTTAGTCCAGGACTCCCTCAGTGACCGAAGGTTGTGCAGAGTCCCGAATGAGATCCCAGATGTGACGAGGAACTCCGAAATAGTCCGGAGGTGAAGATTGATATATAGGATGAAGAGCATCGGAGTTCGGAAGTGTTCCGGGGCATACCGGGGGTTCGACGGAGTACCGAAAGGTGTTTCAGGGGGCACCGGCAAGTGTTGGGGGCCTCATGGGCCAAGGAGAGGGGCGCACCAGCCCACTGGGGGCTGGGCGCCGTGCCAAACCCTAGCCCACTCGGCTGGGTGGGGGCCACACCCCCTAGGGCCACCGGCCACCCCAAACTTGGGAGACAAGGCGCCTAGGAGGGGGGCCACCCAACCCTAGCCGCACCCCCCCTCTTGCTGCCGGCCCCTAGGGGGAAACCCTAGGGCGCCCTCCCCTCCTCCCTTCCCCCTATATATAGAGAGAGAGGGCAGCCGCACCACATCGTGCTATGGCGCAGCCACTCCTCTTCCTCGTAGTTCTTCTCCTCCTCATATCGCGCGGCGAAGCCTTGCTGAGCTGTCACCACCACCACCTCACCACGCCGTCGTGCTGCTGGAGGACTCGGGCTACTACTTCACCATCGCTCGCTGGATCGAGGAGGTGAAGGCGTCATCAAGCCGTACGTGTGTTGAACACGGAGGTGCCGTCCGTTCGGCACTTGATCGGGAGTTTGCGGGACGGCTTGCAATTTGGATCGCGAAGACGTTCGACTACATCAACCACGTTTCTTAACGCTTCCGCTTAGCGATCTACAAGGGTATGTAGATGCAATTTCTCCTCTCGTAGATGGTCATCTCCTAGATTGATCTTGGTGAAGCGTAGGAAAATTTTTGTTTCCCATGCAACATTCCCCAACAGTGGTATCAGAGCTAGGTCTATGCGTAGATGACATCACGAGTAGAATACAAAGGAGTTTGTGGGCGTTGATATTCATATTGCTTCCCTCCTTAGTATTTTCTTGATTCAATGGTATTCTGGGATGAAGCGGCTCGGACCAACCTTACTCGTCCACGTACGAGAGACCGGTTCCATCGACTGACATGTAACTTTGTTGCATAAGATGGCTGGCGGGTGTCTGTGTCTCCCACCTTAGTTGAATCGGATTTGACAAAGGCGGTCCTTGTAGAAGGCAGAATAGCAATTCGTATATCACCGTTGTGGTTTTGCATAGGTAAGAATCGTTCTTGCTAGATACCCATAACAGCCACGTAAAACATGCAACAACAAATTAGAGGACGTCTAACTTGTTTTTGCAGGGTACTTTGTGGTATGATATGGCCAAAAACATGATGTGATATATGTGATGTATGAGATGATCATGTTTTGTAATAGTTTATATCGACTTGCATGTCGATGAGTACGGCAACCGGCAGGAGCCATAGGGTTGTCTTTAATTAATTTGTGTCATTTGCTTTACTTTATCGCTATGAGTTAGCAATAGTTGTAGAAGCAATAGTTGGCGCGACAACCTCATGGCGACACGTTGATGGAGATCAAGATGATGGAGATCATGGTGTCATGCCGGTGACGATGGAGATCATGCCGGTGCTTTGGAGATGGAGATCAAAAGCACAAGTTCATGGCCATATCATGTCACTTATGATTTGCATGTGATGTTAATCCTTTTATGCATCTTATTATGCTTAGGACGACGGTAGCATTACAAGGTGATACCTCACTAAAATTTCAAGATAAAATTGTGTTCTCCCCGAGTGTGCACCGTTGACAAAGTTCGTCGTTTTGAAGCACCACGTGATGATCGGGTGTGATAGACTCTACGTTCACATACAATGGCGGCAAGCCAGTGTTGCACATGCGGAACACTCGGGTTAAACTTGACGAGCCTAACTTATACATACATGGCCTCGTAACACAAGAGACCAAAAGGTCGAACATGAGTCATATAGTAGATATGATCAACATGGTGATGTTCACCATTGAAACCACTTCATCTCACGTGATGATCAGACTTGGGTTGGTGAATTTGGATCATGTAGCACTCGGATGACCGGAGGGATGTCAATTTGAGTGGGAGTTTTTTAAGTAATATGATTAACTAAACTCATTATCTTGAACCATAGTCTAAGTAATCTTTGCAAAAAATTATGTTGTAGATCAATGGCTCGCGCAGTAGCTCCCCTGAATTTCAATGCGTTCCTAGAGAAAGCCAAGCTGATAGATGATGGAAGTAACTTTGTAGACTTGGCCCGTAATTTGAGGATTATCCTCACAGCTTCCCAAAAGGCTTATGTCCTTGATGCACCGCTCGGTGTGCCACCCGATCTAGTATCGTCTGCAGACGTTGCAAACGCCTAGCAGGCACGTTCTGCTGACTACTCAATAGTTCAGTGTGCAATGTTTTATGGCTTAGAACCAGGACTTCAAAGACGTTTTAAAAGTCATGGAGCATATGAGATGTTCCAGGAGTTGAAGTTTATTTTTGAGAAAAATGTCGGGTCGAGAGGTATTAGACCTCCGATAAGTTATATGCTTGCAAGATGGAGGAGAACGGGTCTACCAGTGAGCACATACTCAGAATGTCTGGGTATTCCAACCGTCTGGCTGAGTTGGAAATTACTCTCCCGCCAGAGACGATCACTGACAGAGTTCTTCAATCACTGCCACCTAGCTAAAAGAGCTTTGTGTTGAACTATAACATGCAAGGGATGAACAAATCAGTCGTCGAGCTATTTGCGATGCTAAAAGTCGCTGAGTCAGAAATCCAGAAGGAGCATCAAGTGTTGATGGTCAATAAAACCACTAGTTTCAAGAAGAATGGCAAGGGCAAGAAGGGTAACTCCAAGAAGAGTGGCAAAGCAGTTGCCCCTCCCATGAAGAAACTCAAGGCTGGACCCAAGCCAGAAACTGAGTGCTTTCATTGCAAGGGTACTGGCCACTGGAAGCGGAATTGCCACAAGTATCTGGCCAACAAGAAGACGGCCAACACCAAACAAGGTATATATGATATACAAGTTATTGATGTGTACCTTACCAACTCTCGTTGTAGTGCCTGGGTATTTGATACCGGTTCGGTTGCTCACATTTGCAACTCAAAGCAGGAACTATGGGATAGACGGAGGCTGGCAAAGGACGAAGTGACGATGCGCGTGGGAAATGGTTCCAAGGTTGATGTGATCCCCGTAGGCACGCTCGCTCTTCGATTACCATCGGGATTAGTGATGAACCTGAATAATTGTTATTTAGTGCCTGCGTTGAGCATGAACATTATATCTGGATCTTGTTTAATGCGAGACAGTTACTCATTTAAATCAGAGAATAATGGTTGTTCTATTTATATGGGTAATATCTTTTATGGTCATGCACCCAATGTGAGGGGTTTATTCTTATTGAATCTCGATAGTGATGATACACAAGTTCATAACATTGATGCGAAAAGATGTAGAGTTGATAATGATAGTACCGCTTTCTTGTGGCACTGCCACTTAGGTCATATTGGTGTAAAACGCATGAAGAAGCTCCATGCTGATGGACTTTTGGAGTCACTTGATTTTGAATCACTTGACACATGTGAACCATGCCTCATGGGCAAGATGACTAAGACCCCATTCTCTGGAACAATGGAACGGGCAAGTGACTTGTTGGAAATCATACATACTGATGTGTGCGGTCCGATGAGAATTGAGGCGCGGTGGATATCGTTACTTTCTCACCTTCACCGATGACTTAAGTAGATATGGGTATATTTACTTAATGAAACACAAGTCTGAAATGTTTGAAAAGTTCAAGCAATTTTAGAGTGAAGTTGAGAATCATCGTAACAAGAAGATTAAATTCCTACGATCTGATCGAGGAGGAGAATATCTGAGTTATGAGTTTGGCAATCACTTAAGACAATGTGGAATTGTTTCGTAGTTGATGCCACCTGGAACACCACAGCATAATGGTGTGTCCGAACGTCGTAATCGAACCTTATTGGATATGGCGCGTTCTATGATGTCTCTTGCCGATTTGCAACTATCGTTTTGGGGTTATGCATTAGAGACAACTACATTCACTTTAAATAGGGCACCATCTAAGTCCGTTGAGACGATGTCGTATGAACTGTGGTTTGGTAGGAAACCAAAGTTGTCATTTCTTAAAGTTTGGGGATGCGATGCTTATGTCAAAAGGCTTCAGCCAGAAAAGCTCGAACCCAAAGGGGACAAATGCGTATTCATAGGATACCCGAAAGAAACGGTTGGGTACACCTTCTATCTCGGATCCGAAGGCAAAGTGTTTGTCGCTAAGAACGGATCGTTTCTTGAGAAAGAGTTTCTCTCAAAAGAATTGAGTGGGAGGAAGATAGAACTTGATGAGGTTGTTGAACATTTACTTCAACCAGAGAGTAGCGCAGCGCAGAAAGATGTTTCTGTGGAGCCTACATCAGTTGAAGAGGAAGCTAATGAATGTGATCATGAAGCTTCGGATCAAGTTACTATCGAACCTCGTAGGTCGACAAGTACACGTACTGCTCCTGAATCGTATGGTAACCCTGTCTTAGAGGTCATGTTAATAGACAACGATGAACCTACGAGCTATGGAGAAGTGGTGGTGGGCTCGGATTCCGACAAATGGTTAGAGGCCATGAAATCCGAGATAGGATCCATGTATGAAAACAAAGTGTGGACTTTGGAAGTATTACCAGAAATGCGAAAGGCCATTCAGAATAAATGGATCTTTAAGAAGAAGACGGAAGCGGACGGTAATGTCACCGTCTATAAAGCTCGCCTTGTGGCAAAGGGTTTTTCACAAGTTCAAGGAGTTGACTACGATGAGACTTTCTCACCCGTAGCGATGCTTAAGTCCATCAGAATCATGTTAGCAATAGCTGCATTTTTCGATTATGAAATTTGGCAGATGGATGTCAAAACAGCGCTCCTTAACGGTTTCCTTAAGGAAGAGTTGTATATGATGCAACCAGAAGGTTTTGTCGATCCAGAGAATGCTGACAAAGTTTGCAAGCTCCAGCGATCCATTTATGGGCTGGTGCAAGCATCTCGGAGTTGGAATATTCGCTTTGATGAGGTGATCAAAGCGTTTGGGTTTATACAAGTTTACGGCGAAGCTTGTTTTTACAAGAAAGTGAGTGGGAGCTCTATAGCGTTTCTAATATTATATCTGGATGACATATTGCTTATTGGAAACGATGTAGAATTTTTGGAAAGCATGAAGGAATATTTGAACGAGAGTTTTTCAATGAAGGACCTAGGAGAAGCTGCTTTCATATTAGGCATCAAGATCTATAGAGATAGATCAAGACGCTTAATAGGACTTTCACAGAGCACATACCTTGATAAAGTTTTGAAGAAGTTCAAAATGGATTAGTCCAAGAAGGGGTTCTTGCCTGTATTACAAGGTGTGAAGTTGAGTAAGACTCAACGCCCAGTGACTGCAGAGGATAGAGAAAAGATGAGTGTCATCCCCTATGCTTCTACCATAGGCTCTATGATGTATGCAATGTTGTGCACAAGACCAGATGTCAGCCATGCCATAAGTATGTCCGGAAAGTTTCAAAGTGATCCAGGAGTGGAACACTAGACGGCGGTCAAGAATATCCTTAAGTACCTGAAAAGGACTAAGGAAATGTTTCTCGTTTATGGAGGTGATCAAGAACTCATCGCAAAGGGTTACATCGATGCAAGCTTTGACACTGATCCGGATGACTCTAAGTCTCAAACCGGATACGTATTTATTCTCAATGGAGGAGCGGTAAGCTGGTGCAGTTCCAAGCAAAGCGTGGTAGCCGATTCTACATGTGAAGCGGAGTACATACTGCCTCGGAGGCGGCAAAGGAAGGTGTCTGGATGAAGCAGTTCATGACAGATCTTGGAGTTGTGCCCAGTGCACTGGACCCAATGACTCTGTTCTGTGACAACACTGGTGCCATTGCTCTAGCCAAGGAACCAAGGTTTCAGAAGAGGACAAGACACATAAAGCGACGCTTCAATTCTATCCACGATTACATCAAAGAGGAGGACATAAATATTTGCAAAGTGCACACAGATCTGAATGTCGCAGACCCATTGACTAAGCCTCTTCCATGAGCAAAACATGATAAACACCAGAACTGTGTGGGTGTTAGATTCATTACAATGTAAATCACATGGTGATGTGAGCAAGATTATTGACTCTAGTGCAAGTGGGAGACTGTTGGAAATATGCCCTAGAGGCAATAATAAAGTGATTATTATTATATTTCCTTGTTCATGATAATCATTTATTGTCCATGCTATAATTGTATTTGTTGGAAACTCAAATACATGTGTGGATATATAGACAACATAGTGTCCCTAGTGAGCCTCTATAGGACTAGCTCGTTAATCAAAGATGGTCAAGGTTTCCTGGCCATAGACATGAGTTGTCATTTGATAACGGGATCACGTCATTAGGAGAATGATGTGACGGACAAGACCCAAAATATGAACGTAGCATATGATCGTATCAGTTTATTGATATTGTTTTCTGCATGTCAAGTATCTATTCCTATGACCATCAGATCATGCAACTCACTGACACCGGAGGAGTACCTTGTGTGTATCAAACGTCGTAACGTAACTGGGTGACTATAAAGATGATCTACAGGTATCTCCGAGGGTGTCTGTTGTGTTGGCATGGATCAAGATTGGGATTTGTTACTCCGTGTGACGGAGAGGAATCTCATGGTCCACTCGGTAATAGAACATCATAATGAGTTTGCAAGCAAAGTGACTAAAGAGTTAGCCACGGGATCTTGTATTATGGAACGAGTAAAGAGACTTGCCGGTAACGAGATTGAACTAGGTATTGTGATACCGACGATCAAATCTCGGGCAAGTAACATATCGATGAACAAAGGGAACTACGTACGGGATTGACTGAATCCTTGACATCGAGGTTCGACCGATAAAAATCTTCGTAGAATATTTAGGAACCAATATGGGCATCCAGGTCCCACTATTGGTGACTGGACATAGAGGTGTCTCGGTCATGTCTGCATAGTTCTCGAACCCACAGGGTCTACACACTTAACGTTTGGTGACGGTATAAGTATAATCGAGTTATTATGTTTGTGACCGAAGGTTGTTCGGAGTCTCGGATGAGATCCCGGACATGACGAGGAACTCTGGAATAGTCCGACAGTGAAGATTGATATATAGGATGAAGAGCATCGGAGTCCGGGAGTGTTCCGGGGCATACCGGGGTTTCGACGGAGTACCGAAAGGGGTTTCGCGGGGCCCCGGCACGTGTTGGGGGCCTCATGGGCCAAGGAGAGGGGCGCACCAGCCCACTGGGGCTGGGTGTAACAGCCCAAGTGCATCCTTGCCATCTTGTAATATTCCATGTGGACCTTCATGTTGTGCCCTTGTGTTGAGTAATATAATTTTTGCTTCATATCATTCCTCATGCATCATGGCATCATAATCATCATGTCATCATTCATGTTTTGCCTCATGCTATCTTACGTGGTGATGTTGTAATGAGTGTGTGGTGTGGTATGAGTGCTTGCAACCTAGTGATACTCTTTGTGATATCCCTCTCCTCAACCTTCTATTAAAAACTATGCCACCTCTCTCTCTTTTCAAATTAATGCAACATGTGATTTTTGACTTGCTTCTTAATTCCAATAAAAATGTTGCACTTCTTCAATATATTCTGTTTAGGATTATTGAGTAGCTCTAAGCCTTGTTTTATACATTTTCATTTTTTTAATTATTTGCAAACAGGTTCCAATTAAAAAATAAGTGAATTATTTAATTGCCCAAAAAATGCCCAATCCATTTTTTATAAATAGAGCATATTTCTGTGAGTTCAAAAGTATTTTTATTTTTCTCCCAAACATCTCTCCCTTTTCTCTGTGTTTCTTTTGTTTTTCTCTAGTTAAATAAAAGGAAAACGATTTATCTGAGAGGGAGAGACTGAGCAGAGCCCGGTTGGGCCTTGCCTCCCCGCAAGGGCCCAACTAGCGCTTCCCCGCAGCCCAGCCGACCTCAAGCGACGCGTTCGTCATTCAGCTGTACGACAGCACATCCACCGGTGCCACGTCGTCTTCAGCGTCGATTTGACGGCCGGAGAACCTTCCTTGAGCCTATAAATCATGTCCAAACCCTACCCCGGCCTCTCCTCTATCCATTCCTCCATCCTCCTTCCTTCCTCGCCACCGGTAAGTCTCTCCCGTCGCCGCGTCATCGCTGTGCTCGCCATGCTCCGGCCGAGCTTCAGCTCGTGCTCGGGGTAGCACTCCTGTATCGACTTCTCCCTCCCCGGCAGCGTGGATCGACACCCTGGAGTTCCTTCCGTCTCCTACATCTACGCACGCGACGCCAGCAAGCCCGGAGCTCCCTCATCGTCGCCATCTTCTTTCCTGCGTTCGGATCCGAGCCGCACCGGAATTCCGTCAAACCTCAGGTCGTCTCTGGCTCGTCCCTGACCTCTTCGTCGTGTCCTAGGTAAACTAGGTATACCCCTCTCCCTACCTACCCAAAACCCTCGCCCTCTAGTGCCCCGTACGCGTAGATCCGTTTGTGCCAAGATCGCGTTCTTGTTGCTCTGGTCAAGCTTGCGTCTTTGTGGTTGTTGGTTGAGTGTGTTGTAGATCCGTCATGTCCATGCCTCCCCGCCACATGAATGTGTTGCTGCATACCTCACGCACGCCCGCATCTGCCAGCCCAGCTCGCTGAGCTCTCGGCTACGAGTTGCCTGCCTGTCGTCGCTTCTCTGTGACCGGAGAAGCTCGACCCCGCCTTGCCTCGCTTCCCCCCCCCCCCCCGCGGCAACCCCGGGAACGGGACCCCCTAGGTATCCCGCACCCCCACCGGCAACCCTTGGTCACCGCCATCGCCGCCCCGCTCCCTGGTGACGAGCTCTTCTCCGCTGCCTGGAGGTAGAAGAAAACCATCGCCCCTGGCCTGTTCAATAGGAGTCAGCCCCCCATTAGATCGAATGCCCCCTCCTAGCCCAGCAGTCGAACCCCCACGCCGACACCCAGGATACCCGGGTTCGAATCCGACCGACTCCCTTTTTCCATTTTTTAGCCAGCCACTGACAGTGGGCCCATGGCCCACATGTCATACCCACAGGGTCCCTGGCTCACTGCCACGTAAGCCCCCTTTTTTTACATTTTTGTTTTTATTGTTTATGTGATTTTCTGTGAATATTTCCTTTTTAAGGAAATATTCCAGTTTTGTCTTTTTCCTAATCTGTCTAATTCCTAGGACATGCCAAATCTGGCATATGAATGGCTATAAGTGAATAAGTGATTTTGTGAACGCCATATTGTGAGTTTTGTCAACAGCAAGATAGGCAAGTGATATATGATTTTGGGGTAGGAAAATTCAGTGAATCCAATGGTGTGGTTGGTTTTGTCATTTGGACATGTTTGCAGAAATTTTATTTTGTGATATTGTGCCATATTGTCGTTTTCACATGAATTAGTCCTTGCAATATATGATAAACTTGTCAACATGAAATATGCTCATTTGTGTATGTGCTAGCCCCTAGTATTTTTGCATGCCATGATAGATCATTATATGTGTGGCATTCTTGATGTCAACATGCCACTAAAATTCTGTTTTCACATGCCCAAATATTTCGAAGTGTTGAAAACTGTTATTTTGTTGCCATGTTACCTAGATGATTCCCATGTATATGTTGCTCCTTTGGAGTTGGCACAATGGTATGCATTGTTGTGCTTGTCATCCTCTGTAGATGTGTGCCAAGATCTTGTGGATTAAGCTGTTGCATCATATATAAAACTTGCTGCCAACATGCTATTCTGTTAACAAGTGCCATGTTTACCTCTTGTAAATTTCACTAAGTCTGTGAATCTGCTATTTTCAATATGTCACATTGTGAGGATGGTAGCCATTGATACATGCATATTTTGATGTTGCCATAAAGTAATTAATTGAAGTACATGTTTCCCTCTACCACCCTGTTAATTTTGATGCAATGAAAGTTCATGTAGCATATATGAAAGTTGCTGTCAAAATGCTATCATGTTAACTCAGATTATGTAAAACTGGAATTTTCACCAAGTCCCTAAAAATTGTTTCAACATGCCATCTTGTGACCTTCATTGCCATTGACCCATGCTTCCTTTCATGTTGCTGTAGATAGTTGAATTGTTGTGCATTCTGTATACTTCATGCCCATGCCTTGGTTGTGATTTAAAACTTGCCGTTGCTCTGGATATGTGTGTTACAAGATGACATGTTGCTGTTTGTGGACAGATTGTGTGATTCAATGTTTTGCGACTTGTGGGAGCTATACTCCATTGTTTTGCTTGTTCTTTAGCTCTATTCTTGCTATATTTTCATTTCCAATCTAGTGGCATCCTTGGAATACCAAGGAATAGCCCATGGCCTCCCTCATCTTTGTTTTTGTCTCTGTTAACGTCCGTTCCTTGCCGTGAGTGTACCGTGAGCTACGTTACTCCGTTTGCAACATTCTACATATGCATTTGCATCGTTTTTGCATGAAGCGTTCATATTTGCCATGATCATGCATGTTCAAATAACTAATATTGAGGTTCTGTCCAGAATACTAATGAACTTAATAATGGCATGAGAAACATGTCTAGCATAGGGTTGCCATGTTAAACAAATTTCCAAGTTGCCAGATAACCGAGGGCCCGGCTTTCCGAAAGATTTAACCCTGCATGTCGTGTCGTCTCTGTGTTTGTTTTGTTTTTCTCTAGTTAAATAAAAGGACCCACATGGCGTGTCGTCTCCGGCTCGTCCCCGACCTCCTCGTCGTGTCCTAGGTAAACTAGGTATAGCCCTCTCCCTGCCTACCCAAAACCCTCTAGCTCTAGTGCCCCGTACGCATAGATCCGTCCGTGCAAAGATCGCGTTCTCGGTGCTCCGGTCAAGCTTGTGTCTTTGTGGTTGTTGGTTGAGTGTGTTGTAGATCCGTCGTGTCCATGCCTCGCCGCCGCATGAATGTGTTGCTGCATACCTCACGCACGCCCGCATCTGCCAGTCCAGCTCGCTGAGCTCTCGGCTATGAGCTGCCTGTCGTGGTTGCTTCTCTGTGACCGAAGAAGCTCGACCCCGCCTTGCCTCGCTTCCCCCCCACGGCAGCCCCGGGAACGGGACCCCCTAGGGATCCCGCACCCCCGTCGGCAACCCTTGGTCGCTGCCATCGCCGTCCCGCTTGCCGGCGACGAGCTCTTCTCCGTTGTCTGGAGGTAGAAGAAAACCATCGACCCTGGCTTGTTCAATAGGTGTCAGTGCCCCCATTAGATCGAATGCCCCCTCCTAGCCCAGCGGTCGAACCCCCACGCCAGCACCCAGGAGACCCGGGTTTGAATCCGGTCGGCTCCCTTTTTCCATTTTTTAGCCAGCCACTCACAGTGGGCCCATGGCCCACATGTCATACCCACAGGGTCCCTGGCTCACTGCCAAGTAAGCCCCCCTTTTTTTCCATTTTTGTTTTTATTGTTTCTTTGATTTTCTGTGAATATTTCCTTTTAAGGAAATATTCCATATTGTGAGTTTATTTGGCAGTGAGCCAGGCCCTGAAAACTGTTTCAACATGCCATCTTGTGAGCTTCATTGCCATTGATCCATGCTTCTTTTCATGTTGCTGTAGATAGGTGAATTGTTGTGCATGTTGTATACTTCATGCCCATGCCTTGGTTGTGATTTAAAACTTGTTGTAGCTCTGGATATGTGTGTTACAAGATGACATGTTGTTGTTCTTTAGCTCGATTCTTGCTAGATTTTCATTTCCAATCCAGTGGCATGCTTGGAATACCAAGGAATAGCCCATGGCCTCCATCATCTTTGTTTTTGTCTCCGTTAACGTTCGTACCTTGTCGTGAGTGTACCGTGAGCTACGTTACTCCGTTTGCAACGTTCTACATATGCATTTGCATCGTTTTTGCATGAAGCATTCATATTTGCCATGATCACGCATGTTCAAATAACTAATATTGAGGTTCTGTCCAGAATACTAAAGAACTTAATAATTGCATGAGAAACATGTCTAGCATAGGGTTGCCATGTTAAATACTTCAACTTGGTCATGCATCATCTTGTTTGCGCATTGCACTTTGCTTGTATGTTTATTTGGTGCTGTTTCTCTTGGGTAGACGCGAGTGTCGAGCCTAAGTACGAGGATCCTGGAGAGTACAACTACGAGGACCCAACTCTTTGTCCCCCTGAAGACCCAACAGGCAAGATGATCATACCCGGATCCGACACTATTTTTGCTATGCTAGATGTCTCGCTTCTACCGTTTTGTTTCGTTACCTACCACTTAAAATGTCAGCCTCCTAAATTGCCATGAAAGCCTCTAACCCCTCCACTTCCTAGCAAAACATTGATTGGCTATGTTACCGCTGCTCAGCCCTTATCTTATAGCGTTGCTAGTTGCAGGTGCAAATTGTTCCATGTGCTAACATGGATATTGGGAGCTATCACCTTATTTACAGTTATTTAAATTAATGCACATGTATATCTGGCAACGGTGGAAGGCTTGGCATTTTGCCCGGTGTTTTGTTCCACTTTTGCCGCACTAGTTCCGAGTACCAGTGTAATGTTCCATATTTTGTGCTCCTAACATGCTCGGGGTTGTTAGGGGGGACCCCCTTAACCATTCGTTTTAGATTAAAACTTGTCTGGCAAGACCCAATTTTGGTACTACATTTGCTAAACAACTTAATAAAATTGCGTAGGGCATAGCTACCCCATGGATAATTAATCAACCCCCAGGCCAGTGCTCCTCATGAGTGTTGGTCCAACCTAGAGCACTGTGCGGGGCCACCCCAGAGCAACTTGGGTGATTTCTATCAGGCCACCATACGCGTCGCTTATCCGTCCTGTCCTGAGAACGAGATGCGCGGCTCCTATCGGGTTCGTTGACACGTCGGGCGGTCTTCCTGGACTTGTTTTACCTTTCTCGAATGTCTTGCGCGAGGAATTCCGAGGATACTTTGGGCTATCTCAAGGTTGAGGTTTTCCAACGGAATTTCCTAGGAGGCCACGGGATCCATTGTCGAGGTTATTCCCGCGGCGTGTGGTTAGTTTGTGATGGATGAGTTGGACCACCCCTGCAGGGTTAAATCTTTCGGAAAGCCGTGCCCGCGGTTATCTGGCAACTTGGAAATTTGTTTAACACCCGGTTATAATAAACTTAAAGTAAACTCAAATAAAATACACCAACTGTGTGCATAACCGTGACCGTCTCCGCTCGTGAACATGAACCGAGAGAGAACACGGTGGGGTTATGTTTGACGTAAGTAGGTGTTTAGGATCACTTAGTGACCATGCTAGTTCACTACCATTATGCGTAGGCCACCATATTTTGCATTCATGTTCTCGTAGGTTAGCCACCAAATACATGCTTAGTGCTTGCTGCAGCCTGACCACTTAACCCTTCCCCACATATTGGCTTACATAGTTTCGGTACAGGGTTATGAGATTGTTGAGTCCCTGTGGCTCACAGATTACAACAATACAGGTACAGGTGTTGACGAGTACGTGCCAGATGATGTGTCTCAGCTCCAGTGGGAGTATGATGTAGAACATAGGCGTATGTACGTTACGTATTCTGATGAGTAGGGAGCTTCGTGGTGGTGATCCTGGGATAGCAAGACAATTTTCATTGCTTCTTTTATCGTTTGATTTCGTCCGTAGCCGGACCTTGTCTTCTGGATGAATGTATGAATAATTGTGTGGACTTGTAAGATAGCTTGTGGCGAGTGTAAGCCAACTCATATACTCATCTCTTCCTACATGTATGTAATGTTTACTTGTACTTGTGAAATGACTAGATGCGCTCCTATCCCCGTTGAGGCCCTCGTGCCTTAATAGGGATAGGACCGCATCTTGGGCGTTACAAGTTGGTAATCAGAGCCATACCGACCATAGGAGCCCCTTGCTTGATCGAACTTGGCCGAGTCGAGTCTAGTGAAAAACTATTTTGAGTCTAGTTATATCGGAGAGTAGGATTATTTTACTCCTCTTCTATACTCTGGTGAGGAATTACGACTTAGGAATTTTAATTCTACTCCTCTTCTCGCTCAAAATTTTTTTAGGATCACGCAAGTATTTTGGAGCCTCTATGATACCGATGTGACGGGAATGCTGTTCTTGGTGCCTCCCGTACGTATGGATTGGACCCGGGGAGTAGAGCTCCAGGGGATTCTTGACACATCATTATCGTTCACTTTCCTTAGTACTTAAGAACGCAGATGTTCGAAATTGCTTCAATACTATTCGTGGTGCGAAGAGTGTGGCGGCACCCAGTACTGGGGAGCGGGATCACATGTACTGCCATCTTTAGTATCGTTGTGATTACGAGGGTCAGAGGTAGATGAGTTTCCGAGACCTTTGGTTGTGTGTTGAGGGATGTGATACACAGGAGAGTAATATTACTGCTAGGAGTTGAGTGATGGATAAAAACTCCGTGTATCCGTGTACCCGATTGCATAACCAAGATTTCGAAAGTTCCTAGGTGGGATTTCCAGTAGTTTCCTAGGAACATCTTCCGACAGATGTATGATGATTTATACATTTGTTCCGAGCAACCTTAGCTCAATACTTGTCGTGTTATTTCAAGTGGCTTCATGATCTAATGGTGTTATCACGATCCTGCAGAAAGCGTTCTTACTATTTGCAGTTTGAATGCAATTGATGATATTCGTTGCAAATTTCTATCAAGCCATTTGATTCAGCTTATTTCAATCATCCTTGTCAATGGTGTGCTGATTTTCTTGTCCATCTTCAGGATGGCTCCAGCAACTCGTGGGAATCAGGGTCGTGATGGAGAGCAGTCTGATCCTCCACCACCCCCACCTCCACCTCCAGAAGCTTGGCAAGCTGTGATGGCCGCAACCAATGCCAACACTCAGATGTTGCTCAGGTTGCTGCAGGAAAGGGAGCAGGGACACCAAGGTCATTAAGGGAATTTTCATAATCAGCCGCAGTTTGCAACTCTGAACCAGTTCCTCGCAAATCAACCCAAGTCCTTCACTTGTTGTGATCAGCCTCTCGATGCAGACGATTGGCTCCGTGACATGAACAAGCATTTTGAGTGCAGCAATGTCAGGCCAGATGACTATGTCAAGTTCGCGACTTTTCAGCTCAAGGGTCAGGCAGCAGATTTGTGGCAGCAGTACAAGGATTCCAGAGGTGGCCGTGCAGTCTCTTGGGATGATTTCTGCCATGACTTCAGAGCCTATCATATCCCGGCGAGCTTTGTCGAGGGTATGCGTGAGAAGTTCAGGAACCTGAAGCAGGGGAGTATGTCTGTCTATCAGTACAACTCTGAGTTTCAGAATCTGGCCCGCTATGCTAAGCAAGATGTTCCTGATGAGAAGTCCAAGATTTATCAGTTCAGAGGTGGCCTCATAGAAGATCTTCAGCTTGCTCTCGTCCTTCATGAGCCTCTTGTGTTTGATCGGTTCTACAACTTGGCTCTAAAGTTCGAGGCAGTTCAGCTCAAGCTTGAGAATTCCAAGCAAGTTCCGGCAAAGCTCCTTTCGAGATTCTCTACGGCAGAAAGTGCCGCACCCCGCTCAATTGGTCTGAAACAGGTGAGCGTCAAATCCTTGGTAATGACATGATCACTGAAGCAGAAGAAATGTGCCGTCTCATTCGTGAAAATCTTAAGGCAGCTCAATCTCGCCAGAAGAGCTATTATGATAGCAAGCATCGTGACATGACCTTCCAGATCGATGATTTTGTCTATCTCAGAGTGTCTCCCATGAAGGGCACTCAACGCTTTGGCATCAAAGGAAAGCTTGCTCCATGCTTTGTGGGTCCTTTCAAGATTGTGGGCAAGAGGGGTGACCTTGCATACCAACTCGAGCTTCCTCCAAATTTCTCAAATGTGCATGATGTGTTTCACGTCTCTCAGCTCCGGAAGTGTTTCAAGACTGTCGAGCACACCGTTGATCTCCAAGACATTAATCTCCAAGCAGACCTATCCTATCATGAGCATCCAGTTGCTATCCTTGAAGAAACTGAGCATAAGACTCACAACAAGTCAATCAAGTTTCTAAAGGTGAAGTGGTCACATCACTTCGACAAAGAAGCCACTTGGGAACGAGAGGACCATCTCCGTTCTGAATTTCCCGAATTCTTCCGTTCCTAGATCTCGGGACGAGATCCTCATGTAGTGGGGGTGAGTTGTAACAGCCCAAGTGCATCCTTGCCATCTTGTAATATTCCATGTGGACCTTCATGTTGTGCCCTTGTGTTGAGTAATATAATTTTTGCTTCATATCATTCCTTATGCATCATGGCATCATAATCATCATGTCATCATTCATGTTTTGCCTCATGCTATCTTATGTGGTGATGTTGTTATGAGTGTGTGGTGTGGTATGAGTGCTTGCAACCTAGTGACACTCTTTGTGATATCCCTCTCCTCAACCTTCTATTAAAAACTATGCCACCTTTCTCTCTTTTCAAATAAATGCAACATGTGATTTTTGACTTGCTTCTTAATTCCAATAAAAATGTTGCACTTTTTTAATATATTTTGTTTAGGATTATTAAGTAGCTCTTAGCCTTGTTTTATACATTTTCTTTTTTTTTAATTCTTTGCAAACAGGTTCCAATTTAAAAAAATAAGTGAATTATTTAATTGCCCTAAAAATGCCCAATCCATTTTTTATAAATAGAGCATATTTCTGTGAGTTCAAAAGTATTTTTATTTCTCTCCCAAACATCTCTCTCTTTTCTCTGTGTTTGTTTTGTTTTTCTCTAGTTAAATAAAAGGAAAACGATTTATCTGAGAGGGAGAGACTGAGCAGAGCCCAGTTGGGCCTTGCCTCCCCGGAAGGGCCCAGCTAGCGCTTCCTCGCAACCCAGCCGGCCTCTAGCAACGCGTTCGTCGTTAAGCTGTACGGCAGCACATCCACCGGTGCCACGTCGTCTTCACCGTCGATTTGACGGCCGGAGAACCTTCCTTGAGCCTATAAATCATGTCCAAACCCTACCCCGGCCTCTCCTCTATCCATTCCTCCCTCCTCCTTCCTTCCTCGCCGCCGGTAAGTCCCTCCCGTCGCCGCGTCATCGTCGTGCTCGCCATGCTCCGGCTGAGCTTCAGCTCGTGCTCGGATTAGCTCTCCTACGTCAACTTCTCCCTACCCGGCAGCGTGGATCGACACACTGGAGTTCCTTCTGTCTCCTACATCTACGCACGCGACGCCAGAAAGCCCGGAGCTCCCACACCGTCGCCATCTTCGTCCCTCCATTCGAATCCGAGGCGCACCGAAATTCCGTCGAACCTCGCATCGTCTCCGGCTCGTCCCTGACCACCTCATCGTGTCCTAGGTAAACTAGGTATACCCCTCTCCCTGCCTACCCAAAACTCACGCGCTCTAGTGCCCCGTACGCGTCGATCCGTTCGTGCCAAGATCGCGTTCTCGGTGTTCCGGTCAAGCTTGCGTCTTTGTGGTTGTTGGTTGAGTCTGTTGTAGATCCGTCGTGTCCATGCTTCCCTGTCGCATGAATGTGTTGCTGCATACCTCACGCACGCCCGCATCTGCCAGCCCAGCTCGCTGAGCTCTTGGCTACGAGCTGCCTGCCGTCGTCGCTTCTCTGTGACCTGAGAAGCTCGACCCCGCCTTGCCTCGCTTCCCCCCCCCCCCACGGCAGCCCCGGGAACAGGGACCCCGCACCCCCGCCGGCAACCCTTGGTCACCGCGATCGTTGTCCTGCTCGCCGACGACGGGCTCTTCTCCGCTGTCTGGAGGTAGAAGAAAACCATCGCCCCTGGCCTGTTCAATAGGAGTCAGCCCCCCATTAGATCGAATGCCCCCTCCTAGCCCAGCGGTCGAACCCCCACGCCAGCACCCAGGAGGCCCAAGTTCGAATCCGGCCAGCTCCCTTTTTCCAATTTTTAGCTAGCCACTGACAGTGGGCCCATGGCCCACATGTCATACCCACAGCGTCCCTGGCTCACTACCAAGTAAGCCCCCTTTTTTTTACATTTTTGTTTTTATTGTTTCTGTGATTTTCTATGAATATTTCCTTTTAAGGAAATATTCCAGTTTTGTCTTTTTCCTAATCTGTCTAATTCCTAGGACATGTCAAATCTGGCATATGAATGGCTATAAGTGAATAAGTGATTTTGTGAATGCCATATTGTGAGTTTTATCAATAGAAAGATAGGCATGTGATATATGATTTTGGGGTAGGAAAATTCAGTGAATCCAATGGTGTGGTTGGTTTTGTCATTTGGACATGTTTGCAGAAATGTTATTTTGTGATATTGTGCCATATTGTCTTTTTCACATGAATTAGTCCTTGCAATATATGATAAACTTTTCAACATGAAATATGCTCATTTGTGTATGTGCTAGCCCCTGGTATTTTTGCATGCCATGATAGATCATTATGTGTGTGGCATTCTTGATGTCAACATGCCACTAGAATTCTGTTTTCACATGCCCAAATATTTCTAAGTGTTGAAAAATGTTATTTTGTTTCCATGTTACCTAGATGATTCCCATGTATATGTTGCTCCTTTGGAGTTGGCACAATGGTATGCATTGTTGTGCTTGTCATCCTCTGTAGATGTGTGCTAAGATCTTGTGGATTAAGTTATTACATCATATATAAAACTTGCTGCCAACATGCTAGTCTGTTAACAAGTGCCATGTTTACCTCTTGTGGGAGTACGATGAAGAACGTAGGCGTATGTACGTTACGTATCCTGATGAGTAGGGAGCTTCGTGGTGGTGATCCTCGGATAGCAAGACAGTTTTCATTGCTTCTTTTATCGTTTGATTTCGTCCGTAGCCGGACCCTGTCTTCTGGATGAATATATGAATAATTGTGTGGACTTGTAAGATAGCTTGTGGCGAGTGTAAGCCAACTCATATACTCATCTATTCCTACATGTATGCAATGTTTACTTGTACTTGCAAAATGACTAGATGCGCTTCTATCCCCGTCGAGGCCTTCGTGCCTTAATAGGGATAGGACCGCATCTTGGGCATTACACTGGGTGCCGCGCCAAACCCTAGCCCACCCGGCTGGGTGGGGGCCACACCCCTAGGGCCGCAGGCCACCCCAAACTTGGGAGGCAAGGCGCCTAGGGAGGGGGGCACCCAACCCTAGCCGCACCCCCTTGCCGCCGGCCCCTAGGGGGAAACCCTAGGGCGCCCACCCCTCCTCCCTTCCCCCCTATATATATAGAGAGAGAGGGCAACCGCACCACATCGTGCTACGGCGCTGCCCCTCCTCTCCCTCGTAGTTCGTCTCCTCCTCATACCGCGCGGCGAAGCCCTGTTGAGCTGTCACCACCACCACCTCACCACGCTGTCGTGCTGCCGAAGGACTCGGGCTACTACTTCACCATCGCTCGCTGGATCGAGGAGGTGAAGGCGTCATCAAGCCGTACGTGTATTGAACGCGGAGGTGTCGTCTGTTCGGCACTTGATCGGGAGTTCGCGGGACGGCTTGCAATTTGGATCACGAAGACGTTCGACTACATCAACCACGTTTCTTAACGCTTCCGCTTAGCAATCTACAAGGGTATGTAGATGCAATCTCTCCTCACGTAGATGGTCATCTCCTAGATTGATCTTGGTCAAGCGTAGGAAATTTTTTGTTTCCCATGCAACGTTCCCCAACGCTTGGTGAGGTGACTTGCACGGGGGGCCAGCCCGTGAGCCAGAGCTCGGACACTTGGATTTCTCGGTGCTGCGAGGACAAGTCCTAGCACAGACGCCGTGTCCACCCCTCCCCCATGGAACCATCGAAGGCGCGGTGGTAGGGGCGTGAAAATCCCAGGCGATGGCGAGACGCTAGAGCTTAAAGCTTAAACAAACGGCATAATCTCAACATGGGTTAATCTGGTTCATTACATAAGGAGGGAGTTCCAGCTTTGGGGTAATGCAAAATACAAGAGGGGATGGGGGGGCGCTTGACTCAAACAGACCACAAAAAATAACCTGGCAGCTATGCCGCTGCGGGAGCATCAGGCGTGTTGATGAAGCGTGCCGCGCGGGTTCGCCCCTCACAGGCCGGCTGGCTCCTGAGGCTTCGGAGACCTGAGA
Organism: Elymus sibiricus; assembly: GCA_039707655.1. Classification (NCBI taxonomy): domain Eukaryota; kingdom Viridiplantae; phylum Streptophyta; class Magnoliopsida; order Poales; family Poaceae; genus Elymus; species Elymus sibiricus. The sequence goes on from CM077673.1 coordinate 241,702,715, forward strand.
GGCCCTGGCACCACGCAAGGCGCCATCGTGAGCCACGCCTGCTTTTAGAAGGTCACGCTGGCGCTCACCAAGTCAAAAGGCACGCGGGCGTAGTTGGTGGTGATGCGCGAGGGCCGGAAGGGGCCCTGGGACCCGGCCCTGTTAGAGTCCGCAAGGTCGACGTACGGCCGCCCCTGGCACTCCTCCTGGGAGCGATGGTCTGTACTGTCTGGCGTTCCGGGTGACGCTCTTCCCATTGCTTGCCGATCCCTTGGTCGATGAGCTCCCGCGACGCTGACGCCACGCTCCTTGCCTACCTGGGGGCGCGCGTCGAGGCATGCCTCCAAGTGGTGCCCGAGCTCCTCCCTCGTCATACCAGCCAAGTCAGATGCTTCCTGGGTGGAAGCCCCCGGCCCTAACCTGAGGGAGGCACCGGGCGCGCCTTCCTATGCCGAGAGGAGGCCAGCGCCGGTGAGGGGCACGGGGCTCGCATCATCAGTGCCGGGCGCTACATTCTTCATCTTGGCAAGGCCTGGGACGAGCAGTAGTTCCCTCTTCCTTGGGAGCGCAGCCTCACGAGGCCCAGCACCTCCCTCGTCGTCGGAATGCTCGGCTGCGGTAGCCTTGTATGCCCGCTGGAGGGTACGCACCGCGTCTTTCTCGTCGCAGGCAATGGTGATGATGCCGTCGGGACCCGGCATCCTGAGGACGTTGTAACCATGGTGGGTCACTGCAATGAACTTGGCCAGCGCCGGGTATCCCAAGATCGCGTTGTACGGGAGGCCGATGCACGCTACTTCGAAGTCGATGAGCTCGGTGCGGTAATTGTCGCGCGTGCCGAACGTGACGGGGAGGCGGACCTGCCCCAGGGGAACAGTGGGACTGCCGGCGACGCCGGAGAACGGCCTAGTGGGCGCCAGTTGACTATAGAGCACCCGGAGAGTCTCGAAGGTCTCCACAGAGAGCACGTTGAGGCCGACGCCCCCGACGACGAGGGTTTTGGTGACGGAGACGTTGCAGATGATGGGAGTACACAGCAGGGGGAGCGTGCACGCAGTAGCCATGGATTTGAGGCCGTCCCTGGAGTCGAAGGAGATGTCGTACTGGGACCACCTGAGGGACCGCGCGGCATCCAGCCCCCGGAGGGTGCCGTTCACGACGCGGGGGAGCTGTCCGAGGCGGTGGTTCGACAAGAGGGCTTGTGCTCCGCCAAGGATGTAGGCCACCATGCGAGGCTCCTGGTCACCCCCAAGCCCTCCATCAGATGAGTTGTTACCGCTCTGCCTGAGCGGCCACGGTCGCGGCGGCAGGGCCGCGCGGTCCTGGTGGCATGCCCCGTCAGGTGGCCCTGGCTGGGCGTCCTTCTGAGGCTGACCGTGCTCGTTGTCGTCGCGAGGCTGCTCACGCCAGTCTCGGTTGTTATTGCGGTTGTCCCTCCTGCTACCACTACGGCTGCCTTCGCGACCAGCGCCGCGGGCGCTGGCTGGCGCGCTCGGTATGGGACGGTCTGAACGCACGACAATCTTCCGGGTCGTGGGTGCGCATATTGTGGTGGGTGCAGAACATCCCACCGCCCCCCTCGGGCGCATCGCCGCCGGGGCCGGGCGACGGACCAAAGCCGGTCACCAGGACCCTGAGGAGGAGGAGGATGGTGCGAGGCGGGCCCTGCTCGGGCCCGTCGGGCCGAGGCCCGGCCAGGTCGTCGCGCGGCGGTGAGGGAGGCCCGCCGCCGGCGCTCCCTTCTCCCTACGCCGGGGCCGAAGCGGGAGATAGGGCGCCAGGGCCCTCCTGGCGATGGCGACGAGCTCGGCGATATGGTCCGCCTAGGCATCGTAGCCCCCGTCCGTCGGGCGGTGGCGGAGCAGTTCGCTCGCCATGAGCAGCGCGTCCTGCACGTTCAGGTCCCCCACGTGAATGCCGGACAAAGAGGACGCGACGGAACGGCCGCCTCACTGTGCCGGGGGCCGTGAGCGACCCCATCGTTCTCGGGCGGCGCGGCCGGCGACAACTGCAGCCACTGCATGGGCAAGGCCATGTCGCCCGTTCGGCGCTGAGTGCGCTGCGCGTGCGGGGCGGGTGTCAACCATCGGGTCGACGCAGACGAAGACGAGGCGAAGCTGGAGAGCAACGGTGCACCCCTACCTGGTGTGCCAAATGTCGGAATCGGGGCTCCGGGGAGCCAGAAAGGTTTGAACTCTGGGGTGCACTCGCTCTCCGGCCCTACTCTGCTTCACAACCTCACGGCGACTCTCCGGCGGCTCGAGGTAAGGAAGACAAACAAAGGACACACAGCTTACCCAGGTTCGGGCCACCTCGCGGTGTAAGACCCTACTCCTGCTTGTCTGGATTGCTTGAGGAGGAGGAGGAATAGTACAAGGTGTGTTCTTTCCTCCCCGGGGCTCGATGCCCTCTATGGTGCCTGGTTCCCTACTCTTATACTGGCCTTGGTCCTCTTCCCCCAAAAACACAAAGCGGGAAGGGTTGCCACAACGGCCAGTTTGAAGGGGGGCAAGACTGCAGCCTATCCTGACAAAAGTGGTCTTCGCCTGTCAAAGCTCCTCGTCGTGACATGCTTGTGGGCTCGGGGATGACATCCGTCCTACCGAGCCCCCGTTCTTGGTCCTCTTGCATGAGAAAGGAAACCTTGGGGGATTGCTTTGGGAGCCCGCGAGCTGGCGTTGCTCCTAAACCGCGTCATCCATGTGCGAGTGCCATGGTCACAAGGCCCTGTTGAGCCAATCCTGGGTGGACCCGCCTCCTGAGGGCTTCGGGGACAGTCTTGCGAAGAGGCCTCGCGAAGTCCCTGGTAGCAATGTCGCCGTGTGCCTCCCGAGAGGTGGGCCCTTGTGAGGACCTTTCTCGTGAAGCTCATCGACGAGCCGCGCAGCGCTTATGGCATCCCCTGCGTCCTGGGCCGCAGGCAGACGGGCCTGGGTACCCCTAGTCCCAGAGGCCCGACAAGACCAGCTGTAGAGGCCCGACAAGACCAGCTGTATATATAGGATGGGTCTATTTTAACAACACCCCTTAAGAGTCTTATTCTAACGACACCTCTTATTCTGACACCACCTTCCTACCCACCCGACCCGAACACACACGAGAAAAAAAAGGTCAACCCAGCCAACGAAATCAGCCCTCTCCTCAGTCCTCACAATCACTTTCGTGCACGCCCCCCTCCTCCCAAATTTCTTCCAGCCCCGCCGCCTCCTCCTACCTCCCCTCCACCTTCCACGGCCGGCGCGCCCGAACCGCCTCCAACCTCCGGCGCCACCCCATCTACCTCCCAAGGCTGGTGCGCCCCCCTACCCCCTCCCACGCCCGGCGCGCCCCCACCTACCTCCCATAGCCGGCACGCCCGGCGGCCATGCCGGGATCCGGCCGCCACCAGCCCCGGCGAGGCCTCCACCACCGGATCCGGCCACCACAGCCACGGAGAGGCCTCGCGCCGCCCGTGCCTCCCCCACGACCACGGAGAGGCCCCTGATGAAGTTGCCCTACGGAGCTCTCCTGGTGCCCCATCCAGACCGAGGCGTGGTCGAGGTACCCAACGCGTCGCGTCGTTCCTCTGCCATGAAGGCCGGATCCCGCACTAGGAGGGGGCGGCGGTCGTGTGGGTTGCCATGGAGGCCGGATCCCGTGCTCGGAGGGGGCCGGTTGCCACGCGTGTGCTCAAGGAGGCCGGATCCTGCAACCCCACCCCCTGTGTGAATGCACCGTCCTTCCTCTGCTCCATCACGGCGCTAGATCCACCTCATCCTGCGAGCCCGCCCCATGTGTGGAGGCTTCTTCTCCAGGGCGATGCCTTCCCAGCCAGCCACCTGTGAGACCAGTGCCATCCTCTCTCGCTCAACCCACAGACCCGCCCAGCGCCACACCCGACCCTTCCTCTCTATCTGGCCAACGGCAGCGATGCAGTGCAGTTCGCCGCATCGTCGAGCTCCCCTCCCCTTCACCCCGTTGTGCAGTTTGCCAGCGCTCCAGCCGCTCCCTGTATCCGGTGCGGGATGCACTGGATCGGTGGCGTTCCAAAATTTGTACGGTTAGGTTCAGTGTTGATGTGCGTTTAAGGTTTGATTTTTTTTCTAGGAGAGAACTGTGCAAAATAAGGTTTGATAAACCATGCATTTTGTGTGTCTTGTGTAAGTCTTCTGTTCGTTTGAGAGGTTCGTTCAAGTGTGCAGTGCTGTTCTAGTTGTTGCAGTTTGATGTAGTCCTTTTTGCTTTGCAAATTCTCAGGAGCAAGAAACTGTAACCCACAGGTGCTTGGGAGCACCTCGTCCCAGCCAGATCGGGAAGATGTCAAGGAAGCTGGCAGCTGACCTCGCCGTTGGGGACATGGGATCACCTCCTGTGAGGTTCGCTGGCATGCTCTATGCGGTACGCAAGATGTTTGCAGTTCGTCTAGTAATGGACGAGAGAACAACGACGTCCATGCCGTCAGCATCATATAGTTTTCAGGGGTCTGCACTGCACAGGTGTTCCCGGATGGGAAAAGGAAGTGCTATCCATGGCGCATTGTAGTTCAATTTATTTTGTCAATCGATGGTCAATTTTTTGTGCTTTATATTTATATTGAGGAGAATCAAAGTGCGGCTCGGTTCACTGTTTGTTGTCCTTGTGGTTCGTTTTACTGTTTATTGCAGAAGAAAACTAGGAACAACAAATAGAAAAAGTGCACTGGACACACTCTGAACCCATGCGTACAAAAACATTGTTGTCTGCAGTCCATTTTTTTGGGAAGAAAAAAACATAAGTGCAAATGCGGTTCACTTGTTCATCTAACTAGTTGACCCGTTGCGCCAAATGGCGCAGAGGCCCCTTGATACATGTGTGCTTTGAAAAGAAAATCATGTATTAATTGTTTTATCTCTGGGCAAAAAGCATGTAACAAATGGAATACCCTTTGAATTCATAAAAAATCATGCTTAGTTTATACCTTCGCAAAACCTATTTGCTATTAACCTTATTATATATAATAATAGTTGAGGGAGAATTTTTGTAGAAGTCATATTTGTAACAATTATGTTTGTTCACTTGAAATAGAAAAGAGTAGTTTTTTTCCCTTTTTTTGCAGTAACTATTTTATTTTGATGTGGGTTGTTTTTTGACAAATTTTGATGTGGTTTTTTGTGCCAATGATGTGGGTTTATTTGAAAGGAGTTGTATGATATCTATCTGGGTCTTCTGGCAAAACTAAATATGCACCTAGCTTGGCCCACGGCCTGTTGGCCTATCTGGCCTGGTTTTAGTAGAATCTGAAGCGGGAGGGGTCTCTCTCTCTCAAAAAAAAATAAAAAACAAGTGAATCGGCAGGGTAACCAGCGGCATATTTATCTCCTCTTCCTCCCTAGTTGTGTCCGTTCAGTGAAAGGAAGAGCAGTCGGCGCAGCCCTTTCCTGAATCTGGTTAGTCCTCTGTGTTCTCTTGCTATCTTCAGCTGCTTGATGGATGGATCTAATGTATCTTTCTTCCAATCATGTATCTCTCTTTTTCTCCTCTTGTTTGCTATTCCCCTCCTCTGTTTTGGTAGGAGATCCAATCTTCTTTTTTGGTTCAAAATCCGTTTTTTTTCGGAAATATTCTCTATGGCAAATCTACATGGCAGTGCGTGCCGATTGAAAACTTATGTGTTTCCAGGTTTCTACTACGGTGGATCATGAGGGGAGCACGCATTGGGGATCCTGTAGTCATCAGCAGCGATGAATGTACACAGATGTTCTTGTCTACTTATGCTTGTACTGGTGGTTCGCTTCCTAGTTGATTGAGTGCCCATATGCAGTTGGTTGACCATGTTCATAGTGTGCCCTGTTTTTGTAGCTCCTTGCTAATTCACAATAGACTGGTTATCATTTGCATTGCAACTCATCTGCCTGGTGTGTTATTTAGATGAGTATCTTCGTGTGAAAAAGAAGCATCGGAAGATATGTCGAGCGGTCTGTGACTGTCCTAGGACTTACACAGTAGGTAATGTTCGCATGCACATAATCTGCATTATGTTTTTGTCTATGTAGAAGACTAATTTGGTTATTTTTCTTTTTAGGCTACAATCCTAATTCTGAAGCTAAATGGATGTATGCCAAAAAAAAAAAGATGTCAAGGTGTTCACGGAAACGCCTTCGTCTGTACCTTCGTTCATCTGAATCTGCTATTGCGCACTATGTGTGTGAGATGAACAAGACCTTCACCACACCCGGGCAGAGGATGGTGTGAGTTAAATTAATGTTCTTGTATCTTCATTTGGCCATTGTATTAATCATAATACCTAATCTGAACTTTGTTGAATGCTTGCAGTACTTTTCTGCTGCGTTTACGAAGAAGCACCTCATGGATTTTCTTTCTACTCCAGTGGAGAAAATGCGGCTTAAGCTATCATCTCGACGCTCTGTATACTTTGTTCGTCTTATGAGAGGTGTGGATGATAGGGCCACTATAACAAGGCAGTGGAAAAGCTTTCTGAAGAAAGCAAAGCTGGCAGTTGGAGACATTTGTGTTTTTTCGCTGCGAATTCGTAAGGGAAAACCAGCCTTCACTGTGCACAAGATCTGGTAAGGTTGGTATATGAACTGTGATGTTGTTGTTAAAACAAGTGTATTCTATTTGCTGTTGTAATTAAGCTGTGCAATTGCAGGTTTATTCGATGAAGGGTTTGAGGAAGAACATGGCAAGCTGGTCTGGAGCAGCATGTATATATATATGTTCTAGTATGATCTTTTGGTTATGCCTTGGCATGTTTAGTCGTCGCATAGACTTTAGACAGTGCTGTAGGTTTGAGATCTTAGCATGTTGTCCTTTTGGTATAATCTATCCTCTATGACTACTTATGTAATGCAATGAATATCGATATCATGGATTACCGGTGGTTTATATGCTTTTGTTTCGGCATCAATAATTCCTTTATGACTGATTGTGTAATGCGATGATGACTGGAAGCATGAATTAGCACTGGTTTACAACGCGTATTTAACAGCATAACAACGGTACATTTAAACATGGGATCTACATAGTCATAACATAAGAAGTACATAAAAAGTTTGGTTCTGTCCTTCAGCTAGGAAGCGAACCACCAGCAGATTGGCAGGTTATCTTAGTGAGCTCACAAAAGTGTACCAGCTGTTGCTGAATTACGGCTTCATTGCCCGGCGTCATTGTCGAACAATGCTCTCTTTGTAGTTTTTGTCCAAGATATCCTGTAGGTGGTAGTTGGTTGGTCAGTCCAAGAAAAACAGGTCTTGTCAAAATGTGTGTCCCCGTTGCGCCATTTGGCGCAGAGACCCGCTAAAGCCATGTTGTCGATGAAAATAGTTTCATTTATTCGATACTGGCAGTAGAATGCATATCGGTTAAATCATGCTATACTGAAGACATGTCGCGTTGAAAATATGTCTATTTTTTAATAATCTTTTGTGTGTTAAAAAAACTATTTAGATGACCAACCGTGAGTGCTTTGAAAAGATCGGTCGTCGTCGGTAAAATTAGGATTTAGCATCCACCAAAGGTATCAATTAAAGAGGATTTCTCTTGAAACCACCATATACATTAAAAATGTAAACATCACATCAACACATGAAAGGAAACAAACATGACAAGTTCAGTTCAAGCTGGGCTACGGGGACAGGTTCAGGCACACGTCCTGATCGATCTTGCTTCCCCTACAGCCTCCTTCTTCCCCTGATCTGAACCTGAACCATACAACTGTTGATCGTTTTTGTCTGCCAAGAAGTAGCATCAAGTGAGTAAATCACAGGTAATCCCAAAATGAAATGATGTATTGTGCACCAGAAAAACTTGAGTAAGTTGGCGACCAGATCAATCATACTGTTCTCAACTTAGAATTAAATGAGTTACAGAGTTCCAGCTAAAGGTATGTAGCCGTTGAACCTATCTGTAACAAAGCCCTACAAGCTGCTGGTGAGCATTGAGTACTACTACTACTACTACTACTACTACTACTACTACTACTACTAAATGAAAAATAGATATCCAAGACACTTCCAAAAAATATGATACGCACACTGGAAAGTCTTAAACAATAATTCGCAGATAAGAGCGGTGTCTAGCTTGGCTGTCCTGTTTGGCACCTATTGTGCAATCCGCATAACCACACAGGACAGAAATTCTTATCAAACAAAAAAATAGTTTTAGTTACCAAGGATGACATGACACAGTACATTATTGCAATCGAAATAAAACATAGAGATGCAAAATTGCAATTAAAAAATATATACACACCAGTAAACCATGGCCGCTAAAGATGCTCAATTATACTCAGAAAAGCAAGATGCATGTTCAAATAAGTAGTGAAAAACAGATCACACCTTGTTCCAATAGAACATGTAGACATGTAGCGCTCCATAAACATAGATACACCTGAACAACAGACTGCAGAAAAAACTAATGCATTCTCAAATTATTTGCCCCTTTTGAGTTAAACAAACTCCCTACGGAGAAAATGGTCGAGCTGGCCGTAGGAAGGAACACACCCAAACATGCCAAGAAATGCATTGGCAAAAAAATGAACAATCGGGACAGGGTTAATGCTTTAGGAGTTGAGAGAGTTGATGGGAGGGACAACCGAAGAAGCATACCTAGCAGAAATTCACATATGCTTGTCCAATATGATGTGCGTATCTTGATGCCTCGGTGGATGATCAAAATCATACGTCCACTGTGAAGGTCCTTGATTCTTATATGCATTCAGTTTCTGCAAGTTCAAAAGGTTATATAATCACTAAGCAGAGGCAAAAACCTGATACTAATAAGTGCAAACCCTTTGTTGAGCCACCTGCAATCTCAAGACGCTGGATCCAACTAATGTGCTTGTCTTGCCCTTCAAATATATACATGATTCAATCTATTTTCAGAAATTAGTATTTATGTTTTCTAGTGATCCACATAGAGCAAGAGGACTCACCCATAGAGCCCCTATATGCCATCATATAGTCGTAATTATAGTCATGAATGACAAACCCATAGAGCCCTTATAAAAAACGTATAGCTTGTAGCGCAGCTTGTTCATAAGCGTTGATGAAACCAAACCAAGCAGGGCTCCAAAAAAACTCTCTCCGGGGCACTGGACCAGAGCCATCCTCGGGAAGCTCCAGCTCCACACCAGCAAGGACAGAGCCATCCTCTGCAACCTCACACAAATACAACAGAGACGGCAAAGCGCATCGAGCCACCACGGCCTCCAAAATAGGTATAACGACAGAAACGAACGCACACATCCTGGTAACACACAAGAACGAAATATAATAAAGCACACGACACCCGGCCATATCCGGAATATACAACGAAACAATTAGCAGTCTACACGACACGATAGCACATGTAGAAATCACAGTAAGAAGGCAAGGAGAGACAACATCAACAAACCTTGGCGAGCAGCAGGACGACACAGCAAGGAGCAAAACGGAGACGGCTGACCCAATAAGCACGTCTCTGCGCTGGCAAAAACCAACAAAACCTGCAAATCAAAGAAAGCAGACCTAAGCATCGTAAAAAGAACAGAACCTAATGCTCATCAAGTATACATGCAGCAATATATATTGGAGCCAACTTTAACACGTAACACACTGCTCATTAAAGAACACTACCTAAAGAGAGGCCACACAGCATAATGCTCATGCAGGAGGCAGAACCAAGGGAAAGTAAAAAAAACTAAAACTGAATCAGCAATGTAAAAAAATATACATAGCTATGAGGCCACAAATTACAATGCAAGAATCATCAATGCTAATCTCTAAATGCTTCAGGTGTTGAACAAGTGAAAAAATAATTAGTGAGATGCATATAAAAATGAAAAAGAAGTAAAGAAAATAGTAATCAACCTGGACACTTGGGATATATGGATAATGTGGATATTTAATCTCAGCATGACAGTAACCAATTCCAACTAATTTCCTTTTTGACATAAATATTGGTGGAGATCGGCATGCTAATTAGAAATCAAAGTTGTCAATTTAAGAGATAAAGTTCAGCAATGTCTAGAAAGTTTTCATGAGCATCATCAATATTATCTACTAACTGAAACAACATTGTATGAAACAAAAAAAAACTTTTGCTCTCACCTAAAACAATTTTGCTAATGTAGCAATAACATAAATGCAACAACCACTCAGCATGCATCTACTAACTGAAACAACAGTGTATGAAACAAATAAGACGTTGAGACATACGTGTGCCAAGCTTCCGCCTCCCCGCTGGTGGAAAATTAACCTCTTTGTAGGCGTTGGGGATTCCTTCCTTCAAGTATGCCGCTACCATCACCAAAAAACCAAGGAGCTACACATTTTCACGTCACCCAACCTTATCCCATTTGCCGACCTCCTTGATCTGCACCTCTACTATGGACGCAACTCCCCTTATACCTGATGACGAGTGAAGGTTAGAAAACAGTGGGTGCACAGAGGAGACAAGGACAAAGGTTGGCAACATATATCAAGCAGAACCAAATAAGCAAGCTCACATTAACAACATAAATAATTCTTTTCGCCATGGCTCTCCTCTAGCTTTGTCCTACTATCTTCTTTCTTGAACATATGCAGAACATCAACACAAATCATGACATCAAAATACATGACCATGTTCACAAGAGAGAGAAATCACCTTCGCCCCCCTAGATTCCCCTTCCTCCCATCTCTTCTTTCCCAGATCTGCACACATAATTTTACAAAGCCCATATATCAGTCAATCAAAATTAGAGTGCCGGAGGAAGCAAAAGGCAAAGAGAAATAATGCCTGATTGACCTCTTTAGGCCCCGCCATCTCCGAGCTGAGCTGTAATGACATTGGTTAGATCGCCTTCTTCCTGAATCTACGCACATCATCCATCCATCTATTTGTTGAACTGTACTTGCAGCTGCTTCTCATACTCAATGGCCTCAACAAGCATGAATTCCTTATCAGCCTGTAAACCCCAATTTCTCTTGAGATCAAAGTACCTCTAAGAAAAACTAAAAAAAAAAAATTCTCTCAAGATCAACATAAGAGAGTTCATCTGTTCTCAAAGTAAACTATCTAATATGCTAAATACCGAAGCAGAATACATAATGTACAGAAGACAGAGAAGGTGGGGAGATTAGGCTAAGCTCACCCTGTCATCGCATCGGCGAGCGCACCTCCTCGCTGAAGTAACATCCACCTCCACACTTTGGAATCAAAAGCAGATATTTAGATGGAAGAAACGAGAAATAATACATGTGGCTGATTTACCCCTGCTGCGCCCAAAAACGCCGGACTTTCCACGGCCTTTTGCCTCCACCCCGACCCGGCCGCCGCCATGGGGCCTAAGTGAAGGGAGTTGGTCTGCCCTGACGACAATGGAGGGAGGATGACGGAGGAGGGAGAGGGCCGACGGCACGGGGGATGAGAGGGGACGGCTGAGACGAGCAGGGAGAAGGGGGGCGGCCGCGTGGAAGAGGACAGGAGGGAGCGGGGAGTAGACGAGGCGGAGAGGCGCGGGCTCGGCCCAGATCCCCAGATCGGGGCCCGGAGTAGCCGCTCCCTCTTCCGTCGACTCGCGCCCGAGCGCCGCCGTTTCACAGCTCGACGCCGCCGCTGCTTCTCTCGCGCCCTGGCCGACACAAAGATCGGGAAGGAAGAGGAAGATCGAAGAGAGAGGAGGAGACGAGTGGGTGTGGCGGTGGTAGGGATCCGAGGAGGAGGGAGGTGGAAGAGGGGAATGGATGTGGCGGCTGTGAGAGGGAGGAGGAGGGAGGAGTGCGGCTAGGGTTGGCGCGGCTGTCTCCAATGGGCACCTCCCTCCAGCCGTAGGCAAGCCACGGGGCGCGCGAGGAAAGGTTCACCCGGCCGAAGATGACCCGCTGCTGAACCAGAGAATGAAAGCGTGAGATGAGCCCACTTGTCATTGGACAGTAAAATGACTACGAGGTAAAAAATGATTTAACTGCAAGTGATGATCCAACGGTGCAACTGAATTGGAGGGACGGATCGAACGGCCAACGAGGCCCCAATCGGGGGAGCTCCGTGGAGGCAAGTTGCCTAGCATCCTTTCATGTTAAAATGTAGTACGGCTTTCAGTCTGAAGCAGCGCGGTTGGTCGTTTGATGTTGTTCATCTCCTAATTACAAAAAGTGTTATGAAAACGAGAAAAAAAGTAATGACTTTCACTTCTCTATAGCGATGCCGTCCACTTATGCTCGATGTTAAGTGCGCTCCACTTCCTCGTTTTGAAAACTTTATGTCGGACAAAAGAAAATCATGCAGTGCACTTGCCCGCCTGATGAAGTGCGCTCTTCAGTCCGAAGCAGTGCATTTTTCTGTTTGATGCGGTTCACGCGTCGATTTTGGTGTCGAGAAAAACAGAGTGTCCGCATTTCGGTAATTTCAAAACTGCTCTTAAGCCGTAAAGAAACCGTCTCGTCGATATCTTTCAAACGCCGTATCATTTGCATTGTTCCGACGAGTGGTTTGGAAAAAATTACGAAAATACGCTCGCTGCCACTCGTAGGCAGCCGCACCGTTTTCTAAATTCATTTAAAACCGTGCGGAATCTCACCAAATGATCAACATATGAAAGTTGCGCCTATTACACAGCTTTTCAACGCCGTATCGCATGCCTCGTTCTGACAAACGGTTAAAAAACTGGAGCGAAAACCGTACCGAAAAATCGAAAATTTTGAAAAATAGAATTCCGCGTTTCAGTAATTTTGAAATTACTCTTAAACCGTAAGGAATTAGGGAGTTTGATATACATGAAAAAGTTGCGGCTCGACGATATCTTTCCAACGCCGTATTGTTTGCTTCATTCCAACGAGCGGTTTCGAAAAAAACGCGAAAATATGCTCGCTGCCACTCGTCGGGCGGCCACCGTTTTCGAAACTGTTCTTAAACCGTGGGGAATAGCTAAAAGTGTTTAACATGGAAAAGTTGGGGATTTTCCGTAGCTATCCAACGGTATATTATACGTCTCGTTCCGAGAAACGGTTTAAAAACTGGAGCGACAACGATGTCGAAAAATTGCGTGCAGTTTTTTCTGCTAACATTGCAGTGTTCAATTGATAGGGATGCAGTGCATCCGCGTTAACCCTGCAGTTCGGAAGGGTTGTTAGAATAGTTATTATCACATCCATGTCAGAATAGACGATCTGTATATATATATAGGATGGGTCTATTTTGACAACACTCCTTATGACCTTATTCTAACAACACAAACCCTTACTCTGACATCAGTATCGAGCTGCCTCGCTGCCCCGAACCGAACCGCAGATAAACAATTAAAAAACCTGCTGCCTTATCCACTACCTCCCCCACGCCTCCCACGTCCACCTTCTTCCCCCACGCCTCCTACCCCATGTCGCCGCCGCGCCGCCCATCCACAGCCAACGCGCCGCCCATCCGCAGCCCCCGCGCCGCCTGCCCATCCCCAGGCCGCCAACGCACCGGCCATCCCTAGGCCCCGCGCCGCCCGTCCCTCCCGAGGCTGCCGCGCGGCACATCCCCAGGTCGGCGTCGCTCCGGCCCTCCACAGGCCCCCCGCCCCATGCCACCCACCACCCAGGGCGGCCAACTGCCGTCGCGCCCAACTCCAGGCCGGATTCCGGCGGTCAACGCGTCGCGCCGCCCCCAAGCAAATCCGCCCGCGCCCAGCCTTGCTCTCGCGCCTCTGCGTCGCCGTTCCCGGCGGGCCCAGCGTCGTCAAGCGGGAGGATCCATGTCGCCGCCCTGCACCAACCACGAGCCGCCGAATCCAACGAGCTCGGGGTGGTTGCCGGCGAGTCTCGCCTCCCCGTTCCTCCACCACCTCTCGATGCGGTGCTGCGCCTTGGCCCCCCGTGACGCCCCGCTGCCGGATCCAGGCTGCGGCGCCCCCACATCCACCCTGCCTCTGCCCCGCTTCGCGTTGCTGCCAGTCCTCCCACCAGTGCCGGCCTGCGCCACCGCCGCCTCCCCTCATACCTTCTCTAGTCGGTGGCCAAGGGAATAAACGGCAAGATGAGCGGGTCCTCCCTCCTCCTCGAGGGGCGACCACGGCACGCGAGCACCATGGATCTCACAGGAGCACACACATGGATGACTGCCATGGCCGTGGGTATGTAGTTCACCGAGATGCTTCATGCAGGCTTGGTTCGAGCCCCAAGGGGAGTCCCGTATGCAGCTTGGTGTGTACCCCCCGAACGGTGCAATTTTTGATTGCAAGCAGTTCGGTGTATCCATCGAGTTCGAAATTACCTAGAGGATGCTACCGGCGGCAAGATAACATGTTTGTAATTCATTTTCGCAGTTCACTGATGGGCGAGATGACGTTCTCCAGCTCTGCACCACGAGTTAACTCCGTTCACCAAGCCCTTCTGCAGTTTGCGGCAAGTGGGTGTGCTATTGGATATCGTGATGATGCATGTCTCGTCGAAATGGAGCTTGACTCAGTCGTGGTTCTTAGGTTCTTCACTTGTTTCTGTTCTTTGGTTATTTAATTGCAGTTTAGTAAAATGTCTCTGCTTTCAAAAATGTGTTATTGGGTTGCAGTCGCTCCGTCCTATCTCGCGTGGAGGTCGGCTGAGTGAACCGATCCTCTTTACTAGTTGGGTGTTCGTGCAGTTCGACTGAGTGAACCTGTGGCGGTCCCATGTACTGGATGGGTGTTTTTTAGATGTTCCAGTGTGCGTGCCTATCAGAAGTTCATTAGCCTGTGCTAATTATTGAAAACGTCAGAAGTGGTTCATTGTAGCAATTTTTGATGGTTCACTCCGTAAGAACGTTGTGGGAAAACTCTCTGCAGTCCCGTTTGTAATTAGAAACAAAATAAACTTTGAATGCCGTTTTTTCATTATGAAGTTCACTAGCCTCGGCATTCACTTCAGTCGTATTTGTAAAAGAAGAAACAAAAAGAAACACAAAAAATAAATGCAATTCATCTAGATTTCTGGTATGACATGGTTCATTTTTTAATACATCAACACGTGCAGTGCTTTTGGTCGTCGGATGTGGTTTACTTTTAAGAGTGATGCTGTTCAGTGCTTTTGGTCGTCGGATGTGGTTTACTCTTAAGAGTGATGTTCACTTGTGCCCAACATGAAAGTGAAAATTTTAACGAAACAAAATCCGTGCCGTTCGGTTGTCCGTCGGATGCAGTGCAGTTTTCTGTCTAAAGTAGTGCGTTCTTCCGTCTGATGTTGTTCACGCGTCGATTATGGTGTCGCGAAAACAGAATGTCGCATCAAAAGAAATCATGTAGTTCGTTTGCCCGTCTGATGCAGTGCAGTCTTCAGCCGGAAGCAGTGCATTGTCCTGTCTGATGCGGTTCACACATCGATTTTGTTGCCGCGAAAAACAAAGTGTCCCCATTTTCGTAATTTCAAAACTGCTCTTGGACCGTAAGGAATTAGAGAGAGTGTTCTATATGAAAAAGCTGCGCCTCATCGATATCTTTCCAACGCTGTATCATTTGTATCGTTCCGACGAGCGGTTTAGAAAAATTTACGAGAATACGCTTGCTGCCACTCGTAGGCAGCGGCACCGTTTCCAAAATTCTTTTAAAACTGCGAGGAATCTCAACAAATGACCAACATATGAAAGTTGCGCCTATTACACAGCTTTCCAATGCCGTATCACACGCCTCATTCCGACAAACGGTTCGAAAACTACAGCGAAAACCGTACCGAAAAATTCGTAAAATTTAAAAAACAGAATTCCGTTTTTTAGTAAATTTGAAATTACCCTCAAACCGTAAGGAATTAGAGAGAGTGATATAAATGAAAACGTTGCGCCTCGACGATATCTTTCCAACACCATATTGTTTGATTCATTCCGACGAGCGGTTTAGAAAAAAAACACGAAAATACGCTCGCTGCCAGTCGTCGGGCGGCCACCGTTTTTGAAACTGCTCTTAAACCGTGAAGAATCACGAAAAGTGGTCAACATGGAAAAGTTACGGATTTTCCGTAGCTATCCAACGGTATATTATGCGTCTCGTTCCGACAAACGGTTTAGAAACTGAAGCGAAAACGGTGCCGAAAAACGCGTGCAGTTTTTTCAGTTTACATTGCAGTGTTAATTTGACAGTGATGCAGTGCACCCGCGTTAACTGTGCAGTTGGGAAGTGTTGTCAGAATAGTTATTCTGCACCCGTTGTCAGGATAGACGGTCTATATATATGACTGGACTGTTCTGTTACTAGTAACAGAATAATATTTTGTTACTATCCGCCCTGTAAGGGCCCGAAGCTGATAGGAGAAGAAATAAACAAACCAGCCCACGCACCCACGACCCCCACCTCTTTTCTCTCTCCGAATCACGATCCCCTCCGCCCCACGCGCCACGCGCCGCCGGTCATGACTGCCCAACAACCGGCCTCCCAGCTCCGGCGACGTGCCACGGCCCACGCCACCCACCTCCGTCGACGCGCCAATACCCCCGCCTTCCATCTCTGGTGACGCGCCACGGCCCCCGCCTTCCACCTATGGTGACGCGCCATGGCCCCTGGCTCCCACCTCCAGCGACGCGCCACGCCCCCGCCTCCGACCTCTGGCGACGCGCCACGGCGCCGGCCTCCCACCTCCGACGACGCGCCACGCCCCCGGCCTCCCACCTCCGGCGGCCCGCCATGCTCCCCGCCTCCCACCTCCGGCGACGCTCCATGGCTCCACCTCCGCAGGGGGGCCCACCGGGGGAGGGCGGAGCATCGGCAACAACCACCTCCGCCCCGTCATGCTCCTCCATGCCGCACGACGGCCACCTCTGTCGCCCTGGGATCCCAGCTGCATGCATTCAGGAGCAAGAAGAAACGAGGTTAATGGACGTCCACACTCCCGCTCCTCCCAAGTCCACACTAATATTATCACAAAAAGCAGAGGATGTCTATTATATTTATGGAAACACAAACTAGTGTTCTCAGTTCAGTACGTGAGCTATCTCAAGTTCTTAAAAACATATACAACCATACGGTGTTTGTGCAAAAAATTCAGACTGTTTTTTAATTATACAGCAGTTTACAGCTTCAGTTCACATCCTGGAGTATATGGTAGAATTGTAGTTCTTCAGCAAAAAGGTTCACTACCCGAATTGGGGGATTTCAGTCAGTTTTGTCTTTCTTTTCAAACTGAAAGTTGTGGCAAATGTGAACTGAAGCTGTTGTGGAGCAAATTAGGAATAATTTAGGTGCAGCGGTAGTACTTAGTGTTGTTGGTGGCCTAATTTAGGTGCAGAGGTTTTAATTTGTGTATTCTGACTTGTGTAGTTTGATTTCTTGGCATACTGTTTTGTCCATGTGTGTGGCATTAATCAACCGTCTAAAGGAAAAAAGTGTTGTAGATTAAATTCATCTATTTTTCAGGGCAAGTTTTTTTTGTCAGGCTTCTAGTTTAACTATGGGTTTGTTTGGACTTGCACGATTCAGTTAACAACCACTACTTTTGAGATTTTGCATTCAGCTTACTAATAGCTCAGTTGATAGTACAATCTGTTAGACACTACTACCCTGTCTCTCGAATGAATCACCACTCTATGTTTCTTTATTCATCTTAACGAGTAAGACTTGTCTCTTTCTGTCTTCAGGTTCATGTTTAGCTGCTCACTGCATAGACATGACAGGCTGGGAGACACAAGCAGTTTCTATAAATTTTGCTGGAATTTAATCATGGTCGCTCGGGTAGCCCATCCGCTGCTCGTGAACCCCGCCTCCATCAGCCCACTTCGTTAGAACCGTCAGTCTGCAGGAGTAGGGGTAGCAAGTCCACTTCCTCTACTCGTCATTGCCCATGAGTGAAAGTGTGGAGAACCAGCAAGTTCTAATAATGTTGTACGCCAGGTTCAAGGACAATGATCCGGGTGCATGGGAGAAACTACTGATGGAGGTCGAGTCAAAGTCGTGACTGACTGCTGCATATCTTTGGCACAAAGTTCGACGAAGACACTCCTCTGATGGTAATGCCCCATCTCCATTTGAATTGACAAAAAAGTTACAGAATTTCAGTTCCTCTGTACTTATAAGATCTTCAGTTCAGCGATGAAAAATTGTAGAGTTCTACTTCGTCAAGATAAGAGTGAGATTCGATGGGACACTACCAGATGATGGTATTGGACTAGCAAATTTAGGAGATGATGATGTTGTACATCAATTCAGACTTGAGAGACCGTAAGTTAAAAGAAAAAATATACAGGAGTTCAAAGTCGAGAAATAGGGGGATGTTTGTTCATATGTCTAAAAATAATTGAGTTAATATAGGAGTTCAAATGGATAAAAAATGAATAGTTATATATTTGAAGTTCATCGACCAAAATTCTATAAGTTCAAATTGAGAAACGCGGTAAGCTCGAACGAAAAATAAATGAGCATCGGGACAATTTCACTGAGGAAAAGGTAAGGTTATGTATAACTGTAGCTAGTGCCCCATCAAATCAATGTACCAATGTAGAAAAATACTTTGTTTATATCTGTTTCATTGCTTGTCATCAGTCACCTACATAAGTCGAAGAAAAATTATGTAAGTTTGGTGCTTGTAGTGCTACAAATCTAAACTTCTTCTCCAGTCATGATAGTACTGATGAAGATCGAGATGACTGAAATAAAGTAGTTGATTCTTGAGACACTTACTAGTCCTTCTATATATAGAAGTTGTGCCTTATAGCCATACATGACTTTTCCCTTTGTTGCCTGCTTGTTTTTGTAAAATTCTTTGAACTTATTTAGGTGATATATTTAGACCTTTGCCTAGTCAGTACAACAACACGCTCCATAGCCGGTCACGAGGAGAGCTGCGTGCAGGCCACCCTGTGCTCCGTCCTCGATCCGGCTCAGTCATCTCCCTCTCATCCTCTCTCTCTGCTCCTTGTGTGTGTGCAGGGAGTGGGAGGCCCTTCCATGGCGAATTCATTGGCATCTTCCATGGAGATTGTGAGCTCTCTCGATTATTTCTTGAGGATTTATGTTGTTGGTATGTCCACTGTTGATTTTTAGTGTCTTCTCACTCCTGGACCTGGGGAATATGTTTTTTCATTTGACATACTTTCAAATATTTTGTGGGTAAGTAAACCAATCATGTTTTGGTAGTTCACACGGGAAACATAATACGTCCTAAGGAAATAAATATAGAAGTTCATATTTCGAAACAAATGAAGTATTTGGGAAGTAAAATTAAGTATTTCAATGTACAAAACTTTTTTAGATTTCGTTGTAAACTTGTAATGTTACTGTACATGAACTTGTTGTTCTTTTTACATGAACTTATTGTTGTTTACACAAATTATTCTGAAAAAGTTCAAATTATGAAAGCAGATAAGTCGAGGGTTCACCGGCGGAAGTTTGAGGAAAAAGAGATAAAAGCAAAAAGGAGAGTTCACAAAATGCGCTAGTACTGATTGCTACTGTCTGCTGTTGCATGAAACCCCTACTGCTTGCGTTGGTGCGCTGCTGTTGTTTGTTGCTGCAGCAGGGTGATCTGAGTGTGTGAGAGAAATAGCAAAATGGAGTGATCTTCCGCATTGACTAACTCCGCACTCAGTTCAATTTCTTGATTTAGCCCAATTTAATTCCTAATTTTTATTCAGTTCAAAGACTGCTATCTTTCTCAGTTTCCATGTTTAATTATGAAGTCCATGTACATTAACAGCAAATAAGTTCAAGTATATCAATAAATGGAAGTTCAGGTATATGGAATTTGATGCTTGTTGGGTGTATACAGGAGTATAAATGGATTTTCTTCTTGTTGAATGAAGTGAACTTGTTGTTATGCCTGAACTTCTACCTCTTTCCTGCAGGTTCCGAGAGGATAAAAAAAATTATGAGAGAAGGCAAAGCAATCAAAAAGTAATCAGAGTGAGAGAAACATATGCGGTTCTGAGAGGATAAAAAAATTGTGGTGGAGAATGACATTTGAAATTGGCTCTTTTATTTGATTCAAGTCAATTTTTTAGGGTTTAGTGCACGTGACAATGGTGAACTTTGTCTATCGTACATGTTGAACCTCTCTGTTTTGTAACTATGTACTTATATTTTTGGAGAAGATGACATTGTAAGTTTGGGTGCAGGAAAAAGGTTAAAAAAATCATTGATGTAAGTTTACCTGTTCATTCCCTTATTCAAAAAAGTCTATGAGTTCATCCTGGATCAGTACAAAATGTTCAGTCAGATCAGTCCAATATTGATTTGGGATTTCAAAAAACAAAAAAAATTGTTTTTCTTTTGGATAAAGTTGTAAGTTCAACACGACGTCTGAGATAAGTTTGAAAAAATGCTCAGAAAAACCCCAACAAAATTCAAATGGTTAAAGTTCAGGTCGTAAAATGAGAGAAGTCCATAACATCATTGCAAAAAATGTAAAAAAAAACACAACATTTTGTTTTTGAAAAAATATCATTCAGTTCAACGATATACACCATGCAAGTACGGGGGCTATCATACCGTAAACCATTGAAAAGATACGAGGAAAACCATACCGAAAAAACAAAGAAAAGTCTAGTCTCAGAAAATACGCTCAGTACAAACCCATACGGACATCAGTTCAAGTACTTTCTTTTTGAAACCATTCAAAATTACTATATCAAAAATACCTCAGTACAAACACACACATAGATCAGTACGAGTACTCTGTTTTTCGGACGGGACAATAGCACGTGGGGTCTCACCGTATTCAAAATTACTCTGAAACAATTGCGAATTTGAGAAAACGTTCAACATGACTAAGTTTCGCATTTTTGATAGCTTTCCAACGATATATTATTTGCCTCATTTCGACAAACTTTTTAAAAAAATCACATTCGACACCAAATTTCACCGAATTCGTATTGGAATTTAAACCGTAAAGAATTAGAAAAAACTTTCAATACGCAAAAGTTGCGCATTTTCCATAGCTTTCCAACGCTATATCATTTGTGTCAATCCAATAAACTGTTTGCAAAAAATCGCGAAAATACGTTTCCCCCAGAATTTCACCGTTTTTCAAATTACTTTTAAATCATACAAAATTTGAAAAAACATTCTACATATGGAAGATACGGATTTTCACCAGCTTTCCAACGCCATCTCACTTGCTCAATTCCGACAAACCGTTTGAAAATTAACTCCAAAATACGATTCACGTTTTCGGTTTTGAAAAAAACGTTTTTTTTTCCAGAACTGCTCTTAATCCATGATGATTTTGCAAAAAATTATATATGAATGTAATCTAGATGTCAAGAGCTTTCCAACGATATATTACACGCCCCGTTCCGACGATTTTTTCTTGCAATGTTTGTTATTTTTGTTTTTGAACTAAATAGGACGAGCAGTTCGACGTAATTAAAGCATCAGTCCAACCGCTTGAATTCGTCAGTTCAACAATACTAACAAAATAATATTCTATTACGCGAAACAGAATAGCTCGGATGTATATATATATAGTTCGTAGTGAAATCTCTAAAAAAGACTTGTATTTACGAATGGATGAAGTATATATATATATGTACAAACATGGTGTTGTCATGTTTAAATTCGCAATGCGCAACTTTAATGTGTGACACATGTTGCATATGTGCATTCCTAAAAGTGTCCAATGTGACAGAAAAGGGTTTCATGACAAATGTAGGGTGGTGCCCCCTACACTATGTGCCGGAGGATGGGCTCCTATGAACACATGACCTGGTTCAAACTTTGTCACACATTTATCCATTTATGACTTTTCGTAAGACAACCAAGAAAATGTATACCTTAATTTGGCCAAACCATCACATATTGTTGCCGGACAAGAGGGATATATAGATCGCGAGGTCCCACGAGTTGGCACGTCGTCGAAGATTAGTTGAGCGGGGCTAGAAGAACACCACCTCCCTGCATATGGCCAAATGTATATGTGAAAAATGTGTGGTCCGGTGTTTCAATTAATACACAATGCACAACACTAGCTATGATGTGGCATGCACCTAGCTGAGGTAACCGGACATATATACCCCCCTTAAGATTGGTTATATATATACTACCTAGCTAGGTCGTTATTGACGTATATATATATATCGTTCCCCTCCCCCACCCCACCTCCCACACACATGACACGTAGCAGGGTGACGTTCCAGCGTTGTCAGTAAAATGGATGATATATAGCGGCCCATCGATATATAAGCGTGTCGTCGAAAACCGCACAATGGAGGCATGCATGGTACACACACACACACACACACACACACACAGACACACACACACACAAACACACACACACACACACACACACACGCACGCACACACACACACGCGCACACACACACCATCACCCATCCTTGACCTTCCAGCATTGTCAGTAAAAGGCAGGACAAACCCTAAGGGCCCACCGATAGGTTTGTCATTGGAAACCGCACAATGTAGGCACATGGTCCACACACAGGCATGGGTTCACACACACACGCACACACGCACGCACACACACACACACGTGCACGCACACACACACACGTGCACACACACACGCACGCACGCACGCACACACGGTCACCCATCCTTGGCCTTCCCGCATTGTCAGTAAAAGGCATGACAGACCCTAAGGGCCCACCGATAGGTTTGTCGTCGGAAACCGTACAATGTATGCGCATGGTCCACACATAGGCATGGGTTCACACACACACACACACACACACACACACACACACACACACACACACACACACACGCACACGCACACGCACACGCACGCACACGCACACTGATACGTCTCCAACGTATCTATAATTTTTGCTTGTTACATGCTGTTATATTATCATTCTTGGATGTTTTACAATCATTTTATTACAACTTTATATCATTTTTTGGGACTAACCTATTGACATAGTGCCAAAGTGTCAGTTGCTGTTTTTGCTTGTTTTTTACTTCGCAGAAAATCAGTATCAAATGGAGACAAAACGCTGCGGGGATTTTTGTGGATTTTTTACGAACCAGAAGAAAGAAGATGGGACAAAGAACACCAGAAGAGGGGCCCCAGGGTGGCCATCACTCACCAGGGCGCGCTAGAGGCCCCCTGGCGCGGCCTGGTGGGGGATGGGCACCTCGGGCACCCCCTCAACCTCCTCTGGTGCCTATAAATTCCCAAATATTTGGAAACCCCTAAAGAGAACCCTAGACTCTCCGCTCCGCCGCCGCAACTCTCTGTATGGACGAAAAACCAATCTGGAGACGTTCCAGTACCCTGCCGGAGAGGGGAATCCATCTCCGGTGGCCATCTTCATCATCTCGGCGGAGGCCACGACGAGGAGGGAGTAGTCCACCCTCGGGGCTGAGGGTATGTACCAGTAGCTATGTGTTCAATCTCTCTCGTGTTCTTGAGATGTCACGATCTTGATGTATCACGGGCTTTGTTATTATAGTCAGATCACATGATGTTATTCCCTCTCTATCTTGTTGTAATGAATTGAGTTTTCCCTTTGATATATCGTTATGTTGGATTGAATATTGGATTTGAAAACACTTGATATATGTCTTGCATATGGATACCCGTAGTGACAATGGGGTGTTCAATTGATTCACTTGATGTATGTTTTGGTACTCAACTTGCGGATTCCCGTGGTGACATTGGGGTAATCTATGCATAGGGGTTGATACACGTTCTTGTCCTACTTTCTCCGATAGAAATCTTGGGGCACTCTTTGAGGTTCTTTGTGTGGATTGAGTATTATGAATCTGAAATTGTTTGATGCGTATCGTATAATTAACTCATGAATACTTGTGGTGACATTGGAGTATCTAGGTGACATTAGAGTTGGTTGATGCGTATCATATGGTGTTATTCTAGTATGAACTCTTAGATAGATCGAACGGAAAGGATAACTTGATGTTATCTTAGTACGAACTCTTGAATAGATCGATCGGAAAGGATAACTTTAAGGTCGTTTCATACCCTACAAACAATTTCTTCTTATGTTCTCCACTAGATAACAACTTTGGAGTGATTCTTCGTTGCGCATTGAGGGATAGTTATGTGATCAAATTATATTAGCATTGTTGAGAGATTGCACTAGCGAAAGTACAGACCCTAGGCCTTGTTTTCTAGCATTGCAATACCGTTTGTGCTCACTTTTGTTACTTGCTACCTTGCTGTTTTTATATTTTCAGATTACAAAAACCTATATCTACCATCCATATTGCAATTGTATCACCATCTCTTCGCCGAACTAGTGCACCTATACAATTTGCCATTGTATTGGGTGTGTTGGGGACACAAGAGATTTCTTGTATTTGATTGCAGGGTTGTTTGAGAGAGACCACCTTCATCCTACACCTCCCACAGATTGATAAACCTTAGGTCATCCACTTGAGGGAAAATTTCTACTGTCCTACAAAACTCTGCGCTTGGAGGCTCAACAAAGTCTACAAGAATAAAGTTGCGTAGTAGACATCACGCTCTTTTCTGTCGCCGTTGCCGGGGAGGTGAGTCCTTGAAGGTATATCTTTAGATCTTGCAATTAAATCTTTTAGTTTCTTGTTTTTCACTAGTTTGGTTTTATAAAAGAAAACTACAAAAAATGGAGTTTAGGTTGCATCATTTGTTTCGTCTTTATAATGTCTTTCGTGAAAGTAAGGATTCAGAAAATTGTGCTCAATTAGTAGAGGAAGAAATTATGAAAGTACTTAATGAGAATTCCTTGAATGATGAGCATGATTGCAATGTTGCTAGTATGAATTCTCTGAATATCCATGATGCTAATGATATGCAAATCCACAAGCTTGGGGATGCTATGTTTGATGAAGATATTTTTAGTCCCCCAAGTTTTGACGAGCAAATTTATTTTGATGATGGCATGCTTCCTATCTATGATGATTATTGTGATGCCATGTATGCAATAAAGAGTTCTAGTAACCATGAAACTTGTCATCATGATTTTAATATTCAAAGTGGTTATGCCAATCAAGTGTCTCATGATAGTTATTTTGTTGAGTTTTCTCCCACTATTATGAATGAGAAGAAATATGCTTATGTGGAGAGTAATAAATTTTCTATGCTTGTAGATCATGAAAAGAATGTTTTATGTTATAGTTATATTGTTGAATTCCTTCATGATGCTACTGAAAATTATTATGAGGGAGGAACATATGCTTGTAGGTATTGCAATAATATCAAGTTTCCTCTCTATGTGTTCAAAGTTTTGAAGTTATGCTTGTTTTGCCTTCCTATGCTAGTTGATTCTTGCTCCCATAAATTGTTTGCTCACAAAATCCCTATGCATAGGAAGTGGGTTAGACTTAAATGTGCTTTTCATGTGTTTCATGATGCTCCCTTGCATGTTTCAATTACTATTCCTATGTGAGCATCATTGAAATCATCATGCCTAGCTAAAAGGCTTTAAAGAAAATCGCTTGTTTTTACTTTCTATTTTTGAGTGTTCACATGATTAAGCTACTGCAGTAATCATGTTTTGCGTCTCTTATTTCAATAAAGTGCCAAGTAAAGCCTTTGGGATGACCCACAAGATGAGTAGAATTGATGCTGAACCAAAACAGAAACTTTTGACTCCAGTACAGGAATTTTCAATTTTTACTGGAGCATGATAATGATCTGAAATTTTTACACGGTGTTGATATACAAATTCTTCAGGTTGTCCTAATGTTTCAGAATGTTTAGAGACAGGGAAGTATGGGTATACTACAGATCTTCACAGAATGTTCTGTTTTTGACAGATTCTGTTTTTCATGCATACTTTGCTTGTTTTAGTGTTTCCATAGCTTATATTTGGTGGTATAAATTACGGGAATGATAGAATACAGTAAGTATCATGTGGGAACAATTATGAATCTTGTCTTGACAGTACCTAAGTGAATGATGTATCTTTATTACACTAACCCATCTCACAAAGTTCCGTTACGTTTTGTGTGATTGATGTTTTCAAGTTTTGGGTGAGACACCGATATGAGGAGAATAAGGAGTGACAAGAACCTAAGCTTGGGGATATCCAAGGCACCCCCAAGGTAATATCCAAGGAAGACTCAAGCGCCTAAGCTTGGGGATGCCCCGGAAGGCATCCCCTCTTTCGTCTTCAACACTATCGGTATATCATACTTAGAGCTATATTTTTATTCGTCACATAATATGAGTTTTGCTTGGAGCATCATTTTTTTTATCTGTTAGATGTTATTTATAATCTTGCTTTTCAATAAAAAGTTACAAGAATTTCCTTTAGGATGCTTGCATTGCATGTTTGATGTGTGCTGTGTAAAAACAGAAACTTTTGCTGTAGTGTTCGAATTTTCATATTTTACTGGAACATGGAAAGCTTCTGAAATTTTTACACAGTATTTTCATATAAATTATTTAGCCTGTGATAAATTTTCATAATTGTTTGAGTTACATAGGTACACTGGTTTAATAGATTGCTACAGACTGTTCTGTTTGGACAGATTGCTGTCATACTTTTGTTATCTACTTATCCTATAGTTTCCATAGCCTATATTGGTAGATATAAATTGTGGAAATGATAGTAAACATTAGATGATGTTTGAAATTATTATGCAACTTGTCTTGGCAGTACATAAAGAGTTGATTTATTATTATGTGTACTAACCTATCTCACGAGTTCTTTTCGAGTTTTGTGTGGATGAAGTTTTTCAGAATAGGTGAAACCGGGATATGAGAGGATTGAACGAGATACAAAAGCTCAATATTGGGGATGCCCAAGGCACCCCAAGTAAATATTTCAAGAAGTCTCAAGCATCTAAGCTTGGGGATGCTACGCATCCCACCTCTCTTCGTCAACTACCGGTTAGCCTATGTTGAGCCTAATCTTTTATTCGTTCGCATGATGCGTGCTATTCTTGGAGTTCTATTTTGTTTAGCTGTTTGAATAAAATACTCAGATCTGAAAATATTTATTGAGATAGAGAGTTCTCACGTAGCTACTTAATTGTTTGACTACTCGTTGATATTCACTTACATCTTTTGAGAGTAGCTTGTCATTTACTATAGTGCTTCACTTATACCTTTTTGAGAGATGAAATCTTTATGCTCATGTGCTTCACTTAAATTTGGTTGAGCTTGTCAAAAAGCAATGGAAATATATAAAACTAGTCCCAAAGTGATAGATATCCAAGGAGGATATAATAAAAACTTTCATGAAGATCATTGGGCAAATTAAACTTGATTCTTTGTAATAGTTTTGAAACATGATGATAGTAATATGTGAGTCATGTTAATGAGTAATTATGCTTAGTAGGAATATTGATGTTAAGGTTTGTGATTCCCTATGCATGCACGAAAGTGAATAGTTATGCAATGAAGTTACATCCTACTTGTGGTGCATTATTCGGTGTTAGTTATGTTCAATGCTCACTTATGTGAATTTTCGTTTCTTGGTTTGGTTGCTTCCCAATCTATTTGCTAGCCTCCATTTGTACTAAGTAGAAATACTACTTGTGCATCCAAAATCCTTAAACCAAGTTTTGCCTTATGAGTCCACCATACCTACCTATATGCGGTATTTCCATGCCGTTCCAAGCAAATTTGTATGTGCCATCTCTAAATTTTCAAAATAAATTTTCTCTTTTGTGTGCCCGTACCGCTCATGAAACGGTGGGGAGTGTCCAATATTCTTCCATGGTAGATGTGTTATTCTCAAGATGAGTGTTTATTCACTTGTCATTGCACGAGAGTGCGGCGGTAATAGGGATGCCCATTCCCAAAATGAAAAAGAAAAAATATTTACTTTATGTTGTCAAAAAATAAATTCCTTGGAAAGTGTTGGTATGGAAGGCAACCGTGGATACGGCCCGCCATGAAAGTGAAAGTTTGGTGGAAAAAGGAATAAACTTTATTTTCTGTTTGGGAACCACCTATGATATATCTAGCATGGAAAGTATTGTGAGCTACTTTGTCATTTTCGTTGACAAGAAAAGCATGCCACCCAAAATATTTTTCTCTCTCAATTTAAAACTTTGAGCTCTGGCACCTCTACAAATCCCTACTTCCATATGCGAAGGGCCTTTCTATTTACTTTATGAAGTTTTTATTTTTACTTTGAGTCTCCATCTTCTCTTATAAAGCACCAACTAGGGGGCACTATGATCGTACTTGAGCATTGGGCATAGCTAAAATTTGAGTGTGTTTCATGAATGGATCAATGATTGAGCATGATGGGCTAGGGATAACTTTCTTTAGTGTTGATATTTTGAAAGACATGGTTGCTTGTTGACATGCTTGAGTATTGAAGTCATTATGTTAAAACTAGACTATTGCTTTGAATCATTTTGTCCATGCTATACAAAGAAGAATATGATGAACATGTTAGGCAGCATTCCACTAGACTATTGCTTTGAATCATTTGAGAACACTTGATATATGTCTTGCATATGGATACCCGTAGTGACAATGGGGTGTTCAATTGATTCACTTGATGTATGTTTTGGTACTCGACTTGCGGATTCCCGCGGTGACATTGGGGTAATCTATGCATAGGGGTTGATACACGTTCTTGTCCTACTTTCTCCGATAGAAATCTTGGGGCACTCTTTGAGGTTCTTTGTGTGGATTGAGTATTATGAATCTGAAATTGTTTGATGCGTATCGTATAATTAACTCATGGATACTTGTGGTGACATTGGAGTATCTAGGTGACATTAGAGTTGGTTGATGCATATCATATGGTGTTATTCTAGTATGAACTCTTAGATAGATCGAACGGAAAGGATAACTTGATGTTATCTTAGTACGAACTCTTGAATAGATCGATCGGAAAGGATAACTTTAAGGTGGTTTCGTACCCTACAAACAATTTCTTCTTATGTTCTCCGCTAGATAAGAACTTTGGAGTGATTCTTCGTTGCACATTGAGGGATGGTTATGTGATACAATTATATTAGCATTGTTGAGAGATACCGTTTGTGCTCACTTTTGTTACTTGCTACCTTGCTGTTTTTATATTTTCAGATTACAGAAACCTATATCTACCATCCATATTGCAATTGTATCACCATCTCTTCGCCGAACTAGTGGACCTATACAATTTGCCATTGTATTGGGTGTGTTGGGGACACAAGAGATTTCTTGTATTTGATTGCAGGGTTGTTTGAGAGAGACCATCTTCATCCTACATCTCCCACGGATTGATAAACCTTAGGTCATCCACTTGAGGGAAAATTGCTACTGTCCTACAAAACTCTGCGCTTGGAGGCCCAACAAAGTCTACAAGAATAAAGTTGCGTAGTAGACATCACACACACACACACGTGCACATACACACACACACGCGCGCGCACACACACACGCGCGCGCACACACACACACACGCACGCACGCACGCACACACACACCCACACACATACATCGTCACCCATCCTTGGCCTTCCAGCGTTGTCAGTAAAAGGCATGACAGACCCTAAGGGCCCACCGATACGTTTGTCGTCAGAAATCGCACAATGTAGGCACATGGTCCACACACAGGCATGGGTTCACACACACACACACACACACACACACACACACACACACGTCATCGATCCTTGACATTTTTAAAACAGCAAAAGAAAATCATGGATATTTTCAAAACAAGGATCTCAAGATTTATTTAGCTGGAATGACGTATCACTATAGACATTTATTAATGTTTTCAAAACAAGGATCTCAAGATTTATTTAGCCGGAATGACGTATCACTATAGACATTTATTAATGTATTCAAAACAAGGATCTCAAGATTTATTTAGCCGGAATGACATATTACTACATGCATTTTATTTATGCCTATAGTGATCGTATAACACCGCCTAAATGAACCTTAAAATCTAGCAACTTCCCAACCTGTCACCCATCCTTGACTACTCCACCGAAAGCAAGCTTAACTTCCGAGTTCCATTCGACTGGGTTACGGGCTGGGAAGCTGCGTCTTGCTGGTAAGGGTTGCCTCCTATCATTTACAAGGCGTGCCCCGATGGGCACCTGGTGGGACCAGATACGGATCGCAGATGTTTCTGGTAGTACTAGAAACCGTGTGCGATGGTGGAACGGGGGCTGATGATGACGTCTCGCTCATGCTCGATGGCGCGATGCCGCTTTTGCCTGCTCTCCGGCCTGCTCCATCTCGTCCTCCTCGTCCAGAAGGTTGATGACGGGGCCATCGCTTCGATGGGAAACCGATTGGGGGAGTGGCGACAGATAGATTGGGGGAGTGGCGGGAGAAGCGTGTTTGGATAGAACATCATTTTAATACAAATTGGATAACTTATGAAAGAAGGAGGCTCAAGCTAGCACGACACGCTGAGCAGTCACTAGAAGTGTGTCTAGAGGGGGGGGGGTGACTAGACTACTAGCAGGAATTTAAAACCTAGCCTTTTCCCAAGTTAATTGGTTGGCAGATTTTAACAATTATAGCAAGTCAAGCACACCTTACACATGCATGTCAACAAGTATGGCAGCGGAAAGTAAAGACATTGCACATGGAAGTAAAGAGTTGAGATAGGAAGATCAAACGCATGAGGGACACAAAGATTTTTCCCGTGGTTCCGATAGGTGGTGCCATTGTACGTCCACGTTTATGGAGTCTTCAGCCCACGAAGGGTAACGGTCGCGAGAGTCCACAGAGGGCTCCACCCATAAGGGTCCACGAAGTAGCAACCTTGACTATTCCATAATGGCTTCTGTCCACGAAGGACTAGCCTCACTATGGGTAGATCTTCACGAAGTAGGCGATCTCCTTGCCCGTACAAACTTCTTGGTTCAACTCCACAACACGAAGTAGGAGGCTCCCAAGCGACACCTAACCAATCTAGGAGGCACCACCCTCCAAAAGGTAATAGGCTCGCCAATG
This sequence comes from Elymus sibiricus, assembly GCA_039707655.1. Taxonomy (NCBI): domain Eukaryota; kingdom Viridiplantae; phylum Streptophyta; class Magnoliopsida; order Poales; family Poaceae; genus Elymus; species Elymus sibiricus. The sequence goes on from CM077673.1 coordinate 241,733,395, forward strand.
TCGATGAACTCCTTGCTCTTGTGCTTCAAGATGATAGAATCCTCAACACACAATCACTCTCTCACAGATTTGGCTATGGTGGAAGAGATTGATTTGGTGGAAAGCAACTTGGGGAGGCTAGAGATCAAGATTCATATGGATAGAGTGGAATGGCTTGATCTCAACACTTGAGTAGGCGGCTCTCTCTTAGAAAATTGGATGGGGCAAGTATGGAATAGTTCTGAGTGCTTCACTTTCGAGTGGGTGGTGGTGAAGGGGTATATATAGGCATCCCCAAAAATCCAACCGTTACACCTAAAGTGACCAACTCGGTGACACCGAAGTGTAAAACTCAGTGGTACCGAAGTGACCAAAAGGCAGTAACTTTTGAATCTCGGTGAGACCGATATATAATTCTTGGTGGTACCAATTAGGTGACCAACGGTCAGATTGCACAACTCGGTGACGCCGATTCTCAAATCTCGGTGGTACCAATTCTTGACAATGGCTAACCAGAGAGTTGGTCCAAAAACTCTGTGAGACCGATTCACAAAACTCGGTGGTACTGATTCTTGTGAATAGCTAACCAGGAAGTTGGTCCAAATCTCCGTGAGACCGACTGGCAAAACTCGGTGGTACCGAAGCTTGAAAATAGCTAAACAGAAAGTTGGCAACTGAACTCGGTGGCACCGGTGCAAAATCGGTTGCACCGAATGGCTAGGGTTTGGCATGGGTCTGTCTGAGTTTGGGAATTGGTGGGACCGAGTGGGAATTGTTGGTAGCATCGATTTTCAAGATAGGCTTGGACAGACTTTTGTGGAAGAGTTTGTGGGTGTCTTTGGTGACTATCACTTGTGCATGTGGAGCATCTTGTTCACCAATAGTACCTTACCCCCTTTTAATAGTATTGGCTTTCCTATGGACTCAAGGTGATTTCTCACAAAGTAAAATGTAGAGTCCTCTTGCTTGAAGCTTTGCCAATCCATTTCCTTGCATCTTGGGGTTTCTCCACAATCCTTTTGCATCCCATCTCTGTGGACTTCATCTGTAATACACTAGGTAAAAGTATTAGTCAAAGAGACAATGTATGTTGTCATGAATTATCAAAACCACCAAGGGAGCATATGTGCTTTCAATCTCCCCCTTTTTGGTAATTGATGACAACATACAATCAAAGCTTCAAATAAATATATGCATGGATATAATGAAGACTTTGAGAGACACATGACTTTGACTTGCTCCCCCTAAATGTGTGCAATCCCTTTAAAGGATAGTTGCTTTGGAATGCATGGACACACATATAGTAGAAAGGATATAATGAGTGATGTGTATCTTGGCTATATGCATCAAATATATATGAATGAGGTGTATCCTTGTTCAAGATTTCACTCTTGCAAACAATATGTTCAAGAAGCAAGAGATTATCTTGACCAAGGGTATGATGCATATACTTACCTTGAGTTCTTGAGCATTCTAGTAGTAGAAACACACTTGAGAAAACAATGTTAGGAAACACAAGGGTATTCTACTAATCAAAAAGCAATAGAACTCAATAGTACCAAGATATGGATAACATATGGAAGATAGTATTCCTTATGATTAATATGTCTCCAAGATCATTTAGAACTTTCTCCCCTTGGATATGAAAATAGTAGGTCATCCTTTCCCTCTGAATCTTAGCATGTAGATATTGGGATTGGATAGGGTGAGAAAAGTCTAACATGAGTAGTCAAATGAAATAAACACATTTTTCTCCAAACATATTTTTCTCCCAAACATATTTTTCTCCCCTTGTCTATATAAGTATAAGCTTTGATATTCTCCCCCTTGACAGTTTCTCCCCCTTTGCATTGAAGCGTGTATCTCCCCCTTTAGCATTGAAGCTTTGGTATTTCTCCCCCTTTGGCATTAATTTCCAAAAAGGTCCATACACAGGGTTAGACACAGGGATCATGGAGTAGGAAGGGATCCTTGAGAACAAGGGTCATAGAATGTAGGGTTCACATAAATGAAAATTTTAGAGAGCATTAAATACTGAGTAAGACTTCTCCTCCTATGAGTAAGGGATCCTTGAATAAAGTTCCCCCCCTTTTTTTAATAATAAGGGATCACGGAAGAATCAAAGATATCACTTGTAGGATCACTAAAGAAACAAAGATTTGCTAATGTGAACACAAACCAGAGAAGAAATCCAATCGGTGGCTCCAAGTCAAACGGGTCGGTAGAACCGAGTCGTTGTTATGCAGCTCATCTGCTAAATCGGTAGAACCGAGAGGTTTGAGTCGGAGGCTCCGAGGGGTAAACAGAAACTTGGCAATGTTTGAGAAACTTGCAAATGAATTTGGAAAACTTGTAACAAAGTATCAAAAAGGATCTTCAAAGGAAATGCAAAAGATTTTACAAAGAGATATCAACTAGAGAAGATTTGAGTGGCTCCAAGAAATCTTGCAAATAGAGAATGAACCAAACAAGATACTTAACTAGATGATGGTCGGTGACTAGGTCACCTATATTAGAGTATATTGACTTAGGAGCCAAGCAAGAATACTTGATCATAGGTCATACTCATCGTTAAGCTCAAAATGGGGTTACCATTTTTTGATTAAGCATTTTAATGTCTTCATATCACTTGAGTTGCTTTATCTCATGACTTGGAGTAAAGCCTTTTTCAAGGATATGAGTACATACCTTTGAGTGATGTTGATGACGTGGCTTGTAGGTGAACTTGTTGAGGATGCTCGAGGTTGATGAAGTTCATCTTGAGTTAGGAGCAGTCCTTCTTGTTTTGGTACACTTATCACCTACATGGGTTAGTCATGCAAGGAAGAACAATATATATCCATTTGACATGATACCAATTTGAGAATTAGAAAATATTATCACATCAAATATATGTCAAGGATATGGTTGAGTTGTCTTCTTCCTTCCATCATCAAGAGGGGTTGTGGATACTTGGTCATGACAAGATTGCTTATGATTGGAGTTGTTGGCAATCTTGTGGAATGAAGTTCTTCCAAGTACCTACAAAAGGTTAGATGCAATACAAGGGAGCATAGAATTCCAAGATATATGAAGTTCATGGTAATGATGGCATGGAATGGTCAAGTAAGCTCATCCCCGTGCATGCATCCGAGTGAGCTTAGCTCAAGTTTGAAGCATCAATGATGTTCAACTCACTCCTCAAGTAACAAAACACTTTCTCATCAAGTGGCTTAGTAAAGATATCTGCCAATTGCTTGTTGGTACGAACATGTTTAAGATTAATATCTCCTTTGGCAACATGATCACGAATGAAATGATGTCGAACTTGAATATGCATAGTTCGAGAATGTTGCACAGGATTATGACCAATCTTAATAGCACTTTCATTGTCACAAAGTAATGGAACATTTTTCACATGGATTCCATAATCCTTAAGCATTTGTGTCATCCATAGTAATTGTGCACAACATGATCCGGCAGCAATATACTCAGCTTCGGCGGTAGATAGAGATACCGAGTTTTGTTTCTTGGAGGACCAAGATACAAGAGATCTACCAAGAAATTGACATGTACCCGAGGTGGATTTTCTATCAACCTTGTCACCATCATAGTCCGAATCGGAATAGCCAACGAGGTTAAAGGAAGATCCCTCGGGATACCAAATGCCAAAGTTTGGTGTTTGTATCAAATATCTCACAATGCGTTTCACGGCCAAAAGATGACACTCTTTAGGTGCTGCTTGATATCTAGCACACATGCAAACACTAAGCATAATATCGGGATGGGATGCACATAGATATAGCAATGAACCAATCATAGATCGATAGACCTTTTGATCAACCGGTTCGTCCTCCTTGGTAAGGTCAACATGTCCACTAGTAGGCATAGGAGTTTTCATACCTTTACACTCTTGCATGTTGAACTTTTTGATCAAGTCCTTGGTATACTAGGTTTGAGAGATGAAAGTTCCTTCTCTTGTTTGCTTGATTTGCAACCCAAAAAAGAATTTCAGCTCACACATCATGGACATCTCATACTTCTCGGACATCAACCTTCCAAATCTTTCACTAAATTGTGGGTTAGTAGATCCAAAGATAATATCATCCACATAGATTTGGCACGCAAATAATTCACCATTAACTCTTTTAGTGAATAAGGTTGCGTCAATTTTACCAATTTCAAAACCCTTTTCAATGAGAAACTTCGTTAAGCATTTATACCAAGCACGAGGGGCTTGCTTAAGACCATAAAGAGCTTTACGAAGCTTGTAGACATGATTAGGTTTCTTAGGATTCACAAAACCAGGTGGTTGCTTAACATAGACCTCTTCTTCAATTTCACCATTTAAAAATGCACTTTTAATGTCCATTTGATAAAGCGTGATATCATGGTGATTAGCATAAGCAAGAAGAATGTGAATAGCTTCAAGTCTAGCGACGGGTGCATAGGTCTCACCGTAGTCCATACCTTCGACTTGCATATATCCTTGGGCTACGAGACATGCCTTGTTGCGTACGACTTGACCGTCTTCATCTTGCTTGTTCCAAAACACCCATTTGGTTCCGATGATGTTGTGCTCGTCCTTGGGCTTCTCCACGAGTGTCCACACTTCGTTCCTCTCGAAGTTGTGAAGCTCTTCATGCATTGCGTTCACCCAATCCGGGTCTTCAAGAGCTTGTTCTACCTTCAAGGGTTCAATGCTAGAGATGAAAGAATAATGCTCACAAAAATTAGCTAAGCGAGTTTTAGAGCAAGTGATTCTCCCGGTTTGTATGTCACCAAAGATTTGGTTTAGAGGATGGTTCTTGGTCACTCTTGCTCGAACTCGGGGTAGCTTTTGCTTGTTGGATGGTGGAGCTTCTTCTTCATCATCATCTCCTTCGTCTTCGTTGTTGTTGAAGGTGTCGTTTCCTTGAGGTGGTGGTGAAGGAGGTTGTGGTGGATCTTCATGACGTACTTCCTCCTCTTCATCATCCCGTCGTGTACTGCTTGTGGATGCCTCCATGTCATGTTGAGGTTCACCTTGACGTGAAGTAGGGGCTTCCACTTGAGTTGATGAAGTACTTTCCTTCACCTCCATGGGACGAATCTTGCCGATGGACAAGTCTTGGATAGCTCCGAAGGATCCTTATCTCCTACATCATTTGGCAATTGTTCGACTTGCGATCCATTAGATTCATCAAACTTCACATCTACTGTCTCTTCAACTTTTCGAGTGAAGTTGTTGTAGACATGGTAAGTGTGAGAGTTCGATCCGTAACCGAGTAGGAAACCTTCATGGGATTTATGAGCAAATTTAGTACGACGATGCTTGTCAAGAATGTAGCACTTTGAGCCGAATACCCGAAAGTATCCAACTTGGGGTTTGTTACCGGTGAGTAGCTTGTATGCCGTTTTACCGAGAAGCTTGTGCAAGTAGAGTCGGTTTGTGGCATGACATTCTGTTTCCACGGCTTCTGCCCAAAAGTGTCTTGGCGTCTTGTATTCGTCAAGCATCGTTCTTGCCATCTCAATAAGAGTCCGGTTCTTCCTCTCAACAACTCCATTTTGTTGAGGTGTGTACGTAGCCGAGAACTCATGTGAAACACCTTCTTCATCAAGAAAGGTATCTACATGGGTGTTCTTGAACTCCGATCCGTTATCGCTCTGAACCTTCTTGATATTCACTTCAAACTGATTTTGCGCTTTGTGAACGAAGTTCTTGAAGATCTTTTGTACCTGCGACTTATCATCAAGAAAGAATACCCACGTAAATCTGAAAAAATCATCAACTATAACTAGACCATAGGAATTTCCACCGAGACTCTTGTAAGCATTGGGACCAAAAAGATCCATGTGAAGTAACTCGAGTGGTCTCCTAGTAGTCATGATATTCTTTACGGGATGACTTCCACCTACTTGCTTTCCAGCTTGACAAGCACTACAAAGTCTATCTTTGTCAAAGATAACATCTTTAACACCAAGTATATGATCTCCTTTGATAAGCTTGTCTAGATTACGCATGCCAACATGTCCTAGTCTTCTATGCCAAAGTTAACCTTTAGAAGATTTTGCAATAAGACAAGTACGAGGTTTGGATCTCTTAGTGAAATCGACAATATATAGATCACCTCTACGGAAACCGGTAAAAGACCATGTTATGATTATCTTGACGAAACACTTGGCAATCTACTTTCGTGAATAGCACATTAAAACTGAAATCGGCAAGTCTAGATACGGAAAGAAGATTGTAGCCAAGGGATTCAACAAGCATGAAATTTTGAATAGAGATATCATGGGATATGGCCACCTTACCAAGACCAAGTACCTTACCCTTGTAGTTGTCTCCAAAAGTTACATACCTTCGCGGTCCATGGTTTGGTGTGATCTCTTCAAACATCTCTCTATCTCCGGTCATATGATCGGTACATCCACTATCGAGAATCCACTCTTTTCCTCCGGACATGTAATCCTTGAAGTTTGCCATAAGACTTAGGTTCGTCATGATCTTCTCATGCTCGATGTCGAACAACTCATCTTCATCATAGTAGCCATGTTCCACATTGTCATCATCAAGCGGGAAATCCTCGTCACAAGGAACAAGAGATTCGTTAGGGTTGTGATCATGACAATGTTCAAATTTATGAATTCGAATGGCTTCTACAATGATGTTGTTGATAGTTATGACATCTCATTTAGCATGCATAAGGTCTCTAAGCTCAAATAGATAGTCATCAAACTTGGGATCATTAGGCATCATTTTGTGGAAGACAATAGTTTTATGAAGAATTTCATCAAGATTACTTAATGAATAACTTGGATATCGTTTCTCCAAGTCATTCCACAAAGTATAGGCGCATTCAAAATTCTTCATTTGATTAAGCACAATCCTAGGCAATCCTCTAACGATAAGACTAATAGTTCTAAGATTGCATAGCATATCAATTTCCTCTTCGTGTGTGGGATGTAAAGGATCAATGGGAGGTACATAGGGGTTCTTAACGTACTTGCTTAAATGAAATTCATTGAATAGCTCAAGCATCTTATATTTCCATTGACTATAGTACTCCCCATCAAGAATAGGCACTCTACAACTCAAACTCCCTATACTAGACACATCCATCTTCTTCCACGGTGGTGAAACCGAAGCAATGGAGACCAATGCTCTGATACCAATTGAGGGATCACTAGAAGTGTGTCTAGAGGGGGGGTGAATAGACTACTAGCAGGAATTTAAAACCTAGCCTTTTCCTAAGTTAATTGGTTGGCAGATTTTAACAATTATAGCAAGTCAAGCACACCTTACACATGCATGTCAACAAGTATGGCAGCGGAAAGTAAAGACATTGCACATGGAAGTAAAGAGTTGAGATAGGAAGATCAAATGCATGAGGGACACGAAGATTTTTCCCATGGTTCCAATAGGTGGTGCTATCGTACGTCCACGTTTATGGAGTCTTCAGCCCACGGAGGGTAACGGTCGCGAGAGTCCACGGAGGGCTCCACCCATAAGGGTCCACGAAGTAGCAACCTTGACTATTCCATAACGGCTTCCGTCCACGAAGGATTAGCCTCACTATGGGTAGATCTTCACGACGTAGGCGACCTCCTTGCCCGTACAAACTTCCTGGTTCAACTCCACAACACGAAGTAGGAGGCTCCCAAGCGACACCTAACCAATCTAGGAGGCACCACCCTCCAAAAGGTAATAGGCTCGGCAATGTCGATGAACTCCTTGCTCGTGTGCTTCGAGATGATAGACTCCTCAACACACAATCACTCTCTCACAGATTTGGCTATGGTGGAAGAGATTGATTTGGTGGAAAGAAACTTGGGGAGGCTAGAGATCAAGATTCATATGGATAGAGTGGAATGGCTTGATCTCAACACATGAGTAGGTGGCTCTCTCTCAGAAAATTGGATGGGGCAAGTATGGAATAGTTCTGAGTGCTTCACTTTCGAGTGGGTGGTGGTGAAGGGGTATATATATAGGCATGCCCACATATCCAACCGTTACACCTAAAGTGCCGTTACACCTAAAGTGACCAACTCGGTGACACCGAAGTGTAAAACTCGGTGGTACCGAAGTGACCAAAAGGCAGTAACTTTTGAATCTCGGTGAGACCGATATATAACTCTCGGTGGTACAAATTAGGTGACCAACGGTCAGATTGCACAACTCGGTGACGCCGATTCTGAAATCTCGGTGGTACCAATTCTTGACAATGGCTAACCAGAAAGTTGGTCCAAAAACTCGATGAGACCGATTCACAAAACTCGGTGGTACTGATTCTTGTGAATAGCTAACCAGGAAGTTTGCCCAAATCTCGGTGAGACCGACTGGCAAAACTCGGTGGTACCGAAGCTTGAAAGTAGCTAAACAGAAAGTTGGCAACTAAACTCGGTGGCACCAATGCAGAATCGGTTGCACCGAATGGCTAGGGTTTGGCATGGGCCTGTCTGAGTTTGGGAATCGGTGGGACCGAGTTGGAATTGTTGGTAGCATCGATTTTCAAGATAGGCTTGGACATACTTTTGTGGAAGAGTTTGTGGGTGTTTTTGGTGACTATCACTTGTGCACGTGGAGCATCTTGTTCACCAATAGTACCTTACCCCCTTTTAATAGTATTGGCTTTCCTATGGACTCAAGGTGATTTATCACAATGTAAAATGTAGAGTCCTCTTGCTTGAAGCTTTGCCAATCCATTTCCTTGCATCTTGGGGTTTCTCCACAATCCTTTTGCCATCCCATCTCTGTGGACTTCATCTGTAATACACTAGGTAAAAGTATTAGTCCAAGAGACAATGTATGTTGTCATGAATTATCAAAACCACCAAGGGAGCATATGTGCTTTCACATGCGCACACCGTGCTTACACACGCACGAGCTTCAGACGGGCGTATAGAATTGCTTTAAATTATTCATGGTTCGTTTAGTTTTTTTATACTACACTAATTAAGTTTCTAGACATTTAATGTGGATAATTAAAATTTGAACTAAAAGAACATGCTTCGTGTCACCAAAATGGGTTGAAAAAGATATTTGTGTCCTTGGGTTCCTTGTTTAGGTCCCATGCAATGAACGTGAATGGATTACAAAAATCTTGGAGTCATAACGAGGCCACAAACATTGACAAACTTGGCTTTTAAATCATCATAAATCCAAAACTCGTCTGAAATTCTTGAAACTTACCGTGGTGTCTTGACACAGCACTTATACGGCATGATAATGTTTTGTCCAATTTGGGACAAGTCTCTTGCACACCAAAAATTCTCTCAAGAACCATCGTGGTTTCAATACGGAACATGTCACCTCTATGGAGGGAACGGCATTCGATGTCTCTTCTTGCGTTGATATTGTTTCTACATGCAACATAGACTAATACAAGTGCAATGCTAAAATGTAGAATTATTCACGGCTCATTTGGGGCCCTTTATACATTAATTGAGCTTTTCTCTATCCATTTAATGTGCATAATTCAAATTTGAACTACTAGCACATGCTCCAGGGCACCAAAATGGGTTACAAAATCATTTATATGTCCTTGGGTCCCTGTTTAGGTCCCATGCAATGATTAAAAACATCCTGGCATCGTGACTAGGACACAAACGTTGAGAAACATTGCTTTTAAATCCCCATAAATTCGGAACTCGTCTTAAATTATTGAATCTGGGGTGTCAACATGACACTTATAGGACATAGTAATTTTTTTGACCAGTCTGGGACAAGTTTTGGGACAAACCTCTTACAAATTGGAGCTTCCCACGAGAAGCATGGTGGTTTCGATAGGGAACATGTCGCTTTTGTGGTCGAAACGACATTTGAGTTTTCTAGGCCTGCACTTAATGTGAAGAACTCAAGTTTGAAATACAAGCACGGGCTCCAAGGCACCAAAATGGATTAAAAACCATTTTGTGTCCTTGGGTCCATGTTTAGATCCCATGCACTGATGGTCACTGAATTACAAACATCTTGGTGTCGTGACTAGGCCACAAACATTGATAATCTTGGTTTCAAAGTCCGAGAGAACCCAAAGCTCGCCAGAAATTCATGAAACTTACACAGTGTCATGCCACGACACATATATGATGTGCAATTTTTTTGACGAATTTGGGACAAATATTGGGACATGCATCTTACAAGCCAAAGATTATTCAAGAAGCCTTGTGATTTCGATAGGGAACATGTCACCTTTGTTGGTGAAACTAAATTCAATGCGTCGTCTAGTGCACCAATTCGGCCCCTTTTATACATTAATTGAGTTTTCTAGGGATTTAATATGCATAGTTCAAATTTGAACTAGAAGCACATGCTCTGACCTCGTGGTTTTGATAGGGAACATGTCACCTTTGGTGGCGAAACTACATTCAATGTCTCCTCTAGTGCACCAATTCAGCCCTTTTTATACTTTAATTGAGTTTTCTAGGGCCCTTCTCATATGAATGTGAATGAATTAGAAACATTTAGGCATGATAGCTCGGCCGCAATCATTGGTAATATTGGTTTATTGAATTCCCGTAAATACAAAACTTGTATGATAACCATTTGGTGCCACGCGTCCAATTTTTTTACTCCCTCCGTTTCTTTTTACCTCGCATATAAGATTTGGTCAAACTTAAGCTAAACATAGTTTGACTACATTTATACAAAAAATATATCAACATCTACTATGCTAAGGTTATATAGTATGAGAGTTAATTTGACGATGCATCTAATAATATTGATTTTAAATTATAAATATTTTATATTTTTCTATAAAGCTAGTCAAACTTTACAAATTTTGAATTTGACTAAATTTTATATGCTAACTAAAAAGAAACGGAGGGAGTACTTGATATGGGGGTGCCGTGCGTGTAGCTGCAGGTTGATGACATGACGCATGCGAGCTTTCCGCCGCACAGGCTTGACGGAACGCGTGTGAGCTGTCTGCCATGCAGGCTCTACAGGATGCATGAGAGCTGTTCGTCGTGCATGCTCGACGGGACGCATGAGAGTCTACTGCGCATGCTCATCGGGAAGCGATACTTTGACATCCACCCCCCCACTCGCCTCGCTCCGAATTTCTGAATTAATAGCGTCCGACCCGCTGTTTATCATGTGGTTAATGCGCCTAGACGGAGGGACTAGTTTCCTTGTGATCACTGTTTTGTTCGTGCCTCACCGAGAACTTTGACGTTTCGTCTGTTTTCGACTCGTATACATGTACAAACGAACGAAATAATATAACAACAATTTCGCACTGGCAAAGGATAATAATTCTCTTACATATGCATGATAATAAAAAATGCCACATGTGGCAACTCCCCAAAGACACAAGGGCAAAAGAAGAAGGATGAGGTTGAAGAAGGAAGACAAAGAAAATGATCTGGCCCGCTGCTACCTAATTCTTCATGGATTGCTGGGCGCAGAGTTCCTCAATCTCCTTCTTCATCGCCTCCACGACCTCCATCTCCTCTCACCTCTCATCCGACATATTCCGCATTGCGGCCATGGCGCGGGCTCTTTGCTCGAGAGCGTTGATGGTCTGCGCCGCGTACGCATGAAGTTCCTTCACACGCTCCACGGATTCCTTCACCAACCCCTCGCGCTCGATGTAGAGCTTCGCCAAGTCTTCCAAAAGTTCCTCGGCGAGTTCTTTCAGCCTCCCCTCCACGACACTTTTCTTCTCGAGCAGTTTCTTCCAGGCGTCGTTCTCCTCCATAAGTTTCTCCACGAGGCCGGTCGCCCTATCAACCAAGGCATGGCTCTTCTCCAGCAGCTTCACCAAGTCATCGATCATCGCGTCCTTCCTATTGAGCTCAGCACGCATGTCGTCACTGACTGAGGAATCCAAGACTACCAACTCGTCCAGTTCTCCTCCGAGGCGAATGCGCTTGTGATTGTAAGAGTCGTCACCTCTCTGCGAAAGATCCTCCCGGGCGTCCGTGGCTCCACCGAACATCTCTGCTACGGCCAAAGTGGTGTGGCTGGAGCTCTCTGGCAATTCCGCGGTGCGGCGGCGAGACCTCTCGGTTGCTTCCACGGCCTTGGTCTTTCTGGTTATATCTCGACCCAGAACCCCCTCTCCTACCGGCCATGGCAGATGGAATGAAGGACTAACAAAGAAATGCCTATTTTTTTGGTGGCGGGGGTGAGGAATATGCGGTAATTTTCGAGTACGTGTTTGTGTTTTTATAGCCTACTACAGTAAACAAGTGCTAAGTGGGAACACGTTTAGGTTTGGTAGGTTTGACCTGATTTGCGAAAAAATTAGCGTGTGGTAATTTTAAATGTGAAAGGAAACAAGCTCAATATTTATTGATGGTTTTAGTTCCCAAGCACGGAACGCTTTATGGTCTTTAGAAACCGTTTGGGATGGCGTACGTGGGCCTGCGTTCTCGGATGTGTGTACGTGTGTGCCCACTATTACTGTGTGGTCAGGGCCAAGACCGATGGCAGTGTCGTGGCGGGCTAGACGGCCGCCGCTATGGTCGCAGCCTCGACGGCTGTCCGTGGGGTGGCGGCCAAGGCGGCCATGGCGGCCGCCGGCAGCAGCTGCCTTCGGGCAGCCGTGGCGGAGCGTAGTGGGTAGCGCGCTTCTGTGCGCGGTTGTGCGCGGGAACGGGCTCATCGAGCGGACGCGTGGCCCTGCCTGTCAGGGAAATGTGAAAATTAACGTAAAACTAAGTTTTTTTATAAATCTTTACAAGGTTTGTAAATTCTAATCTCAATAAAAAACATAATGTGCTGTGGGTCCAGGTTTGATTAGACGGGACGCGTGCGAGGAGTCCGCCGCGCAGGCTCAAAGGGATGCGTGCGAGCAGTCCGCCGCATAGGCGCAGCTGGCTCACCGGCAATCAAGCCCTTTGACCTCGGACCTCCACCCACAACCCTATTCTCTCCCAAGTTCTCCATTAATGCTACACCTTCTCCTCCAGTATTATCTATAAGGGCCACCGCCGAGGATCGCCTCCTTTTTCGATGAACGACGAGGCGGCCAAAAAGCGGGGCGGGTAGAGGCTGGACCACACGAGCCTCTAGCGAGCGTGGACTTCATCATCAGCATCCCCGACGAGATGTTGGTAACCATCATGTCCCTCCTCCCCATCAAATCTGCCATGCAGACCACCATCCTCTCCAGGCGGTGGCGCCCCCTATGACACTCCACCCCCCTTGACCTCCTCGACGACGACGAGCTCTGCAGCGGGGATCACAAACTCTTGGACGCATTGTCCCACATCCTCATCATGCACACTACACCAGCCAGACACCTTGCCATCGAAACTTTCCAATCAAACTACAAGGTGGAACCCAAGTTTCACGAGTGGTTCTTATCCCTCGCCCTAGTTAAGCTCAAGGAGCTCAACTTTGTTGCTGGACATGGGCGCTCGCTGCCTCTGTCCATCCTCCGCCTCGTGCCCACGCTGCGCCGCGCTATGTTCATGCAGTGCATTTTCCCCAAAATTAATGTCGTGCACGCTCTTCATCTCCCAAAACTGAAGCACCTCGAGCTCATTGTCGTCAGCATCTCGAAGTCGGATTTGGTGCGCCTGCTCGGCGGATGTACACCGCTCGAGTACCTTCGTCTTCAGATGATGTTTGGGTTCAGTAGCCTCCACATCGCTATGATAAATCTCCATATGATTTATGTGCATGGCTGTTGCCGCAACACGCTGTCAGTTGTGGAGTTTCATGATATGGTCATTGAGAATGCGCCTTTCCTAGAGAGATTGTTTGCACTTGATAAAGAAGGTCGAACAAGAATCAGGGTCATTGATACGTCTCCAACGTATCTATAATTTTTGCTTGTTCCATGCTGTTATATTATCATTCTTGGATGTTTTACAATCACTTTATAGCAACTTTATATCATCTTTTGGAAATAACCTATTGACATAGTGCCAAAGTGCCAGTTGCTGTTTTTGCTTGTTTTTTTACTTCGTAGAATATCAGTACCAAACGGAGTCCAATCGTGACGAAACTTTTTGGAGATTTTTTTGGGACCAGAAGACACGCACTGGGCCAAAGAAGTTCCAGAGAGGTGGGTCGTGGAGACCACAACCCACCAGGGCGCGCCAGAGGCCCCAGGCACGCCCTGATGGGTTGTGCCCTCCTCGGGGCCCCTCTCCACCGCCTCTGATGCCTATAAATTCCCAAATATTCCAGAAACCCTAGGGGAGTCGATGAAAAACACATCCAGCCACCGCAAGTTCTAGAACCTCGAGATCCAATCTAACACCATCACGGAGGGGTTCATCGTCCTCATTGGTGCCTCTCCGATGGTGCGTGAGTAGTCCACCATAGACCTACAGGTCCGTAGGCAGTAGCTAGATGGCTTCCTCTCTCTCTTTTGATTCTCAATACAATGGTCTCTTGGAGATCTATTTGATGTAAACTTTTGCGGTGTGTTTGTTGGGATCCGATGAATTTTGAGTTCATGATCAGTTTCTATCCATGAATATTATTGGAGTCTTCTTTGATCTCTTATATGCATGATTACTCATAGCCTCGTATTTCTTCTTCGAATCTTTGGTTTAGTTAGGCCAACTAGATCGATTTTTCTTGCCATGGGAAGAGGTGCTTTGTGATGGGTTCGATCTTGCGGTGTCCTCTCCAAGTGACAGAGGGGCAGCGAGGCACGCATGTATTGTTGTTATTAAGGATAACAAGATGGGGTCTATTCCTACATGAATAGATCTTTTCTACACCATGTCATCGTTCTTATTGCATTACTCCGTTTTTCCATGAACTTAATACAATAGATGCATGCTGGATAGCGGTCGATGTGTGGAGTAATAGTGGTAGATGCAGGCAGGAGTCAGTCCACTTATCTTGAACGTGATGCCTATATAATGATCATCGCCTTGGATATCGTCATGACTATTTGATCTTCTATCACTTTCCCAATGTAATTTGTTCACCCACCGTGTGCTATACTCATGAGAGAAGCCACTAGTGAAACCTACGGCCCCCGGGTCTACTTTCCCAACATATTGCTTTCCGATCTATCTTTTTGCCGCTTTTGTTTTCAGATCTATTATTCCAAAAACCCAAAAATATATTGCTGCACTTTTTATTTGCTCTTTTTATTTTGTGTTCTTGAGAGATCTATCTCTCCAATCTATCACTACCTAATCTATCTTTTTACCGTAGAGAGATTGACAACCTCTCTTTCGCGTCGGGTTGCAAGTATTTGTTCTTTGTGTGCAGGTGCTGGTTATTAGGTGGTGGTGATCCTCCTACTGGTTCGATACCTTGGTTTCATAACTGAGGGAAATACTTACCGTCGCTGTGCTGCATCATCCCTTCCTCTTTGGGGAAATACCGACGCAGTCTCAAGCCACGTCAAAGGAATTTCTCGTGCCGTTACCGGGGAGGAAGCGGTCTCTTCTATGTGCCAATCTCTGGCGCCGAGGTGACACCATCATCATCTACTAGGTTCCTAATCACAAATCTCATCTCCTTGCAATTACATTATTTGCCATTTGCCTCTCGTTTTCCTCTCCCCCACTTCACCAATTTGTCATTTTATTCGCCCTCTTTTCCGTTTGCCTTTTGTCGTCAGATCTCTGGTTTGCCTACCTTGTCGTTATGGCTAGTTCTTCCTCTATTTCGTGTACCCCCGAGAATGAAGTTCTTAATTTTAAGCAAAGGGGAGGGGAGAACCTAAAAGATGCTTGGTATAGGATTTGCAATGCTCATAATAGATCTATCCATAAGCAATCTACCATTGTTCTTCTTCGCAGTTTTTATGTCGGCATTACCACTTGGTATAGATTCGTCCTTGATACGATTACCGGTGGGAATTTCTTGATGTGTCCATCTTTGCATGCTTTTAATGCCATGGGAAGTTTAGTGGGATCACCATCTCTTTCGATCAATGAAACAACTTTAACTCTTGAACATGTTATGTAGAGGCTAGATGCTATTGAAAAGAAGATGATCACCAAAGAACATCTTGAAAATTTGGATAAGAAAATGCATAATCTTGCTAATAAAATTGGGACAAAAGCAGGAGACGCCTTTAAATTGTTAAAGGAAAAAGAGACCGTAGTTAATGAAAGGATAGAAGAGAGCCCTTACCGGCTTGACAAATTGGAAGAAATTTTTAGTTACTTGGGATTGTATTTTTCTTCTGTCAAAACTAGTGAAAACACTCTCATAAAAATTTGCAAAACCACGCAAGTCACTAAGAACAAAGTTGCTACGCCTAGTGGCCACAAGGGAGATCTCAAAATGATTAGTATTCATCCCGACTTTGTTGAAATAGTAAGAGACCCTATTTACAAGAATAAACTTTTCGGTCTTTTTCCTAAAAGTGTTGTCATTGAAAGTAGGCATGCTAAATTCTTGAAGAAATCTAGTTGTGTGATTGAAGATTTGAAAACCCAAGATGACAATACTTGAAACTATGCGTTATGCCTAGCTAGGGGCGTAAAACGATAGCGCTTGTTGGGAGGCAACCCAATGAATAAATTTATTTTTGTTTTACCTTTCTGTTTTTGAGTGTTGACACAATTATGCCTCTGTTATCATTGTGTTTTTAAGTTTTATTTTGTGTTTGTGCCAAGTAGAACCTTTAGGATGATTCATAAGATGAGTAGAAACAATGCTGAATCTGAAACAGAAACTTTGCCTACAGTGTTCGAATTTTCATTTTTTACTGGAGCTTTATATTGAGCTGAAATTTTTACAAAGTATTTCTATATAAATTATTTACGTTTTCCTAATTTTTAAGAATTTTTAGAGTTACAAAAGTATGGTTAGACTACAGATTACTACAGACTGTTCTGTTTAAGACAGATTCTGTTTTCGTTGCATTGTGTGCTTGTTTTGATGAATCTATGGGTTGTATTGAAGGGTATGAGACATGGTGAAGTTAAAATACAGTAGGTATAATGCAATAATAAAATTTGAATGAGTTTGCAACAGTACCTAAAGTAGTGATTTGCTTTATTATACTAACGGATCTCACGAAGATTTTGTTGAGTTTTGTGTGATTGAAGTTTTCAAGTTTTGGGTGAGATCACAATGGATCAAGGAATAAGAAGTGAAAAGAGCCTAAGCTTCGGGATGCTACAGAACCCCCAAGATATATCCAAACAGAAACAAGTAACTAAGCTTGGGGATGCCCCAAGTGGCACCCCCTCTTTCTTCTAACGACCATCGGTATTTTACTTGGAGCTATATTTTTATTCGTCACATATCATGAGTTTTGCTTGGAGCATCTTGTATCATTTGAATCCTTGCTTGCTTTGCTTGTTAGTTTTTCACTTGTATCCTTGCTGAACACACCTATTTGAGAGAGCCAAAATTATGCTATGATTTGTTAGAATTGCTCTTTATGCTTCACTTAAACTTTTTGAGCCATAGAATTGCTCTAGTACTTCACTTATATCTCTTTGAGCATGGTGTGCTTGGAAAATTTTGAAGAAATACTCTCATGATTCACTTAGATTAATTTGAGAGTTAGTAAATTTTGAAGAAATCCTCTCATGCTTCACTTATACTATTTTGAGAGATCAAATCTCTATGCTCATGTGCTTCACTTATATTTGTTTGAGCTTGTCAAAAAGCAATGGCAATATATGAAACTAGTCCCAAAGTGATAGATATCCAAGGAGGATATAGTAAAAACTTTCATGAAGGTCATTGGACAAATTAAACTTGCTTCCTTGTAATAGTTTTGAGACATGATGATAGTAATATGTGAGTCATGTTAGTGAGTAATTATGCTTTAGTAAGAATATTGGTGTTAAGGTTTGTGATTCCCTATGCATGCACGAAAGTCAATAGTTATGCAATGAAATTACATCCTACTTATGGTGCATTATTCGGTGTTAGTTATGCACAATGCTTGCTTAAGTGAATTTTCGTTTCTTGGTTGGTTGCTTCTCAATTTATTTGCTAGCCTCCACTTGTACTAAGTAGAAATACTACTTGTGCATCCAAAATCCTTAAACCAAGTTTTGCCTTATGAGTCCGCCATACCTACCAATATGCGGTATTTCCATGCCGTTCTAAGCAAATTTGTATGTGCCACCTCTACTTTTCAAAATAAATTTCTCTTTTGTGTGCTCGTACCACTCATGAAACGGTAGGGGGTGTCCAATATTTTTCCATGCTAGATGTGTTATTCTCAAGATGAGTGTTTATTCACTTGTCATTGCACAAGAGTACGGCGGTAATAGGGATGCCCATTCCTGAAATGAAAAGGATTTTTTTTTACTTTATGTTGTCAAATAATAAATTCCTTGGAAAGTGTTGGTATGGAAGGAAACCGTGGATACGGTCAGCCATGGAATGTGAAAGAATGATGGAAAAAGGAATACAATTTATTTTCTATTTGGGAACCGCCTATGATGTATCTAGCATGGAAAGTATTGTGAACTACTTTATCGTTTTCGTTGACAGGAAATGCATGCCATTCAAAATATTTTTCTCTCTCAATTTTAAACTTTGAACTATGGCACCTCTACAAATCCTACTTCCCTCTGTGAAGGGCCTATTTATTTACTTTATGCAAATTTTTATTTTTACATTGAGTCTCCATCTTCTCTTATAAAGCACCAACTAGGGGGCACTATTATCGTACTTGAGCATTGGGTGTAGCTAATATTTGATTGTGTTCCATGAATGGATCAATGATTGAGCATGATGGGATAGGGATAACTTTCTTTAGTGTTGATATTTTGAAAGACATGGTTGCTTATTGGCATGCTTGAGTATTGAAGTCATTATGTTAAAACTAGACTATTACTTTGAACCATCTAAAAGTCCAAGTGTCCATACTACAAAAGAAAAGAATATGAGATGAACATGTTAGGCATCATTCCACATAAAAAATTCTGTTTTTATCATTTACCTACTCGAGGACGAGTAGGAATTAAGCTTGGGGATGCTGATACATCTCCAACGTATCTATAATTTTTGCTTGTTCCAGGCTATTATATTATCATTCTTGGATGTTTTACAATCACTTCATAGCAACTTTATATCATTTTTTGGGAGTAGCCTATTGACATAGTGCCAAAGTGCCAGTTGCTGTTTTTGCTTGTTTTTTTACTTCGCAGAATATCAGTACCAAACGGAGTGCAATCGCAACTAAACTTTTTGGAGATTTTTTTGGACCAAAAGACACCCAGTGGGCCAATGAAGTGCCAGAGAGGTAGGCTGTGGGGACCACAACCCACCAAGGCGCACCAGGGGGGCCCTGGCGTGCCCTGATGGGTTGTGCCCTCCTCGGGGCCCCTCTCCACCGCCTCTGATGCCTATAAATTCCCAAATATTCCAGAAACCCTAGGGGAGTTAACGAAAAACACATCCAACCACCGCAAGTTCGAAAACCTCGAGATCGAATCTAACACCATCACGGAGGGGTTCATCATCCTCATTGGTGCCTCTCCGATGATGCGTGAGTAGTCCACCATGGACATACATGTCCGTAGGAAGTAGCTAGATGGCTTCCTCTCTCCCTTTTGATTCTCAATACAATGGTCTCTTGGAGATCTATTTGATGTAAACTTTTGCGGTGTGTTTGTTGGGATCCGATGAATTTTGAGTTCATGATCAGTTTCTATCCATGAATATTATTGAGTCTTCTTTGATCTCTTATATGCATGATTACTTGTAGCCTCATATTTCTTCTTCGAATCTTTGGTTTAGTTAGGCCAACTAGATCGATTTTTCTTGCCATGGGAAGAGGTGCTTTGTGATGGGTTCGATCTTGCGGTGTCCTCTCCCAGTGACAGAAGGGGCAGCGTGGCACGCATGTATCATTGCTATTAAGGATAATAAGATGGGGTCTATTCCTACATGAATAGATCTTGTCGACATCACGTCATCGTTCTTATTGCATTACTCCGTTTTTCCATGAACATAATATACTAGATGCATGCTGGATAGAGGTCGATGTGTGGAGTAATAGTGGTAGATGCAGGCAGGAGTTGGTCTACTTATCTTGGACGTGATGCCTATATAATGATCATCGCCTTGGATATCGTTATGACTATTTGATCTTCTATCAATTGTAATTTGTTCACCCACCGTGTGCTATACTCATGAGAGAAGCCACTAGTGAAACCTACGGCCCCCGAGTCTACTTTTCCAACATATTGCTTTCCGATCTATCTTTTTGCCGCTTTTGTTTTCAGATCTATTATTCCAAAAACCCAAAAATATATTGCTGCACTTTTTATTTGCTCTTTTTATTTTGTGTTCTTGAGATATCTATCTCTCCAATCTATCACTACCTAATCTATCTTTTTACCGTAGAGAGATTGACAACCTCTCTTTCGCGTCGGGTTGGAAGTATTTGTTCTTTGTGTGCAGGTGTTGTTTATTAGGTGGTGGTGATCATCATACTGGTTCGATACCTTGGTTTCATAACTGAGGGAAATACTTACCATCGCTGCACTGCATCATCCCTTCCTCTTTGCGGAAAAACCGACGCAGTCTCAAGCCACGTCAGTCATTGACGCACCAAAATTGACAGTGTTGGGGTATTCGTGTGCTTAATTCTTCGAACTTGTTACAGCTGGATCCATACCCGTTCAGGTACAACAATATTCTTCTGATTCTTATTATTGTACATCACATTTTATCTAGTTTTTGTTGATCTATGTTCGGCTGTCATCCAGAAAATGATTCCCACAAGCCTCGCATTGTCTCTGTGCACAGTGAAGATCTTGGCACTACAATCTATCGGCCCTAATCTGGATGAAGTTGTTAAGTTCCTTATATGCTTTCCGTGCATGGAGAAGCTATACGGCGAGGTGATGTTCCTTTCTTGCTAATTGTTAACCACAATGGAGTTCAATTTGTTGGTACTTTTACCCATGATTACAATGACAGATGTACTATACATTTTTTTAGAGGTTAATCATGAACGATCAAAGATGGCATGTCTATCTATTAGTGCATTTTATAAATCATGCAAATCAAAGAGGCCCGTAGTGTTCAATACTGCATCTAAGCATTGATATGTTGTCTTCGTTTGCAGATACAAGCAGGACTTGGAGTGGAAAAGGTGGCACAATATAACAATCCCATCGAATGCCTCGAATTCCATCTCACGGAAATTACTTTGAACGAGTACCGAGGCACCAATCCAGAGATTCAATTTGCCAGTTTCTTTGTTCAGAAAGCAATGGAGCTCAAGGTAATGAGGTTTGCACTATATTTAGTGCACCACAATGGATGGTTTACTGACCAGCGGAGGCGTCTACAGCGGAATGGAAAAGGCTCTGCAGAAGCTGATTTTCACTTTGGAAGTTCATATGACAGATTATTCGGAAGCGATTCTATCGAGCCGATATATGACTTCTCGGTGGATGATCCCTTCGCGAAAATATTTCATCCCATAGATCCTGAAGATTGGATTTGATTTCTAATGTCAGTTTGTACCTTGTAATCTTTTAATTTGGGCCTTGTTATGCTAGAATTTGAACCTTGTAATATTGCTAATATTTGTGATACAATATTTGAAATTGGATTGTGTTCTTTTTTGTTTATGCAATTATGTTCTTATAAGTACATATGTTGTTCTTCTGTAGGCACAACATTGATGTTGTGCAGACCGAGCAAATCACAGTACACACAGACTAAACTACGAAACCCCGTTCGGTGATGATTTCATCAATCGCTGACAATTGTATACCAGCAAAAAATTTCCCACAACACACACATGTTATTAGCACCAATCGTCTGTGTTATTTCTGGTGTTCGCACACGATTCTCATTACTCACCTGTTTGTTGTATATCGCACACATCTTGTTATGCCGAATCGTTTGTGTTCTGCTGTATCAGCGCACACAGTTCATCCGAGTGAATGTATACCGTACTTCACACACGTATGTAGTTTTTCTAACCGTTTCTGTTATCTTCGCTAATCACAAACGGTTCATAAGAACAAACTGTCTGCCGTAGATCGCACACGCAACTACTTTCTAAATCGTATTTGATGGATCCACCTTCGCACAAAGTTCATGCCATTAGCGACGGAGCTTAAACTATACCGTTTGTGATTCATGCATCGCACACAGTTTCGTCGAAGGGTCTCTTATTGATGTGTCGTCTTTGGACCATCCCGCATTAGTGCTAGCTCAAAAGATATAAGTGAAGCACAAAGAATATTCTAACAAATCATGGTAAAAATGCGTATCTCTCAAATAGGTGTGTCCAGCAAACAATGATTGTGGCAAACTAAAACAAAAACAAGCAAAAACAAACGACGCTCCCAGCAAAACTCATATCATGTGATGAATAAAAATATAGCTCCAAGTGACATACCGATGATTTGGAACGAAAGAGGGGATGCCTTCCCGGGGCATCCACAAGCTTAAACGCTTGAGTTTTCATATAATTATCCTTAGGGTTCCTTGGGCATCCCCAAGCTTAGGCTCTTGCTGCTCATTCTTCTTCTTCATCGTGATAACACCCAAAACTTGAAAACTTCAATCACACAAAACTTAACAAAACTTCGTGAGATCCGTTAGTATAAGAAACATATCAAATACTTCAGGTACTATTATAAATTGATTCATATTTCATTATTTCATAATAGGTACTGTATTCTAACTTGTCCATGGCTTATACCCCCCGATACAATCCATAGCCTCATCAAAACAAGCAAACTATGCAAGCAAAACAGAATCTGTCTAAAACAGAACAGTCTGTAAAGATCTGTAGACACGTATACTTATGTAACTCTAAAAATTCTGAAAAATTAGGATAACCTTAATAATTTGTATATAAACACTGTGTAAAAATTTCAGATAATTATCCCTCTCCAGTAAAAAATTAAAATTCCTGTACTGGAGTAAAAGTTTCTGTTTTATTTCAGCATCGATTCTACTCATCTTGTGAGTCATCCCAAAGGCGTTACTTGGCACAAACACTAATTAAAACACAAAAAACACAATCATTACACAGGCAATAATCATGCTATCACACCAAGACAGAAAATAAAAGAAAAAATAAAGATAACTATTGGGTTGCCTCCCAACAAGCGCAATAGTTTTATGCCCCTAGCTAGGCATAATGCATGATATCAAGTGTTGTCATCTTTGACATCCACCAATGAGTAGATCTAATAATAGATTCATAAGGTGCTTTAATTATTTTCCTAAGGAAGTGTTCCATACCTTTCTTTAGTGGGAATTGACATCTTATGTTTCCCTCTTTCATATCAATAATTGCGCATATAGTACGTAGAAAAGGCCTACCAAGTATAACTGGACAAGTAGGATTGCATTCAATATCAAGCACAATGAAATCTACAGGCACATAATTCTTATTTTCAGTAATAAGAACATCATTTATTCTACCTAGAGGTTTTTTAATGGTAGAATCCGCAAGATGCAAATTAAGGGAACAATCTTGAATGCCTGTGAGACCAAGCACATCACAAAGGAATTTAGGAATTGCAGACACACTAGCACAAAGGTCCCATAAAGCATTGCATTCATATTTATTTATATTTATTTTAATAGTAGGTTCCCACTCATCATGCAATTTCCTAGGAATAGAAACTTCTAGCTCAAGTTTCTCATCATACGCTTTTATCATTGCTTCTACTATATGATTAGTAAAAGCTTTGTTTTGTTCATAAGCATTAGTTGAGATAATAATGGTTTGCAACAAGGAAATACATTCTACTAAAGAGAAGCTCTCATAATTAAAATAATTTTAATTAAATATAGTGGGCACATCGCTAGACAAAGTTTTAACTTCTCCAAACCCACCTTTTTCAGTTTTAGCATTAGAATCATCACTCACAAAGCAAACGGGACTCTCCTTAACTAGAGTTGGTTTAACCCCAGTCCCTTTATCATTAATATTCAGAGAGGGAAACACATAATCAATAGGAGAAGCACCAATCATTTTAAGATCTTCATCATGATTTCGGTAAAAACCGGGTGGAAGAGCTTTTCCTAAGAATTCCCGCTTAGCTTTTAACTTAGTGGTCCTCTCCTTACTTTCATTAATAGATACCAAGATAGTTTTAATAGTCTCATTAAAATCATGCTTAGGTGGCAAATTTTTACTTTTGAGAGTTTCTACATCAAGAGCAATTCTATCCATGTTTTTAGCCAAAGTATCAATCGTACGCCACTTTTCTTCTACCATAGTATTAAAAATCTTTTTAGAACTAATGAATTATTTAATGGTGTTCTCAAGATCAGAGGGTATCCTATTAGAATTTGTATAAGAATTTCCATAGGAATTACCATAAGAGTTGCCATAATTATTAGAGGAGTTACCGGGATATGGCCTAGTATTGAAATTTCCTCTATAAGCATTGTTGTTGAAATTGTCTCGCGAGATAAAGTTCACATCAATAGCATCGTTATTTTCTTCAATCAAAGTAGACAAGGGCATATCATTTGGATCAATATTAGTATTTTTGCTAGCAACCATATTCATAAGAGCATCCACTTTTCCACTCAAAGTAGCGATTTCTTTAACAGAATTTACCTTCTTACCTGTTGGAGCTCTCTCGGTATTTCCATTGGGAATAATTTTTCATGATGTTGTTCGGAAGTTTTGTGGCATCTCCTAAGGTCACATCCATAAAGGTACCACCTGCAGCAGAGTCTAGAAAATTTCTAGACACAAAGTTCAGTCCAGCATAGAAATTTTGGATAATCATCCACAAGTTTAACCCATGAGTAGGACAATTTCTAATCATCAATTTCATCCTCTCCCAAGATTGTGCAACATGTTCATGATCATGTTGTTTAAAATTAATCATATGATTCCTAAGGGAGATGATCTTAGCAGGAGGAAAATACTTGGTAATGAAAGCATCTTTACACTTATCCCATGTTCCAATACTATTACGTGGCAAATATGAAAACGAAGCCTTAGCTGTATCTCTTAGTGAAAAAGGAAATAACTTGAATTTCACAACATCGTTATCCATATCATTTTTCTTTTGCATATCACAAAGTTCAACGAAAGTATTGAGATGAGCAGCGGATCCTCATTAGGACTCCCCGAAAATTGTTCTTTCATAACAAGATTTAATAGTGCATCATTTATATCAAAGCCCTCCGCACTAGTGGCGGATGGTATAGGAGTGCTAATAAAGTCATATTTATTAGCATTAGAAAAGTCACACAACTTAGTAGTATCTTGAGACATGGTGACCAAGCAAGCGAAGTAACAAGCAAAACAAGCAAACTAACGATGAAACAAGCAAACTAGCAAAGTAAATATTTTTGTATTTTGGATTTTTTTGAAACAAGAAAAATATAACAACAAATAAAAAGTATAACAAGTGAATGATAATTTGTGCGAAGTTACTTGATAGTAGATTGGTCATACTCCCCGGCAACGGCGCCAGAAATCCTTCCTGATATCTATGGTTTGCGTTGGATTTTTCGTGACGAGGAACGGGTTATTGCAGCACAAATGAGTAAGTATTTCCCCTAGTTAAGAGCCAAGGTTTATCGAACCAATAGGAGTAACACGCAACCATCGTCTTCAACTACTGCACACAAAGGAGCAAACACTTGCACCCAATGCGGTCAAGAGGGTTGTCAATCCCCTTGGACTCGTTATTTGCAAGCAAGTGAAACAAGTAGATAGTAGTGGATAATTGCAAAATACAGTAAAAGATAATAAAGGCAGAGAGGTATTGAAAGCTTTTTGTAAATTATAAGTGAGAAGACCCGGGGACTGTAGTGTTCTCTAGTGGCATCTCTCATGTAGGAAACATACGGTGGGCAAACAAATTACTGTTGGGCAATTGATAGAAAAGCGAATAATTATGTTCATATTCACGGCAATGATCATGTGTATATAGGCATCACGTCCATAAACAAATAGGCCCACTCCTGCCTGCACCTATTGTTGGGTTCTACCGTAGGTGCATCGCATGCCAATTAAAATTTTCCTACGCGCAGAACATCCAAGAACATGCTTTGGAGATGGATCACAGATCGTTACCACTAGACGCGCAGTGCCGTGCAGCGGAAGTAGAGTTGGGGCAGCGCGTTCGCGTGGTCCGTCTCCTCCTCGTCCAATCTCCCTCGAACAGCCGGCCCGATCTCCCTCGAACTGGCGGTCGCCGGATCCCACGTACAGGTTCACCGGAGCGGCGCAAGTGCACCGCCTCTAATGGTATCCGCGCGTGTAGGAGGAACACCGTGTGGCGGACTGCTAGGTCCGATCACACAGTCGGCGGCGGCAAGTGGAGGTGGCTAGCTGCAACACATCCAAAGCCCTAATGACGGCGCCGAAGCGATCAACCGGATGGGTGTGCCACACCTCCACTATATATAGGCATCCGGCGCGGGCTCAACTCTTGGGCCTTGCACGGATCCTAAAGCCCACATGTTCCTTCCCTTAAGCGCGCGACCCCTTAGGTTCTCGTTCACTTGGTCGCGAGTCTGATCACACTGATCACATCCGACTCGGCTAGTCGGTAGCGGCCTCTAGCAAAGCGTGCCGACTCCAAGTGTCCGATGAAGCTGGTTAGGCGAACCTGTACATCACACTTCTGTTCCCTTTGCCACACGATATATATTGTCGGGCTCAAGGCGAGTCTGTCATCCTTGTGCTAGCCCGACCTCTTTCTCGTGCCAGTGATACCGACCACAAACCAGATTATCTCATAATCCTTGTCGCATGGCCATGCTTATCTTGGTCGTATCACACGAGGGGCCCAGAGCATATCTCTCCTAACCGGAGGAGCAAATCCCATCTTGCTCGACCATGTCTCGCAGCATGGGTCTGGACAAGCCTGAAACCTACCTTTGTGACTACCCAGTCACGGAGTAGCGTTTGGTCGGCCCAAAGCAAGTTTGTCACCATCCCGAGTACATACGCCAGCTCAGGTCTTAGGACATAGAACATATGTTGTACTAGAGACTCACAGATGACCTATCGCTGCGTCTCATAGTTGGGTCTGTCCAACTCAGACCTTATCTCGACTCGGATCCGACTACGTCGAATCCGATCAGATCTTTCTGAGTCCATATTATCCGGCTAGCATCCAATGCTACATGGTTAGTGAGACCGAACCATCCACCGTGTCATATGCTAGTCTAACTGGCTGAGCGTCCGCACAACTCTTTCGACTAGGGACCATTTAGGACAGTCATCATACAATGTATAGTCTCACAAACAAGTCACGTACTTGTTAATACACATCAATGATAATGTCCAAGGACTATCTTTATTCATAAACACATGGGAAATATCATCATACATGATTGCCTCTAGGGCATATCTCCAACAGTCTCCCACTTGCACTAGAGTCAATCAAATAGACATCGAATGCCCATAGCTCTAACATGCCCCTCATGCTTGGGTTGTGGAAGCGGCTTAGTCAACGGATCTGCAATATTTGCATCCGTATGAATCTTGCATAAATTAGTATCACCTTTCGCTACGAGCATTCGTATCAGGTGATACTTTCGGTCTATGTGCCTGGTCTTGTGGTGTTGTCTCGGCTCCTTGGCCTGTACGATGGCACCTGAATTATCGCAATAAAGGTCCAACGGTATTGACCAGCCCGGGAACACACCAACATCTTCCAGGAACTTCCGAATCCAAACACCTTCCTTTGCGGCTTCACAAGCCGCAATGTATTCGGTCTCTGTTGTGGAGTCGGCCACCGTTTCTTGCTTGGAACTTGTCCAGCTCACTACTCCTCCATTCATGACATACACGAATCCAGTTTGCGATTGACAATCATCCCTGTCGGTTTGGAAACTAGCATTAGCGTAACCCTTTACGCAGAGCTCCTCCTCACCTCCATAAACTAGGAACATCTCCTTAGTCCTTTTTAGGTACTTCAGGATAGTTTTCACCGCTGCACAGTGACTCTCACCTGGGTTAGCCTGGTATCTGCTTGTTAAGCTTATTGCAAAGGCAACATCAGGCCGTGTACATAGCATGGCATACATGATGGATCCTATTGCCGAAGCATACAGAATCCTACTCATCCGGTTTCGCTCATCAGAAGTCTTAGGACTCTGAGTCTTGCTTAGCCTTATACCATGTGAGACGGGCAAGAACCCTTTCTTGGCCTCACTCATGTTGAACCTCTTCAACACTTTATCTATGTATGTGCTCTGGCTCAAGCCGAGCAGCCTCCTTGATCTATCTCTATAGATCTTGATGCCTAGAATGTACACTGCCTCTCCAAGGTCTTTCATCGAAAACTTGCCATTCAATGATTCCTTGACCGAGTTCAGCATCGAAACATCATTTTCGATCAGCAGTATGTCATCCACATACAAGATCAAAAATACTACCGAGCTCCCACTAGACTTCTTGTATAAACAATAGTCCTCTTCGTTCTTGATGAAACCAAGGTCAACGATGACTTCATCAAAACGAATATTCCAACTCCGAGCTGCTTGCCTCAATCCATAAATGGATCTCTTGAGCTTGCATATTTTACCAGCATTATTTGGATCGACAAAACCTTCAGGTTGTATCATGTATACATCCTCCTTTAAATGTCCATGAAGGAAAGCCGTTTTGACATCCATCTGCCATATCTCATAATCGAAATATGCAGCTATAGCTAGTATGATCCTCACCGACTTTAGCATCGCTACCGGCGAGTAGGTCTCGTCGTAGTCAATTCCTTGAACTTGTCCATAACCTTTAGCGACAAGCCGAGCTTTGTGGATTTGAACATTTCCATCCACATCGGTTTTCTTCTTAAAGACCCATTTGCAACCAATGGCAATTACGCCAGGTGGCGGATCAACCAAGTCCCAGACTTGATTATCATCCATGGACTTTAACTCGGATCTCATGGCCTCCAGCCATGCCTCGGAATCTGGGCTCACCATCGCTTCCGCATACGTGGCCGGCTCGTCGCTTTCTAGCAACAACACATCGCGCACTCTGCGCAATCTTTCCGACCTCCGTGGCTCCGGTGCCGATTCCACTACGGGTTCCCTGACCAACTCTGGTATGATCTCATCACCAGCCGAGTTGTCCCCGAGTGGCTCTCGAATTTCTTCGAGTCGCACCGTTCTCCCACCGGCTTCCCGACTAAGAAACTCTTTCTCTAGGAAAACCCAGTTCCGAGCAACAAACACTTTGTTCTCTTCTTGGTTGTAGAAGCTGTATCCCAAGGTTTCCCTCGGATATCCCACGAATATGCATTTATCCGACTTGGGTGTAAGTTTGTCCGACATGAGTCGCTTGACAAATGCTTCACAACCCCAAATCTTTAGGAAAGACAAACTAGGACTCTTCCCAGTCCACATCTCATGTGGTGTCTTGTCTATGGATTTTGATGGTACCCTGTTAAGTGTGAAAGCTGCAGTTTCTAGAGCGTATCCCCAGAATGACAAGGGTAAATCCGATTTGCTCATCATCGATCGGACCATGTCCAACAAGGTTCGATTTCTCCGTTCTGACACGTCGTTTCTCTGCGGCGTACCCGGAGGCGTGAGCTGAGGTACTATACCTCGGCTTTTCAGATGATCATCAAACTCCTGGCTCATGTACTCACCTCCACGATCCGATTGCAGAAGCTTTATCGTCTTGCCAAGCTGATTTTCAACCTCGTTCTGAAACTCTTTGAACTTTTCAAAAGTTTCCGACTTGTGCCTCATCAAATAGATATATCCATATCTACTCAAGTCGTCGGTAAAAGTCACGAAGTACTGATAGCCACCTCTGGCCGTTGTGCTCATTGGACCACACACATCACTATGTATAAGCTCCAACAGCTCGGACTCCCTCTCGCAACTCTTTGCAAAAGGAGACTTAGTCATCTTGCCTAGCAAGCATGATTCGCATGTCTCGAACAATCCGAAATCGGACGAAGTTAGGAGTCCATCATCATGGAGCTTCTTCATGCGTTTCAGACTAATGTGCCCAAGCCGGCAATGCCAGAAGTATGTCGGATTTATCTCATTAGGCTTATGCCTCTTGACATTCACGTTATAGACTGGTTCCGTTTCTAGATTCAAAATAAATAGCCCATCTACAATGGGTGCATAGCCGTGGAACATTCCATTCAAATAAAGTGAACAACCATTGTCGTTTAAACTGAATTCATAACCCTGACTCATCAAGCATGAGGCAGAAATAATGTTCCGACTAAGTGCGGGAATGTAATAACAATTATTCAATTCCAAAATAAATCCAGAAGGAAGCTGAAGCTGCATCGTGCCGACCTCCAACGCAGCAACTCTTGCTTTGTTGCCGACCCTGATGTCAATATCCCCTTGTGCCACACGCCTAGTTCTTATCAGCCCCTGCATCGAGTTGCAAATATGAACAACCGATCCGTTATTAAATACCCAAGAGCTACTAGGTATGTCCGCAAGGTAAATGTCTATAACATATGTAACAAGTGTACCTTTGCCTGATGAAGCATTTCCGGCCTTCTTGCCATGCTCAGCAAGCCACTTGCTACAGTTCCTCTTCTAGTGACCAGTTTCCTTGCAATGAAAGCACACGGTCTTTGAGTCCGGTCCCGGCTTCAGCGCAGCGGCGGAGACAACCTTCCCTGTGCCCTTTGCCTTACCCTTTTTCTTGGACCAACTCTTCTTGAACTTAGTCGAGTTCTGCACCATCAACACTTGATGTGTGCCTTTCTTAATATCTTGCTCTGCCACCTTAAGCATCCCATGCAATTCAGTGAGCTTCTTATCCATGCCATGCATATGATAGTTCGAGACGAACGTCCCATAGCTAGGTGGAAGAGAACCCAGAATTGCATTCGTGGACAGCTCGTCCCCAAGTGGGAAGCCTAACCGATCCAAAGCATGCACGTACCCGATCATCTTGATCACATGCGGGCTCAGTGGATCACCCTCCTTCAGCTTACAATCCGTCAAGGATTGCCAGACGTTGAACCTTTCGGTCCTAGCCTGCACCTGAAACATGCTCTTGAGAATCTCGATCATATCGAAAGCGTCAACGTTTTCGAAATGATGTTGCAAATCGGGCTCCATACAAGCCAGCATGAGGCAACTGATCTCATTTGATTCATCAACGAGTTTTTGATGGGCATTCTTGGTTGTGGCACTAGCATTCTCGGCAGGTTCCTCTGGAAGTGGATCCTCTAGAACATGTTCCTTTTTATCGTGCTTGAGAACAATTCTCAGATTTCTATACCAGGTGGTAAAGTTTGTTCCATTCAGTTTATCCTTTTCCAGAATTGATTTCAATGCAAATTTGGGTTGAGCAGGTGGTGCCATTGATCTACAACAGAAAATATGCAATCACTAAGCAATGTGTTTATGTAGAGTAATTCAAGCCTTAAACAGAACTACTCCCACTGAAGTCAGCATCCCTCCGCAAACTCTCAGTGATTCAGGACCCGTCTAGCACGAGCGACTAGTGAGCTTTAGCATCACTGCTAGCCAACTTGCCTATTCGGTAAGCAACTCCTTGCTAATCGTATCTCTATACGACTCCTGCCGGTCGGGTAGGTATCTTATACCCCGGCTCCCAACCTTCTTTGCCACAAGGCCCAAAACCGTTTTGATAGCCTTGTCAAGTTAACCTGATGCAGTGCGTGTCCGTGTCCGACACGAACCTTCCAGTTCAAGGACACCTAGTAGCACCTCAATTTTATGAGCCCACTGTCGGTGTCAAATCCGGCATATCTCATAGTAGGGGTCCTAAGCTAGGCGTCTTGGAGAGATGGTAACATGGACACATGATTTTACCCAGGTTCGGGCTCTCTTGAAGAGATAATACCCAACGTCCTGCTTTTGATTATATTGATATGGGGGATAGTACAGAGTACATGTATCTACCATGAGATTATGAGATGTAATATATTGATCTATTGACTAGCCTGGCCTCGGTTTATATATGCATCATAGGCCTAGGGTTTAGAGGAGTCATTGTCTTGTGCACCAAGTCTTGTGGAATCCTCCTTGTATTCGGCATGGGCTGCCCGAAGTGGCCCATTAGTGAATCATCACAGGGGTCCTCGGCCCGACCCACTGGCCGGGAGACGACGTGGTGAGTACCCCCTAGTCCAGGACACCGTCAATAGCCCCCTGAACCGGTCTTCAAGTTGGGGACGCTCCTCGGTTCTTCCGAACAGTTCTTTGTCTTCGGTCGTCGGCCTTGGAAACTGGTTCAACAAATCTGCCCATCTCTGATCTTGAGGATCGCCGAGGTGAATCCGAAGAGTTCACATGTCGGGCATCCGAGGAGCCCCTTTAAGTTATCGGCCTTTATCAATGCCTTGTAATGTTTACGCCATACTTCGGGGTCGAAGTGTTTCCCGTGTGGCGGTGTTCTCTTGCGTCCGAGCTCCAATGCCGAACTGCATCCGAGGTGTCTTTTTACAGCCGAGCTCCAACGCCGGACTGTGTCCGAGCTCCAATGCCGGACTGTGTTTGAGCTCCAACGCCGAACTTTATCCGAGGTGTCATAGATTACCTCTGTCTTGAAAAAGTTGAAGGACTTCATACGAGCTTAAATGCCGGAATAGTCTTTTATGGAGCCAGCCATTCACATCCGAGCTTTATGCCAGACTGCTTCTAAGGCGTCTCCGATCTTGAGCTTTATGCCGGACTGCTTCCGAGCTCCAACGCCGGACTACATCCAAGCTCCAATGATGATCAGCGTCCGAGGTATCATAAACTACCTTGGACCTTAAAATATTAAAGGAATTCGTCCGAGCTTAATGTCGGAAACACTCTCTATGGAGCCAGCCACTTGCGCCCGAGCTTTATGCCGGACTGCTTTCGAGGTGGTGCACCACCCCGACCATGGGCTGATTTTTGTGGATATTTTCGGTTGGTGCAATTTAATCTCTGCTGAGATATATAGCCAGTAGCCCTCAAGGTGTGTGTCCGTTGAATGTCCGGCATGCACCTGAAGAAAAACATAAACCCGCTGATCCTAGTAGCCCCTGAGACTCAGGTCGATTCACAAAATCGGCCTGAGGATCAACTCCTAGCTCTGCAGCTTACTTAGGAATAGAAACGCAGTGTAATATGTTAGAGGAAATAGTGATCGGCAAGCGGGCCCTTGAGAGAGGGTCTTGAGAAGTTGCCATAATATATTAGCTTGATGCCGGATAGGTCCAGATGGTACCTATTGTTGTCCGAAGACACGTTTGCCCATAGCTCGGTCAAGCCGAACACTGAGCATTTTGAATTTTCTGCATTAAATAGGCAATGCAGTAGCCCCCGAGCCACTGGTCGGGTGGCAACACCAGATCAGGGGATCGATGTGCCCCTTTAATATTTGTAAATGATAAGCGCGAAGCCCAGTAGCCCCCGAGACTTAATGTGGGCACGGGTGGCCGAATTAAGGATCGATATCCGGAGTACATTGACCATGATCATGAAACCTCATCTCCGATCAATGTGGGAGGAAAATATTGAGGATTTAGTTGGGGGAAAGTTCCCGAACTCTGTGGTCCATAATGAACCGAAATTTTCACTTCCATCGTTGCCGACCAATTATATCCTTTAAGATGGCTAGCTTTCGGCTTCACCTAGTCTGAGGTACTAACCCGGATGACCCGGTATTAACAATCACAGAGGTGCTCCCTTTACCGCCTAGCCGAACAATCGGGAACATAGGGGTAAGCACAGGAGCCAGGCAACCCAGCTTGGCCAAAATCTTAAGTCAAATTGATGCATATTGATGGCTTTATTACGATAATTATGGAAGGCAAATTCTCCATTGAGACTATTTATAACCTGAAAGTGGCTCATCGTCGGCTTCCACCCCTTTGTAGATGCTACACAGGGTGTTTCCGTACTAACAATACAACCCTTAGCCGACGTCTCGGTGCCCGGAGGTGGTTGTGTTAGCGGAAACGAGGCAATCAGATATGCAGGCTTTATAACTGTCACTTAGTCATAGGAGTTTAAAGTTCGGGGCCAGTTACTAGCCCCCGAATAGTGTTCGGCATCAGCCGAGGTCAAACCAGTAACACTTCGACCAATCTTATGAAAGGCCCATCGTTTAACATGGGGTGACCTCTATCGATCTGTAGTTTGACACAGTCATCGGATCGCGGACCAGTTTACGCTCATTGTGATAGTCAGTTTTTGGCTTTCTCCACTGAGGCGCTTAACCATTCGAGCTGGAAGCACAATCGCAGTGGTTCTCCCTTTGCACACCTAGCCGAACAAAGCGGAACATAGGAGGCAAGCACAGGAGCCGGGCAACCCAACTATTGACCAAAGACACAATTCGAAACTGGTGCATATAAAGCAATATCCGAGAACATTTCGCCAAGGACTCCTCGGAGTGCCTTGGCTTTTGGTGGGTTCGGCTCTAGTCGCAGCCCCCCGTTGATATTACCTATGCTTTAAAAGTGTACTGCGAGAGTTATGCTCGGATAAAACAAGATTTATGCAACAAACTTTATGTTTAGATAAAAGAAAATTGTGCCAATCCGAAACTGGTCTTAAAATTAATATGTGCTTCGGTCGTGCTTTAACATGATACATCCGATCTCCAGACTTCAAGCGGGTCACCGTTCGGCTTCAACCTCCATATCCCGAAGGCGGAGTGTTTCTCCGATGCCAGTTTAGCGAACTAAACGCGGGCGGCTCTAGAGAGAAACCAGGCTACCCGGCTATTGACCACACACTCGAGTCGAGAAAGGAGTAGTAGAAAAAGGCTTTGCAACGACCAAGAAGAAAACACATTTATTATAAAACAACTCATACAAATTTAAGAGCCCCCAAGTGACTTGGGTAAAAGAATTTTATGTATAATGATTGTAGGTACCGAAGTACTTATATAATATCTGTGTTCGCCCGAACTTTGAATGCGTCTTAACCGACCGTCGGCTTCTCCCTCTTCGGCCAAGGGCCGAAATGTGTTATCTACTCCGCCTACCGAAAATATCGGCGGTGTTTTGGATAACCAGGCAATCAGGCCATGAGGCTGTAACAGACAAACCGCGCCCAGGGAACTTATGCTATATTACTTATGTAACGTAAGAAGCATCTTCAAACAAAATAGTGCCCCCAACGGTACCTTTCTTTGGTCGCTCATGATTACTATGAGACTTGTGCAATAGATTTGTGTACGCGTGAGTTCCGTCGTGTGCCGACCATAGTTGAAAACAATAAGAGCGCTAGCTTTCGGCTTCACCCGTCTGAGGTACGAGTTCGGATGACCCGATCGTAACAATCGCAGAGGTGCTCCCTTTACTCCCTAGCCGAACAATCGTGAACGTAGGGGTAAGCACAGGAGCCAGGCAACCCAGCTTTGCGGAACACTTAAGTCAACATGATGCATATTTTGGCATAATACACGAGCAAGGAAAGAAGCTGTACAATAATAATCACATGCAAAAAGAAAAGGTTTCATAAAGGAAGCCCCCAAGTAAACAGGGTATTTGAATTTTTTTGTAACAAACAAAGTTTTGTCAAAGAAAGTTTTTCGCAAACAACTTTTTGTCAAAAAAGTATAGTGCTTGGTCGAACCGAACAAAAAGTAAAATTCTAAAGAGAGCTGAGCACGAAAACGACTTAGCTGGTTAATGTGCTCGGTGCGGTCCTGGGTTGTGGCGGGACAAAGACGTAGTCCTCGGCCTGGCCGATGTCCCAGCCCCCAAGCCCGAGGTAACCGAGCGAAGAGCTCGGGTCGAGGAGTGGCAACACAGCACGGTTGCTGCGGCGAGGCAAAGCCCCCGGTCCAGCCAAGGAGACAGAGTAGTTCGGCAGCGTGACGACGAAGCCCCCAGTTATCATGGGAAAAGGAAGTCTTGTTAACAAACAAACTTTTTATTTAACATAAATATAATGCTCGGTAGAACCGAACAAAAATTTAGAAATTTGAGCATTAAAGCGACTTAGCTGGTTAATGTGCTCGGTGTTGACGACGCATGCCGAGCTTATGGCGGGTCAAGGTCCCAGCCCCCAAGCCGGTCCCAAGGTGACCGAACGAGGAGTTCGGCATTCCGAAGTAGTGTCACGGCTCGGCCGATGTGGCGAGGCGAAGCCCCTGGTCCAACCGAGGTGGTGGAGTAGGTCGGCAAGGTGACGCCGGGGTGACCGCATGACGGCAGTCGAAGTCGATTTCCTGCACTCATAAAATAGTGCAAGCCAAAATTAATAACAAAGAAAGATAATAATATATTTTTTAAAAAATTCTTCTACTTAGTTAATTTAAGTGAAGCAAATAAGCAAAGGAATATGGCCTGGGCGCCGAGGTGCCTGAACGAAGAGTTCGACTTGACAAAGTGGCGACGCTGCACGGTCGATGTGGCGAGATGAAGTCCTCGGTCCAGTTAACATGGCGAAGCTGTGATCGGCGGACGCCGAAGTCTCATGCAGGTCGGCTGGTGACGCCGAAGTCTCATGCCAGCCGAGGTGTTGAAGCAGGTCGGCTGGTGACGCCGAAGTCCCCGGAGCAGGTTGATGAAGGGATGCCAAAGCCCCGGTCTAGCCGAGGTGACGGGGCAGATCGGTAAGGTGACGCTAGAGCCCCATGCCAGCCGACGTGTCAAAGCAGGTCGGCGTGGTGGACGTCAGCCGTACAACCCGCGGATGACGAGGTTCGCTTGATGATTATTCGGCCCTCGCGATGCCGAACTCTTGGTCGGATGACCGAGATGATGAGAAAATTTCCTTCAAAAAGGACGTCCGACAACCCGTTCATGAAAAAGATGAACTCGGGTTGGATTCGTTTTCGCGCAGAAAACAGATCGGAAAAATTGATGCACTCATCGGACGTTTCCCGGAGTTTGAACGGTCGGATTGAGCTGAAATTTGGAGGGGTGATCGGTATGGGAATTCCGCAGCCTATGAACGGTGGGATCTTCCAAACGATGTCCGAGCTGGAATCTGGACAACCCGCCCTAAACTCATCCCGATTCCCGTCCAGATTCGACAGGGCTTCAGTATTTCGTAGATCGCCGAAGATTCCTCCATCGGAATACGACGAAATTTTACGGGGTCATTATAGACTCAATTCCGCACAGTTCCACCAAAGCAATCGTCAAGGCGAAGCTCGAGGAAGCGGGGACTACGAACACGAGTCGCTGTCCAGAAAAACTGCACGGTTGCTCGAGGGCGATGTCAACATCGAGCCCCCGAGCTCCATTTATGATTTCTCATGATCTTGATAGAGATCGGAGATGATGACGATGAAAGTATCCGTCCGATTTTGACGATTCGGCACGGAGCGCAGTCCTCGGTCCAGCCGAGGTGACCAGTCGAGCCGGCGACGAAGATGCCGACATCGACAACAAAGCTCGGTTCCAACACGTAGATCGCGCCGGAAACGATCTGAATTCCCATCGCACCGCGGCGACTACCAGCAGGCTCTCAATGAAAGCACCAATGTCGGTGTCAAATCCGGCATATCTCGTAGTAGGGGTCCTAAGCTAGGCGTCTTGGAGCGATGGTAACATGGACACAGGATTTTACCCAGGTTCGGGCTCTCTTGAAGAGATAATACCCTACGTCCTGCTTTTGATTATATTGATATGGGGGATAGTACAGAGTACATGTATCTACCATGAGATTATGAGATGTAATATATTGATCTATTGACTAGCCTGGCCTCTGTTTATATATGCATCGTAGGCCTAGGGTTTAGAGGAGTCCTTGTCTTGTGCGCCAAGTCTTGTGGAATCCTCCTTGTATTCGGCATGGGCTGCCCAAGTGGCCCATTAGTGAATCATCACGGGGGTCCTCGGCCCGACCCACTGGTCGGGAGACGACGTGGAGAGTACCCCCTAGTCCAGGACACCGTCACCCACCACTAGACGTACTTGACGTGCGGAGGTGCAACATCGGGAATGGCAATGTGCTTGATATTAACGAGGGATCTTTCTACCATTCTAACATGCATAGAAACAAGAAGCAATATCAATCACATATAAACATAAATATGTGAAATAGTATGGCTCCTTCATGGATGTCCTTCCAGGCCGGCTCCAACTCCGATGACCAGGGTGGAACTCCATCTTGTTCGTCACACCAGAACGCCAAGGCCTCGAACTTGATCTCTGTTCTCCAACTTCTACAACTAGTAATGAATTTACAGAGAATCACAAGTCGACACGCAGGTCGTTATACAATATAATGACAACACTTTGGCTCCTGCCGGCTGACAATCATGACACGCAGGTCATGTTAAATTACACACATGCATCACATACATATGAGCCATACTATTCACATCAAACCTGCAAAACAAACTTATGCATAGAATCGCATTCTACCGGGTTTGTGTGATCGTGTACGAAATACAAGGCGCTACGCACACGGCGGTCCCGACGTTTTCGGAAATCACAGATCATATCTGCACTCCGATCACGCTGAATTTTCTGATCTGACCGATCTCATCGATCATTGCGAACCCGAATCGGATTTACGTTTCACTATTAACCCCGATGGCGGAATACCGACCGGTAGGGGTAGGTTGTGTCATGACCTCATCGATTCCGATTGACAGAAAACATAGCCACAACGATCCCCATGTGCAGTTGATCTCTTCAACCGCGCATATAGCCGATCTCAAGAACGACGACAGATCTCATCTACCGCCTCCACATATCAAATACGCATCCGATCTGAAACCAAAACCTATAGCAGAGGCTCTGATACCACTGTTGGGTTCTACCGTAGGTGCATCGCTTGCCAATTAAAATTTTCCTACGCGCAGAACATCCAAGAACATGCTACGGAGATGGATCACAGATCGTTACCACTAGACGCGCAGTGCCGTGCAGCGGAAGTAGAGTTGGGGCAGCGCGTTCGCGTGGTCCGTGTCCTCCTCGTCCAATCTCCCTCGAACAGCCGGCCCGATCTTCCTCGAACTGGCGGTCGCCGGATCCCACGTACAGGTTCACCGGAGCGGCACAAGTGCACCGCCTCTAATGGTATCTGCGCGTGCAGGAGGAACACCGTGCGGCGGACTGCTAGGTCCGATCACACAGTCGACGGCGGCAAGTGGAGGTGGCTAGCTGCAACACATGCAAAGCCCTAATGACGGCGCCGAAGCGATCAACCGGATGGGTGTGCCGCACCTCCACTATATATAGGCATCCGGCGCGGGCTCAACTCTTGGGCCTTGCACGGATCCTAAAGCCCACATGTTCCTTCCCTTAAGCGCGCGACCCCTTAGGTTCTCGTTCACTTGGTCGCGAGTCTGATCACACTGATCACATCCGACTCGGCTAGTCGGTAGCGGCCTCTAGCAAGCGTGCCGACTCCAAGTGTCCGATGAAGCTGGTTAGGCGAACCTGTACATCACACTTCAGTTCCCTTTGCCACACGATATATGTTGTCGGGCTCAAGGCGAGTCTATCATCCTTGTGCTAGCCCGACCTCTTTCTCGTTCCAGTGATACCGACCACATACCGGATTATCTCATAATCCTTGTCGCATGGCCATGCTTATCTTGGTCGTATCACACGAGGGGCCCAGAGCATATCTCTCCTAACCGGAGGAGCAAATCCCATCTTGCTCGACCATGTCTCGCAGCATGGGTCTGGACAAGCCTGAAACCTACCTTTGTGACTACCCAGTAACGGAGTAGCGTTTGGTCGGCCCAAAGCAAGTTTGTCACCATCCCGAGTACATACGCCAGCTCAGGTCTTAGGACATAGAACGTATGTTGTACTAGAGACTCACAGATGACCTATCGCTGCGTCTCATAGTTGGGTCTGTCCAACTCAGACCTTATCTCAACTCGGATCCGACTACGTCGAATCCGATCAGATCTTTCTGAGTCCATATTATCCGGCTAGCATCCAATGCTACATGGTTAGTGAGACCGAACCATCCACCGTGTCATATGCTAGTCTAACTGGCTGAGCGTCCACACAACTCTTTCGACTAGGGACCATTTAGGACAGTCATCATACAATGTATAGTCTCACAAACAAGTCACGTACTTGTTAATACACATCAATGATAATGTCCAAGGACTATCTTTATTCATAAACACACAGGAAATATCATCATACATGATTGCCTCTAGGGCATATCTCCAACACCTATTACTATTACTCCACTCATCGACCGCTATCCAGCATGCATCAAGAGTATTAAGTAAAACATAGTAATTCTTGGAGAAAGATGACATGATGTAGTCAAAGTAAACTCAATCAATATGAATGAACCCCATCATTTTATCCTTAGTAGCAACAACACAAATACGTATCTTGTCCCCTTATGTCACTGGGATATGGAAACCCGTCAGGTTGAACCTACCACAACGCACCCCTCTCACTGAAGAAAGATCAATCTACTTGGCGAAAGCAAATCAATAGATCGGAGAGATTTATAAAGCTATAATGATCATGCAATAAGAATCAATTTAAGAACTCAGAGAAAACTCCAACATTTTATTATGAATAATCTGAATATAGCCCACAATTCATCGGATCCCAACAAACACACCGCACAAAGGCATTACATCACATAGATCAAAGCGAAGATGCGATGATCATTGTATTGAAGATCAAGAGAGAGATAGCCATCTAGATACTAACGACGGACCCGTAGGTCTGTGGTGAGCTACTCACACATCACCATGGAGGCAGCGAGGTTGATGAAGACGGCCTTCGTGATGGACTCCCCCTCCGGCAGAGTACCGAAAAAGGCCTCCAGATGGGATCATGACGGAACAGAGACTTGCGGCGGCGGAAAAAGGGTTTCGAGAGCTCTCCTGGTTTTTTTTGGAATATATGAGGATTTATAGGCCAGAGAGCGACGTCAGGAGGCGGCCGAGGAGGACAGTACCCATCAGGGCGCGCCCTAGGGCCTGGCCGCACCCTGTTGGGTACTGGGCCCCTGGCCATCTTCCGAAGCTTCAAGGTCTTTAATTGGTCCAGAAAAAATCATAAAAAGTTTTGGGTCGATTGGACTTCGTTTGGTAGAGTAAACCTGACAAGCCAAAAATATGCAGAAAACAGGAACTGGCACTTGGCACTGGGTCAATAGGTTAGTGCTCAAAAATAATATAAATTGGTAAATAAGTACCCAAAAATTATTCTAGAATGATAATATTATAGCATGGAACAATCAAAAATTATATATACGTTGGACACATATCAAACATCACAGCAACCTTTCCATAAATACATTTGGTCCACATGCATGTGTGTTTGTGCTCTGACCCTAGCTTTCTCGCGTTTATTTTCCAATGTTGTCATATAAGTGGCAAACGAGTCGTTTTTTTCTTGAAACTTAAATACAGACGAGTAGAATGAGACAACTGTGTGCGATTGTGGAGGCAGTAGACATGGTTCCCGCGTGCTAACCGTGTGCCATGCCCATGGTTGTCACATCAGCACAATCTACCTTTGCACCAACACGCCTAGAGAAATCTCAAAAATAGCTACCCGCCTTGATTAATTTAAAAATTGGTAGTTCCGCGGGTTTTTCTCTTTGAATTGCACACAAGTATTATGTTTGAGTCGTGTGCGATGTTTGTTCCTCCGGCACCACGTCAAACCCTTCATATAAATT
The DNA here is from genome assembly GCA_039707655.1 of Elymus sibiricus. Classification (NCBI taxonomy): domain Eukaryota; kingdom Viridiplantae; phylum Streptophyta; class Magnoliopsida; order Poales; family Poaceae; genus Elymus; species Elymus sibiricus. The sequence goes on from CM077673.1 coordinate 241,774,727, forward strand.
TCAGTTGTCCCGGCTTTTCACTCCCTCCAAGTAAAATTTACTAGTGGCTTCTACATTTCCTCAAACACCACCTAGGCCCCACCTACCCCCACCCCACACAAGTCCTCCCTCTCGCTCGAACCCTAGCTAGCTTGTCATTGCCGCCGCGCCCGCCCCCGCCCCGCTTCCATAGTCAACCTCTCCTGCGCTCCCCATGCAAGTTACCAACCCATCTCCGTACCCTCGCCGCCCTAAATTTCTTAAATGCCGTCTGCTAAACACCCCCTTCCTCACAGATTCCCATCCCCCACCGCGGACCGTCATAGCCTAATCCCAGCTACGCTTCCAGGGGAGCTCGAGGACCGAATGGCCAAAAGGAGGTATATCGCGGCCTGGCCGTTGGACGATGGCGAGGTGGCCGCCGAGGCCGCCGGGGAAGCTGACTACGATAACGAGGTGACCGCGGAGACCGCCGGGGAAGCTGACTACGATGACGAGGGGGCCACCGAGGCCGCCGAGGAAGATGACTATGATGACGAGGTGGCCTCCGAGGCCACCGGGGAATCTGACGACGTCGAGGCTGCAAGACAGCGGGCTCCCGTATGAATGGATATCAACGCAGCCGGCTACGACATCGAGCTCGTCGAAAGTGATGGCTTGACGCGGGCTATGTCACAGGCTAAGTGGCCCACCCCCAACCCCTCGGGTTCAACCCCCGTCGACCTGAGGCAAGGCCCAGCCGCTGATCTCCTCTGCTTTGCTGTCAAGAATTTGCCTTCCTTCATCGCCATCGAGTCCCTTTTGTCATTTCTGAAGGACACATTCTATGGCGGTGGCTCGGCATCGTCAGGTGCCAAGTCATACCTCGTTGACGACGCCGACAAGGGCACCCTATCCATCTCTTCCAAGGGGAAAGAGCCCATCCATGATAGGGAGGGCACCCTGCAACCGTGCTCTTCCAAGGCGAAGGAGCCCATCCGCGACATCAGGGAGGGCATCCTGCATCCATGCTCTCCCAAGGGGAAGGAGCCCATCTGCGACAACACGGAGCACACCCAGAATCCATGCTCTTCTAATGGAAAGGAGCCCATCTGTGATAGGTGAGGAAACCCATGCCATGTTTAATTATTTCACTCATGCTAAATGTTTGGACTGCGCAGTTGAATTTCATCAATATTTGTTTCAACAGGAGTATGTGGTTCCTGTTAAACCTGGTGTAGTTGACACGTCCACTGTTTATTTCAGTTCTTTCACATGTGATGTTCAGTTATACAATTTGATGTTTAAGAACTAGCTATATTCTATGCAATTTCAACAATACATTATGAATGCCTATTTTTGGTTGCTATTAAGCCTGTTGTAGTGATCATATGCCTTGTTTAATTTTTTTTCCTGCTAGGTTGTTTGTAGTGGGCATATGTCCAGATTCAATTGCTATATAGTATGCCTTGTTTATTTTAGTTATTCACATTGTGAAGTTCTATATGTGGAAGTATGTACTTTATAGTTCAATTTCATCATACCAGTTTGAACAGCCATATGTGGTTCCTATTAACCCTGGTGTAGTTAACAATGCCATTATGAGTAACTATATTTGGTTGTTGTTAAGATTGTTGTAGTGAGCATATGCCTTTCCATTTTTATGTAACAATAACTAGTGTGTTTAAACCTGCACAATACCAGTTTGAATGACTATATTATGTTGTTGTTAAATGTTAAGCCTATTGCAGTTAACACACCTCTCCACTTCTTATTTGCTTAGCTAGCGTGCTTAAACCTGCACACTGAAGCTATCATTTTGTGATCATGTTGTTTACCATGCATATATTCAGTTGATGTTTATTAGCTTGTCTTACTTAACATGCTTTTCGATGTACTTACCTAGGACAATATTGGGAACAACTATTGTTTTCCATAGAGGTTAGTTTCATCACATGGCTTATATATACTCCCTCCACCCCACAGTATAAGATGTTAATACATCAAATATGTGAGTATTTTGGATGTAATAAGATCTTATATACTGTGACAGGGAATACTCAACTATGTCATTTTGCAATTTTAGTTTACCTTCTAATACTAACTTGTTGCTTGTAGGTACATATGTCACTGGTATAGATCTGCGCGTCGACCTTTTTTGCGTATGGGGCAATAAGATATTCATGAATGAGCATCAAGTGAGGAAACTAATAAAGATTGTTAATAAAATGGGACAAAATATGTCAATTAAACTATTTCTTTACACCTTATCCAAGACAACAGTGAACTGCAGGATGGTAACTAAGAACTCTCTACCATTCTTTTACTGTCCATAATGAGTTGTTGGTTTAGAAATTTACAATGTCTGAATCTTTTTTGTTTGTAGTGGTTCCCAGAGAAGTTTACTCACAATTACCTCTCAAGCTACATGATTGGTGGACGTGCAAATGTCAAAGTATATCTACCAGGCCGCGATGACTATCTAGATGTATTCATCAATACACAGAAAGATGGGCGGTCCGCCATCACAAGGTCCTGGCCTAGAGTGGTGCATGCATTCTGTATGGAGGAGGACACAATATGAGCATTCTGCTTCAGCTTGTACAACTCCCAGAATGTCTTTCGCCTCTTTCTTTACCGTATTCAATACAAGTATGCAATTGAGGTTCATCATTCTTTATTTGGTCCCCATGTAATTATTATTTCTTGATGTAATTCTTGAACATATGTACCTGTGAATGGAATAATGCATTGGTTGTTGAACCTATATCTATATAAGATGGATATGAAAAATGTTATACACTACTTTCAAATTAAAATTCTGCAAAATTTTAAATTGTGGCGATTAAATTAGCAGAAAAATATGCTCTGTAGGTCATTACACCACACACGGTTTATAAAGCAGAACGTGTGTGATATACCTCATGATTCGACACGTTTCAGAGGGAGAAACTGTGTGCGACAATGCACACAATTTCCGTCCGATAACTATGTGTGATGCTAGACAATATCAGAAATGGTTTAACTGACCTAAATGTTTGTGATAGTATCCTTATCATACACGCTTTATAATGTTTCACCGTTTGTTATCTCGTATGAATCCGACACGATTACGACAGTTCGACTGTTTGGGAATCTTGGTATATCGCAAACGACTTGGTAGGACAAAATGTGTGTGATAGTCTCCTCATCATTCACATTTTATAGTAACGAACTGTTTGTGATGCGGCGCACATCATAAAAGGTGCACCACAGAGTAGCGCGTGCGATGGTAATGCGATCTCACACGAGTAGCAAAGATGGGCCATATGGTAAATATGACATATCTCAAACGTATGATAGATAACTCTCGTTTGTGATAGTGTAACACCCGAGATGCGGTCCTATCCCTATGAAGGCACGAGGGCCTCGACGGGGATAAAAGCGCATCTAGTCATTTCGCAAGTACAGAAATCATTGCATACATGTAGGAAGAAATGAGTATATGAGTTGGCTTACACTCGCCACAAGCTATCTTACAAGTCCACACAATTATTCATACATTCATCCAGAAGACAGGGTCTGGCTACGGACGAAATCAAACGATAAAAGAAGCAATGAAAAACTGTCTTGCTATCCCAGGATCACCACCACGAAGCTCCCTACTCATCAGGATACGTAATACATAAGCCTACGTTCTTCATCGTACTCCCACTCGATCTGAGACACATCATCTGGCACGTACTCGTCAACAGTTGTACCTGTATTGTTGTAATCTGTGAGCCACAGGGACTCAGCAATCTCATAACCCGGGTATCGAAACTACGTAAGCCAATAGGTGGGGAAGGGTTAAGTGGTGAGGCTGCAGCAAGCACTAAGCATGTATTTTGTGGCTAACTTAGGAGAACATGAATGTAAATATGGTGGCCTACGTATGACGGTCATAATCTTGCATGATCACTAAGTGATCCTGAACACCTACTTACGTCAATCATAACCCCACCGTGTTCTCTCTCGGTTCATGTTCACGAGCAGAGACAGTCACGGTTACGCACACAGTTGGTGTATTTTATTTGAGTTTACTTCAAGTTTACTATAACCGGGTGTTAAACAAATTTCCAAGTTGCCACATAACCGCGGGAACGGCTTCTCGAAAAGATTTAACCCTGTAGGGGTGCTCCAACTCATCCTTCACAAACTAACCACACGCCGCGGGAATAACCTCGACCACGAATCCCGTGATCTCCTAGGCAATTCCATTGGAAAACCACAACCTCTAGATAGCCCAAAGTATCCTCGGAATTTCTCGTGCAAGACATTCGAGAAAGGTAAAACAAGTCCAGCAAGACCGTCCGACGTGTCGACGAACCCGATAGGAGCCGCGTATCTCATTCTCAGGACACGACGGATGAGCGATGGTTACCACGCCAATCACCGAGTTGCCCCGGGCGGCGTTAATAAGATGCTCTGGGTTGGACCAACACTCATGCGGAGCACTGGCCCGGGGGTTGATTAATTATCCACGGGGTAACTATGCCCTATGCAATTTTATTAAGTTGTTTAGCAAATGTAGTACCAAAGTTGGGTCTTGCCAGACAAGTTTTAATCTAAAACGAATGGTCAAGGGGGTCCCCATAACAACCCCGAGCATGTTAGGAGCGCAAAATATGGAACATAACACCGGTACTCGGAACTAGTGTGGCAAAAGTGGAACAAAACACCGGGCAAAAGGCCAAGCCTTCCACCATTGCCAGATATATATGTGCATTAATTTAGATAACATTAAATAAAGTGATATCTCCCAATATCCATGTTGACACATGGAAATCTTGCACCTGCAACTAGCAACGCTATAAGATAAGGGCTGAGCAGCGGTAACGTAGCCAATCAATGTTTTGCTAGGAAGTGGAGGGGTTAGAGGCTTTCATGGCAATTTAGGAGGCTAACAGTTTAAGTGGTAGGCAACGAGACATAATGGTAAAAGCGAGACATCTAGCATAGCAAAAATAGTGTCGGGATCCGGGTACGATCATCTTTCATGTTGGGTCTTCAGAGGGACAAAGAGCTGGGTCCTCGTAGTCGTACTCTCCGGGATCCTCGTACTCAGGCTCGACACTCGGGTCTACCCAAAGAGAAACATCACCAATAAACATACAAGCAAAGTGCAATGCGCAAACAAGATGATGCATGACCAAGTTGAAGTATTTAACACGGCAACCCTATGCTAGTCATGTTTCTCGCTCAATTATTAAGTTCTTTAGTATTGTGTACATAACCTCAAGTTTAGTTATTTGAAAATGCATGATCATGGCAAATATGAATGCTCCATGTAAAAACTATGCAAATGCATATGTAGAACGTTGCAAACAGAGTAACGTAGCTCACGGTACACTCACGACAAGGTACAAATGTTAACGGAGACAATAAACAAAGATGAGGGAGGCCATGGGCTATTCCTTGGTATTCCAAGGATGCCACTGGATTGGAAATGAAAATCTAGGTAGAATAGAGCTAAATATCAAGCAAAACAATGTAGTATAGCTCCCACAAGTCACAAAACAACTAAACACACAATCTGTCCACAAACAGCAACATGTCATCTTGCAACACACATAACCAGAGCTACAACAAGTTTCAAATCACAACCAAGGCATGGACATGAAGTAGACATCATGCTTAACAATTCATCTATCTACAGAAACCTGAAAGGAAGCATATATCAATGGCAATGAAGCTCACAAGATGGCATGTTGAATCAGTTTTTAGGGATTTAGTGAAAATTCCAGTATTACAGAATCTGAGTTAACTTGATAGCATTTGACAGCAACTTTTATATATGCTACATGAACTTTTATGGCATGAAAATTAACAGGGCGGTAGAGGGTAACATGTACTTCAAATAATTACATTATGGCAACATCAAAATATGCATGTATCAAAGGCTACCATCCTCACAAGATGACATATTGAAAATAGCAGAATCACAGACTTTGTGAAATTCAACAAGGGCAAACAGGGCACTTGTTAACAGAATAGCATGTTGACAGCAAGTTTTATATAAGATGCAATAGCCTAATCCATAAGATCTTGGCACACATCTACAGAGGATGACAAGCACAACAATTCATTCCATTGTTCTAACTCTAAAAGAGCAACATATGCATGAGAATCATCAAGACAACATGACAACAAAATAACAGATTTCAACACTTAGAAATATTTGGGCATGTGAAAACAGACTTTTAGTGGCATATTGACATCAAGAATGCCACCCATATAATGATCTATCATGGCATGCAAAAATACCAGGGGCTAGCACATACACAAATGAGCATATTTCATGTTGACAAGTTTATCATATAGTGCAAGAATTAATTCATGTGAAAAAGACAAAATGGCGCAATATCACAAAATAACATTTTTACAAACTTGCTCAAATGGAAAATCCAATACCACCATTGGATTCATTGTATTTTTCTACCCCAAAAACATATATCACAAGCCTATGCTCCTAAGGACAAAACTACCACAATTGCATTCACAAAAATAACATAGCCACTTATAACAACTTATATGCCAAATTTGGCATGTCCTAAGAATCTGGACAGATTCGGAATAGGACCAAACTGGCAATATTTCCTTAAAAGGAAATATTCAATTGGATTCATTGTATTTTTCTACCCCAAAAACATACTCCCTCCATTCCAAAATATAAGGTGTATTGATTTCCGTGCAAGTCAACCACTTGAATGTTTGACCAACATTATAGAATAAAATAACAACATCTGCAATGTCTAATAGGTAAAATATAAAACTACTTTTCATGATGAATCAAATGATATAAATTTCGTATTGTGGATATTCATATATTTTTCTAAAAACTCGGTCAAACATGCGTTCGTTTGACTTTTCAAAAAACAAATACACCTTATATAAAGGAATGGAGGGAGTATATCACAAGCCTATGCTCCTAAGGACAAAACTACCACAATTGCATTCACAAAAATAACATAGCCACTTATAACAACTTATATGCCAAATTTGGCATGTCCTAAGAATCTGGACAGATTCGGAATAGGACCAAACTGGCAATATTTCCTTAAAAGGAAATATTCACAAAACAATGAAAAAGAAAAACAAAACAATGAAAACATCACAAAAAATAAATAAAATATAATAAACAACCAGGGCCCCACCTGGCATTTAAGGGGGGGGGGGGGGGGGGGGGATTCGAACCCCCGACCCACTCCACGCACACAGGTGCAATGACCACTGGGCTACGGCCCCTTACTGAACCGATAGGGGCTTCAATTCTTATGAACAGAACCCCTAGTCATCTTCCACCACGGCACGGAACTAGATGACCACTCCGACGAGCACTCCGGCGATCGATGGGGTTGACGACCTACGGCGGGGACGCGGGATACTACCGGGGCTCCATTCCCCTAGCTACGAGCGGCTACGCGCGAGGCTACAGAGCTCGAGTCCGAGCTTCTGGCCATGGCGGACAGGGCGGCGGAGGCGACAGCAAGCAAGCAAGCTACGGGGGGAGGAGATGAGGAGGAACGACTGCTCACTGTGGGTGCGGTCGCTGACGACGAGACGGTCGGAGGGCGAGCGCTGATGAAGGCGGAGCTCGAGCGAAGGGAGCGCTTGGTCTGAGAGTAAGACAAGGATGAGGTCGACGACAATGAGGAGCTCTCCACCTCCTAGCTCCGGGAACGGGTCGCGGAAGACGCCGGCGGGCTGCAGGACACGACGGACGACGAAGAGGAGCCCGCCGGAGGTGCGAACGACATCGGCGACGGCGACGGAGTTCCTGCTTCTTCTCTGAACCTCTAACTCTCTCTTTGCTTTCTCTTCTGCAGGTACCAGGGAGGATCGAGGGAAGGAAGGAGGGGTGGCGGCACGAGGAGGGAGAGAGGAGGAACCCTAGGGAAGGCCCCGGGGTTGGCTTCATAGGCAGAGGAGGAGCTCATCTGGCGTCACCGTGGCCATGGCCTCGGTGCTCTCCTCTGTCGCTGTGAGAGGGAGGTGGAAAGGAGGAGGACGACAGCGAAAGGAGGAGAAGCTGGCAGGTGGGCCAGGCTTGGCGCCACGCAGGAAAGGGAGGAGCGAGGGGGAAGCTGGGCTGCGGGGCTCGAGCGCTAGATGGGCCTGTGGATGGGCTAGATCTCTCTCTCCCTCTCTGGAAAAGCCTTTTTTCTCATTAAATAAACCACTCATAGCAAATAAAATGACAGAGGAAAGAGAGATAGGTTTAGGGGAAAAAGATAATATGTTTTGAAAACACAAAATATACCCTATTTAATCAAAATGGCGTGGGCATTTTTAGGGCAATTAAATAATTTTACTTATACGTATAATTGGAATCTGTTTTGCAAAGAATTAAAAGAAAATATATAAGAACATGGTTGAGAGCTACTCAATAATTCTAATCAGAATATATTGAAGAAGTGCAACATTTTTATTGGAATTAAGAAGCAAGTCAAAATCACATGTTGCATTAATTTGAATGAGAGAGAGGTGGCATAGTTTGAGAAATTTGTGGAGAGGAATCACAACAAAGTTTGCACACCACACCACATAAGCAAAGCATGATGCAAAACATGAATGATTCTATGATGCCATGATGCAAGAAATGACATGAAGCAAAAAAATATATTACTCAACCACAAGGTGGCAAAACATGAAGGTCCCACATGGAATATGTTACAAGGATGGCAAGGATTGCACTTGGGCTGTTACAGATAGATGCGGACATCCCATGCGCCTAGTTTTGCCAAACATTTGCGTTCATCGGTCACCATCACTGACGATTTTTCCGTTTCGTGTCGGATGGACCCCCCCCCCCCCATCGCCCAACTTCACCATGGTTCATACCCCCCGATACTACCCATAGATTCATCAAAATAAGAGAACAATGCATAGAAAACAGAATCTGTCAAAAACAGGACAGTCTGTAGCAATCTGGAAACTTCGTATACTTCTGTAGCTCAAAAAATTCTGAAAATTTAGGAAAAATTAAAAAATTTATATAGAAGTACTGTGAAAAAATTTCAGAAACTTTTGACGTTCCAGTAAGAAATGTAAATTCATGCACTACAGTCAAAATTCTGTTTTTGCACAGCACAAAGCAAACAAGCAATCTATTTGTCCTAAAACCAAATCTTGGCACATTATTTTTATAATACAATGGATATATACAGGGGATAATTAATTTTGAGAAGCTTCTATGAAAAATTCTACATTGTTTCCATGAGCATGAACACAAGTGTTCAAGGTCGACCCTCACTTCTCCAATGCACAACTTTCCAATCACTTCTCTTTTTGAAAAACTTCTTAGGCAGGAGGCAAGTAATTCTTTTTGTATTTTTCATTATTTAATTTTTTTTGTATGTTTCACCCACAACTAAAGAAAGAAAAAAGGGAAAACAAAATCTACTAATGAAGAATGCAAACAAGCACACACGAGAATATCAACCCCATGCTATTGCTCCCCGGCAACGGCGCCAGAAAAGAGCTTGATAATCCCCAAGTGCAAGGAATCATCGTAGCAATTTCCAAAGGTGGAAGTGATAAGTATGGAGTGTCGAACCCACAAGGAGCTAAAGGTAAGATCAATATTCTCTCAAGTCCTATCTGCCACTGATACAACTCTACGTATACCGAACGTTTGCTTCCAACTAGAAACGAGAAATAAAACTGCGTTGTGGGTATGAAGAGGATAGCTTTGAATGATATCGGAGAGCTAAAATATAAAAATAGGTGCTGTTATCATAAAGTTAGAATATATTACAATGTATTACAAACAGCGAGGGTGGAATAATGATGGGTCGGTGTGCGGAATTGTCCTAGGCAATTGTTAACAAGATCGGTGATCATGATTGCAATTTTATATGAGGGAGAGGCATAAGCTAACATACTTTCTCTACTTGGATCATATGCACTTATGATTGGAACTCTAGCAAGCATCTGCAACTACTAAAGATCATTAAGGTAAAACCCAACCATAGCATTAAAGCATCAAGTCCCCTTTATCCCATACGCAACAACCCACCTACTCGGGTTTATGCTTCTGTCACTCAAGCAACCCACTATAAGCGAATCCTGAACGCATTGTAACACCCTACAGCGGGAATCCTTCACGTGTGCGCGGCACGGAAGGCACAATAGGACAACACCAAAGTAAAACATACAACTCAAACCAATCTAGATCATTAATCAACCCAAAGGACAAAAGTAATCTACTCAAAACATCATAGGATGGCAACACATCATTGGATCATAATATGTGGCATAAAGCACCATGTTCAAGTAGGGGATTACAGCGGGGTGCGGGAGAGTGGACCGCTAAAAGTAGATGAGGATGGTGATGAAGAGGGTGATGTTGATGAAGACGATCACCGCGGCGATGGTTCCCCCGGTGGCACTCCGGCGCCACCGGAAGAGAGGGGGAGAGGGTCTCCCCCTTGTGCTTCCTCCTCCATGGCCTCCCCCTGGTTGGGGGAAGGTTCTCCCTCTGGTCCTTGGCCTTCATGGCGATGATGGCCCCTCCGTACACCTCCTCCATGGTCTCCGGTGAAGGTGACCCCCTCCGGCAGGGTGCCGGAGAGGGCCAAGATTTATCTTTCGTGGCTCTGGAGACTTGCGGCGGCAGAACTTCCGATCTAGGTTTCTTTCTGGCGTTTTCTGGATTTATAGGAGGTCTAGGCGTCGAAATCACGTCAGGGGAGTGATCGAGGGGCCCACAAGCCAGGGGGCGCGCCCTAGGGGGGGGGGGCGCCCCTGTGGCTTGTGGCCTCCTCGGCCTTCCTCTCTGGTGACTCTTTGCTCCAGTATTTTTTATATTTTCCAAAAATATTCTCCGTAAATTTTCATCTCATTCCGAGAACTTTTATTTCTGCACAAAAACAACACCACGGTAGTTCTGCTGAAAACAGCGTCAGTCCGGGTTAGTTCTAATAAAATCATACCAAAATCATATAGAATTATTGTAAACATGGCATGAATACTTCATAAATTATAGATACGTTGGAGACGTATCAGCATCCCCAAGCTTAATTCATGCTCGTCCTCGAGTAGGTAAATGATAAAAGAAATAATTTATGAAGTGTGAATGCTAGCAAGTGCACAAGTTTGATCAATGATAATTCCAATCACTTTTCTAGCATCAATATAAACCATAAACAGTAGCTCGTCTCATAAAACTTCTCATGATCAAGTAACAAGCTATTCACATGTTAAAGTATAGACCAGAAAGTTTCTTGAAAACTAACAAACCATATTCCTAGTCATCAAACAATTTCAATTCATCTTATTTTCAGGAAGGGTTTATGTAAGAGCTTCGATTTAGCAAATTCCACATACTCAACTATCATATATTCTTCCATGATTGTTGCTACTCAAAGCATATTTTTAGAACAAATAGCATCCATCGAACACAGAGAAAGATAGGGGCTTAACGTTTTGCCTCCCAACTTATTTATCATATAGATAATTGTCAACAATAATAATTCATGATCAAATATATTTGTGTGGATATATATGTCTAGATCATTCCCCAACACATGACGCTTGCCAAGAGAAAAAGGCGAAATATAGGAAGTGGTGAAGATCACCATGACTCTTGCATAAAGGTAAGTACTAAAAAGTAAAAGATAGGCCCTTCGCAGAGGGAAGCAGAGGTTGTCATGCGCTTTTTGTTTCCGGATGCACAAACCCTTAATGCAAAGGAATGTCACGTTGTATTGCCCTTTGTGATAGCAACCTTTATTATGCAGTCCGTCGCTTTTATTTCTTTACCATCACAAATTCGTGCAACGCTTATTTTCCCTTACAATAAAAGATCATACATATTTAGGAGCAATTTTTATTGCCTTTTGCACTGATGACAACTTACTTGAAGGATCTTACTCAATCCATATGTAGGTATAGTGGACTCTCATGGCAGAACTTGCTTAAGGGTGTTTGGATGCACAAGTAGTATTTCTACTTGGTGCGGAAATTTTGGCTAGTATGAGGTGGAAGCAAACACCACATGTTGGAGGATCCATAACAATATAACTTCTATACAAATATACCCAAACATAACTCATTAAGTTGTCTTCCTTCTCCAACTTCAACTAATTTTCTCAAGTTTGAAAATAGTTAATGGGTATTCACAATCATAAAAGATGTCCAAGATAGTATATTTATATGTGGAATCTCTCTTCCTTCAATATTCTTTCATGAATTGTTCAAGTGACCAAAGAGGTGTTTGCTAACTTTCAATAAATTTCACCACCTATACTTATTATGTGTGAAGTCATTACTCCCTATGGGATAAGTATATGAAGCATATTTAATTTCAGATTTATGAAATTCAATTCATTCAACCATTTACTCATAGGATAAGAGTGAAACACGAGAGTGAATGACAAACTACTCCAAAAAGATATAAGTGAAGAGCAATGAGTAGACAACAATTAAATAACTATGTGGGGACTCTCTCATCTAAGAATTTCAGATCCAATGATTTTATTCAAACAGCAAGCAAAAGGAAAATAGCACTCCAAGAATAGCACGCGTCATGTGAACGAATAAGAATTTAGGCTCAACATAGGCTAACCGATAATTGTTGATGAAGAGAGGTGGGATGCGTAGCATCCCCAAGCTTAGATACTTGAGACTTCTTGAAATATTTACTTGGGGTGCCTTGGGCATCCCCAAGCTTGAGCTTTTGTATCTCGTTCAATCCTCTCATATCATGGTTTTACCTATTCTCAAAAATTTCGTCCACACAAAACTCGAAAAGAACTCGTGAGATAGGTTAGTACTCATAAGAATAAATCAATACTTCATGTACTGCCAAGACAAGTTGCACAACAATTTTAAAACATCATCTACTGTTTACTATCGTTTCCTCAATTGATATCTACCAATATAAGCTATGGAAACTAGAGGATAAGTAGATAACAAAACTGTGACAGCAATCTGTCCAAACAGAACAGTCTGTAGCAATTTATAACAACAGTGTACTTCCATAACTCAAACAATTATGAAACTTTAGGACATGTTAAGGAATTTATATGACAATCCTGTGTAAAAATTTCAGAAACTTTCCACGTTCCAGTAAAATATGAAAATTCAAACACTACAGCCAAAGTTTCTGTTTTTACACAGCACACATCAAACATGCAATGCAAGCATCCTAAAGGAAATTCTTGGAACTTTTTATTGAAAAACAAGAATATAAATAACACCTAACAGAGAATAACAAAATATAATGATTATCCAAGCAAAGCACATATTATGTGACGAATAAAAATATAGCTCCAAGTGACGTTACCTATAATGTTGAAGACGAAAGAGGGGATGCCTTCCGGGGCATCCCCAAGCTTGGTTGCTTGTATCTTCCTTGAATATTACCTTGGGGTGCCTTGGGCATCCCCAAGCTTAGGTTCTTGTCACTCCTTATTCTCCTCATATCGGTGTCTCACCCACAACTTGAAAACTTTAATCACACAAAACTTAACGGAACTTCGTGAGAAGGGTTAGTGTAATAAAGATAGATCATTCACTTGGGTATTGTCAAGACCAGATTCATCATTGTTCTCACATGAAACTTACTGTATTCTATCATTCCCATAATTTATACCGCTAAATATAAGCCATGGAAAAACTAAAACAAGCAAACTATGCATGCAAAACAGAATCTGTCAAAAACAGAACAGTCTGTGAAGATCTGTAGTGTAACCATACTTCCCTGTCTCTAAAAATTCTGAAAAATTAGGAAAACCTAGGAAATTTTTATATAAATCATGTGTAAACAATTCAGAAGCTTTTAACTCTCTGGTGAATTAATAAAAATTCTGGACTGGGCACCAAAGTTTCTGTTTTTGCACAGAATCAAGTCAACTATCAACCACATCATCCCAAAGGCATTACTTGGCACTTTATTGAAATAAAAGGCACAAAACATGATTACTACAGTAGCTTAATCATGTTAAAACACAAAAACAGAAAGGGTAAATATTGGGTTGTCTCCCAACAAGCGCTTTTCTTTAATGCCTTTATAGCTAGGCATGCCATTGATACACTTCCAAACCCAATTCTGATGGAAATTTTATTCATACTCTAAAAGATATAAGTGAAGTTCATAGAGCATTCTACAATTAATATAGATTAACCAATATCCAAGCTCAAAATATATAAGTGAAGTACACGAAGCATTCTATAAAGCCATACTCAAAAGATTTAAGTGAAGCACGAAGAGCATTCTACAAACCCATACTCAAAAGATATAAGTGAAGCACATGAAGCATTCTTCAAAATCAATGAAGGACTATCTCATACTAGAAGGGTGCATAAAAGTTAAAGAAAAACACTAAAAACGCATATCATGTGAACAAAACAAAAACTGAGGTATACCGATAATTGTTGAAGAATAAAGATGGGATGACTTCCGGGGCATCCCCAAGCTTAGATGCTTGAGTCTCCTAGAAATATTTACTTGGGGTGCCTTGGGCATCCCCAAGCTTGAACTCTTGTCTCTCCGTATTCTTCTTATATCAATACCTCCTTGATCTTCGAACACTTCATTCACACAAAACTTAACAAAAACCCTCGTGAGCTCCGTTAGTATAATAAAGCAAAATACTACTTTAAGTACTGTTGTGAACTCATTCCAAATTCATATTAGCATTATATCTACTGTAGTCCAACTTCACCATGGTTCATACCCCCCGATACTACCCATAGATTCATCAAAATAAGAGAACAATGCATAGAAAACAGAATCTGTCAAAAACAGGACAGTCTGTAGCAATCTGGAAACTTTGTATACTTCTGTAGCTCAAACAATTATGAAAATTTAGGAAAAATTAAAAAATTTATATAGAAGTACTGTGTAAAAATTTCAGAAACTTTTGACGTTCCAGTAAGAAATGTAAATTCATGCACTACAGTCAAAGTTTCTGTTTTTGCAAAGCACAAAGCAAACAAGCAATCTTTTGGTCCTAAAACCAAATCTTGGCACATTATTTTTATAATACAATGGATATATACAGGGGATAATTAATTTTGAGAAGCTTCCATGAAAAATTCTACATTGTTTCCATGAGCATGAACACAAGTGTTCAAGGTCGACCCTCACTTCTCCAATGCACAACTTTCCAATCACTTCTCTTTTTGAAAAACTTCTTAGGCAGGAGGCAAGTAATTCTTTTTGTATTTTTCATTATTTAATTTTTTTTGTATGTTTCACCCACAACTAAAGAAAGAAAAAAGGGAAAACAAAATCTACTAATGAAGAATGCAAACAAGCACACACGAGAATATCAAGCCCACGCTATTGCTCCCCGGCAACGGCGCCAGAAAAGAGCTTGATAATCCCCAAGTGCAAGGAATCATCGTAGCAATTTCCAAAGGTGGAAGTGATAAGTATGGAGTGTCGAACCCACAAGGAGCTAAAGGTAAGATCAATATTCTCTCAAGTCCTATCTGCCACCGATACAACTCTACGTATACCGAACGTTTGCTTCCAACTAGAAACGAGAAATAAAACTGCGTTGTGGGTATGAAGAGGATAGCTTTGAATGATATCGGAGAGCTAAAATATAAAAATAGGTGCTGTTATCATAAAGTTAGAATATATTACAATGTATTACAAACAACGAAGGTGGAATAATGATGGGTCGGTGTGCGGAATTGTCCTAGGCAATTGTTAACAAGATCGGTGATCATGTTTGCAATTTTATATGAGGGAGAGGCATAAGCTAACATACTTTCTCTACTTGGATCATATGCACTTATGATTGGAACTCTAGCAAGCATCCGCAACTACTAAAGATCATTAAGGTAAAACCCAACCATAGCATTAAAGCATCAAGTCCCCTTTGTCCCATACGCAACAACCCACCTACTCGGGTTTATGCTTCTGTCACTCAAGCAACCCACTATAAGCGAATCATGAATGCATTGCAACACCCTATAGCGGGAATCCTTCACGTGTGCGCGGCACGGAAGGCACAATAGGACAGCACCAAAGTAAAACATACAACTCAAACCAATCTAGATCATCAATCAACCCAAAGGACAAAAGTAATCTACTCAAAACATCATAGGATGGCAACACATCACTGGATCATAATATGTGGCATAAAGCACCATGTTCAAGTAGGGGATTACAGCGGGGTGCGGGAGAGTGGACCGCTAAAAGTAGATGAGGATGGTGATGAAGAGGGTGATGTTGATGAAGACGATCACCGCGGCGATGGTTCCCCCGGTGGCACTCCGGCGCCACCGGAAGAGAGGGGGAGAGGGTCTCCCCCTTGTGCTTCCTCCTCCATGGCCTCCCCCCTGGTTGGGGGAAGGTTCTCCCTCTGGTCCTTGGCCTTCATGGCGATGATGGCCCCTCCGTTCACCTCCTCCATGGTCTCCGGTGAAGGTGACCCCCTCCGGCAGGGTGCCGGAGAGGGCCAAGATTGATCTTTCGTGGCTCTGGAGACTTGCGGCGGCGGAACTTCTGATCTAGGTTTCATTCTGGCGTTTTCTGGATTTATAGGAGGTCTTGGCGTCGAAGTCACGTCAGGGGAGTGATCGAGGGGCCCACAAGCCAGGGGGGCGCGCCCCTATGGCTTGTGGCCTCCTCGGCCTTCCTCTCCGGTGACTCTTTTCTCCAGTATTTTTTATATTTTCCAAAAATATTCTCCGTAAATTTTCAGCTCATTCCGAGAACTTTTATTTCTGCACAAAAAAAACACCACGGTAGTTCTGCTGAAAATAGCGTCAGTCCGGGTTAGTTCTAATAAAATCATACCAAAATCATATAGAATTATTGTAAACATGGCATGAATACTTCATAAATTATAGATACGTTGGAGACGTATCAGGCATAATAAGGACACACGCAAGGACACAAATATGATTTTACCATCCAGTTTTTGCTGCATCTTGCGTGTTCATGTATTTGAAATTTGTATTGTGGCTATTTAATGGCTAGAAACTCACTTACCATCTTAAAAAGGCCAAATGAACATCGAAAGTTTTTCCAATCTTAGCATAACGGGTTTATTCATGCATTATAAGTGAAAAAAGGCAAGGGCAAGTGAGGTAGGGACTAGAAGTTTGTCCTCAACCATAGCCCCCATTCCCTCTCAGAACCTCGAGCTAGCCTTCGTGTGATGCTCCGGTTTGTTACATGTATGTGTCAAAGCTTATCTGAAACAAAGCCATAATTTTACCATGACATCTTGGTGCCATGTCATGAGATCATGCAAATTTACATGTATTTCAGAGCATTTATTGATTTTCTGATTTTGAAAACCTAGATTCGTAACAGTTGTGTCCAAAGAGTGACTCCAATATGTTTGGAATTCCTTCCAATTAATTGCATGTGGGCATAATAAGGACATACGCAAGGACATAAACATGATTTTTCCAACCAGTTTTTTCTTCTTGTGTGTTCATGTATTTCAAATTTGAATTATGGCCATTAAATGGTTAGAAACTCACTTACCATATTAAAAAGGCCAATTAACACAGAAATTGTTCAATTCTTAGCATAATGGTTGTATTCATGCATTACCTGTGAAAAAAAGCAAGGTCAAGTGAGGGAGCGACTAGAGGTCGTTATAAACCATGCACGGCGCATGTTCCCTCTCAGAACCACGAGCTAGCCTTTGTGTGATGCTCCAGTTTGTTACACAAATATGTCAAAGCTTATCTGGAAAAAAATCATCATTTTTCCGATCACATGGTAGTGCCATGTATTTGAGAGCATTTTTTGATTTTTAAAACCTAGGTTCCTAACGATTATGTCAAAAGAGCTCCAAGATGTTTGGAATTCCTTCCAATTTATCGCATGAAGCACAATAAGGACACACGCACGGACACAAATATGATTTTTCCAATTGTTCCATCTTGCATGTTCATGTATTTCAAAGATGAATTATGGACATTTAATGGCTAGAAACTCACTTACTATCTTTAAAAGGCCAAATGAACACCGAAATTTTTCCAATCTTAGCAAAACGGTTGTATTCGTACATTGCAAGTGAAAAAAAGCAAGGCCAAGTGAGGCAGCGACTCGCGGGTCGTCATCAACCATGCCCGGCCCCCGTTCCCTCTCGAAACCACCAGCTAGCTTTCTAGTGATGCTCCGGTTTGTTAGATGTATGTGTCAAAGCTCATCTGAAACAAACCCATGATTTTTACCAAAACATCTTGGTGCCATGTCATGAAACCATGCAAATTTACATGTATTTCAGAGCATTCATTGATTTTCTGATTTTGAAAACCTAGATTCGTAACATTTGTGTCCAAAGAGTGACTCCAAGTTGTTTGGAATTCCATCCAATTTATTGCAAGGGGGATAATAAGAACACACGCAAGGACACAAATATGATTTTTTTCAACCAATTTTTGCTTCATCTTGCGTGTTCATGTATTTACAAAATATTATTTATGTCCATTAAATGGCTAGAAGCTCATTTACTGTCCTAAAACGGCCAAATGAACACCAAATTTTTATAAATCTTAGCATAACGGTTCTATTCATGCATTGTAAGTGAAAAAACATCAAGGCCAAGTGAGGCAGTGACTGGCAGGTCATCATAAACCATGCTCGGCGCCCGTTCCCTCTCAGAACCACGAGCTAGCGTTCGTGTCATGCTCCGGTTTGTTACATGTATGTGTCAAATCTTATCGAAAATATATCCATAATTTTACCACAACATCTTGGTGCCATGTCATGAAATCATGCAAATTTACATGTATTTCAGAGCATTCATTGATTTTCTGATTTGGAAAACCTAGATTTGTAAACTTTGTGTCCAAAGAGTTACTCCAAGATGTTTGGATTTCCTTTCAATTTATTGCATGGGGCATACTAATTAAGGACACACGCAAGGACACAAATATGATTTTTCCAACCAGTTTTTCTTCATCTTCCGTGTTCATGTATTTCAAATTTGAATTATGGCCATTAAATGGCTATAAACTCACTTACTATCTTAAAAAGGCCAAATGAACAACTAAAATGTTCAAATCTTAGCGTAACGGTTGTATTCGTGCATTGTAAATGAAAAAAAAGCAAGGCCAAGTGAGGCAGCGACTGGCGGGTCATTATCAACCATACCTGGACCCCGTTCCCTCTCGGAACAACGAGATAGCCTTCGTGTGATGCTCCGGTTTGTTTCATGTATGTGTCAAAGATCATCTAAAATAAATCCATAATTTTTACCACGACATCTTGGTGCCATATCATGAAATCATTCTAATTTACATGTATTTCAGAGCATATATTGATGTTCTGATTTTGAAAACCAACATTCATAACGTTTGTGTCAAAAGAATGACTCCAAGATGTTTAGAAATCCTTCTAATTTATTCTATGGGGCATAATAGGGACATACACAAGGACACAAATATGATTTTCCAACGAGTTTTTGTTCATGTATTTCAAATTTGAATTATGGCCATTAAATGGCTAGAAACTTACTTACTGTCTTAAATAGGCCAAATGAACACCGAAAATTTTCAAATCTTAGCATAACGGTTGTATTCATGCATTGTAAGTGTAAAAAGCAACGCCAAGTGAGGCAGCGACTGGCGGGTCGTCATCAACCATGCACGACCCGTGTTCCCTCTCGGAACCACGAGCTAGGCTATACGTGATGCTCTTGTTTATTACATGTATGTGTCAAAGCTTATCGGAAACAAAGCCATAATTTTACCATGACATCTTGGTGCCATGTCATGAAATCAGGCAAATTTACATGTATTTCAGAAAAAAAAATGATTTGTAAAACCTAGATTCCTAACGATTATGTCCAAAGAGTGACCCCAGCATGTTTGGAATTCCTTCCAATTTAATGCATGAGGCATAATTAGGACACACGCAAGGACACAAATATGATTTTTCCAACTAGTTTTTGCTCCATCTTGCGTGTTCATGTATTTCAAATTTGAATTATGGCCATTTAATGGCTAGAAACTCACATACTATCTTAAAAAGGCCAAATGAACACCGATTTTTTTTCCAATCTTAGCATAACGGTTGTAAGTGAAAAAAAGCAAGTCCAAGTGAGGTAGCGACTGGCGGGTCTTCATCAACCATGCTTGGGCCCCGCTCCCTCTCGGAACCACGAGCTAGCCTTCGTGTGATGCTCATGTTTGATACATGTATGTGTCAAAGATTATCGGAAACAAAGCCATAATTTTACCATGACATCTTAGTGCCATGTCATGAAATCATGCAAGTTTACATGTATTTAAGAGAATTTTTTATTTTTAAAACCTAGATTCCTAACGATTATGTCCAAAGAGTGACTCCAAGATGTTTGGAATTCCTTCCAATTTATCGCATGGGGCATAATAAGGACATACTTAGGGACACAAATATGATTTTCCAACGAGTTTGTGCTCCATCTTGCGTGTTCATGTATTTCAAATTTGAATTATGGCAATTAAATGGCTAGAAACTCACTTACTATCTTGAAAAGGACAAATGAACACCGATTTTTTTCAAATCTTAGCATAACGGTTGTATTCGTACATTGTAAGTGAAAAAAAGCAAGTCCAAGTAAGGCAACGACTGGTGAGTCGTCATCAACCATGCCCTGCCCCGTTCCCTCTCAGAACTATGAGCTAGCCTTCGTGTGATGCTTTGGTTCATTACATGAATGTGACATAGCTTACCTGAAACAAAGCCATAATTTTTACCATGACATCTCGGTGCCATGTCATGAAATCATGCAAATTTACATGTATTTCAGATCTTTATTTTTATTTTTATTTTGAAAACATACATTCCTAACGTTTTTGTCCAAAGAGAGACTCCAAGATGTTTGAAATTCCTTCCAATTTATTGCATGTGGCATAATAAGGACTCACGCAGGGACACAAATATGATTTTCCCAACTAGTTTTTACTCCATCTTGCGTGTTCATGTATTTCAAATTTGAATTATGGCAATTTAATTGCTAGAAACTCACTTACTGTCTTAAAAAGGCCAAATGAACACCAATTTTTTTCCAATCATAGCATAACGGTTGTATTCGTGCATTGTAAGTGAAAAAAAGTAAGGCCAAGTGAGGCAGGAACTAGCGGTTCATCATCAACTATGGCCCACAGCCCGTCTCGGAACCACGAGCTAGCCTTCGTGTGATGCTCCGGTTTGTTAAATGTATAGCTTATCCTAAAAAATCCATAATTTTAACGACGATATCTTGGTGCCATGTCATGAAATCATGCAAATTTACATGTATTTCAGAGCATTTTTTGAACTTCTGATTTTGAAAACCTAGATTCTTAATGTATTTGTCTAGAGAGTGACACCAACATGTTTGAGATTCCTTCCAATTTATTGCATTTGGCATAATGAGGACACATGCGAGGACACAAATATTATTTTCCCACCATTTTTTGCTTCATCTTGCGTGTTCATGTATTTCAAATTTGAATTATGGCTATTAATTGGCTAGAAACTCACTTGCGGTCTTAAAAAGGCCAAATGAACACCGATTTTTTTAAATTTTTTAGCATAACGGTTGTATTCATGCATTGTAAGTGAAAATAATCAAGGCCAGGTGAGGCAGCAACTGACAAGTAGTCATAAACCATGCCCGACGCCCGTTCCCTCTCGGAACAACGAGCTAGCCATCGTGTATGCTCCGGTTTGTTACATGAATGTGTCAAAGCTTATCTGAAACAAAGCCATAAATTTTCCCACGACATCTTGGTGCCATGTCATGAAATCATTCAAATTTACATGTATTTCAGAGCATTTTTTTTACTTCGAATACTTTGATTGCTAACATTTGTGTCCAAAGAGTGACTCCAAGATGTTTGGAATTCCTTCCAGTTTATAGCATGTGGCATAATAAGGAGAAACAGAACGATACAAATATGATTTTTCCAACCAGTTTCTGCTCCATCTTGTGTGTTCATGTGTTTCAAATTTGAATTATGGCCATTTAAAGCCTAGAAACTCACTATCTGTCTTAAAAAGGCCAAATGAACACCAATTTTTTCCAATCTTAGCATAATGGATGTATTCGTGCATTGTAAGTGAAAAAAAGCCAGGCCAAGTGAGTCAGGGACTGACGGTTCATCATCAACCATTGCCCCCGTTCCTCTCAGAACCACGAGCCAGCCTTCGTGTGATGCTCCGGCTTGTTTCATGTATGTGCCAAAGCTTATCTAAAACAAATTCATAATTTTTACTACGACATCTTGGTGCACATGTAATCATGGAAATTTACATGTATTTCACAACCTTCATTGATTTTATGATTTTGAAAACCTAGATTCATAACATTTTTGTCCAAAGAGTGACTCCAAGTTTTTTGGAATTCCAACAAATTTGTTGCATGGGGGATAATAAGAAGACACGCAAGGACACAAATATGATTTTTTTCAAACAATTTTTTGCTTCATCCTGCGTGTACATGTATTTACAAAATATTAATTATGTCCATGAAATGGCTAGAAACTCATTTACTGTCCTAAAATGGCCAAATGAACACCAAATTTTTATAAATCTTAGCATAACGGTTGTATTCATGCATTGTAAGTGAAAAAAAATCAAGGCCAAGTTAGACAGTGACTGGCAAGTCGTCATAAACCATGCTCGGCGCCCGTTCCCTCTCGGAACCACGAGCTAGCATTCGTGTCATGCTCCGGTTTGTTACATTTATGTGTCAAATGTTATCGAAAACAAATCCATTATTTTACCACGTCATCTTGGTGCCATGTCATGAAATCATGCAAATTTACATGTATTTCAGAGCATTCATTTATTTTCTGATTTTGAAAACCTAGATTCGTAAACTTTGTGTCCAAAGAGTTACTCCAAGATGTTTGGAATTCCTTTCAATTTATTGCACGGGGCATAATAATTAAGGACACACGCAAGGACACAAATATGATTTTTCCAACCAGTTTTTCTTCTTCTTGCGAGTCCATGTATTTCAAATTTGAATTATTGACATTAAATGGCTAGAAACTCACTTACTATCTTAAAAAGGCCAAGTGAAAAACTAAAATTTTAAAATCTAGCGTAACAGTTGTATTCGTGCATTATAAATGAAAAAAACAAAGGCCAAGTGAGGCACCGACTGGCGGGTTATTATCAACCGTGCTTGGACCCCGTTCCTTCTCGGAACAACGAGCTAGCCTTTGTGTGATGCTCCGGTTTGTTTCATTTATGTGTCAAAGATCATCTAAAACAAAGCCATGGTTTTTACCACGACACTTGGTGCCATATCATGAAATCATTCAAATTTACATGTATTTCAGATCATATATTGATGTTCTGATTTTGAAAACCTAGATTCATAATGTTTGTGTCAAAAGAGTGAGTCCAAGATGTTTGGAATTCCTTCTAATTTATTATATGGGGCATAATAGCGACATACACAAGGACACAAATATGATTTTCCAACGAGTTTTTGTTCATGTATTTCAAATTTGAATTATGTCCATTAAATGGGTAGAAACTTACTTACTCTCTTAAATAGGCCAAATGAACACCGAAAATTTTCAAATCTTAGCATAACTGTTGTATTCGTGCATTGTAAGTGTAAAAAGCAAGGCCAGGCAGCGACTGGCGGGTCGTCATCAACCGTGCATGCCCCGTGTTCCCTCACGGAACCACGAGCTAGGCTTTATGTGATGATCCTGCTTATTATATGTATGTGTCAAAGCTTACTGTAAACAAAGTCGTAATTTTACCATGAAATCTTGGTGCCATGTCATGAAACAGGCAAATTTACAAGTATTTCAGAAAAAATTTGATTTGTAAAACCTAGATTCCTAACGATTATGTCCAAAGAGTGACCCCAACATGTTTGGAATTCCTTCCAATTTAATGCATGATGCATAATAAGGACACACGCAAGGACACAAATATGATTTTTCCAACTAGTTTTTGCTCCATCTTGCGTGTTCATGTATTCAAATTTGAATTATGGCCATTTAATGGCTAGAAACTAACATACAATCTTAAAAAGGCCAAATGAACACCGATTTTTTTCCCAATCTTCGCATAACGGTTGTAAGTGAAAAAAAGCAAGTCCAAGTGAGGTAGCGACTGGCGGGTCTTCATCAACCATGCCCGGGCTCCGCTCCCTCTCGAAACCACGAGCTAGACTTCGTGTGATACTCATGTTTGATACATGTATGTGTCAAAGATTATCGGAAACAAAGCCATAATTTTACCATGACATCTGAGTGCCATGTCATGAAATCATGCAAGTTTACATGTATTTAAAAGAATTTTTTATTTTTAAAACCTAGATTCCTAACGATTACGTCCAAAGAGTGTCTCCAAGATGTTTGGAATGCCTTCCAATTTATCGCATGGGGCATAATAAGGACACACCTAGGGACACAAATATGATTTTTCCAACCAGTTTGTGCTCCATCTTGCGTGTTCATGTATTTAAAATTTGAATTATAGCCATTAAATGGATAGAAACTCACCTACTATCTTAAAAAGGCCAAATGAACACCTAAAATTTTAAAATCCTAGCATAACGGTTCTATTCGTGCATTGTAAGTGAAAAAGCGAGGCCAAGTGAGGCAGCAACTAGCGGGTCATCATCAACCATGTCCGGACCCCGTTCCCTCTCGGAACCACATGCTAGCCATCGTGTGATGCTACGGTTTGTTACATGTTTGCGTCAAAGCTCAACTAAAACAAAGCCATAATTTTTACCACCACATCTTGGTGCCATGTAATGAAATCATGCAAATTTACATGTATTTTAGAGCATTTATTCATTTTTGATTTTAAAAACCTAGATTCGTAATGTTTGTGTCCAAGGAGTGACTCCAAGATGTTTGGAAGTCCTTCCCGTTTATTGTATGGGGCCTAATAAGGACACACGGAGGGACACAAATATGTATTTTCCATCCATATTTTGCTTATTCTTGCATGTAGATTTATTTCAAATTTGAAGTATGGCCATTAAATGGCTAGAAACTCACTTACTGTCTTAAAAAGGCCAAATGAACACCGAATTTTTTCAAATCTTAGCATAACGGTTGTATTGTTGCATTTTAAGTGAAAGAAAGCAAGGCAAAGTAAGGCAGCGCTTGGCGGGTCGTCATCAACCATGCGTGGCCCCGTTCCGTCTTGGAACCACGAGCTAGCCTTCACGTGATGCTTTGGTTTGTTACATCAATGTGTCAAAGCTTATCTGAAACAAGGCCATAATTTTTACCATGACATCTTGGTGCCATGTCATGAAATCATGCATATTTACATGTATTTAAGAGCATTTTTTGATTTTCTTGATTTCCAAAAGCTAGATTCCTAACGTTTTTGTCCAAAGAGTGACTCCAAGATGTTTGGAATTCCTTACAATTTATTGCATGTGGCATAATAAGGACACATGCAAGGACACAAATATGATTTTTAAATGAGTTTTTGCTCCATCTTGTGTGTTCATGTATTTCAAATTTTAGTTATGGCCATTTACTGGCTAGAAACTCACTTACTATCATAAAAAGGCCAAATGAACACCGGAAATTTTCCAATCTTAGCATAATGGTTGTATCCGTGCATTGTAAGTGATAAAAATCAAGGCCAGGTGAGGCAGCGATTGCCGGTTCATCATCAACCATGGCTCCTATTCCCTTTCAGAACCACGAGTTAGCCTTGCTATGATGATCCGGTTTGTTACATGTATGTATCAAAGCTTATCTGAAACAAAGCCATAATTTTTACCACGACGTCTTGGTTCCAAGTCATGAAATCATCCAAATTTACATGTATTTCAGAGCATTTTTTTCATTTATTGATTTTGAAAACCTAGATTCTCAATGTTTGTGTCCAAAGCGTGATGCCAAGATGTTTGGAATTCCTTCCAATTTACTGCATGGGGCATAAAAAGGACACACGCAAGGACACAAATATGATTGTTCCAACTAGTTTTTGATCCATCTTCCGTGGTCATGTATTTCAAATTTGTATTTTGGCTATTTAATTTAATGGCTAAAAACTCACTTACTGTCTTAGAAAGGCCAAATGAACACATTGTTTTTTCAAATCTTAGCATAACGGTTGTATTCGTGCATTGTAAGTGAAAAAAAGCAAGGCCAAGTGAGTCAACGACCCTGCCCGGATCCCGTTCCCTCTTGGTACCACGAGCTAGCCTTCGTGTGATGCTCCGGTGTGTTACATCTATGTGTCAAAGCTTATTTGAAACAAAGCCATAATTTTTACCACGACATCTTGGTGCCATGTCATGAAATCATGCAAATTTACATGTATTTCAGAGCATTTATTGATTTTCTGATTTTGAAAACCTAGATTCGTAACAGCTGTGTCTAAATATTTACCCCAAAATGTTTAGAATTCCTTCCAATTTATTGCATTGGGCATAATAAGGACAGACACAAGGATACACATATGATTTTTCCAACCAATTTTTGCTTCATGTTGCATGTTCATGTATTTCAAATTTCAATTATGGCCATTAAATGGCTAGAAACACACCGTCTTAAAATGGCCAAATGAACACCGAAATTTTTCAAATCTTAGCATAACGTTTATATTCGTGCATTGTAAGTAAAAAAAGCAAGGGAAAGTGAGGCAGCGACTGGCGGGTCGTCATCAACCATGCCCGACCCCGGTTCCCTCTCCAAACCACAAGCTAGCCTTTGTGTGATGCTCCTGTTTGGTACATGTATGTGTTAAATCTTATTTGAAACAAAGCCATAATTTTTACCATGACATCTTGTTGCTATGACATGAAATCATGCAAATTACATGTATCTCAGAGCATTTTATTTTATTTTTAAAACCTAGATTTCTAACGATTGTATCCAAAGAGTGACTCCAAGACGTTTGGAATTTCTTCCAATTTTTCTGCATGTGGCATAATAAGGACACACGTGCTACTTGTAAACTGCGTTGGGTTTTCCCCGAAGAGGTGGGGTGATGCAACACAGTAGAGATAAGTGTTTCCCTCAGTGATAGCTAAGGTTATCGAACTAATAGGAGAACAACGCAAATTCCCGTCTTCAGCACCTACACACAAAAGAGCACACACTTGCACCCAACGCGGGCAAGAGGGTTGTCAATCCCCTTGAACTCGTTACTTGCAAGCGATAAGTATTGATAGATAGATAAATTTATAAATATAAACTACAAATAAAAAGAAAGTAAATAATGGCAGAAATATTTTAGGAGTTTTTGTAATAGTATTTGTGGAAAGTCCTGGGGGTCATAGTTTTCGCTAGAGGCTTCTCTCTCGAAGAAAGCATATGATGGGTAGACAAATTACTGTTTGGCAATTGATAGAAAAGCACATATTTATGTAATATTTATTCACGGCAATAATCATGTATATAGACATCACGTCCATAAGCAAGTAGACGGACTCCTGCCTGCATCTACTACTATTACTCCATGCATCGACCGCTATCCATCATGCATTTAGAGTATTAAGTAAAACAGAGTAATGCTTGGAGGATGATGACATTATGTAGACAAAGTAAATCCAATTAATATGAATAAACCCCATCATTTTGCCCTTAATGGCAGAAATACAATGCGTGCCATGTCCCTTTCTGTCATTGGGATTGAGAACTGCAAGATTGAACCCACTACAACATACCACTCCCACTGAAGATAAATCAATCTAGTTAGCCTCACCAAACCGATAGATCAGAGAGCATTACGAAGCTATACCAATCATTCATAAAAGAATTTAGAGAAGACTCAAATATTATTCCTGAATAATCTGAACATAAACCCACAATTCATCGGATCCCAACAAATGCACCGCAAAGATGATATCATAGGATAGATCACCACGGCAATCGTGGTGATCTTTGCATTGAAGAAAATAGAGAGCGAGAGAGAGAGCCATCTAGGTACTAACTACGGACCCGTAGGTCGGTGATGAACTACTCACACATCACCATGGGAGCAACAAGGTTGTTGTAGAGGCCCACCATGATCGATCTCCCCCCCGGCAGGGCACCGGAACAAGGCTCGAGATGGGCACACGGCGGAATAGAGACTTGCGGTGGCGGAGAAAGTGTTTCTGGAGGCTCTCTAGGGTTTTCCCAATATATGTGAATTTATAGCGACGAGATCGGGGCCAGAGGCCGTGGGAGGTGGCCCCAAGCCATCAGGGCGTGACCATGCCGTTTGGCCTCCGGTCTCCCTCCGAAGCTTCCAGGTCTTATTTTTGTTCAGAAAAAATCATCAAAAAGTTACGAGGTATTTGGACTTCGTTTCGTACAGTATTCCTAAAAGGACACAAAAAAGCAGAAATCAACAACTGGCACTGGGCACTGGGTTAATAGGTTAGTGCTAAAAATAATATAAAGTAGCAAGTAAATGCTTAAAAAGTATCCTAGAATTATAATATAATAGCATGTAACAATAAAAAATTATAGATACGCCGAAGACATATCAGCATCCCCAAGTTTAATTCCTGCTCGTCCTCGAGTAGGTAAATGATAAAAACATAATTTTTGATATGACATGCTACCCAACATGTAATCTATTAAGGTATGATCATTGAGAAATACTGAACTAATAAACCTCAACATAGTAATATCCATAAACATAAGTAACACAATCATTAACATTCAAAATATACGACCCTTAAAGAATGTTTACTCCCCATTAATTTTATCATATTAGCATGGCATGGCTCCATCTTCACCGCATAAATACAAATGTTAAGCTCCACGGTGTTAAGCTAGGCAATTGGACCGTACTTCTTAACGCGCTTCAACATTTTATACCTCACTCAATAATTGACTGTGAACCATGGACATAGCATATAGGTGGAATAGAATGTGGTGGTAGGTATCAAAGGAGTAAAAGTGGAGAAGAAAGTCTCGCATCAACTAGGCAGATCAACGGGATATGGAGATGTCCATCAATCAATAGCAATGCGGGGAGTAGGGATTGCCATGCAACAGATGCACTAGAGCTATAAGTGTATGAAAGCTCAACGGAAGCTAAGTGGGTGTGCATCCAACTTGCTTGCTCATGAAGACCTCGGGCATTTGAGGAAGCCCATCATCGGAATGTACAAGCCAAGTTATATAATGAAAAAATTCCCACTAGCATGCGAAATTGTCAAAACATGATAATCTCTATATGAAAAACATGGTGCTTTCTCTAGGCACGAGTGTGGTAAAAGAGGTAGTAGCATTGTCCCTTCTCTCTTTATCTCTCATTTATTTCTTTATCTTTTTTTCTTTTTAATTTTTTTTTCATTTTATCATTTTTTTATCCTTTCCTCATTGAGACAGTGCTCTAATAATGATGATCATCACACTTTTATTTACTTACAA
Organism: Elymus sibiricus; assembly: GCA_039707655.1. NCBI lineage: Eukaryota > Viridiplantae > Streptophyta > Magnoliopsida > Poales > Poaceae > Elymus > Elymus sibiricus. Next base: position 241,803,977 of record CM077673.1, read on the forward strand.
CTCGATATGAAAAATTACTAAAGAAGATGACTCTATATGAATGCCTCTAGCAGTGTACCAGGATGTGCAATGATATAGCGTAACATGTAAACAATGACGAATTGTGGCTTTGCCACAAATTCAATGTCAGCTATATGTTCATGCAAAGCAATATAATGATGAATACACAAGTCATGTAATGTAACGGTGGAAATGCCATGATAGGTAGGTATGGTGGCTGGTGACAATATATCTCAGAATGGCTATGGAAATGCCATGATAGGTAGGTATGGTGGCTTCTTTGAGGAAGATATAAGGAGGCTTATTTGCAACAGAGTGTATCATGTCGTGGGGTTTGGAAGCACCGGCGACGTTTGCACCGATCCTTGCGGTGAGGATGGGCAATGCACGTTACCGAAGAGGCTAGCAAATATGGAAAGGTGAGTGTGCGTACATCCATGGATTCACATTAGTCATAAAGAACTCATGTACTTATTGCAAAGCTTTATTAGCTCTCCGAAGCAAAGTACCTACTCGCATGCCCCTAAGGAGGAGGTTGGTAGGAGTTAACCATCGCGCGGCCCCGACCTAAACAACACTAGGATTTCAACTAGGAATAAGAATGCTCACACGTCATCACCATGCCATAACCAATATTCAGATGAACAGCAAGTTAACACCCTTTAGCTATTGATATTTCTACTAGCCAACAACTATGTACTCACGCCCTTTCATATTACCACATCAATATCATTAACCCACAATCGATCTTTTATGTGCTACATGAAGGTTTTGATTATGCACTCCTTGAATACCTATTATTTTTGGACTAGTCTTATAACCCATGAAAATTACCGTCACTATTTATTAGACTATCAAACATATTTAAGTGAAGAACAAGAGTTCAATTATTTCTATAAAATCTAAACGCCACCATGCTCTAAAATATATAAGTGAAGCACTAGAGCAACTGCTTAGCTGAAAAGATATAAGTGAAGCACTAGAGCAACTGCTTAGCTCAAAAGATATAAGTGAAGCACATAGAGTATTCTAACAAATCATGGTGAGCATGTGTCTCTATCAAGTAGGTGTTTCCAACAAAAAATGATTGTGTAAAACTAAAACAAAAATAAACTATAACACACGATGCTCCAAGAAAAAACACATATCATTTGATGAATAAAAATATAGCTCCAAGTGACATACCGATGGACTGAGACAAAAGAGGGGATGCCTTCCGGGGCATCCCCAAGCTTAAACGCTTGAGTCTTCCTTGAATTTTATCTTGGGGTGCCGTGGGAATCCCCAAGCTTAGGCTCTTGCCGCTCCTTATTCCTTCACACATCGTGATCGCACCCAAAACTTGAAAACTTCAGCACACAAAACTCAACAGAAAACTCGTGAGCTCCGTTAGTATGATAGGTAAATCAAACACTTAGGTACTGTTATAAATTGATTCATATTTTATTATTGCATAAGTTACTATATTCTAACTTCTCCATGGCCTATACGCCCCCCCCACGATACAATCCATAGCATCATCAAAACAAGCAAACTATGCAAGCAAAAACAGAATATGTCTAAAACAGAACAGTCTGTAATGATCTGCACAAACACCATACTTATGTAACTCCAAAAATGCTGAAAAATTGTGAAATCCTGGGGAATTTCTATAGCAATACTGTGTAAATAATTCAGATCAAAAAGACGTTCCAGTAAAATTAGAGAAATTCTGGACTGGACGCAAAAGTTTCAGTTTTTTCACTGGATCACTTCTACTATCTTCCAAGTCAATCCCAAAGGCTTTACTTGGCACAAACACTAATTTAAACATAGAAACACAATCATTACATTATAAATAATCATGTTATAACACTAAGAAAGAAAGTAAAAAAATAAATTCAAACATAACTATTGGGTTGCCTCCCAACAAGCGCTATCATTTTATGCCCCTAGCTAGGCATAATGCATAGTATCAAGTGTTGTCATCTTTGACACTCAGTCCATAGGTGGCCCTCATAATAGATTCATAAGGTGGTTTAATTCTTATTCTAGGAAAGTGTTCCATCCCTTTCTTCAGTGGGAATTGTAATCTTATGTGTTCCTCCTTCATATCAATATTAGCACCTATAGTTCGTAGGAAGGGTCTGCCAAGTATTATTGGACAAGACGGATTGCAATCAATATCAAGCACAATGAAGTCCATGGGTACATAATTTCTATTATCAAGAATGAGCACATCATTTATTGTACCCAATGGTTTCTTAATAATGGATCCACTAAGTGCAAGTTAAGGGAACATTCATTTATCTCGGTGATACCTAGCACATCACATAAAGTTTTCGGTATAGTAGACATGCTAGCACCAAGATCACACAAAGCATTGCACTCATATTCATTAAGATTTATTTTAATAGTAGGTCCCCATTCATCATGTAACTTTCTAGGAATAGAAACTTCTAACTCGAGTTTTTCTTCATGAGCTTTCAACATAGCTTCTACGATATGTTTAATAAAAGCCTTATTTTGTTCGTAAGAATTGGGTGAGCTAATAATGGGTTGAAGCAAGGAAATGCATTCTACTAACGAGAAATTATCATAATTAAAGTCCTTGTGATCCAAGATAGTGGGTACATCACTAGTTAAAGTTTTGACCTTTCCAAATCCACTTTTTTCATTTTTTATCATTAAGACCATCACCCTCCAAACGAACGAAACACCTTCTACTTAAAGTTGAATAATCTCTAGTCCCTTTATCATATAGTTTCATATAAGTAAACAAAGGTTCAATGGTAGAAGTACCAATCATTTTAACATCTTCATCATGATTATGGTAAAACCGGGTGGAAGTGCCTTTTCTAGGAATTCTCGCTTAGCTCTCAACCTAGCGGTCCTCTCCATACGTTCATTCATAAATATTTGGATGGATTTAATAGACTCACTAATATCATGCTTGGGTGGCCAAATTTTACTTTTGAGAGTTTGCACATCATGAGCAATCATATCCAAGTTTCTGGCCATATCGTCAACTTTATGCAATTTTTCTTCATCCATAGTGTTGAAAATCTTTTGAGAACTAATAAATTCTTTAATGGTGTTCTCAAGATCAGTAGGTATCCTATTATTATTAGATGAATTTCCATAGTAATTACCATAATAATTGCCTTAGTAATTAGAGGAATTACTGGGATACAGCCTAGCATTGAAATTACCTTTATAAGCATTGTTGTTGAAATTATTTCGCGAGACAAAGTTCACATCAATAGCATCATTATTTTTCTCAATCAAAGTAGACAATGGCACATCATTAGGATCAACTTGAGAATTCTTGTTTTCAATCATATTCATAAGAGCATCCATTTTATCACTCAAAGTAGTAATTTCTTTGACGGAATTTACCTTCTTACCAGTTGGAGCTAGCATAGTGTGCCATTGAGAATAATTTGTCATGATATTGTCCTTAAGTTTTGTAGCCTCTGAGGGAGTCCGGGAATAAGGGGTCCTCGGGCCGCTGGCCTGTCTCCTAAAGGGCCAGACAGGTGGGCCGCTCTCTGTCCACCGCATGGAAGCCGAACTATAAGACAACCTCGTATTCGGGAAGGAGACCTTCAGTGCCTTGGTGTGTCCTCCAAGTCAAGACGGCGAGATCGGCGCGTTTATCCTTGATGGTAACCGACTATGTGTAACCCTAGGTACCCCTGGTGTCTATATAAACCAGAGGGTTTAGTACGTAGAGGGAGGAGAACCATTATTCCGTCTCATTTAGGGTTTAATTCCGTTGATCTCGTGGTAGATCAACTGTAATCGTCATACACACATCAATACAATCAAGCAGGATGTAGGGTTTTACCTCTTCGAGACGGCCAGAACCTGGGTAAACATTGTCTCCTTGTTTCCTGTTCCCCATCGATCCAAGATCCACAGCTCGGGACCCCTTACCAAGATCTTCCGGTTTTGACACCGACATTGGTGCTTTCATTGAGAGTTCCGTTGTTGAATCGTCAGAAGGGTCAATGGCTCGCTTAGTCATCAGCGATAACATCCACACCGGGGACCTCTTTGTCGCCAGGCGGTTTGTTGTATCCGGCGGTGTAGTTCCAGGGGCCGATGCTGCTGGACATCTCGACCAGATAGACAGCTTCACCCAAGGGCAGAAGATCAGGTTTGGCAGCCTAGATTATGACGCCGATGCCCGGGGCGATATATTCGTGGTTGGGTTCATGACCTCGCCCGATGAGCCCCAAAACCCCGAAGCTTTAACTTCGGACCTCCTCCTGGACACCATCTCTGGGTTGACCCTTACCCTGGACCCTGCTTCGAGCTCGGATCCGATCAATGCCTCCGGAGACCTGGGCTCGGCCTTGGCCAAGTACCGTCCCTGTATCGACACTTCGGAGATCGAATCCGAATAAATCCGGAACACAGATCCGGCTGACCTCTTGCTATTAAACGAGACGCTGGCCCGGAGCCATGCGATGAACATTACATATGACTCTTCCTTGACCCATGCTCGGAGAGGTCTTGAGGAAAATTATGGGGAATTTTACGTCCCACCCACCACCCACTTGGTAGCCACTATCGAAGACTTAACCGATATGTTGGACTACGCCTCGGAAGAAGCCGACACCGCTGCCCCTCCCACCACTGGACGGTGGACTGCTACCTCCACATACAACGTTTACCTGGTGGACACCCCTAACACCGCGGGGAAGGATGGCGACGGCACCTCCGTAGAAAATGGCAACAGCCCTGGCGAAGCACCATCTAAGCGCTGACACCAGCGCAAAGGATCCAAGGCATGCAAGGGCAGGGAAAGCAACATGGCCACCGGAGAGGACGATACCCCGGACAACATGGAGGGCCTCGAAGACCCCACCACTCTCAAACACAATCACGATTTTTCGGAGGGGCATGCGGATAAGTATAACTCTAAGGACCTCAAGGATTCCGAGGACAACAACTACCTTCCTTCCATTGAAGAGGAAGTTAGCCTCGCAGCCGAGGATTTCATCATCCCCGAAGACCCGCTAGATCAAGAGCGGTTCAAGCGGCAACTTATTGCCACCACCCGAAGCCTGAAAAGGAAGTAGCAATAGATAAAAGCTGAACAAGATACCCTCAACGATAGATGGACGAAAGTCCTAGCAGCAGAAGAAGGGTACGGAAATGAATGGCCGGATCAGAACAAAAGTTACCCACGCCGATGTTTGCTGCCACAATTCAACAATGAGGTCCCTGAGCTCGTACCCCCAAGGCGCACTCACGACGACCAACCAGACCACCCCCCTCGAGGACGGGACAGGATGGCTGGAAGGGCCGAAGATCGACCTACCCCCCCCACCCCCCGTAGGAGAGGAAAGGAGCCAATAAATGAGGAACCATACGACCTCCGACATGGCCTGGACGCTAGAGCAGGCCAGACAAGAACCATCTACAGATCTAGAGGGCATAGCCCCATTAGACGGGATGGATACCAAGCTTGGCTCGACCGAAACAATAGAGTTCGGGAGGAGCACCATGTCCGGATGGCATCCGATCTCCGGAACGACGTAGCCCGAGTCGGGGGCGCCGCTCACCCAATGTGCTTCACATACATGGTGATGCAGCACAAGTTCCCCGAAGGGTCCAAACCCATAAACATCAAACAATATGATGGTACAATAGACCCGGCCGTGTGGATCGAAGACTTCCTTCTCCACATTCATATGGACCGAGGAGATGACCTCCATGCCATAAAATACTTACCTTTAAAACTTAAAGGACCAACACGGCACTGCTTAAACAGTCTCCCTGAAAACTCCATTGGGAGCTGGGAAGAGCTCGAAGATGCTTTCCAAGCTAACTTTCAAGGCAACTACATCCGGCCCCCGGATTCCGACGACCTGAGCTACGTTGTCCAAAGGCCCGGTGAATCAGCCCGGCAATTCTGGAATCGGTTCATGACTAAGAAGAACCAAATTGTCGACTGCCCGGACGACGAGGCAATAGCCTCTTTCAGGCACAACATCTGGTATGAATGGCTAGTTAGATAGCTCGGCCAAGAGAAGCCGAGGACAATGTCGTCCCTTATGACGCTAATGACCCTCTTTTGCATGGGTGAGGACTGTTGGTTAGCTCGTCGAGATAGTAATCCCGAAGACCCCGGCATGTGTGAAGTTCGGGAAGGAAACGGAAGGCCATGGCGCAAGCGACAATGCCGAGGACACGACAGACAATGCCGGATTCAGTAACTCAAAATCAGGACCGCGGAAGAAGCCCTCTAAAGGGAATAGGGATGGACCTACCACGCTGGACAAAATCTTGGTTAGACCCTGCCAGATCGACGGAACCTCAGACAAGCCCGCCACCCACACCAACCGTAATTCTTGGGTGTTCAACCAGGCCGGCAAGCTTGCAGCCGAGGACCATGGCAAGGGCACCCGCAGCGAGGATGACGACGAGGCTCGCGGCCCGAACAATGGGGGCCATAAGAAATTCCCTCCCAAGGTAAAAACCATGAACATGATCTACGTCACGCATATACCAAAGAAGGGGAGGAAGCGCGCTCTTCGGGACGTATACGCCGTATAGCCAGTTGTCCCGAAATTCAACCCATGGTCGGCTTGCCCGATCACCTTCGACCGAAGAGACCAGCCGACCAGTATCCGTCATGGATGATCTGCGGCCCTGGTACTCAACCCTATCGTCAACGGTTACCATCTAACCAGAGTCCTCATGGACGGAGGCAGCAGCCTCAATCTGATTTACTTAGATACTGTAAGAAAGATGGGTATCGATCCGTCAAGGATCAAACCCAGTAACACCACTTTTAAAGGAGTAATTCTAGGTGTGGAAGCCTGTTGCTCGGGCACCGTAACTCTGGAAGTAGTATTCGGCTCACCCGACAACTTCTGCAGCGAAGACTTGATCTTCGACATCGTCCCCTTCCGCAGCGGCTATCACGCACTTCTCGGCCGTACAACATTCGCCCGCTTTAACGCCATTCCCCACTATGCATACTTGAAGCTAAAGATGCCCGGACCAAGGGGCGTCATCACTGTAAATGGTAACACGGAGCACTCACTCTGAACTGAGGAGCACACAGCGGCACTGATCGCCGAGGTACAGATCGGCAAGGCGACGCCAAACTCCCAGCCCGTCGTCAAGGTACGAAGGGTGAGCAAGCAAGCCCGTCTCGGTTTTCATTACCAGAGCCTTCCCATGCCGAAGATAACTAGGGACACGCCCCCTATAGCAGGGCCCCGCTAGCCATGAGGTACATACCCCGAAGGCATAATTTCACACTTAAAATACCATGGGCAGCTGTGGGGGCCCGCCAAGTGTTCGGCTCGACCGAGCTACGGTTAAATTCGTCTTCTGGCAAGCAACAGGTACCATCAAGGGCCTATCCAGCATCAAGCTAACATACCACAGCGACCTCTCAAGACCAAAGATCCGCTCGCCAATTACCCCCTTCTCTCAAGGAGCTCCAGAGCAAAGGCGCAGACATGCAGCAGGGCGTAGTTGGCATGTAAAACCACTCATAAAGAGCCCTGTATAAACCTTTCCTCTCTAACACTTATCTTAAAATAAAGTATCCATAACAGTTGCTTCGGCGGTGTGGATCATACAGTTAGACGTCACGAGTTCATCGGAAGTCAAGGACCATTTTTCGCCGGTCTCATTGCGATCATTTGTGTTGCATAACTTTTTTTTCCGCTCTTCGACGCCAAACCAACCTTGTTCGGTACATATTTTAGATGCAACCGGTTAATACACCGGGGGCTTGACCATCAAATCGCCCCAAAGCATCGTTCCGGCACTATTCTTATCCTATGTGCTCGGAAGTCTCAGATATTGCATTATATGCATCGGTCCCGAATTATGTCTTGGTTCAATAGTTGGGTTGCCTGGCTCCTGTGTTTACCCTCTTACTTTCCACATGTTCGGCTAGGAGGGTAAAGGGAAAACCACTGCGATTGTACTTCCAGCTTTCCCGGTTAAGTACCTCAATGGAGAAAGCCAAAAACTAACTATCATAATACGTGTCAGTATACTAAAGAACAGGGCCCTTAGTACCCTGACTTGTGCACCAGACGACCGCGGCCTCCGGACCGGCAATACCTTGCCGGGCTGGATCTAGACGCCAAGCTCTTCCTATGAGGGCGCGAGCGAACCGGCAAGCCTTCCTTGCTGGGGGCTCAGACGATAGCGTTCCTGCCTAGGCTTCACCCGCCAAGCCATCGCTCCACGTCGCTGAGTTGATTGTCTACATCGGTCAGGCGTCGAACGGGTAGGCAGGTAGGTGAGACTGGTCGGGGCGCGTGGCTGTTTCCCTGGAGTAATGCAGAGCTTTAATGACACCCGTCCCATGGCGTGGCAAAAGAATAAGAGGTAGTTGGGCGAACGGCACAGAAGGAGAGGCAATCCTAGCCCGGAGATGTCGCCAGCGTGCCACCTCACGACGCATTTAATGTGTCTGTCCTAATCCGCCAGAGTTAGGTATTTCCCACTGACGCAATTGCCAGTAGTTTTGGCACATAGATATGCATTGTTTATTATGTGCAAAGACCATTTTAGCCACTGTGGTAGCCCCTTGGATTATAAAAGGAGGTCCATGGCTAACTTTAGAAAGGTCGACTCTCTGTTCATTTACACGCGTAGCGACGCTCCCGAAGCATCCTTGTTGGGCTGCAACGCTCCTGTAATGTGAACTCAAATAACTACACCACACATGACATAGGGTATTATGCTCCAGCGGCCCAAACCTGTCTAAACCCTCGAGCGTGCAGCGTCCGGCGATGCTCTTTCCGCTAGAGGATTCCCTCACCCAAACCACGAAAGGGGCCTTGCCGGCACCATAGATAGTCACACTAGCACGAAGGTCACATAAAGCATTGCATTCATATTTATTTATATTTATTTTAATAGTAGGTTCCCACTCATCATGCAATTTCCTAAGAATAGAAACTTCTAGCTCAAGTTTCTCATCATACGCTTTTATCATTGCTTCTACTATATGATTAGTAAAAGCTTTGTTTTGTTCATAAGCATTAGTTGAGCTAATAATGGTTTGCAACAAGGAAATACATTCTACTAAAGAGAAGCTCTCATAATTAAAATAATTTTAATTAAATATTGTGGGCACATCGCTAGACAAAGTTTTAACTTCTCCAAACCCACCTTTTTCAGTTTTAGCATTAGAATCATCACTCACAAAACAAACGGGACTCTCCTTAACTAGAGTTGGTTTAACCACAGTCCCTTTATCATTAATATTCAGAGAGGGAAACACATAATCAATAGGAGAAGCACCAATCATTTTAAGATCTTCATCATGATTTCGGTAAAAACCGGGTGGAAGAGCTTTTTCTAAGAATTCCCGCTTAGCTTTTAACTTAGTGGTCCTCTCCTTACTTTCATTAATAGATACCAAGATAGTTTTAATAGTCTCATTAAAATCATGCTTAGGTGGCAAATTTTTACTATTGAGAGTTTCTACATCAAGAGCAATTCTATCCATGTTTTTAGCCAAAGTATCAATCGTACGCAACTTTTCTTCTACCATAGTATTAAAAATCTTATTAGAACTAATGAATTATTTAATGGTGTTCTCAAGATCAGAGGGTATCCTATTAGAATTTGTATAAGAATTTGCATAGGAATTACCATAAGAGTTGCCATAATTATTAGAGGAGTTACCGGGATATGGCCTAGTATTGAAATTTCCTCTATAAGCATTGTTGTTGAAATTGTCTCGCGAGATAAAGTTCACATCAATAGCATCGTTATTTTCTTCAATCAAAGTAGACAAGGGCATATCATTTGGATCAATATTAGTATATTTGCTAGCAACCATATTCATAAGAGCATCCACTTTTCCACTCAAAGTAGCGATTTCTTCAACATAATTTACCTTCTTACCTGTTGGAGCTCTCTCGGTATTTCCATTGGGAATAATTTTTCATGATGTTGTTCGGAAGTTTTGTGGCATCTCCTAAGGTCACATCCATAAAGGTACCACCTGCAGCAGAGTCTAGAAAATTTCTAGACACAAAGTTCAGTCCAGCATAGAAATTTTGGATAATCATCCACAAGTTTAACCCATGAGTAGGACAATTTCTAATCATCAATTTCATCCTCTCCCAAGATTGTGCAACATGTTCATGATCATGTTGTTTAAAATTAATCGTATGATTCCTAAGGGAGATGATCTTAGCAGGAGGAAAATACTTGGTAATGAAAGCATCTTTACACTTATCCCATGTTCCAATACTATTACGTGGTAAATATGAAAACGAAGCCTTAGCTGTATCTCTTAGTGAAAAAGGAAATAACTTGAATTTCACAACATCGTTATCCATATCATTTTTCTTTTGCATATCACAAAGTTCAACGAAAGTATTGAGATGAGCAGCGGATCCTCATTAGGACTCCCCGAAAATTGTTCTTTCATAACAAGATTTAATAGTGCATCATTTATATCAAAGCCCTCCGCACTAGTGGCGGATGGTATAGGAGTGCTAATAAAGTCATATTTATTAGCATTAGAAAAGTCACACAACTTAGTAGTATCTTGAGACATGGTGACCAAGCAAGCGAAGTAACAAGCAAAACAAGCAAACTAACGATGAAACAAGCAAACTAGCAAACTACTAAAGTAAATATTTTTGTATTTTTGATTTTTTTTGAAACAAGCAAAATATAACAACAAATAAAAAGTAGAACAAGTGAATGATAATTTGTGCGAAGTTACTTGATAGTAGATTGGTCATACTCCCCGGCAACGGCGCCAGAAATCCTTCCTGATATCTATGGTTTGTGTTGGATTTTCTGTGAAGAGGAAAGGGTTATTGCAGCACAAATGAGTAAGTATTTCCCCTAGTTAAGAACCAAGGTTTATCAAACCAATAGGAGTAACACGCAACCATCGTCTTCAACTACTGCACACAAAGGAGCAAACACATGCACCCAATGCGGTCAAGAGGGTTGTCAATCCCCTTAGACTCGTTATTTGCAAGCAAGTGAAACAAGTAGATAGTAGTGGATAAGTGCAAAATACAATAAAAGATAATAAAGGCAGAGAGGTATTGAAAGCTTTTTGTAAATTATAAGTGACAAGACCCGGGGACTGTAGTGTTCTCTAGTGGCATCTCTCATGTAGGAAACATACGGTGGGCAAACAAATTACTGTTGGGCAATTGATAGAAAAGCGAATAATTATGTTCATATTCACGGCAATGATCATGTGTATATAGGCATCACGTCCATAAACAAATAGGCCCACTCCTGCCTGCACCTATTGTTGGATTCTACCGTAGGTGCACCGCATGCCAATTAAAATTTTCCTACGCGCAGAACATCCAAGAACATGCTACGGAGATGGATCACAGATCGTTACCACTAGACGCGCAGTGCCGTGCAGCGGAAGTAGAGTTGGGGCAGCACGTTCGCGTGGTCCGTCTCCTCCTCGTCCAATCTCCCTCGAACAGCCGGCCCGATCTGCCTCGAACTGGCGGTCGCCGGATCCCACGTACAGGTTCACCGGAGCGGCGCAAGTGCACCGCCTCTAATGGTATCCGCGCGTGCAGGAGGAACACCGTGCGGCGGACTGCTAGGTCCGATCACATAGTCGGCGGCGGCAAGTGGAGGTGGCTAGCTGCAACACATGCAAAGCCCTAATGACGGCGCCGAAGCGATCAACCGGATGGGTGTGCCGTACCTCCACTATATATAGGCATCCGGCGCGGGCTCAACTCTTGGGCCTTGCACGGATCCTAAAGCCCACATGTTCCTTCCCTTAAGCGCGCGACCCCTTAGGTTCTCGTTCACTTGGTCGCGAGTCTGATCACACTGATCACATCCGACTCGGCTAGTCGGTAGCGGCCTCTAGCAAAGCGTGCCGACTCCAAGTGCCCGATGAAGCGGGTTAGGCGAACCTGTACATCACACTTCTGTTCCCTTTGCCACACGATATATGTTGTCGGGCTCAAGGCGAGTCTGTCATCCTTGTGCTAGCCCGACCTCTTTCTCGTTCCAGTGATACCGACCACAAACCGGATTATATCATAATCCTTGTCGCATGGCCATGCTTATCTTGGTCGTATCACACGAGGGCCCCGGAGCATATCTCTCCTAACCGGAGGAGCAAATCCCATCTTGCTCGATCATGTCTCGCAGCATGGGTCTGGACAAGCCTGAAACCTACCTTTGTGAGTACCCAGTCACGGAGTAGCGTTTGGTCGGCCCAAAGCAAGTTTGTCACCATCCCGAGTACATACGCCAGCTCAGGTCTTAGGACATAGAACGTATGTTGTACTAGAGACTCACAAATGACCTATTGCTGCATCTCATAGTTGGGTCTGTCCAACTCAGACCTTATCTCGACTCGGATCTGACTACGTCGAATCCGATCAGATCTTTCTGAGTCCATATTATCCGGCTAGCATCCAATGCTACATGGTTAGTGAGACCGAACCATCCACCGTGTCATATGCTAGTCTAACTGGCTGAGCGTCCACACAACTCTTTCGAGTAGGGACCATTTAGGACAGTCATCATACAATGTATAGTCTCACAAACAAGTCACATACTTGTTAATACACATCAATGATAATGTCCAAGGACTATCTTTATTCATAAACACATAGGAAATATCATCATACATGATTGCCTCTAGGGCATATCTCCAACAGTCTCCTACTTGCACTAGAGTCAATCAAATAAACATCGAATGCCCAGAGCTCTAACATGCCCCTCATGCTTGGGTTGTGGAAGCGGCTTAGTCAACGGATCTGCAATATTTCATCCGTATGAATCTTGCATAAATTAGTATCACCTTTCGCTACGAGCTTTCGTATCAGGTGATACTTTCGGTCTATGTGTCTGGTCTTGTGGTGTTGTCTCGGCTCCTTGGCCTGTGCGATGGCACCTGAATTATCGCAATAAAGGTCCAACGGTTTTGACCAGCCCGGGAACACACCAACATCTTCCAGGAACTTCCGAATCCAAACACCTTCCTTTGCGGCTTCACAAGCCGCAATGTATTCGGTCTCTGTTGTGGAGTCGGCCACCGTTTCTTGCTTGGAACTTGTCCAGCTCACTGCTCCTCCATTCATGACATACACGAATCCAGTTTGCGATTGACAATCATCCCTGTCGGTTTGGAAACTAGCATCAGCGTAACCCTTTACGCAGAGCTCCTCCTCACCTCCATAAACTAGGAACATCTCCTTAGTCCTTTTCAGGTACTTCAGGATAGTTTTCACCGCTGCCCAGTGACTCTCACCTGGGTTAGCCTGGTATCTGCTTGTTAAGCTTATTGCAAAGGCAACATCAGGCCGTGTACATAGCATGGCATACATGATGGATCCTATTGTCGAAGCATACGGAATCCTACTCATCCGGTTTCGCTCATCAGAAGTCTTAGGACTCTGAGTCTTGCTTAGCCTTATACCATGTGAGACGGGCAAAAACCCTTTCTTGGCCTCACTCATGTTGAACCTCTTCAACACTTTATCTATGTACGTGCTCTGGCTCAAGCCGAGCGGCCTCCTTGATCAATCTCTATAGATCTTGATGCCTAGAATGTACACTGCCTCTCCAAGGTCTTTCATCGAAAACTTGCCATTCAATGATTCCTTGACCGAGTTCAGCATCGAAACATCATTTCCGATCAGCAATATGTCATCCACATACAAGATCAAAAATACTACCGAGCTCCCACTAGACTTCTTGTATAAACAATAGTCCTCTTCGTTCTTGATGAAACCAAGGTCAACGATGACTTCATCAAAACGAATATTCCAACTCCGAGCTGCCTCAATCCATAAATGGATCTCTTGAGCTTGCATATTTTACCAGCGTTATTTGGATCGACAAAACCTTCAGGTTGTATCATGTGTACATCCTACTTTAAATTTGCATGAAGGAAAGCCGTTTTGACATCCATCTGCCATATCTCATAATCGAAATATGCAGCTATAGCTAGTATGATCCTCACCGACTTTAGCATCGTTACCGGCGAGTAGGTCTCGTCGTAGTCAATTCCTTGAACTTTTCCATAACCTTTAGCGACAAGCCGAGCTTTGTGGATTTGAACATTTCCGTCCACATCGGTTTTCTTCTTAAAGACCCATTTGCAACCAATGGCAATTACGCCAGGTGGCGGATCAACCAAGTCCCAGACTTGATTATCATCCATGGACTTTAACTCGGATCTCATGGCCTCCAGCCATGCCTCGGAATCTGGGATCACCATCGCTTCCGCATACGTGGCCGGCTCGTCGCTTTCTAGCAACAACACATCGCGCACTCTGCGCAATCTTTCCGACCTCCGTGGCTCCGGTGCCGATTCCACTACGGGTTCCCTGACCAACTCCGGTATGATCTCATCACCAGCCGAGTTGTCCCCGAGTGGCTCTCGAATTTCTTCGAGTCGCACCGTTCTCCCACTGGCTTCCCGACTGAGAAACTCTTTCTCTAGGAAAACCCCATTCCGAGCAACAAACACTTTGTTCTCTTCTTGGTTGTAGAAGCTGTATCCCAAGGTTTCCCTCGGATATCCCACGAATATGCATTTATCCGACTTGGGTGTAAGTTTGTCCGACATGAGTCGCTTGACAAATGCTTCACAACCCCAAATCTTTAGGAAAGACAAACTAGGACTCTTCCCAGTCCACATCTCATGTGGTGTCTTGTCTACGGATTTTGATGGTACCCTGTTAAGTGTGAAAGCTGCAGTTTCTAGAGCGTATCCCCAGAATGACAAGGGTAAATCCGATTTGCTCATCATCGATCGGACCATGTCCTACAAGGTTCGATTTCTCCGTTCTGACACGCCGTTTCTCTGCGGCGTACCCGGAGGCGTGAGCTGAGGTACTATACCTTGGCTTTTCAGATGATCATCAAACTCCTGGCTCATGTACTCACCTCCACGATCCGATCGCAGAAGCTTTATCATCTTGCCGAACTGATTTTCAACCTTGTTCTGAAACTCTTTGAACTTTTCAAAAGTTTCCGACTTGTGCCTCATCAAATAGATATATCCATATCTACTCAAGTCGTCGGTAAAAGTCACGAAGTACTGATAGCCACCTCTGGCCGTTGTGCTCATTGGACCACACACATCACTGTGTATAAGCTCCAACAGCTCGGACTCCCTCTCGCAACTCTTTGCAAAAGAAGACTTAGTCATCTTGCCTAGCAAGCATGATTCGCATGTCTCGAACGATCCGAAATCGGACGAAGTTAGGAGTCCATCATCATGGAGCTTCTTCATGCGTTTCAGACTAATGTGCCCAAGCCGGCAATGCCAGAAGTATGTCGGATTTATCTCATTAGGCTTATGCCTCTTGACATTCACGTTATAGACTGGTTTCGTTTCTAGATTCAAAATAAATAGCCCATCTACAATGGGTGCATAGCCGTGGAACATTCCATTCAAGTAAAGTGAACAACCATTGTCCTTTAAACTGAATTCATAACCCTGACTCATCAAGCATGAAGCAGAAATAATGTTCCGACTAAGTGCGGGAATGTAATAACAATTATTCAATTCCAAAATAAATCCAGAAGGAAGCTGAAGCTGCATCGTGCCGACCTCCAACGCAGCAACTCTTGCTTTGTTGCCGACCCTGATGTCAATCTCCCCTTGTGCCACACGCCTAGTTCTTATCTGCCCCTGCATCGAGTTGCAAATATGAACAACCGATCCGGTATCAAATACCCAAGAGCTACTAGGAATGTCAGCAAGGTAAATGTCTATAACATATGTAACAAGTGTACCTTTGCCTGATGAAGCATTTCCGGCCTTCTTGCCATACTCAGCAAGCCACTTGCTACAGTTCCTCTTCCAGTGACCAGTTTCCTTGCAATGAAAGCACACGGTCTTTGAGTCTGGTCCCGGCTTCGGCGCAGCGGCGGAGACAACCTTCCCCGTACCCTTTGCCTTACCCTTTTTCTTGGACCAACTCTTCTTGAACTTAGCCGAGTTCTGCACCATCAACACTTGATGTGTGCCTTTCTTAATATCTTGCTCTGCCACCTTAAGCATCCCATGCAATTCTGTGAGCTTCTTATCCATGCCATGCATATGATAGTTCGAGACGAACGTCCCATAGCTAGGTGGAAGAGAACCCATAATTGCATCCGTGTACAGCTCGTCCCCAAGTGGGAGGCCTAACCGATCCAAAGCTTGCACGTACCCGATCATCTTGATCACATGCGGGCTCAGTGGATCACCCTCCTTCAGCTTACAATCCGTCAAGGATTGCCAGACGTTGAACCTTTCGGTCCTAGCCTGCACCTGAAACATGCTCTTGAGACTCTCGATCATATCGAAAGCGTCAACGTTTTCGAAATGCTGTTGCAAATCGGGCTCCATACAAGCTAGCATGAGGCAGCTGATCTCGTTTGATTCATCAACGAGTTTCTGATGGGCATTCTTGGTTGTGGCACTAGCATTCTCGGCAGGTTCCTCTGGAAGTGGATCATCTAGAACATGTTCCTTTTTATCGTGCTTGAGAACAATTCTCAGATTTCTATACCAGGTGGTAAAGTTTGTTCCATTCAGTTTATCCTTTTCCAGAATTGATTTCAATGCAAAGTTGGGTTGAGCAGGTGGTGCCATTGATCTACAACAGAAAATATGCAATCACTAAGCAATGTGTTTATGTAGAGTAATTCAAGCCTTAAGCAGAACTACTCCCACTGAAGTCAGCATCCCTCCGCAAACTCTCAGTGATTCAGGACCCGTCTAGCGTGAGCGACTAGTGAGCTTTAGCATCACTGCTAGCCAACTTGCCTATTCGGTAAGCAAGTCCTTGCTAATCGTATCTCTATACGACTCCTGCCGGTCAGGTAGGTATCTTATACCCCGGCTCCCAACCATCTTTTCCACAAGGCCCAAAACCGTTTTGATAGCCTTGTCAAGTTAACCTGATGCAGTGCGTGTCCGTGTCCGACACGAACCTTCCAGTTCAAGGACACCTAGTAGCACCTCAATTTTATGAGCCCACCACTAGACGTACTTGACGTGCGGAGGTGCAACATCGGGAATGGCAATGTGCTTGATATTAACGAGGGATCTTTCTACCATTCTAACATGCATAGAAACAAGAAGCAATATCAATCACATATAAACATAAATATGTGAAATAGTATGGCTCCTTCATGGATGTCTTTCCAGGCCGGCTCCAACTCCGATGACCAGGGTGGAACTCCATCTTGTTCGTCACACCGGGACGCCAAGGCCTCAAACTTGATCTCTGTTCTCCAACTACTACAACTAGTAATGAATTTACAGAGAATCACAAGTCGAAACGCATGTCGTTATACAATATAATGACATCACTTTGGCTCCTGCCGGCTGACAATCATGACACGCATGTCATGTTAAATTACACACATGCATCACATACATATGAGCCATACTATTCACATCAAACCTGCAAAACAAACTTATGCATAGAATCGCATTCTACCGGGTTTGTGTGATTGTGTACGAAATACAAGGCGCTACGCACACGGCGGTCCCGACGTTTTCGGAAATCACAGATCGTATCTGCACTCCGATCACGCCGAATTTTCTAATCTGACCAATCTCATCGATCATCGCGAACCCGAATCGGATTTACGTTTCACTGTTAACCCCGATGGCGGAATACCGACCAGTAGGGGTAGGTTGTGTCACAACCTCATCGATTCCGATTGACAGAAAACATAGCCACAACGATCCCCATGTGTAGTTGATCTCATCAACCACGCACATAGCTGATCTCAAGAACGACGACAGATCTCATCTGTCGCCTCCACATATCAAATATGCATCCGATCTAAAACCAAAATCTATAGCAGAGGCTCTGATACCACTGTTGGGTTCTACCATAGGTGCATCGCATGCCAATTAAAATTTTCCTATGCGCAGAACATCCAAGAACATGCTACGGAGATGGATCACAGATCGTTACCACTAGACGCGCAGTGCCGTGCAGCGGAAGTAGAGTTGGGGCAGCGCGTTCGCGTGGTCCGTCTCCTCCTCGTCCAATCTCCCTCGAATAGCTGGCCCGATCTCCCTCGAACTGGCGGTCGCCAGATCCCACGTACAGGTTCACCGGAGCGGCGCAAGTGCACCGCCTCTAATGGTATCCGCGCGTGCAGGAGGAACACCGTGCGGCGGACTGCTAGGTCCGATCACACAGTTGGCGGCGGCAAGTGGAGGTGGCTAGCTGCAACACGTGCAAAGCCCTAATGACGGTGCCGAAGTGATCAACCAGATGGGTGTGCCGCACCTCCACTATATATAGGCATCTGGCGCGGGTTCAACTCTTGGGCCTTGCACGGATCCTAAAGCCCACATGTTCGTTCCCTTAAGCGCGCGACCCCTTAGGTTCTCGTTCACTTGGTCGCGAGTCTGATCACACTGATCACATCCGACTCGGCTAGTCGGTAGCGGCCTCTAGCAAAGCGTGCCGACTCCAAGTGTCCGATGAAGCTGGTTAGGCGAACCTGTATATCACACTTTTGTTCCTTTTGCCACGCGATATATGTTGTCGGGCTCAAGGCGAGTCTGTCATCCTTGTGCTAGCCCGACCACTTTCTCGTTCCAGTGATACCGACCACAAACCGGATTATCTCATAATCCTTGTCGCATGGCCATGCTTATCTTGGTCGTATCAGACGAGGGGCCCAGAGCATATCTCTCCTAACCGGAGGAGCAAATCCCATCTTGCTCAACCATGTCTCGCAGCATGGGTCTGGACAAGCCTAAAACCTACCTTTGTGACTACCCAGTCACGGAGTAGCGTTTGGTCGGCCCAAAGCAAGTTTGTCACCATCCCGAGTACATACGCCAGCTCAGGTCTTAGGACATAGAACGTATGTTGTACTAGAGACTCACAGATGACCTATCGCTGCGTCTCATAGTTGGGTCTGTCCAACTCAGACCTTATCTCAACTCGGATCCGACTACGTCGAATCCGATCAGATCTTTCTGAGTCCATATTATCCGGCTAGCATCCAATGCTACATGGTTAGTGAGACCGAACCATCCACCGTGTCATATGCTAGTCTAACTGGCTGAGCGTCCACACAACTCTTTCGACTAGGGACCATTTAGGACAGTCATCATACAATGTATAGTCTCACAAACAAGTCACGTACTTGTTAATACACATCAATGATAATGTCCAAGGACTATCTTTATTCATAAACACACAGGAAATATCATCATACATGATTGCCTCTAGGGCATATCTCCAACACCTATTACTATTACTCCACTCATCGACCGCTATCCAGCATGCATCAAGAGTATTAAGTAAAACATAGTAATTCTTGGAGAAAGATGACATGATGTAGTCAAAGTAAACTCAATCAATATGAATGAACCCCATCATTTTATCCTTAGTAGCAACAACACAAATACGTATCTTGTCCCCTTATGTCACTGGGATATGGAAACCCGTCAGGTTGAACCTACCACAACTCACCCCTCTCACTGAAGAAAGATCAATCTACTTGGCGAAAGCAAATCAATAGATCGGAGAGATTTATAAAGCTATAATGATCATGCAATAAGAATCAATTTAAGAACTCAGAGAAAACTCCAACATTTTATTATGAATAATCTGAATATAGCCCACAATTCATCGGATCCCAACAAACACACCGCACAAAGGCATTACATCACATAGATCAAAGCGAAGATGCGATGATCATTGTATTGAAGATCAAGAGAGAGATAGCCATCTAGATACTAACGACGGACCCGTAGGTCTGTGGTGAGCTACTCACACATCACCATGGAGGCAGCGAGGTTGATGAAGACGGCCTTCGTGATGGACTCCCCCTCCGGCAGAGTACCGAAAAAGGCCTCCAGATGGGATCATGACGGAACAGAGACTTGCGGCGGCGGAAAAAGGGTTTCGAGAGCTCTCCTGGGTTTTTTTGGAATATATGAGGATTTATAGGCCAGAGAGCGACGTCAGGAGGCGGCCGAGGAGGACAGTACCCATCAGGGCGCGCCCTAGGGCCTGGCCGCGCCCTGTTGGGTACTGGGCCCCTGGCCATCTTCCGAAGCTTCAAGGTCTTTAATTGGTCCAGAAAAAATCATAAAAAGTTTTGGGTTGATTGGACTTCGTTTGGTAGAGTAAACCTGACAAGCCAAAAATATGCAGAAAACAGGAACTGGCACTTGGCACTGGGTCAATAGGTTAGTGCTAAAAAATAATATAAATTGGTAAATAAGTACCCAAAAATTATCCTAGAATGATAATATTATAGCATGGAACAATCAAAAATTATATATACGTTGGACACATATCAAACATCACAGCAACCTTTCCATAAATACATTTGGTCCACATGCATGTGTGTTTGTGCTCTGACCCTAGCTTTCTCGCTTTTATTTTCCAATGTTGTCATATAAGTGGCAAACGAGTCATTTTTTTTCTTGAAACTTAAATACAGACGAGTAGAACGAGACAACTGTGTGCGATTGTGGAGGCAGTAGACATGGTTCCCGCGTGCTAACCGTGTGCCATGCCCATGGTTGTCACATCAGCACAATCTAGCTTTGCACCAACACGCCTAGAGAAATCTCAAAAATAGCTACCCGCCTTGATTAATTTTAAAATTCGTAGTTCCGCAGGTTTTTCTCTTTGAATTGCACACAAGTATTATGTTTGAGTCGTGTGCGATGTTTGTTCCTCCGGCGCAACGTCAAACCCTTCATATTAATTTCAGTTGTCCCGGCTTTTCACTCCCTCCAAGTAAAATTTACTAGTGGCTGCTACATTTCCTCAAACACCACCTAGGCCAAACCTACCCCCACCCACACAAGTCCTCCCTCTCGCGCGAACCCTAGCTAGCTTGTCATTGCTGCCGCCCCCGCCCCCGCCCAGCTTCCATAGTCAACCTCTCCTGCGCTCCCCATGCAAGTTACCAACCCATCTCCGTACCCTCGCCGCCCTAAATTTCTTAAATGCCGTCTGCTAAACACCCCCTTCCTCACAGATTCCCACCCCCCACCGCGGACCGTCATAGCCTAATCCCAGCTACGCTTCCAGGGGAGCTCGAGGACCGAATGGACAAAAGGAGGTATATCGCGGCCTAGCCGTTGGATGATGGCGAGGTGGCCGCCGAGGCCACCAGGGAAGCTGACTACGATGACGAGGGGGCCACCGAGGCCGCCGAGGAAGATGACTACGATGACGAGGTGGCCTTCGAGGCCACCGGGGAATCTGATGACGTCGAGGCTGCAAGACAGTGGGCTCCCGTATGGATGGATATCAACGTAGCCGGCTACGACATCGAGCTCGTCGAAAGTGACGGCTTGACGCGGGCTATGTCACAGGTTAAGTGGCCCACCCCCAACCCCTCGGGTTCAACCCCCGTCGACCTGAGGCAAGGCCCAGCCGCTGATCTCCTCTGCTTTGCTGTCAAGAATTTGCCTTCCTTCATCGCCATCGAGCCCCTTTTGTCATTTCTGAAGGACACATTCTATGGCGGTGGCTCGGCATCGTCAGGTGCCAAGTCATACCTCATTGACGACGCCGACAAGGGCACCCTATCCGTCTCTTCCAAGGGGAAAGAGCCCATCCGTGATAGGGAGGGCACCCTGCAACCGTGCTCTTCCAAGGCGAAGGAGCCCATCCGCGACATCAGGGAGGGCATCCTGCATCCATGCTCTCCCAAGGGGAAGGAGCCCATCTGCGACAACACGGAGCACACCCAGAATCCATGCTCTTCTAATGGAAAGGAGCCCATCTGTGATAGGTGAGGAAACCCATGCCATGTTTAATTATTTCACTCATGCTAAATGTTTGGACTGTGTAGTTGAATTTCATCAATATTTGTTTCAACAGGAGTATGTGGTTCCTGTTAAACCTGGTGTAGTTGACACGTCCACTGTTTATTTCAGTTCTTTCACATGTGATGTTCAGTTATACAATTTGATGTTTAAGAACTAGCTACGTTCTATGCAATTTCAACAATACATTATGAATGCCTATTTTTGGTTGCTATTAAGCCTGTTGTAGTGATCATATGCCTTGTTTAATTTTTTTTCCTGCTAGGTTGTTTGTAGTGGGCATATGTCCAGATTCAATTGCTATATAGTATGCCTTGTTTATTTCAGTTATTCACATTGTGAAGTTCTATATGTGGAAGTATGTACTTTATAGTTCAATTTCATCATACCAGTTTCAACAGCCATATGTGGTTCCTATTAACCCTGGTGTAGTTAACAATGCTATTATGAGTAACTATATTTGGTTGTTGTTAAGCTTGTTGTAGTGAGCATATGCCTTTCCATTTTTATGTAACAATAACTAGTGTGTTTAAACCTGCACAATACCAGTTTGAATGACTATATTATGTTGTTGTTAAATGTTAAGCCTATTGCAGTTAACACACCTCTCCACTTCTTATTTGCTTAGCTAGCGTGCTTAAACCTGCACACTGAAGCTATCATTTTGTGATCATGTTGTTTACCATGCATATATTCAGTTGATATTTATTAGCTTGTCTTACTTAACATGCCTTTCGATGTACTTACCCAGGACAATATTGGGAACAACTATTGTTTTCCATAGAGGTTAGTTTCATCACATGGCTTATATATACTCCCTCCACCCCACAGTATAAGATGTTAATACATCAAATATGTGAGTATTTTGGATGTAATAAGATCTTATATACTATGACAGGGAATACTCAACTATGTCATTTTGCAATTTTAGTTTACCTTCTAATACTAACTTGTTGCTTGTAGGTACATATGTCACTGGTATAGATCCGCGCGTCGACCTTTTTTTGCATATGGGGCAATGAGATATTCATGAACGAGCATCAAGTGAGGAAACTAATAAAGATTGTTAATAAAATGGGACAAAATATGTCAATTAAACTATTTCTTTACACCTTATCCAAGACAACAGTGAACTGTAGGATGGTAACTAAGAACTCTCTACCATTCTTTTACTGTCCATAATGAGTTGTTGGCTTAGAAATTTACAATGTCTGAATCTTTTTTGTTTGTAGTGGTTCCCAGAGAAGTTTACTCACGATTACCTCTCAAGCTACATGATTGGTGGACGTGCAAATGTCAAAGTATATCTACCAGGCCGCGATGACTATCTAGATGTATTCATCAATACACAGAAGGATGGGCGGTCCGCCATCACAAGGGCCTGGCCTAGAATGGTGCATGCATTCTGCATGGAGGAGGACACAATATGTGCATTCTGCTTCAGCTTGTACAGCTCCCAGAATGTCTTTCGCCTCTTTCTTTACCGTATTCAATACAAGTATGCAATTGAGGTTCATCATTCGTTATTTGGTCCCCATGTAATTATTATTTCTTGATGTAATTCTTGAACATATGTACCTGTGAATGGAATAATGCATTGGTTGTTGAACCTATATCTATATATGATGTATATGAAAAATGTTATACACTACTCTCAAAATAAAATTCGGCAAAATTTTAAATTGCGGCGATTAAATTAGCAGAAAAATATGCTCTGCAGGTCATTACACCGCACACGGTTTATAAAGCAGAACGTGTGTGATATACCTCATGATTCGACACGTTTCAGAGGGAGAAACTGTGTGTGACAATGCACACAATTTCCGTCCGACAACTATGTGTGATGCTAGACAATATCAGAAATGGTTAAACTAACCTAAATGTTTGTGATAGTATCCTTATCATACACGCTTTATAATGTTTCACCGTTTGTTATCTCGTATGAATCCGACACGATTACGACAGTTTGACCATTTGGGAATCTTGGTATATGGCAAACGACATGGTAGGACAAAATGTGTGTGATAGTCTTGTCGGTGTACTAAAGTTTGGGTCTTTAGTACCCCATACTTGTGCACGGGCAGTCGAAGCCATACCAGCGGCAAGGTCTGCCAGGAGATAACTAAGTACAAGTCAAGATTATCAAGGAGTATTTGAGACAATACTCAGAAGACAGAAGTCCGAAGGCTGGAGCCCCGGCAAGATCTTGCCGGGATGGCTTGCAGCCCCGGCAAGGCTCGCACCCGGCAAGACCCCGCCACCCTGTCACCACTCCAACGCAGCAGCCAGCTTGTCTTTTAGCTGTCGCCCTCCTGGATACGTGTCAAGTGCTAGCGGTGGATGGGCTTAAGCGGTGCCGATGGGATGGCCCCTTTTTCCGTCCCCAAGAAGCTAAGGGACACCTCAACGGAGCATTAAATGCACTTGTCCTAAGCCGTCAGTATTAGGTATGATAGCACTGTAGCAACTTTACACCTCATGTATGCACTGTACGTCACTGTTGGTGACCCCTTCGAACGTATAAAAGGAGGCCCAAGGCGTAGCTACAGGGAGGATCTTCTTCTGGCCCGTTCTGCATGTGTAGCTGCTGTGTACTGTTCATCACAAGCGCTCCTAGAACCAGGGCTTAAACACATCCAATATACTAAAGAAGGAGTAGGGTTTTACGCTTCTCAGCGGCCCGAACCTGGGTAAAAATCCGTTGTGTTGATCGTTGGATCTGCTCTTTGTGCGAGCCTTTGTCCCTGCCGAACCGTAAAGGGATCCACGCGATCCCATAGGTGTCATTTCCGACAAGTCTCCTCATCATTCACATTTTATAGTAACGAACTGTTTGTGATGCGGCGCACATCATAAAAGGTGCACCACAGAGTAGCGCGTGTGATGGTAATGCGATCTCACACGAGTAGCAAAGATGGGCCATCTGGGAAATATGACATATCTCAAACGTATGATAGATAACTCTCGTTTGTGATAGTGTAACACCTGAGATGTGGTCCTATCCCTATGCAGGCACGAGGGCCTCGACGGGGATAGAAGTGCATCTAGTCGTTTCGCAAGTACAGAAATCATTGCATACATGTAGGAAGAAATGAGTATATGAGTTGGCTTACACTCGCCACAAGCTATCTTACAAGTCCACACAATTATTCATACATTCATCCAGAAGACAGGGTCCGGCTACGGAAGAAATCAAACAATAAAAGAAGCAATGAAAAACTGTCTTGCTATCCCAGGATCACCACCACGAAGCTCCCTACTCATCAGGATACGTAATACATAAGCCTACGTTCTTCATCGTACTCCCACTCGAGCCGAGACACATCATCTGGCAAGTACTCGTCAACAGCTGTACCTGTATTGTTGTAATCTGTGAGCCACAGGGACTCAGCAATCTCATAACCCGGGTATCGAAACTACGTAAGCCAATAGGTGGGGAAGGGTTAAGTGGTGAGGCTGCAGCAAGCACTAAGCATGTATTTTGTGGCTAACTTAGGAGAACATGAATGTAAATATGGTGGATTACGCATGACGGTGATAATCTTGCATGATCACTAAGTGATCCTGAACACCTACTTACGTCAATCATAACCCCACCGTGTTCTCCCTCGGTTCATGTTCACGAGCACAGACAATTACGCACACAGTTGGTGTATTTTATTTGAGTTTACTTCAAGTTTACTATAACCGGGTATTAAACAAATTTCCAAGTTGCCACATAACCGCGGGAACGGCTTCTCGAAAAGATTTAACCCTGCAGGGGTGCTCCAACTCATCCTTCACAAACTAACCACACGCCGCGGGAATAACCTCGACCACGAATCCCGTGATCTCCTAGGCAATTCCGTTGGAAAACCACAACCTCTAGATAGCCCAAAGTATCCTCGGAATTTCTCGTGCAAGACATTCGAGAAAGGTAAAACAAGTCCAGCAAGACCGTCCGACGTGTCGACGAACCCGATAGGAGCCGCGTATCTCGTTCTCAGGACACGACGAATGAGCGATGGTTACCACGCCAATCACCGAGTTGCCCCGGGCGGCGTTAATAAGATGCTCTGTGTTGGACCAACACTCATGCGGAGCACTGGCTCGGGGGTTGATTAATTATCCACGGGGTAGCTATGCCCTATGCAATTTTATTAAGTTGTTTAGCAAATGTAGTACCAAAATTGGGTCTTGCCAGACAAGTTTTAATCTAAAACGAATGGTCAAGGGGGTCCCCATAACAACCCCGAGCATGTTAGGAGCGCAAAATATGGAACATAACACCGGTACTCGGAACTAGTGTGGCAAAAGTGGAACAAAACACCGGGAAAAAGGCCAAGCCTTCCACCGTTGCCAGATATATATGTGCATTAATTTAGATAATAGTAAATAAAGTGATATCTCCCAATATCCATGTTGACACATGGAAAGCTTGCACCTGCAACTAGCAACGCTATAAGATAAGGGCTGAGCAGCGGTAACGTAGACAATCAATGTTTTGCTAGGAAGTGGAGGGGTTAGAGGCTTTCATGGCAATTTAGGAGGCTAACAGTTTAAGTGGTAGGCAACGAGACATAATGGTCAAAGCGAGACATCTAGCATAGCAAAAATAGTGTCGGGATCCGGGTACGATCATCTTTCATGTTGGGTCTTCAGAGGGACAAAAAGCTGGGTCCTCGTAGTCGTACTCTCCGGGATCCTCGTACTCAGGCTCGACACTCGGGTCTACCCAAAGAGAAACATCACTAATAAACATACAAGCAAAGTGCAATGTGCAAACAAGATGATGCATGACCAAGTTGAAGTATTTAACATGGCAACCCTATGCTAGTCATGTTTCTCGCGCAGTTATTAAGTTCTTTAGTATGGTGTACAGAACCTCAAGTTTAGTTATTTTAACATGCATGATCATGGCAAATATGAATTCTCCATGTAAAAACGATGCAAATGCATATGTAGAACGTTGCAAACGGAGTAACGTAGCTCACGGTACACTCACGGCAAGGTACAAATGTTAACGTAGACAATAAACAAAGATGAGGGAGGCCATGGGCTATTCCTTGGTATTCCAAGGATGCCACTGGATTGGAAATGAAAATCTAGGTAGAATAGAGCTAAATATCAAGCAAAACAATGGAGTATAGCTCCCACAAGTCACAAAACAACTAAACACACAATCTGTCCACAAACAGCAACATGTCATCTTGCAACACACATAACCAGAGCTACAACAAGTTTCAAATCACAACCAAGGCATGGACATGAAGTAGACATCATGCTTAACAATTCATCTATCTACAGAAACCTGAAAGGAAGCATATATCAATGGCAATGAAGCTCACAAGATGGCATGTTGAATCAGTTTTTAGGGATTTAGTGAAAATTCCAGTATTACAGAATCTGAGTTAACTTGATAGCATTTGACAGCAACATTTATATATGCTACATGAACTTTTATGGCATGAAAATTAACAGGGCGGTAGAGGGTAACATGTACTTCAAATAATTACATTATGGCAACATCAAAATATGCATGTATCAAAGGCTACCATCCTCACAAGATGACA
This sequence comes from Elymus sibiricus, assembly GCA_039707655.1. NCBI lineage: Eukaryota > Viridiplantae > Streptophyta > Magnoliopsida > Poales > Poaceae > Elymus > Elymus sibiricus. The sequence goes on from CM077673.1 coordinate 241,831,298, forward strand.
TATTGAAAATAGCAGAATCACAGACTTTGTGAAATTCAACAAGGGCAAACAGGGCACTTGTTAACAGAATAGCATGTTGACAGCAAGTTTTATATAAGATGCAATAGCCTAATCCATAAGATCTTGGCACACATCTACAGAGGATGACAAGCACAACAATTCATTCCATTGTTCCAACTCTAAAAGAGCAACATATGCATGAGAATCATCAAGACAACATGGCAACAAAATAACAGATTTCAACACTTAGAAATATTTGGGCATGTGAAAACGGACTTTTAGTGGCATGTTGACATCAAGAATGCCACCCATATAATGATCTATCATGGCATGCAAAAATACCAGGGGCTAGCACATACACAAATGAGCATATTTCATGTTGACAAGTTTATCATATAGTGCAAGAATTAATTCATGTGAAAAAGACAAAATGACACAATATCACAAAATAACATTTTTACAAACTTGCTCAAATGGAAAATCCAATACCACCATTGGATTCATTGTATTTTTCTACCCCAAAAACATATATCACAAGCATACGCTCCTAAGGACAAAACTACCACAATTGCATTCACAAAAATGACATAGCCACTTATAACAACTTATATGCCAAATTTGGCATGTCCTAAGAATCTGGACAGATTCGGAATAGGACCAAACTGGCAATATTTCCTTAAAAGGAAATATTCACAAAACAATGAAAAAGAAAAACAAAACAATGAAAACATCACAAAAAATAAATAAAATAAAATAAACAACCAGGGCCCCACTTGGCATAGACACCAGGGGCCCTGTGGGAATGACATGTGGGCCCTGGGCCCACTGTTTTTGCTGCATCTTGTGTGTTCATGTATTTAAAATTTGTATTATGGCTATTTAATGGCTAGAAACTCACTTACCATCTTAAAAAGACCAAATGAACATCGAAAGTTTTTCCAATCTTAGCATAACGGGTTTATTCGTGCATTATAAGTGAAAAAAAGCAAGGCCAAGTGAGGTAGGGACTAGAAGTTTGTCCTCAACCATAGCCCCCATTCCCTCTCAGAACCTCGAGCTAGCCTTCGTGTGATGCTCCGGTTTGTTACATGTATGTGTCAAAGCTTATCTGAAACAAAGCCATAATTTTACCATGACATCTTGGTGCCATGTCATGAGATCATGCAAATTTACATGTATTTCAGAGCATTTATTGATTTTCTGATTTTGAAAACCTAGATTCGTAACAGTTGTGTCCAAAGAGTGACTCCAATATGTTTGGAATTCCATCCAATTAATTGCAGGGGGGCATAATAAGGACATACGCAAGGACATAAACATAATTTTTCCAACCAGTTTTTTCTTCTTGTGTGTTCATGTATTTCAAATTTGAATTATGGCCATTAAATGGTTAGAAACTCAGTTACCGTATTAAAAAGGCCAATTAACACAGAAATTGTTCAATTCTTAGCATAATGGTTGTATTCATGCATTACCTGTGAAAAAAAAGCAAGGTCAAGTGAGGGAGCGACTAGAGGTCGTTATAAACCATGCACGGCGCATGTTCCCTCTCAGAACCATGAGCTAGCCTTTGTGTGATGCTCCAGTTTGTTACACAAATATGTCAAAGCTTATCTGGAAAAAATTCATCATTTTTCCGATCACATGGCAGTGCCATGTATTTGAGAGCATTTTTTGATTTTTAAAACCTAGGTTCCTAACGATTATGTCAAAAGAGCTCCAAGATGTTTGGAATTCCTACCAATTTATCGCATGAAGCACAATAAGGACACACGCACGGACACAAATATGATTTTTCCAATTGTTCCATCTTGCGTGTTCATGTATTTCAAAGATGAATTATGGACATTTAATGGCTAGAAACTCACTTACTATCTTTAAAAGGTCAAATGAATACCGAAAATTTTCCAATCTTAGCATAACGGTTGTATTCGTGCATTGCATGGCCAAGTGAGGCAGCGACTCGTGGGTCGTCATCAACCATGCCCGGCTCCCGTTCCCTCTCGAAACCACGAGCTAGCTTTCTGGTGATGCACCGGTTTGTTAGATGTATGTGTCAAAGCTCATCTGAAACAAACCCATGATTTTTACCAAAACATCTTGGTGCCATGTCATGAAACCATGAAAATTTACATGTATTTCAGAGCATTCATTGATTTTATGATTTTGAAAACCTAGATTCGTAACATTTGTGTCCAAAGAGTGACTCCAAGTTGTTTGGAACTCCATCCAATTTATTGCAAAGGGGATAATAAGAACACACGCAAGGACACAAATATGATTTTTTTCAACCAATTTTTGCTTCATCTTGCGTGTTCATGTATTTACAAAATATTATTTATGTCCATTAAATGGATAGAAGCTCATTTACTGTCCTAAAACGGCCAAATGAACACCAAATTTTTATAAATCTTAGCATAACGGTTCTATTCATGCATTGTAAGTGAAAAAACATCAAGGCCAAGTGAGGCAGTGACTGGCAGGTCATCATAAACCATGCTCGGCGCCCGTTCCCTCTCAGAACCACGAGCTAGCGTTCGTGTCATGCTCCGGTTTGTTACATGTATGTGTCAAATATTATCGAAAATATATCCATAATTTTACCACGACATCTTGGTGCCATGTCATGAAATCATGCAAATTTACATGTATTTCAGAGCATTCATTGATTTTCTGATTTGGAAAACCTAGATTTGTAAACTTTGTGTCCAAAGAGCTACTCCAAGATGTTTGGATTTCCTTTCAATTTATTGCATGGGGCTTAATAATTAAGGACACACGCAAGGACACAAATATGATTTTTCCAACCAGTTTCTCTTCATCTTCCGTGTTCATGTATTTCAAATTTGAATTATGGCCATTAAATGGCTAGAAACTCACTTACTATCTTAAAAAGGCCAAATGAACAACTAAAATGTTCAAATCTTAGTGTAACAGTTGTATTCGTGCATTGTAAATGAAAAAAAGCAAGGCCAAGTGAGGCAGCGACTGGCGGTTCGTTATCAACCGTACCTGGACCCCGTTCCCTCTCGGAACAACGAGCTAGCCTTCGTGTGATGCTCCGGTTTGTTTCATGTATGTGTCAAAGATCATCTAAAATAAATCCATAATTTTTACCACGACATCTTGGTGCCATATCATGAAATCATTCTAATTTACATGTATTTCAGAGCATATATTGATGTTCTGATTTTGAAAACCAACATTCATAACGTTTGTGTCAAAAGAGTGACTCCAAGATGTTTAGAATTCCTTCTAATTTATTCTGTGGGGCATAATAGGGACATACACAAGGACACAAATATGATTTTCCAACGAGTTTTTGTTCATGTATTTAAAATTTGAATTATGGCCATTAAATGGCTAGAAACTTACTTACTGTCTTAAATAGGCCAAATGAACACCGAAAATTTTCAAATCTTAGCATAACGGTTGTATTCATGCATTGTAAGTGTAAAAAGCAATGCCAAGTGGGGCAGCGACTGGCGGGTCGTCATCAACCATGCACGACCCGTGTTCCCTCTCAGAACCACGAGCTAGGCTATACGTGATGCTCTTGTTTATTACATGTATGTGTCAAAGCTTATCGGAAACAAAGCCATAATTTTACCATGACATCTTGGTGCCATGTCATGAAATCAGGCAAATTTACATGTATTTCAGAAAAAAAATTGATTTGTAAAACCTAGATTCCTAACGATTATGTCCAAAGAGTGACCCCAACATGTTTGGAATTCCTTCCAATTTAATGCGTGAGGCATAATTAGGACACACGCAAGGACACAAATATGATTTTTCCAACTAGTTTTTGCTCCATCTTGCGTGTTCATGTATTTCAAATTCGAATTATGGCCATTTAATGGCTAGAAACTCACTTACTATCTTAAAAAGGCCAAATGAACACCGAATTTTTTCAACTCTTAGCATAACGGTTGTCGTCGTGCCTTGTAAGTGAAAAAAGCAAGTCCAAGTGAGGTAGCGACTGGCGGGTCTTTATCAACCATGCCCGGGCCCCGTTCCCTCTCGGATCCACGAGCTAGCCTTCGTGTGATGCTCCTCTTTGATACATGTATGTGTCAAAGATTATCGGAAACAAAGCCATAATTTTACCATGACATCTTAGTGCCATGTCATGAAATCATGCAAGTTTACATGTATTTAAGAGAATTTTTTATTTTTAAAACCTAGATTCCTAACGATTATGTCCAAAGAGTGACTCCAAGATGTTTGGAATTCCTTCCAATTTATCGCATGGGGCATAATAAGGACACACATAGGGACACAAATATGATTTTCCAACCAGTTTGTGCTCCATCTTGCGTGTTCATGTATTTCAAATTTGAATTATGGCAATTAAATGGCTAGAAACTCACTTACTATCTTGAAAAGGACAAATGAACACCGATTTTTTTTCAAATCTTAGCATAACGGTTGTATTCGTACATTGTAAGTGAAAAAAAGCAAGTCCAAGTAAGGCAACGACTGGCGAGTCGTCATCAACCATGCCCGGCCCCCGTTCCCTCTTAGAACTACGAGCTAGCCTTCGTGTGATGTTTTGGTTCATTACATGACTGTGACATAGCTTACCTGAAACAAAGCCATAATTTTTACCACGACATCTCGGTGCCATGTCATGAAATCATGCAAATTTACATGTATTTCAGATTTTTTTTGATTTTTTTTGATTTTGAAAACATACATTCCTAACGTTTTTGTCCAAAGAGAGACTCCAAGATGTTTGAAATTCCTTCCAATTTATTGCATGTGGCATAATAAGGACTCACGCAGGGACACAAATATGATTTTCCCAACTAGTTTTTACTCCATCTTGCGTGTTCATGTATTTCAAATTTGAATTATGGCAATTTAATTGCTACAAACTCACTTACTGTCTTAAAAAGGCCAAATGAACACCAATTTTTTTCCAATCATAGCATAACGGTTGTATTCGTGCATTGTAAGTGAAAAAAAGTAAGGCCAAGTGAGGCAGGAACTAGCGGTTCATCATCAACCATGGCCCATAGCCCGTCTCGGAACCACGAGCTAGCCTTCGTGTGATGCTCCGGTTTGTTAAATGTATAGCTTATCCTAAAAAATCCATAATTTTAACGACGATATCTTGGTGCCATGTCATGAAATCATGCAAATTTACATGTATTTCAGAGCATTTTTTGAACTTCTGATTTTGAAAACCTAGATTCTTAATGTATTTGTCTAGAGAGTGACACCAACATGTTTGGGATTCCTTCCAATTTATTGCATTTGGCATAATGAGGACACATGCGAGGACACAAATATAATTTTCCCACCATTTTTTGCTTTATCTTGCGTGTTCATGTATTTCAAATTTGAATTATGGCCATTAATTGGCTAGAAACTCACTTACAGTCTTAAAAAGGCCAAATGAACACCGAATTTTTTAAAATTTTAGCATAACGGATGTATTCATGCATTGTAAGTGAAAAAAATCAAGGCCAGGTGAGGCAGCGACTGGCAAGTAGTCATTAACCATGCCCGACGCCCGTTCCCTCTCGGAACCACGAGCTAGCCATCGTGTATGCTCCGGTTTGTTACATGAATGTGTCAAAGCTTATCTGAAACAAAGCCATAATTTTTCCCATGACATCTTGGTGTCATGTCATGAAATCATTCAAATTTACATGTATTTCAGAGCATTTTTTTACTTCGAATACTTTGATTGCTAACATTTGTGTCCAAAGAGTGACTCCAAGATGTTTGGAATTCCTTCCAGTTTATAGCATGTGGCATAATAAGGAGAAACAGAACGATACAAATATGATTTTTCCAACCAGTTTCTGCTCCATCTTGTGTGTTCATGTGTTTCAAATTTGAATTATGGCCATTTAAAACCTAGAAACTCACTATCTGTCTTAAAAAGGCCAAATGAACACCAATTTTTTCCAATCTTAGCATAATGGTTGTATTCGTGCATTGTAAGTGAAAAAAAGCCAGGCCAAGTGAGTCAGGGACTGGCGGTTCATCATCAACCATTGCCCCTGTTCCCTCTCAGAACCACGAGCCAGTCTTCGTGTGATGCTCCGGCTTGTTTCATGTATGTGCCAAAGCTTATCTAAAACAAATTCATACTTTTTACTACGGCATCTTGGTGCACATGTAATCATGCAAATTTACATGTATTTCACAGCATTCATTGATTTTATGATTTTGAAAACCTAGATTCATAACATTTTTGTCCAAAGAGTGACTCCAAGTTTTTTGGAATTCCAACAAATTTGTTGCATGGGGGATAATAAGAACACATGCAAGGACACAAATATGATTTTTTCAACCAATTTTTTGCTTCATCCTGCGTGTACATGTATTTACAAAATATTAATTATGTCCATGAAATGGCTAGAAACTCATTTAGTGTCCTAAAACGGCCAAATGAACACCAAATTTTTATAAATCTTAGCATAACGGTTGTATTCATGCATTGTAAGTGAAAAAAAATCAAGGCCAAGTGAGACAGTGACTGGCAGGTCGTCATAAACCATGCTCGGTGCCCGTTCCCTCTCGGAACCACGAGCTAGCATTCGTGTCATGCTCCGGTTTGTTACATTTATGTGTCAAATGTTATCGAAAACAAATCCATTATTTTACCACAACATCTTGGTGCCATTTCATGAAATCATGCAAATTTACATGTATTTCAGAGCATTCATTTATTTTCTGATTTTGAAAACCTAGATTCGTAAACTTTGTGTCCAAAGAGTTACTCCAAGATGTTTGGAATTCCTTTCAATTTATTGTACGGGGCATAATAATTAAGGACACACGCAAGGAGACAAATATGATTTTTCCAACCAGTTTTTCTTCTTCTTGCGAGTCCATGTATTTCAAATTTGAATTATTGACATTAAATGGTTAGAAACTCACTTACTATCTTAAAAAGGCCAAATGAAAAACTAATATTTTCAAATCTAGCGTAACGGTTGTATTCGTGCATTGTAAATGAAAAAAAGCAAGGCCAAGTGAGGCACCGACTGGCTGGTCATTATCAACCATGCCTGGACCCCGTTCCTTCTCGGAACAACGAGCTAGCCTTCGTGTGATGCTCCGGTTTGTTTCATTTATGTGTCAAAGATCATCTAAAACAAAGCCATGATTTTTACCACGACACTTGGTGCCATATCATGAAATCATTCAAATTAACATGTATTTCAGATCATATATTGATGTTCTGATTTTGAAAACCTAGATTCATAACGTTTGTGTCAAAAGAGTGAGTCCAAGATGTTTGGAATTCCTTCTAATTTATTATATGGGGCATAATAGCGACGTACACAAGGACACAAATATGATTTTCCAACGAGTTTTTGTTCATGTATTTCAAATTTGAATTATGGCCATTAAATGACTAGAAACTTACTTATTCTCTTAAATAGGCCAAATGAACACCGAAGATTTTCAAATCTTAGCATAACTGTTGTATTCGTGCATTGTAAGTGTAAAAAGCAAGGCCAAGTGAGGCAGTGACTGGCGGGTCGTCATCAACCATGCATGCCCCGTGTTCCCTCACGGAACCACGAGCTAGGCTTTATGTGATGATTCTGCTTATTATATGTATGTGTCAAAGCTTACTGTAAACAAAGTCGTAATTTTACCATGAAATCTTGGTGCCATGTCATGAAACAGGCAAAATTACAAGTATTTCAGAAAAAATTTGATTTGTAAAACCTAGATTCCTAACGATTATGTCCAAAGAGTGACCCCAACATGTTTGGAATTCCTTCCAATTTAATGCATGATGCATAATAAGGACACACGCAAGGACACAAATATGATTTTTCCAACTAGTTTTTGCTCCATCTTGTGTGTTCATGTATTCAAATTTGAATTATGGCCATTTAATGGCTAGAAACTCACATACTATCTTAAAAAGGCCAAATGAACACCGATTTTTTTACCAATCTTAGCATAACGGTTATAAGTGAAAAAAAGCAAGTCCAAGTGAGGTAGCGACTGGCGGGTCTTCATCAACCATGCCCGGGCCCCGCTCCCTCTCGGAACCACGAGCTAGCCTTCGTGTGATGCTCATGTTTGATACATGTATGTGTCAAAGATTATCGGAAACAAAGTCATAATTTTACCATGACATCTGAGTGCCATGTCATGAAATCATGCAAGTTTACATGTATTTAAAAGAATTTTTTATTTTTAAAACCTAGATTCCTAACGATTACGTCCAAAGAGTGACTCCAAGATGTTTGGAATGCCTTCCAATTTATCGCATGGGGCATAATAAGGACACACGTAGGGACACAAATATGATTTTTCCAACCAGTTTGTGCTCCATCTTGCGTGTTCATGTATTTCAAATTTGAATTATAGCCATTAAATGGATAGAAACTCACCTACTATCTTAAAAAGGCCAAATGAACACCTAAAATTTTAAAATCCTAGCATAACGGTTCTATTCGTGCATTGTAAGTGAAAAAAAGCGAGGCCAAGTGAGGCAGCAACTAGCGGGTCATCATCAACCATGCCCGGACCCCGTTCCCTCTCGGAACCACACGCTAGCCATCGTGTGATGCTCCGGTTTGTTTGATGTTTGCGTCAAAGCTCAACTAAAACAAAGCCATAATTTTTACAACCACATCTTGGTGCCTTGTAATGAAATCATGGAAATTTACATGTATTTTAGAGCATTTATTCATTTTTGATTTTTAAAACCTAGATTCGTAATGTCTGTGTCCAAGGAGTGACTCCAAGATGTTTGGAAGTCCTTCCCGTTTATTGTATGGGGCATAATAAGGACACACGGAGGGACACAAATATGTATTTTCCATCCAATTTTTGTTTTTCTTGCATGTAGATTTATTTCAAATTTGAAGTATGGCCATTAAATTGCTAGAAACTCACTTAATGTCTTAAAAAGGCCAAATGAACACTGAATTTTTTTCAAATCTTAGCATAACGGTTGTATTGTTGCATTTTAAGTGAAAGAAAGCAAGGCAAAGTAAGGCAGCGCTTGGCGGGTCGTCATCAACCATGCCTGGCCCCGTTCCCTCTTGGAACCACGAGCTAGCCTTCGCGTGATGCTTCGGTTTGTTACATCAATGTGTCAAAGCTTATCTGAAACAAGGCCACAATTTTTACCATGACATCTTGGTGCCATGTCATGAAATCATGCATATTTACATGTATTTAAGAGCATTTTTTGATTTTCTTGATTTCCAAAAGCCAGATTCCTAACGTTTTTGTCCAAAGAGTGACTCCAAGATGTTTGGAATTCCTTACAATTTATTGCATGTGGCATAATAAGGACACATGCAAGGACACAAATATGATTTTTCAATGAGTTTTTGCTCCATCTTGTGTGTTCATGTATTTCAAATTTTAATTATGGCCATTTACTGGCTAGAAACTCACTTACTATCATAAAAGGCCAAATGAACACCGGAAATTTTCCAATCTTAGCATAATGGTTGTATCCGTGCATTGTAAGTGATAAAAATCAAGGCCAGGTAAGGCAGCGATTGCCGGTTCATCATCAACCATGGCTCCTGTTCCCTTTCAGAACCACGAGTTAGTCTTGCTACGATGATCCGGTTTGTTACATGTATGTATCAAAGCTTATCTGAAACAAAGCGATAATTTTTACCACGACGTCTTGGTTCCAAGTCATGAAATCATCCAAATTTACATGTATTTCAGAGCATTTTTTTCATTTATCGATTTTGAAAACCTAGATTCTCAATGTTTGTGTCCAAAGCGTGATGCCAAGATGTTTGGAATTCCTTCCAATTTACTGCATGGGGCATAATAAGGACACACGCAAGGACACAAATATGATTGTTCCAACTAGTTTTTGATCCATCTTGTGTGGTCATGTATTTCAAATTTGAATTTTGGCTATTTAATTTAATGGCTAAAAACTCACTTACTGTCTTAGAAAGGCCAAATGAACACATTTTTTTTTCAAATCTTAGCATAACGGTTGTATTCGTGCATTGTAAGTGAAAAAAAGCAAGGCCAAGTGAGTCAACGACCCTGTCCGGATCCCGTTCCCTCTCGGAACCACGAGCTAGCCTTCGTGTGATGCTCCGGTGTGTTACATCTATGTGTCAAAGCTTATTTGAAACAAAGCCATATTTTTTACCACGACATCTTGGTGCCATGTCATGAAATTATGCAAATTTACATGTATTTCAGAGCATTTATTGATTTTCTGATTTTGAAAACCTAGATTCGTAACAGCTGTGTCTAAATATTTACCCCAAAATGTTTAGAGTTCCTTCCAATTTATTGCATTGGGCATAATAAGGACACACACAACGACACACATATGATTTTTCCAACCAATTTTTGCTTCATGTTGCATGTTCTTGTATTTCAAATTTCAATTATGGCCATTAAATGGCTAGAAACACACTGTCTTAAAATGGCCAAATGAACACCGAAAATTTTCAAATCTTAGCATAACGTTTATATTCGTGCATTGTAAGTAAAAAAAGCAAGGGCAAGTGAGGCAGCGACTGGCGGGTCGTCATCAACCATGCCCGACCCCGGTTCCCTCTCCAAACCACAAGCTAGCCTTCGTGTGATGCTCCTGTTTGGTACATGTATGTGTTAAATCTTATTTGAAACAAAGCCATAATTTTTACCATGACATCTTGTTGCTATGACATGAAATCATGCAAATTACATGTATCTCAGAGCATTTTATTTTATTTTTAAAACCTAGATTTCTAACGATTGTATCCAAAGAGTGACTCCAAGACGTTTGGAATTTCTTCCAATTTTTTTGCATGGGGCATAATAAGGACACACGTGCTACTTGTAAACTGCGTTGGGTTTTCCTCGAAGAGGAGGGGTGATGCAACACAGTAGAGATAAGTGTTTCCCTCAGTGATAACTAAGGTTATCGAACTAATAGGAGAACAACGCAAATTCCCGTCTTCAGCACCTACACACAAAAGAGCAAACACTTGCACCCAACGCGGGCAAGAGGGTTGTCAATCCCCTTGAACTCGTTACTTGCAAGCGATAATTATTGATAGATAGATAAATTTATAAATATAAACTACAAATAAAAAGAAAGTAAATAATGGCAGAAATATTTTAGGAGTTTTTGTAATAGTATTTGTGAAGAGACCCGGGGGTCATAGTTTTCGCTAGAGGCTTCTCTCTCGAAGAAAGCATATGATGGGTAGACAAATTACTGTTGGGCAATTGATAGAAAAGCACATATTTATGTAATATTTATTCACGGCAATAATCATGTATATAGACATCACGTCCATAAGCAAGTAGACGGACTCCTGCCTGCATCTACTACTATTACTCCATGCATCGACCGCTATCCATCATGCATCTAGAGTATTAAGTAAAACAGAGTAATGCTTGGAGGATGATGACATTATGTAGACAAAGTAAATCCAATTAATATGAATAAACCCAATCATTTTGCCCTTAATGGCAGAAATACAATGCGTGCCATGTCCCTTTCTGTCATTGGGATTGAGAACTGCAAGATTGAACCCACTACAACATACCACTCCCACTGAAGATAAATCAATCTAGTTAGCCTCACCAAACCGATAGATCAGAGAGCATTACGAAGCTATACCAATCATGCATAAAAGAATTTAGAGAAGACTCAAATATTATTCCTGAATAATCTGAACATAAACCCACAATTCATTGGATCCCAACAAATGCACCGCAAAGATGATATCATAGGATAGATCACCACGGCAATCGTGGTGATCTTTGCATTGAAGAAAATAGAGAGCGAGAGAGAGAGAGCCATCTAGGTACTAACTACGGACCCGTAGGTCGGTGATGAACTACTCACACATCACCATGGGAGCAACAAGGTTGTTGTAGAGGCCCACCATGATCGATCTCCCCCCCGGCAGGGCACCGGAACAAGGCTCGAGATGGGCACACGGCGGAATAGAGACTTGCGGCGGCGGAGAAAGTGTTTCTGGAGGCTCTCTAGGGTTTTCCCAATATATGTGAATTTATAGCGACGAGATCGGGGCCAGAGGCCATGGGAGGTGGCCCAAGCCATCAGGGCATGACCATGCCGTTTGGCCTCCGGTCTCCCTCCGAAGCTTCCAGGTCTTATTTTTGTTCAGAAAAAATCATCAAAAAGTTACGGGGTATTTGGACTTCGTTTCGTACAGTATTCCTAAAAGGACACAAAAAAGCAGAAATCAACAACTGGCACTGCGCACTGGGTTAATAGGTTTGTGCTAAAAATAATATAAAGTAGCAAGTAAATGCTTAAAAAGTATCCTAGAATTATAATATAATAGCATGTAACAATAAAAAATTATAGATACGCCGAAGACATATCAGCATCCCCAAGTTTAATTCCTGCTCGTCCTCGAGTAGGTAAATGATAAAAACATAATTTTTGATATGACATGCTACCCAACATGTAATCTATTAAGGTATGATCATTGAGAAATACTGAACTAATAAACCTCAACATAGTAATATCCATAAACATAAGTAACACAATCATTAACATTCAAAATATACGACCCTTAAAGAATGTTTACTCCCCATTAATTTTATCATATTAGCATGGCATGGCTCCATCTTCACCGCATAAATACAAATGTCAAGCTAAATGGTGTTAAGCTAGGCAATTGGACCGCTTCAATATTTTATACCTCACTCAATAAATGACTGTGAACCATGGACATAGCATATAGGTGGAATAGAATGTGGTGGTAGGTATCAAAGGAGTAAAAGTGGAGAAGAAAGTCTCGCATCAACTAGGCAGATCAACGGGATATGGAGATGCCCATCAATCAATAGCAATGCGAGGAGTAGGGATTGCCATGCAACAGATGCACTAGAGCTATAAGTGTATGAAAGCTCAACGGAAGCTAACTGGGTGTGCATCCAACTTGCTTGCTCATGAAGACCTCGGGCATTTGAGGAAGCCCATCATCGGAATGTACAAGCCAAGTTATATAATGAAAAATTCCCACTAGCATACGAAATTGTCAAAACATGATAATCTCTATATGAAAAACATGGTGCTTTCTCTAAGCACAAGTGTGGTAAAAGAGGTAGTAGCATTGTCCCTTCTCTCTTTATCTCTCATTTATTTCTTTATCTTTTTTTATTTTTAATTTTTTTTATCATTTTATCATTTATTTTTTTATCCTTTCCTCATTGAGACAGTGCTCTAATAATGATGATCATCACACTTTTATTTACTTACAACTCGATATGAAAAATTACTAAAGAAGATGACTCTATATGAATGCCTCTAGTAGTGTACCAGGATGTGCAATGATATAGCGTAACATGTAAACAATGATGAATTGTGGCTTTGCCACAAATACAATGTCAGCTATATGTTCATGCAAAGCAATATAATGATGAATACACAAGTCATGTAATGTAACGGTGGAAGTTGCATGACAATATATCTTGGAATGGCTATGGAAATGCCATGATAGGTAGGTATGGTGGCTGTTTTGAGGAAGATATAAGGAGGCTTATGTGCAACAGAGTATATCATGTCGCGGGGTTTGGAAGCACCGGCGACGTTTGCACCGATCCTCGAGGTGAGGATGGGCAATGCACGTTACCGAAGAGGCTAGCAAATATGGAAAGGTGAGTGTGCGTACATCCATGGATTCACATTAGTCATAAAGAACTCATGTACTTATTGCAAAGCTTTATTAGCTCTCCGAAGCAAAGTACCTACTCGCATGCCCCTAAGGAGGAGGTTGGTAGGAGTTAACCATCACGCGGCCCCGACCTAAACAACACTAGGATTTCAACTAGGAATAAGAATGCTCACACGTCATCACCATGCCATAACCAATATTCAGATGAACAACAAGTTAACACCCTTTAGCTATTGATATTTCTACTAGCCAACAACTTTGTACTCACGCCCTTTCATATTACCACATCAATATCATTAACCCACAATCGATCTTTTATGTGCTACATGAAGGTTTTGATTATGCACTCCTTGAATACCTATTATTTTTGGACTAGTCTTATAACCCATGAAAATTACCGTCACTATTTATTAGACTATCTAACATATTTAAGTGAAGAACAAGAGTTCAATTATTTCTATAAAATCTAAACGCCACCATGCTCTAAAATATATAAGTGAAGCACTAGAGCAACTGCTTAGCTGAAAAGATATAAGTGAAGCACTAGAGCAACTGCTTAGCTCAAAAGATATAAGTGAAGCACATAGAGTATTCTAACAAATCATGGTGAGCATGTGTCTCTATCAAGTAGGTGTTTCCAACAAAAAATGATTGTGTAAAACTAAAACAAAAATAAACTATAACACACGATGCTCCAAGAAAAAACACATATCATTTGATGAATAAAAATATAGCTCCAAGTGACATACCGATGGACTGAGACAAAAGAGGGGATGCCTTCCGGGGCATCCCCAAGCTTAAACGCTTGAGTCTTCCTTGAATTTTATCTTGGGGTGCCGTGGGAATCCCCAAGCTTAGGCTCTTGCCGCTCCTTATTCCTTCACACATCGTGATCGCACCCAAAACTTGAAAACTTCAGCACACAAAACTCAACAGAAAACTCGTGAGCTCCGTTAGTATGATAGGTAAATCAAACACTTAGGTACTGTTATAAATTGATTCATATTTTATTATTGCATAAGTTACTATATTCTAACTTCTCCATGGCCTATACGCCCCCCCCCCCCCACGATACAATCCATAGCATCATCAAAACAAGCAAACTATGCAAGCAAAAACAGAATATGTCTAAAACAGAACAGTCTGTAATGATCTGCACAAACACTATACTTATGTAACTCCAAAAATGATGAAAAATTGTGAAATCCTGGGGAATTTCTATACCAATACTGTGTAAAGAATTCAGATCAAAAAGACGTTCCAGTAAAATCAGAGAAATTCTGGACTGGACGCAAAAGTTTCAGTTTTTTCACTGGATCACTTCTACTATCTTCCAAGTCAATCCCAAAGGCTTTACTTGGCACAAACACTAATTTAAACATAGAAACACAATCATTACATTAGAAATAATCATGTTATAACACTAAGAAAGAAAGTAAAAACAAAAATTCAAACATAACTATTGGGTTGCCTCCCAACAAGCGCTATCATTTTTTGCCCCTAGCTAGGCATAATGCATAGTATCAAGTGTTGTCATCTTTGACCTCAGTCCATAGGTGGCCCTCATAATAGATTCATAAGGTGGTTTAATTCTCATTCTAGGAAAGTGTTCCATCCCTTTCTTCAGTGGGAATTGTAATCTTATGTGTCCCTCCTTCATATCAATATTAGCACCTAAAGTTCGTAGGAAGGGCATGCCAAGTATTATTGGACAAGACGGATTGCATTCAATATCAAGCACAATGAAGTCCATGGGTACATAATTTCTATTATCAAGAATGAGCACATCATTTATTCTACCCAATGGTTTCTTAATAATGGATTCGCTAAGTGCAAGTTAAGGGAACATTCATTTATCTCGGTGATACCTAGCACATCACATAAAGTTTTCGGTATAGTAGACATGCTAGCACCAAGATCACACAAAGCATTGCACTCATATTCATTAAGATTTATTTTAATAGTAGGTTCCCATTCATCATGTAACTTTCTAGGAATAGAAACTTCTAACTCGAGTTTTTCTTCATGAGCTTTCAACATAGCTTCTACGATATGTTTAGTAAAAGCCTTATTTTGTTCGTAAGAATTGGGTGAGCTAATAATGGGTTGAAGCAAGGAAATACATTCTACTAACGAGAAATTATCATAATTAAATTCCTTGTGATCCAAGATAGTGGGTACATCACTAGTTAAAGTTTTGACCTTTCCAAATCCACTTTTTTTCATTTTTTATCATTAAGACCATCACCCTCCAAACGAACGAAACACCTTCTACTTAAGGTTGAATAATCTCTAGCCCCTTTATCATATATTTTCATATAAGTAAACAAAGGTTCAATGGTAGAAGTACCAATCATTTTAACATCTTCATCATGATTACGGTAAAAACCGGGTGGAAGTGTCTTTTCTAGGAATTCTTGCTTAGCTCTCAACCTAGCGGTCCTCTCCTTATGTTCATTCATAAATATTTGGATGGATTTAATAGACTCACTAATATCATGCTTGGGTGGACAAATTTTACTTTTGAGAGTTTGCACATCATGAGCAATCATATCCAAGTTTCTGGCCATATCGTCAACTTTATGCAATTTTTCTTCATCCATAGTGTTGAAAATCTTTTGAGAACTAATAAATTCTTTAATGGTGTTCTCAAGATCAGTAGGTATCCTATTATTATTAGATGAATTTCCATAGTAATTTCCATAATAATTGCCTTAGTAATTAGAAGAATTACTGGGATACTGCCTAGCATTGAAATTACCTTTATAAGCATTGTTGTGGAAATTATTTCGCGAGACAAAGTTCACATCAATAGCATCATTATTTTTCTCAATCAAAGTAGACAATGGCATATCATTAGGATCAACTTGACAATTCTTGTTTTCAATCATATTCATAAGAGCATCCATTTTATCACTCAAAGTAGTAATTTCGTCGATGGAATTTACCTTCTTACCAGTTGGAGCTAGCATAGTGTGCCATTGAGAATAATTTGTCATGATATTGTCCATAAGTTTTGTAGCGTCTGAGGGAGTCCGGGAATAAGGGGTCCTCGGGCCGCTGGCCTATCTCCTAAAGGGCCAGACAGGTGGGCCGCTCTCTGTCCACCGCATGGAAGACGAACTATAAGACAACCTCATATTCGGGAAGGAGACCTTTAGTGCCTTGGTGTGTCCTCCAAGTCAAGACGGCAAGATCGGCGCATTTATCCTTGATGGTAACCGACTATATGTAACCCTAGGTACCCCTGGTGTCTATATAAACCAGAGGGTTTAGTACGTAGAGGGAGGAGAACCATTATTCCGTCTCATTTAGGGTTTAATTCCGTTGATCTCATGGTAGATCGACTGTAATCGTCATACACACATCAATACAATCAAGCAGGATGTAGGGTTTTACCTCTTCGAGACGGCCGAAACCTGGGTAAACATTGTCTCCTTGTTTCCTGTTCCCCATCGATCCAAGATCCACAGCTCAAGACCCCTTACCCAAGATCTTCCGGTTTTGACACCGACATTGGTGCTTTCGTTGAGATTTCTGTTGTTGAATCGTCAGAAGGGTCAATGGCTCGCTTAGTCATCAGCGATAACATCCACACCGGGGACCTCTTTGTCGCCGGGTGGTTTGTTGTATCCGGCGGTGTAGTTCTAGGGGCCGATGCTGCTAGACATCTCGACCAGATAGACAGCTTCACCCAAGGGCAGAAGATCAGGTTTGGCAGCCTAGAGTACGACGCCGATGCCCGGGGTGATATATTCGTGGTTGGGTTCATGACCTCGCCCGATGAGCCCCGAAACACCGAAGCTTTAACTTCGGACCTCCTCCTGGACCCCATCTCTGGGTTGACCCTTACCCTGGACCCTGCTTCGAGCTCGGATCCGATCAATGCCTCCGGAGACCTGGGCTTGGCCTTGGCCAAGTACCGTCCCTGTATCGACACTTCGGAGATCGACTCCGAATAAATCCGGAACACAGATCCAGCTGACCTCTTGCTATTAAACGAGACGCTAGCCCGGAGCCATGCGATGAACATTACATACGACTCTGCCTTGACCCATGCTCGGCGAGGTCTTGAGGAAAATTATGGGGAATTTTACGTCCCACCCACCACCCACTTGGTAGCCACTATCGAAGACTTAACCGATATGTTGGACTACGCCTCGGAAGAAGCCGAAGACATGGAGGACGAAGCCGACATCGCTGCCCCTCCCACCACTGGACGGTGGACTGCTACCTCCACATACAACGTTTACCTGGTGGACACCCCTAACACCGCGGGGAAGGATGGCGATGGCACCTCCGTAGAAAACGGTAACAACCCTGGCGAAGCACCTCCTAAGCGCTGACGCCAGCGCAAAGGATCCAAGGCATGCAAGGGCAGGGAAAGCAACATGGCCACCGGAGAGGACGATACCCCGGACAACATGGAGGGCCTCGAAGACCCCACCACTCTCAAACACAATCATGATTTTTCGGAGGGGCATGCGGATAAGTATAACTCTAAGGAACTCAAGGATTCCGAGGACAACAACTACCTTCCTTCCACTTAAGAGGAAGTTAGCCTCGCAGCCGAGGATTTCATCATCCCCGAAGACCCGCTAGATCAAGAGCGGTTCAAGTGGCAACTTATTGCCACCGCCCGAAGCCTGAAAAGGAAGTAGCAACAGATAAAAGCTGAACAGATACCCTCAACGATAGATGGACGAAAGTCCTAGCAGCGGAAGAAGTGTACGGAAATGAATGGCCGGATCAGAACAAAAGTTACCCGCACCGATGTCTGCTGCCACAATTCAACAATGAGGTCCCTGAGCTCGTACCCCCAAGACGCACTCACGACGACCAACTAGACCGCCCCCCTCGAGGACGGGACAGGACGGCTGGAAGGGCCGAAGATTGACCTACCCCTCCCCCCCCCCATAGGAGAGGAAAGGAGCCAATAAATGCGGAGCCATACGACCTCCAACATGGCCTGGATGCTAGAGCAGGCCAGATAAGAACCATCTACAGATCTAGAGGGCATAGCCCCATTAGACGGGACGGATACCAAGCTTGGCTCGACCGAAACAATAGAGTTCGGGAGGAGCACCATGTCCGGATGGCATCCGATCTCCGGAACGACGTAGCCCGCGACAGGGGCGCCGCTCACCCAATGTGCTTCACAGACATGGTGATGCAGCACAAGGTCCCCGAAGGGTCCAAACCCATAAACATCAAACAATATGATGGTACAATAGACCCGGCCGTGTGGATCGAAGACTTCCTTCTCCACATTCATATGGCCCGAGGAGATAACCTCCATGCCATAAAATACTAACCTTTAAAACTTAAAGGACCAACACGGCACTACTTAAATAGTCTCCCTGAAAACTCCATTGGGAGCTGGGAAGAGCTCGAAGATGCTTTCCGAGCTAACTTTCAAGGCAACTACATCCGGCCCCCGGATTCCGACGACCTGAGCTACGTTTTCCAAAGGCCCGGTGAATCAGCCCGGCAATTCTGGAATTGGTTCATGACTAAGAGGAACCAAATTGTCGACTGCCCGGACGACGAGGCAATAGCCTCTTTTAGGCACAACATCTGGTATGAATGGCTAGCTGGATAGCTCGGCCAAGAGAAGCCGAGGACAATGTCGTCCCTTATGACGCTAATGACCCTCTTTTGCGTGGGTGAGGACTATTGGTTAGCTCGTCGAGATAGTAATCCCAAAGACCCCGACATGTGTGAAGTTCGGGAAGGAAACGGAAGGCCACGACGCAAGCGACAATGCTGAGGACACGACAGACAATGCCGGATTCAGTAACTCAAAATCAGGGATGCGGAAGAAGCCCTCTAAAGGGAATAGGGATGGACCTACCACGCTGGACAAAATCTTGGTTAGACCCTGCCAGATCGATGGAACCTTAGACAAGCCCGCCACCCACACCAACCGTAATTGTTGGGTGTTCAAGCAGGCCGACAAGCTTGCAGCCGAGGACCATGGCAAGGGCACCTGCAGCGAGGATGACGACGAGGCTCGCGGCCCGAACAATGGGGGCCAGAAGAAATTCCCTCCCGACGTAAAAACCATGAACATGATCTACGTCACGCATATACCAAAGAAGGGGAGGAAGCGCGCCCTTCGGGACGTATACGCCGTACAGCCAGTTGTCCCGAAATTCAACCCATGGTCGGCTTGCCCGATCACCTTCGACCGAAGAGACCAACCGACCAGTATCTGTCATGGATGATCTGCGGCCCTGGTACTCAATCCTATCGTCAACGGTTACCATCTAACCAGAGTCCTCATGGATGGAGGCATCAGCCTCAATCCGATTTACTCAGATACTGTAAGAAACATGGGTATCGATCCATCAAGGATCAAACCCAGTAACACCACTTTTAAAGGAGTAATTCTAGGTGTGGAAGCCCGTTGCTCGGGCACCGTAACTCTGGAAGTAGTATTCGGCTCACCCGACAACTTCCGCAGCGAAGACTTGATCTTCGACATCGTCCCCTTCCGCAGCGGCTATCACGCACTTCTCTGCCATACAACATTTGCCCGCTTTAACGCCATTCCCCACTACGCATACTTGAAGCTAAAGATGCCTGGACCAAGGGGCGTCATCACTGTAAATGGCAACACGGAGCACTCACTCCGAACTGAGGAGCACACAGCGGCACTGACCGCTGAGGTACAGATCGGCAAGGAGACGCCAAACTCCCAGCCCGTCGTCAAGGCACGAAAGGTGAGCAAGCAAGCCCGGCTCAGTTTTCATTACCAGAGCCTTCCCATGCCGAAGATAAATAGGGACACGCCCCCTATAGCAGGGCCCCGCTAGCCATGAGGTACATACCCCGGAGGCATAATTTCACACTTAAAATACCATGGGCAGCTGTGGGGGCCCGCCAAGTGTTCGGCTCGACCGAGCTACGGTCAAATTCGTCTTCTGGCAAGCAACAGGTACCATCAAGGGCCTATCCAGCATCAAGCTAACATACCACGGCGACCTCTCAAGACCAAAGATCCGCTCGCCAATTACCCCCTTCTCTCAAGGAGATCTAGAGCAAAGGCACAGACATGCAGCAGGGCGTAGTTGGCATGTAAAACCACTCATAAAGAGCCCTGTATAAACCTTTCCTCTCTAACACTTATCTTAAAATAAAGTATCCATAACAGTTGCTTCGGCGGTGCGGATCATACAGTTAGACCTCACGAGTTCATCGGAAGTCAAGGACCATTTTTCGCCGGTCTCATTGTGATCATTTGTGTTGCATAACTTTTTTTTCCGCTCTTCGACGCCAAACCAACCTTGTTCGGTACATATTTTAGATGCAACTCGTTAATACACCGGGGGCTTGACCATCAAATCACCCCAAAGCATCGTTTTGGCACTATTCTTATCCTATGTGCTCGGAAGTCTCAGATATTGCATTATATGCATCGGTCACGAATTATGTCTTGGTTCAATAGTTGGGTTGCCTGGCTCCTGTGTTTACCCTCTTACTTTCCACATGTTCGGCTAGGAGGGTAAAGGGAGAACCACTGCGATTGTACTTCTAGCTTGCCCGGTTAAGTACCTCAGTGGAGAAAGCCGAAAACTGACTATCATAATACGTGTCAGTATACTAAAGAACGGGGCCCTTAGTACCCTGACTTGTGCACCAGATGACCGTGGCCTCCGGACCGGCAATACCTTGCCGGGCTAGATCTGGACGCCAAGCTCTTCCTATGAGGGCTCGAGCGAACCGGCAAGCCTTCCTTGCCGGGGGCTCGGACGATAGCACTCCTGCCAAGGCTTCGCCTGCCAAGCCATCGCTCCAGTATGCTGAGCTGATTGTCTACATCGGTCAGGTGTCGAACGGGTAGGCAGGTAGGTGAGACTGGTCGGGGCGCGTGGTTGTTTCCCTGGAGTAATGCAGTAATGACACCCGTCCCATGGCGTGGCAAAAGAATAAGAGGTAGTTGGGCGAACGGCACAGAAGGAGAGGCAATCCTAGCCCGGAGATGTCGCCAGCGTGCCACCTCACGACGCATTTAATGTGTCTGTCCTAATCCGCCAGAGTTAGGTATTTCCCACTGACGCAATTGCCAGCAGTTTTGGCACATAGATATGCATTGTTTATTATGTGCAAAGACCATTTTAGCCACTGTGGTAGCCCCTTGGATTATAAAAGGAGGTCCATGGCTAACTTTAGAAAGGTTGACTCTCTGTTCATTTACACGCGTAGAGACGCTCCCGAAGCATCCTTGTTGGGCTGCAACGCTCCTGTAATGTGAACTCAAATAACTACACCACACAGGACATAGGGTATTATGCTCCAGCGGCCCAAACCTATCTAAACCCTCGAGCATGCAGTGTCCGGCGATGCTCTTTCCTCTAGAGGATTCCCTCACCCAAACCACGAAAGGGGCCTTGCCGGCACCATAGATAGTCGTACCCCGACATATTTGGCGCGCCAGGTAGGGGCAACTTCCTTGCGTGAACCTTCGCCGACTCCTATGCGTCGTCACTGATATCTTCTTCGACGCCCATGCCTCCCAAGAAGGCTAAGGGCCCGGTGACGCCCGCCCTGTCCACGTCCAAGCTACCCTCACAGATGGTGGCCGGTAACGCGGGCGGAGGCGGCCCTCACGATTGCCACAACGGCGAACGCAACAACAACACAGTAACAGCGGCGACGGCAAAAGGACCCCCGTCGCAGCCTTCTCAAGACCACCGCGACCAACGCCCCAGGGTGGCGACCCTGGGTGGCGCACAGACAAGACCGCTGCGCAATCATCTGAGGAAACGCAGGGCTCAACTCGACAGCAGCCTCCTGGAGGGAACGAGCATCACGCGACGGCTCGGGGAGACGCTCCTCCTAGCGCCGCAAGGAGTAAGAGCGCCACCCATGCCTTGCACCACTCCATGCCCAAAACTATGGAGGAAGCTCTAGCGCAGGCCCAGCTATAGCTGAACTTTCCGCCTGCGCCGGAGAAAATGGAAGACCGGAGAGCTACGATCCAGAGCCTGCCGAGCTTCGCAAATCACGACAGGCCGAAGGGAGTGGGCCTGTCAGCCGCCCGACAAGCGGCTCCAGGGGCTCCCACCGCCAGACGCTGGCGGGGCGCGCACGATGCAGTCTCCCCCTCAGTAGTAACCTACCCGTGGGACTGACGTGCAAGACAAAGTGTCGTATGCCTCGACGAACCCGCGGATGAACAAGGACCAACGCCAGGTCTTGAGGGACACGCGCAAGGAGGACGCCCGCTCCACCATCGAGAGGCAGCGTCAAACGCGCCAATAGTCCGATGGGTGTGTGGACCCAGCCGTCGATGCGCCCACACCGGGAGTGCCTGGGAGCCTGCCTTACAAGGTAGGATGCCCGACATTCAGCCATGAGCTACGGCCAGTTCGCTGGGCCTCCATCAGGCCCTTCAAGCCTGAGCTGCCCGACAAGTATGATGGCAAGATCATCCCTTTCGAGTTCCTCGGCATCTACACCATCCCCGTACAGGCTGCCGGGGGCCGCGACGAGATAATCTTAGCCGACTACGTACTATTAGTGCTCAACCCCAACGTGAGGAGTTGGTTAATGAACTTGGTGCAGACCTGTGCAACCAGTTCGTTGGTGCATACCCTGGAGGCCACAAGCTTCCAGGGCAGCCCAGCAACTTGCACGTGCTCCCCCATAGAGAAGGCGAATCCCTTCGCAAGTACATCCAGAGGTTCAGCCGCGTGGAGCAGAACATCCCCGACATCCACCCAGCCGTTGTGATTGTCGCGTTCCACCTGATCGTGTGCAACCGGCGGATGCGCAAGGAGATGAGCATCAACAAAGTGTGGGATGTCACCGAGCTATACGCTCTGGCCGACAAGTGCGCACGGGGTGAAGAGGGAAGGAGGCTCCCTGGAGAGGACACCGACGCGGAGGTCGACTCGGATGACGATGAAGATACACCGGCCTCCAAGAAGAAAGGCTAGAAGTGCAATAGGAAGCGCAAAGGAAAAGCAATAATGGTTGTCGAGGGGAACGGCAACGCCGACTCTGGCAAGAAGGACAAGTCCGAGGGGTCCAGCAAGAATGCTGTCGTGTGCTCCGGAGACGACTAGGCCGCGGCAGGATTGAAGACGAGCAGGTCGTACTGCTAGATCCACCTCACCAAGATCCACGATATCACCGAGTGCCGCCAATTAGAGCAGCAGGCCGAGAAGTAGAAGAAAGAGTACGAAAGGTGTGACAAAGAGAAAGGCCAAGATTGTGTAGGTGGTTCCGGCAAGAGAAGCAGCGGTAGCCATGGTGGCCGCCGCGGCAAGGCCAAGCAGTGCAAAGAGAAACCTGCTAGAGGCCGAGACAAGAAGTCTGATGACGAAGACGATGATGACGATGGAGACGAAGAAGAATCCGAAGGCCAGGAATTACAGAAGGCTGTCGATGCCATGTGCGTTGACGGATGCACATCTTTGCACTCCTCTCACGGGCAGCTCAACTAGTGGGCTCGTGATACGTCTGCAACGTATCTATAAGTTTTGATTGTTCCGTGCTGTAATATTATCATTCTAGGATACTTTTGGGGTACTTAATTACCAATTTATATTATTTTTGAGCACTAACCTATTGACCCAGTGTCAAGTGCCAGTTCCTGTTTTGCTGCATGTTTTTGGCTTGTCATGTTTACTGTACCAAACGAAGTCCAATCGACCCGAAACTTTTTTATGATTTTTTCTGGACCAAATAAAGACCTGGAAGCTTCGAAAGATGACCAGGGGCCACACGAGGGGACCTGTACCCAACATGGCACGGCTAGGCCCTAGGGCGCGCCCTGATGGGTACTGGCCTCCTCGACCGCCTCCCGACGTCCCTCTGTGGCATATAAATCCTCATAAATTCCAAAAACCCCGGGAGAGCTCCTGAAACCCTCTTCTGCCACCACAAGTCTCTGTTCCGCGGTGATCCCATCTGGAGGCCTTTTCCGATACTCTGCCGGAGGGGGAATCCATCACGGAGGTCGTCTTCATCAACCTCGCTGCCTCCATGGTGATGTGTGAGTAGTTCACCATAGACCTATGGATCTGTAGTTAGTATCTAGATTGCTATCTATCCCTCTCTTGATCTTCAATACAATGTCATCGCATCTTCGGTTTGATATATCCAACGTAATGTCGTGTGTTTGTTGGGATCCGATGAATTGTGGGTTTATGTTCAGATTATTCTTGATAAAATATTGGAGTCTTCTCTGATTTCTTAAATTGATTCTTATTGCATGATCATTATAGCTTCGTAAATCTCTCCGATCTATGGATTTGCTTTGGCCAAGTAGATTGATCTTCCTTCAGTGAGAGGGGTGCGTTGTGGTTGGTTCAACCTGACGGGTTTCCATATCCAAGTGACATAAGGGGACAAGATACGTCTTTGTGTTGTTTCTACTAAGGATAAAACGATGGGGTTCATTCAAATTGATTGAGTTTACTTTGTCTACATCATGTAATCTTTCTCCAAGCATTACTCTGTTTTACTTAATACTCTAGATGCATGCTGGATAGTGGTCGATGAGTGGAGTAATAGTAATACGTGCATGCAGGAGTGGGCCTATTTGTTTATGGACATGATGCCTATATACACATGATCATTGCCATGAATATGAACATAATTATTCGCTTTTCTATCAATTGCCCAACAGTAATTTGTTTACCCATCGTATGTTTCCTACATGAGAGATGCCACTAGAGAACACTACGGTCCCCGGGTCTTCTCACTTATAATTTACAAAAAGCTTTCAATACCTTGCTGCCTTTATTATCTTTTATTTTATTTTGCAATTATCCACTACTATCTACTTGTTTCACTTGCTTGCAAATAACGAGTCCAAGGGGATTGACAACCCTCTTGCCCGCATTGGGTGCAAGTGTTTGCTCATTTGTGTGCAGTCGCTGAAGACAGTGGTTGCGTGTTACTCCTATTGGTTCGATAAACCTTGGTTCTTAACTAGAGGAAATACTTACTTGTTTGTGCTGCAATAACCATTCCTCTTCACGAAAACCCAACGCAGATCGCAGACATCAGCCCGCAAGATCAACGCGGTAGAACCAGCGGCGGAGGCGAGGAAACCCCTCAAGTGGTCCAACACTCCCATCATCTTCAATGCCGATGACCACCCTGACCGCATCACTGTTGTCAGGTGCGTGCCATTGTTGGTTTTTCCAATGATAACCCACAAGTATAGGTGATCGCAATAGTTTTCGAGGGTAGAGTATTCAACCCAAATTTATGGATTCGACACAAGTGGAGCCAAAGAATATTTGCGAGTATTAGCAGCTGAGTTGTCAATTCAACAACACCTGGAGATTAAATATCTACAGCAAAGTGATTAGTAGCACAGTAGTATGATAGTTTTGATAGCAGTAGTAGCAGTAACAGTAACAGTAGCAGTGATAGCAATAGTTTTGTAGCAAGTGTAACGGTAGCAGTAGCAATAGTAACTTAGCTAGAACAATATGTGGAAAACTCGTAGGCACTGGATCGGTGAACTCGTTGGATAATATTCATCATATAATAGTCTTAACCTAGGGCGACACATAACTAGCTCCAGTTCATAAATGTAATGTAGGCATGTATTCCGTAAATAGTCATATGTGCTTATGGAAAAGAACTTGCATGACATCTTTTATCCTACCATCTGATACGTCTCCAACGTATCTATAATTTTTGCTTGTTCCATGCTGTTATATTATCATTCTTGGATGTTTTACAACCATTTTATAACAACTTTATATCATTTTTTGGGACTAACCTATTGACATAGTGCCAAAGTGCCAGTTGTTGTTTTTGCTTTTTTTTACTTCGCAGAAAATCAATACCAAATGGAGTCCAATCACGACGAAACTTTTTGGAGATTTTTTCTGGACCAGACGACACCCAGTGGGCCAAACAACTACTGGAGAGGTGGGCTGTGGAGAGCACAACCCACCAGGGCGCGCCAATGGGGCCCCGGCGCGCCCTGATGGGTTGTGCCCTCCTCGGCCCCCTTCCGCACCGCCTCTGATGCCTATAAATTCCCAAATATTCCAAAAACCCTAGGGGAGTCGACGAAACACAATTCTAGCCGCAGCAAGTTCCAGAACCGCGAGATCCAATCTAAACACCATCACGGAGGGGTTCATCTTCCTCATAGGTGCCTCTCCGATGATGCGTGAGTAGTCCACCATAGACCTACGGGTCAGTAGGAAGTAGCTAGATGGCATCTTCTCTCTCTCTCTTATGATTCTCAATACAATGGTCTCTTGGAGATCTATTTGATGTAAACTTTTATGATGTGTTTGTTGGGATCCGATGAATTTTGAGTTCATGATCAGTTTCTATCCATGAATATTATTTGAGTCTTCTTTGATCTCTTATATGCATGATTACTTATAGCCTCGTATTTCTTCTTCGAATCTTTGGTTTAGTTAGGCCAACTAGATCGATTTTTCTTGCCATGGGAAGAGGTGCTTTGTGATGGGTTCGATCTTGCGGTGTTGTTTCCCAGTGTCAGAAGGGGCAGCAAGACACGCATGTATCGTTGCTATTAAGGATAACAAGATGGGGTCTATTGCTACATGAATAGATCTTGTCTACATCATGTCATCGTTCTTATTGCATTACTCCGTTTTTCCATGAACTTAATACACTAGATGCATGCTGGATAGCGGTCGATGTGTGGAGTAATAGAGGTAGATGCAGGCAGGAGTCGGTCTATCTATCTTGGACGTGATGCCTATATAATGATCCTCGCCTTGGATATCGTCATGACTATTTGATTTTCTATCAATTGCGCAACAGTAATTTGTTCACCCACCGTGCGCTATACTCATGAGAGAAGCCACTAGTGAACCCTACGGCCCCGGGTCAACTTTTCCATCATATTGCTTTCCGATCTACGTTTTTGCAATCTTTGTTTTCAGATCTACAGAACCAAAAACCTAAAAATACATTGCTGCATATTTACTCTTTATTTGTGTTCTTGAGAGATCTATCTCGCCTATCTATCACTACCTAATCTATCTTATTACCGTAGAGAGATTGACAACCTCTCTTTCGCGTCGGGTTGCAAGTATTTGTTGTTTGTGTGCAGGTGCTGCTTATTGGGTGGTGGTGATCCTCCTACTGGTTCGATAACCTTGGTTTCATAACTGAGGGAAATACTTACCGTCGCTGTGCTGCATCATCCCTTCCTCTTTGGGGAAATACCGACGCAGTCTCAAGCCACGTCACCCTCCCGTGGTAGCGGGGTCTATAAGGAAACTAAGGGATATTAAGGCCTCCTTTTAATAGAGAACCGGAACAAAGCATTAACACATAGTGAATACATGAACTCCTCAAACTACGGTCGTCACCGGAAAGTATCCCGACTATTGTCACTCCGGGGTTTACGGATCATAACACATAGTAGGTGCATATGACTAGCAAGATCGGATCAAGAACACAGATATAATGGTGATAGCATAAACGGTTCAGATCTGAAATCATGGCACTCGGGCCCTAGTGACAAGCATTAAGCATGGCAAAGTCATTGCAACATCAATCTCAGAACATGGTGGATACTAGGGATCAAGCCCGAACAAAACTAACTCGATTCCATGATGAATCTCATCCAACTCCTCACTTGACCAGCAAGCCTACGAAGGAATTACTCACTTCCGGTGGGGAGCATCATGGAATTGGCGATGGAGAAGAGTTGATGATGACGAAGACCAGAGATTCCCCTCTCCGAAGCCCCAAACGGGCTCCAGATGTGGACTCCCGATGAAGAACAGGAGGTGGCGGCGGCTCCGTATCAGAAAACGCGATGAAACTTTCTCTCCTATTTTTTTTCTCCGAAAATAGGATTTTATAGCGCTGGAATTAGGGTGCGCCTGGAGGGGGTGGCGCGCCCTAGTGTATCGTGCCCAGCCAGGGCACCCCCTTCGATGGTTCTTGGCTCCAGTATTGTTTATTTATTGTAAAATAAATCTCCAACAAGTTTCATCTTGTTCTGAGAACTTTTATTTCTGCACAAAAACAACAACATGGTAGTTTTGCTGAAAACAACGTTAGTCCGGGTTAGTTTCATTCAAATCATGCAAATTAGAGTCCAAAACAAGAGAAAAAGCGTTAGGAAAAGTAGATACGACGGAGACGTATCAACTCCCCCAAGCTAAACCCACTGCTTGTCCTCAAGCAATTCAGTTGACAAACTGAAAGTGATAAAGAAAAACTTTTACGAACTCTTTTGTTCTTGTTTACATATATATGGTTAAGTAGCACCAAGGTTTTCAGCAAAGATTATGACTAACCATGTCAGTAATAACTCTTAAAAATTATATTAACTCATGTCAAAGACATAAGCAACTAGCGAGCAATAATAAAATATCTCAAGCGCCAACACTTTGTCAAAACGGCCATGATATAATATGACAATAGTGGTATCTCGCTAGCCCTTTCTGAGACCGCAAAACATAAATGCAGAGCACCTCCAAAGTTCAAGCAGCGACTAAACATTGTAATTCATGGTAGAAAAGATCTAGTCATGCTGCAACCAACATTAACTATGCACAATGCATGAGGATGACAATAGTGCTCTCAGGTCTGGCGCTTATTTGAGAAGATGATGACTCAGCATAAAAGTAAATAGATAGTCCCTTCACAGAGGGAAGCAAGGATTTGTAGAGGTGCCAGAGCTCAAAGCTTAAATCGGAGATAAATATAATTTTGGGAGGTACACCCTTCTTGTCAACGTTACGACCAAGAGTTATCAATATCTTCCATGCTAAACACATTAGCTGTGATTCCCAAGCGGTAAAAGTAAAGGTTTACTCCCTGTCGGGGATATAACTTCATGGTGTAACCCGCCATACTGGGCCGGGTTAAACCTATGAATGACTATGCAATTAGGGTTGAGCGGGCCGTGTCCTGAATACAAGATGAGTAAGGTGGCGGCTAACTAAGACACCGGGTGGCCCAAAACCAGAAGACAGCGGCTTGCAACCCATAAAGCTAAGGATGCCGGTTAAAGTTTCCTTAGGGTGCAAGATAAGTTAGAGATATAGTAGATCACGGGTCATAATACGACCCGTACTCTGTTGTAAAACCTAGGGCTTGACCTGTATATAAAGGCAGGCCCCTAGGCCGAAAACTATCAAGTCACAACCTCTCAATAGCTAGGTTAGCGATTCAGCACCCTTGTAATCGAGATCCATTCATCCAATACACAAAAAGCAGGACGTAGGCTATTACCTCCATAGGAGGGGCCGAATCTGGGTAAACCCGACTCTTTCTCTCGCTTAACCCCTTCGAGTCGCCCCCAAGAGGCGATGGCCTCACACCTAAGTCATGTTACGAGGACATCTGCCGGGTTGATAAAACCACGACAGTTGGCGCCCACCGTGGGGCTCTCGCCCGGTGGAGTTGAGTTTTCGAAGGGGATCCAGTCAGGATTTGGGAAATTTGCGGTAAAACAGATGATCAAAAGCCATCGCGACAAGATCTACGAGCCGGTTTGGAGCGTCAAGGATGACCCGGTCGGACGTGGGTTACAAGATCCCGCGAGGGAGATTGGGTTAGGAACTTCCGAGCCGGAAATCTACATCAACATCGACGAGCCGGATCGGAGCACCCAATCTAGTCAACGTCACGGCGGCTTTCGCCGTGTATTCGTTGGCTTCACGCAAGACATCAGCCTTTCAGATGAGCCGGCGTCCAGTGGCGACGTCCTCGTCAATTCGGATGCCACGTCATCTAGAGGAGAGACAGAGTGAATCTGCCCCCTTTACGATGGCGGGCTTGGCGGCTCTTTGGAGACTGAAACCCCTGAGGAAAGCAATGAGTCGCCTCGCCAAGTTGCCGTCTACATGGCCGGGGCTACGGTGGTTCCAGATCCGGCTGCGGCTGGAGGTTCTGGCGGGTCAACCAAAACGCCGGCTCAGGCTATGGCTGATCTTATGGCCGAGATGGCAAAACTCGTGGATACCCCGATCACTACGGAAAACCAAGAAGAGCACAATGTGGAGCTAACCAAATTGCGTACTCAAATGATTGAGGTACAAATGGAGATAGACGCTGAAAACGCACGGATGGCAGATCTGCAGACACATATACATCAAGAGACAGAACGCCTTAAGGCTGAGGCCTGGCGGTTAGGGGTCCAGAGAGAAGCGTCGGAGGCGGTTTATGAGAGAAGACGCCACCGAGGACTCCCCCCAAACTTTGAGCCTCAACAGCTTTTTAACACCCCACATCAAACACCGGGGACTGTTCAGCAACCCGGGAATCGGCAAGAGGAACCGGATCAACCGCCGCCGGCTCAATCTCCCCCTCGGCGATTTCAAACGCCGCGGGGCCACTTTTCCAATCCTGTTGATAACATGTTGGCTGCAACCCGGAATTTGGAAGCATTGCCCATTAATGGAAACTCTCCGCTCGAGGTTGAAGCCAGGAACGCCATCGAGATGTTGAAGACTGTTGTGGTACAACAGACACAGTATTCGTATAGCCGGGACCGGATGCATTCCACTCCCTATGCAAGCAAGGGTCGCCATGTGGAATCCCCGGCCGTCTCTAGCAGTGGGTGAAGATAGCAGCATCAAGTCTCTCCAACTCGTCCCCTGCCATCAGACGCCCATGCGGTTCTCGATGCTGCGAGAGGTGCGCGACAGGCAGAAGCAGAAGCAGCAGCACGGGCGATCCAGCGGCTTCACCCTCAACCGGCGAGTTTGGGGGCTGGGTCCAATAGTAGGATGTTTGGTATACCATGATTATCTCCAGCGCTCCGTGTAGAGCGCATGCCCAAAGATTTCAAGGAGCCTCGTAAGGTGCCAAACTACACAACAGATCTTGAGCCGGCGTCTTGGATCGAGAGTTATGAGTTGGCAATGGACATGCTGGATGTCAGTGATGCTGTGTGCGCTCAATACTTAACCATGATGTTGGAAGGACCGGCTCGGACATGGTTGAAAAACTTGCCGCCTAACTCCATCAACACATGGACCGAGCTGAAAGAACGATTTATCAAGAATTTCCAAGGAACCTACAAGAAGCCTATGACAATAGTGGATCTACAACATTGCGTTCAACGAGTAGATGAGTCTGCGCACCATTGGACTCACCGGGTCGCAAAAATCATCCATTCGTCAGACAGCATCACGGCGGCTCACGCAGTCCTGGTATGGGAAAAGAACTGTCACTTTCAGCCTTTGGTCCAGAAGCTCGGACAGCTCAAGAGAAAGGTGCAAGACATGGGTGACTTGATGGACGTCCTCACCAGGTATGCAAAGTCAAATAGCACAAAGGACCCTGGTTCAGATGAGGACAAGACCTCCAAAGGCAAAAAAGCTGAAGGAGGGAAATGCCAGCACGGCCAAGGAGGCAACCAGGGGGCTCAGAATAATAATGAGCGGAAGCTGCGGGATGGCGGGTCAGATTTTGTGGCCAACACTAATACATGTTTTAAGAACCAGTGCCGGAACGGTCGACCCGGAGGAGCTTACAATGGGAATAAACCTCGCAACTATGAAGAGGCGCTTAAAGCACCTTGCCCTAAGCACAGCACCCAAGATGAGCCGGCTAGCCACTCTTGAGAGAATTGTTATATCATGCAAGAGTTCCGTAGCCAGGCTTTCCAGAATAATTCAGGAGGCAATGGTGGACCACACCTGGGTCAACATGGACCTAGCGGGTCACAAGGAGGCCAGGGGGCTAGTTTTCAACATCAGGAAAATCATGGCAATGGACAACATCCTGGCCAGGGCATTCAGCATAACAACCAAGGAGCATTTCAAAGTAATCCCAAGCAATTGAATAGCGGTCAGTACCACTAGCGCTTAAATCCCTGAATCAAATTCATATTCTGGAGGATATCAAAGATAAAATCTTCGTCTCCAAGAGGGAAATAAGCCGGCCCTGGAAACCCAGTGGCCTTCCTTAAACTTAGCTCTTCCGGCTTCTTTTTTGTAATTTCCTCCCCCTTGCAGAATTTTGTATATACTTCTTTATGTTTCAGTTATGAATAAAGCCGGCGTATTTTTTCGTTTCAACTTACAAGATGAGTTTGAGTCTTTATTTCCTGGAACAATGGGCACTTGGGGGCTTCAGACTCATCGAGTGTAGCTTTCTCACCCTCTTCACCCGGCATATCAATGCCACTTTATTAAGGGCACTTGGGGGCTTCCAACTCATCGAGTTTAGCTTTCTCACCCTCTTGACCCGGCAAAAATAAACGCCATATATGGTTAAACCTGCTTGTGTGCTTGATGCGACTCCGATCAGATGACCCCATGAACTCTTGACAAGTCAATCCTTTTGTGGACCCTTAACTTGTTAAGGTTAAAACACCGGCTTGAGTCATGTAAGAGCCAATACGCGGAAAGCTAGGATAAACCATGTGTTATCATACCCGCTTCATTGAAGCAAGACCCGAGCCTCGAAAGCCGGTCTTTTTCTGTCGAGCCTCGAAAGCCGGCATTATAATCATGTGTCCTTTGCATTAAGGCTAGGACCACTAAGGGTGCCTTCAAGGGGGTTCCCTTATATTTCTAACCTTCGGGAAACAACCCCCAACATGAATACTATCCGATGAAACTCATCGCACAAAAATACTTTGGGCACGACCCTGTTTTTACCAATGTTCATATGAAATAACCGTGTTATCCGCTGCATGACAGCAACGAATTATGTTATTGCTTAAGAGGCTAACAAAGAACATCAAGCTTGGACATCAATTTCGGCTAAGATTCATTGAGTCGGCTTATCAACTATGTCTTATTTGGCTTATTTATTACAGCAAGTTTCAGGTCTAAAATTATTTCCGGCCCCTGTTTGCAAAGACCGGGTTAAACGATTGAGTTTGCGTGAGCAGCCAATCGACGAGCTATCCTACAAGTTCAACATTATTGAAAGAGGGATAGGTTGTTAAAATCAAAATCAAAATCCGGGTCATTTTGCCCAGTTATATCTTATCAAAAGGCCTGTCAATGGAAGGATTGCATGAACGAGATGAGCAAACATCAGATAAAGTATCTAGCATCAAGGGTGCAAAACGTGCACGATGGCACGACAACAGTGTTCAACTATCCCTATTACATGAGGCCACAAATTGTTTTTTCTGCCCATACATGGGGGCTTAAGTTGACACGGTAACAGTTCAGGATGCTCAAATCACCGACTACATGATCCGGGTCAGTAGTAGCTAATCTCGCGCATGAGACGCCTCTGGGTTATCCACCAACTGGTCTTCTGGCTCCTGAATCTGAAGGTTGTCCGCATCCCAGTTGCAATAAGATAAAGCCTGGAACACAACCTCGTCATCAAGAATTGAAGATGGGTCAACTTCAGGGGCAAAAACGTGCTCACGCCGTTGAGGAGCCAGATTATTGGTTATCAGATCAGGTGGAGGAATCCGAGTATGGTTGGCACCATAAGCCGCCTGGTAACTTATCAGCTTCATCTCGGAGACCAGCTAAATCGACAGAATCTGAGCATCCTTGACACAAGCCGCGTAATCTTCCTGGGAGAATTCTGACCCGTCATTTTTGAATTCGGGAAAGCCCTTTGACAGCTCTTTTGGATCAAGCTCTTCTCCGTAAGCTAAAGCCCGGCTCAATGCATATATTGCGCCAGATCGGGCGGCTGGTCTCTTCAACTCTAGAATATGCTGAGGGATGATGGAGAGATTTTCCAATACATCCTTGATACATTTTAAAGTTTGCTTCTCCCCCAATGTCGCCTTAATTGCGAGGTGACTCCCAGTGTAGAGCTGCTCCGTCAGTAAATAAACAGCCTTGAGCATGAGCAGACTATTATCATAAAAGCTGTTAGTCCAGGGCCTGCAAAATAGTGTCGATACATAAGTTGTCAGGCGCATTCTATCTATATTCAGAGAAGACAGGAGGATCCACATATACTTACCAAAAACAGCTTGGGCCATCTGGGCAAAATGTCATTTCAACCCGGACAACTCCTTGGTGATGGGCTTGAGCCGGCCCTCAGCATCCTCGGCGCGGTTAACCAAAGTCGTCTTTTCATCTTCAAAGGCTTTCTTCTTTTTTAAGAAGCCCGCCTTGGTGTTTTCTAGCTCAATCAAAGAAATACGAAGTTTTTCTTCAATTTCTACCTGGGAAGTCTGCCTTTTTTCCAGGTCTTTTTTCAGATTGGCCGTGCTGGATTTGGCTGTCTTCAGAGCTTCCTGCATCATGAATGAAATTTACATCAAGTCCCAAACACATTGCAAAGCAATGTATTTCGCACTTGGGGGTAATGTATCTTAGTTCTTTTTTAATGTTGAAGATGAGACAAGACCTGACTCATCTCAAGACGATGAGCTGGCCCTTGGGGGCTACAGGTCGAAGTTCTTCAAAGTTATTACAAGACCCGACTCATCTCAAGATGATGAGCCGTCCCTTGGGGGCTACAGGTGGAAGTTCTTTTTATCTGAAAAGACCCGACTCATCTCAAGACGATGAGCCGGCCCTTGGGGGCTACTGGTCGAAGTTCTTTTTATCTTAAAAGACCCGACTCATCTCAAGATGATGAGCCGGCCCTTGGGGGCTATAGGTCGAAGTTCTTTTTATCTTAAAAGACCCGACTCATCTCAAGTAGTTGAGTCGGCCCTTGGGGGCTACATGGATATTACAGGCTTTCAGTTATTCTATAAAACCGGCTTATCATAACAAGCTGGTCTTTGGAAGCTAATGGTAGTATGCAAGATAATGGTAAAAGGAGAGCATACCTCATATTTATTTTTCATCATGCTAACAAGGCCGATTTCCATCTCACGGTTTGTAGCCAGGCGGTCTAAGTAGGCAGCATGAAGATCTTCGACACTAAAGCTCTCATAATTTGGAAGTTCCAACTTGGCTTAGCCTCTTTCTTGCAGTACTGCTTCATCCTTAGCAACAACCTTTGTTAAAACACTGGAAGTCTCAGGAGCAGTATAACCCATCCCAGTAATAATAACCTCACAATTATCTATGTTTGTCACTGAAGGATTGGGCGGGTCAATGTTAACTGCTGGAGTGGCTTCAACAGTTATGGCTTTAGCATTGGTTGGTTCAGATGAAGGAGGTAAATCATTTTGGATATCCTGAGGGTCTTCACGATGATCCACATGAATTTCATAAGCCGCCGGATCAGGAAGCTCCGGCTCAGAAGTCTCCGGGTCAACAGAGGACCCATCAGTTTTCCTTTTCTTGGCTTTGGCCCTGTTAAGTCAAAGGTATGACATGATAAATGGAAAGGGACGATAGTCTACTCAAAAACAGACAAAGTTGATGAAGAATTTACCCATGATTGATGACAAAGGGCGCCAGCTTGGATCCAGTCGAGTCGTCCGACGAAGGTGGCGTTTCCTGATTAACCAAGCCATAAGAATTAAAACATTGGCATGTCAAGTCGGAGTTTTCCTTGGAAAGATTGGGACATTAAGTACCTTGGCTGATCGCTTTCTGGTGACTGATTTATTGGGTAAACCCTCAACAAGATCGCCACTCTCGCTGCGGGTTTGACGCCTAGACTAGTGCTGGGTTTTCTTCAAAATAAAGCAAGGATCTAGATGAGCGTCTGGGTGAGAAAAGCCTACTTTCCGGACGACCCTCCTTGTTTTCAACGGAGGCAAGGGTTCCGAGTTGGAAGAGATGGAAATTACCTTAACATCGTCTGCACGGCTTGTCTCAACATCACCCTAAGAAAGAAGAAGGGCGTCAGATAAAATTCAATGAAATATAAACAAAGGAATTCTGATCGGGTATCAATAGCGGCTGTTTCGTCCATTTGAGACGGTCCTTCTGCGGCAGCTTTATTCTTCTTCTTGCTCGGGGCGGCTTTGGATTTGTTAGCCATAGCCTTGAGGCGTCTCCGATTCCAGGAAGATGAGGTAACCTGCAAGATTAAACAGTCAGACCAGCGAAGCAAAGGCTCAAATTTTGTTCAAAAAACCAGGTTAATGTCTTGAAAGGTTTTATACCGGAGGAGCCGGGTTGCGGATGTAGAAGGGTTTCAACCCGTCTTTGCTACAAGTCTCCTGGTTTTGACCCAGTAGTCTCTTCACCATCAGGTTTATTTCACCGGCCTCCAAGGAAAAGTTGCTATACCGTTGAGGGTCGTTCAAATCACCAGAATAAGTGCACATTAAGCCATTTCGCAAGCTTAATGGAAGAATTCTCCATGATACCCAACACCGGGTTAAGTCGACCCCAGTCAACCCGTTGGCTACCAGAGCCCTCAGCTTTGGATATACATGGGCGTGTTGAGAACGTTCCTCGGTGAGAGCCCAACCCGGAAGCTCGAGGTCCATTGGAAGGCGATTGGGCCTGTAACCCGGCAAGGGGTTTTCATTGGCAGGCGTAGTGTTTCGGCAATAAAACTAAGTCTTGTTCCACCCTTTAGGATGGCTTGGTAAGGTGGCAGCAGGAAAAAGGACATCCTTCCGCCGTTGGATCAAAACCCCGCCAAGTTCCAAGCCGGGGCCATCCGCACACTCAGTCAGCCGGTTTAAATAGAAAAACTCCTTGAAGAGGGAGACAGTGGGTTTCGTCTGAAGATACACCTCGCAAAAAACTTGGAACTGGCAAAGGTTCGATATGGAATTGGGAGCCAAATCTTGAGGATGGAGGTTGAAAAAGTGTAAGACGTCCTGGAAGAATTTTGA
Source organism: Elymus sibiricus (assembly GCA_039707655.1). Taxonomy (NCBI): domain Eukaryota; kingdom Viridiplantae; phylum Streptophyta; class Magnoliopsida; order Poales; family Poaceae; genus Elymus; species Elymus sibiricus. The sequence goes on from CM077673.1 coordinate 241,868,540, forward strand.
TCAGGAGGTGAAAAACCCCTCTGTAGGTGATCCAAGAATATCACCACTTCTCCCTCTTTGGGGTGTGGGATCTCCTCTCCAAGGATGACTCGCCAGTCAACCACATTTTGAGGCGGCAGAAACCCATGATCCTCATAATCCTTTAAATGGATATCAGAGACTTGAGGAGCCACCCAGTTGCAGTCTTTTGACTCCGACATAATGAGTCGCCTGGATAAAGTAAAAACAGGGCGGCTTAAGTAAATGTTTCAGGTAAAATGATCTAAGTATTTGTAATAAAAAGGGCAAGTCTGGTAAAAGACCAGAATCCTTACAATGGCCTAAATGCATGGCGAGTTACAAATACTAAGCCGGCAGAAGTAAGGGTTGCTCATTGAGACAACAAGTTCTTGGCAATTTTGCTAAGTGTGAGACAAACAAGTTTCTCCCGAAGCAGCAACAATTATGGATCTAAAAATAGCTCAAAAAGGCGAGAATAATCGCTAGCCCTAGCCAGAGGGCATGGAAGCAGAGACAACACGGTTCATCTAAAGGAATATTAATACATGTCATACGCAAAAACAATGTTGGTGTCCCTACCGCCCTACTTGGGTGAATGTGTTCGTGAGATCTACCCACAGAACTGGCAATGGCGATGAACCGGAGGAAAGTTGTCGAAGAATTCGAAGAACCTCGAGGTACTATAATGGATCTAGACGGAAGGATGGTAACTTACTCGAAGAGGATGACCAATGATGGGAGAAGCGCGTGAAGGATCGACTGACGAAGGAGCGCCACGACGACCTCGAGAAAGCTCAGCGAGATGAGGAAGTTGCGGCGATGGCGCGAGGAGCTCCCGGATTCGAGGAAGAAGAAGAAGTAGGAAAGGGAAGTGGAAAGTGAATCCAGGGCCCTTTGGTGAATATTTAAAGGGAAGGAGCCCGAAGAGGCAACTGACAGGAGCGACAATCGAGGGAATACAGTAAATTTCGGGAAACAAAAACACCTCGGTTTTCGGGATAAGTGGATATGACCAGATTCGCTATGATATCATTATTGTTTTTTAGACTAGCGACAGGTGACGTCACGATAAATGAACGACGGGAAAATGACAAGTGTGGGAGCAAAACAAGCCGGTGTTGTAAAATCAGCTGAAGATACCAGTTCAAAGATGAGCCGCCACAGGAAAAGATGAGCCGCCACAAGAAAAACTATTTACACGGGAGAGCTCCCAACGAGTAAAAGAAGAAACGAGAAATCTTTTTGGGTTTTCTTTTGCTACTACAATTAATTTAAACTAGAAATAAAACCGGAAAGAAGCAGGAAATATTTTTGGATTTTCTCAAATTTTTCAAACACGCAAGAAGGAAGCAAGAAAATAAACCTAGCATGGACAATACAATGAATAAGTGTAGACACCGACAACTGGAATCAAATGTGTAAACATGAATATAATGTCGGTCGATATACGTACTCCCCCAAGCTTAGGCTTTTGGCCTAGCTTGGGAATCACCATCCGCGGCCTGTATAATAGTCTGAGTGATAGCCCACCGAGGTTCTTGGTGCAGCCTCCTCAGCCCACCTGGCATCTTCAACCTTCGCATTGTACGTGCGGGCCTCGCTCTCAAGAACATAGTATCTTCCCCTACTGTGAAAATCAAAGAGATCAGGAGTAGGCAAAGTAACAGGTACAATGGGATCTTTATTAAACCTCAAGTTGTAAGTATAATTAGTGGTTGCGCCCTTAAGGTACCTATGACGTTTCATGGCCTCAAATTCTAAGTACTGAGTAGGTAAAATGGGATCGTTAGGCCAAGGTGATACATTTAGCTTCTTAGCTACACGGGAGGCATAAATTCCTCCATAAAAGTGACCACTTGCAGCGTTGTGCTGCAATCTTCGTGCAACAATTGCTCCAAGATTATAATGTTTATCTCCTGTTATAGCAGTGTGTATAAGACTCCAGTCAGGGGCACACAGTGTGCTGCAATCTTGCTTGCCTACGATGCATTTTCCATTAAAGAGTGCAAAGTAATTTATTGATGGGAAATGGATGCTTTTTATTCTACCTTGTGTCACTCCTCTATCTTCACCGTAGCAAAGATTAATAAAAAATGACTCATACTCAGATGTTGGTGGTTCATTTAGCGAACCCCAATATGGAATTTTGCACGCTTCACACAACATCTCTAAATGCATGGTAAAGGGAAGGTCATAAAGGTTGAATGAAACTCTAGACTCACGAGGAAAATATTTGAATTTCTTGGTGAATGTTTTTGTGAGTTCGAGATGTTGAATGCACTTATCTACGATGAAGGGAGCAAGTTCTGCATTGTTGATAAATTGCTCGAATTCCTCCTTGACACCCGCACCTTCCATGAATTCGTTACATGGCCATAAACATGATTTGGTAGCGGCATCTCGCATCGAGCTTTCACTTGGCTCAACATAAGATTGTCGGACCTAGCTTCCACTTGATGAGGCCCCCGAGGACCTCCTCCTTTAAGAACTCCTAAAGAATTGAATTTTTATTTGCGAACAAATTTCTGAAATATTTTTGGGACACAAATTTTTTTCAACAAAACTTCATAAGATTGATAGCAACTACTCCTAAGGATGCATAGAGGCCATATTAAGCATTCAAACTACTTAGAACTCTAAGAATTTAACATGCAAGCCCATCTACAGCAGCACCAAGAACAGCTAATTATTTTAAAAATAACCCACTAAATCAAAAACTAATTGGAGCAATGGAGGAGTCACATACGAAGTAGCAATCCCCCAAAATAGTTTCGGAAACGGAGTGTGGGGACCCCGACTCATAAGTTGTGATCACCGAATGCACGTATACAGTGATCCCAGAGATCAATGCTCACTGAACACACAGAAGCTGAATAACAAGAGTCTTACATCCATACTTAGCGTCTTACACAAATAAAGACCATGAAGGCCAAGTCTTACATAGATAGGGCCATGAGGGCCAAATAACAAACACATCTAGTAGCGGAAATCCTGATCGAAAGCGTGAACCCATGCCATCTGCCTTAACACTTCAGGCATTCTAACTGGGAAGTGTCCTAGTTCGCATGTTCGTCACCAACGAACTTTTCACCATATTCCTTCTCTTCCATGCCTGGCCAATTAAATAACCAGTGGCAAGCCAATGAGTACTTTGAATGTACTCGCAAGCAACCCATGTTTTGGAACAAGTTATAACTGTAGGAGATATGCCCTAGAGGCAATAATAAATGTTATTGATTATCTCCCTGTTCATAATTAGCTTTATGTTCCATGCTATAACTGCTATGGTTCTCGAGTCTACAATAACCACGAGGCTCGGAGGAAGACTCATGTGCACATGTGGAATAATAAACGGTAAAATGTATTCCTAGTCTGACCTCTAAGACTAGCTCAAGTGTTGCATGATGGTTCTGTTTTCCTGATCATGGGCATGGCTATGCCGGCAACTTTGAGGGCACAATGTTAGGAGAACATTTGTGTTGAATCGACCCGAATTGATGTTATGCTATGAGACACATTCGTCACAAGTTAATGGTTAATAACACAGATATGGTTAACGTTTGCATGATTCCTTAGACCATGAGAGTATCGAGTTTCTTCATGCTTGCTTCATGAACTTTGGGGTTTGTTAAACGTCATCCGTAAATGGGTGGCTATTACGGCGGCTTACGGGTTCATGGAAAAGTGTGTCAAGTAACTTGATAGCTCAAGATTGGGATTTGCTCCTCCGACGATGGAGAGATATCTCAAGGCCCTCTCGGTATTACGGTATCCATCATAGTCTGGCCAGACACAGGGTGATTTGATCACAGGGATGCCGGAACACGGTAACGAGAAAAGAGAACAATACCGGTAACGAGGTAACTGGCATAGTGGACAAGATGTTGATCCACAGGGATGCCAACATGTCTCACCTCGGGTATTTGTAACATATCACGAAGCAACAGGAATAGCACACGGCAATTGGAGGTTCACTCGAATATTCATTCGTGTGGGTATAGGGGTCAATATGGGTGTCCACGGCTCCGATGTTGATCATTGATCGGAAGGGGTTCCGGGTCATGTCTATACTTCACCGAACCTATAGGGTCACACGCTTAAGGGTCATCTATCTGCTGAATACTAGACAGGGAGTCTGAGAGAAAGTTTCCGGAAAAAGTTTTCGGAGACAGCGGAAAAGTTCCGAAGAGAGGTCACCGGATGAGTTCCGGTGAAACTGAAAAGTTGTTTCAGGGGATACCATAAATTCGAATTGGTTTCGGCACATGCTTGATAATTCTTGGAGGGTGCCAGAATCGTTCTGGAAACATTCTGGAATTTTCCGGGATAAAAACCGGAAATGTTCCGGAGCTGCCGGAACCGCTTCAGATGCTTTTCGCAGATGAAAATCACTAATCCAGAATTGTTTCGGAACACGTTGAAAATTATTTTAGTGGGTAGTGGAAATCTTCTAAGCCCACATAAATATTTTCAGTTCGAACAAACGCTGAAAAATGTCGTCATGAATAGTGAAATCAGCTTTATGGTTACTTTTTGGAAAGCCACCTTTTTGGGCTTTTGCTCCAAAATATCTTGGAGATGACATGGATGGATGTGGCTGAAATTTCAGCCCCTCCACCCCTCCTTCTCCTATAAATAGAGGTGGAGGGGGCAGCCCAAAACTCATCCCTTCTCACGTACAAGTGCCATGCATGATCTGGCTTTCTCTCTCCCTCCCAGCGAAATAGTTTCGTAGAGCCGAAAGGCTGTCTGGGTTCCGGTGGGAACTAGTTCTGGACGGCGAAGCCCTGCCGGATAGATGACACCGTATGTGTGCAACTCTGTACAGAGATCGTAGTTTCGGTCTTAGTTAGAGAGTGCCTCCCGAAGGGATGTCCGAGTGACTGTCCGAGTTTCGAGGGTCCTCCCGAAGGGCTGTTCGAGTGACTGTCCGAGTTTCGATGGTCCTCCCGAAGGGCTGTCCGTGACACCGTCCGGGGGACTGTCCGACCGCCTCCCGGAGGGCTGTCCGAGGGGCGGATGAGGGTATACATCCTCGCGGTTGGAAGGTTGTAAATCCTAGCTGCGTAGGTCAGAAATTTTTGTTTTCTGCTGCGTTTCCTTACAGTGGCATCATAAGCCGTGTATGCGTAGATGCAGGTTGCGATCTAGAATACATAGAGATGTATGGGTGTTGCACAATATAATTAGGTAGTAGATGAGTTCTATTACTGAATATTATTTGTGCGAGTAGCAGATGAAATCTGTTACCCGATGTACTTCTTGCTTCCCTGGAATTTGCATATTTCTGATCCTGATAACAGCATGGTGGAGTTTCAATGTTCTGGCAATCCGCGATCCTGATTGATCAACGAAGTGCTAACAGTTCATTGAATTCCACCGTAGTTAAAAAGAAAGATGAAATTTCGCAGACGAAAGGGCAATGCAGATATGATCTGCACGGGGGTCATGCGTATGACGAAGTTTAGTATGGGGCTCGAGATTTTATTATCTCGTGTTTCATACACCCCGCAATGTTAATCTAGCGACTTGGATTATCATGCTTGATGATGGACGTTGGTAGCTTCGGTTTGTTTCGAAACCTTAGAAGCCACGTAAAACAAGTTTTTGCATGAACCGATTAGAGGCGTCTAACTTGGTTTTGCAGGATGGTTTGCATGTGCATATGATGTGGTATAGCAGTGCTCATATTAATTTGATTATGTATGAGATGACTATATGATGTAATATTAACTTGACCTGCATGTCAAAATTCGGCATGATGGCTGGAGCCATATGATTGTCACTTTAATGACCTGCGTGTCAACCTTAAGTAATGCACTTATTTTATTAGCTATAGAGATAGCAATATTATCTGGTGCATCGACAAGGTGGTGGCAATCTTCGCGAAGGTGAACACCAACGCGAATGCCGAAGACGAAGAAATGAAAGACTTCTCCATCAGAAAGGGCTATACCATATCATGCTATTATGAATTGCCTGAGATGTTTATCCCTTATGATGCACCCTTCTTGATTGCGCGGTAGTCGCTTTTATTAGGGTGATCTCTCACTTTAAAATATCAAAGTAGTTAGTGTTCACCCAAGTGTAGCACCGTCTAAAATTCGTATCTTTTCGGGGTGCGCCATGTCCACATGGGTACGAACGAATCGAGAGGAATGAGGCGGGTGAGGTCAGACCTTGCAGCAAGATCACTTGGTTGTCTTTGACGTTCAGGCAGGATATTCCTGAGCTCGAAACACACCCATCGAAAGATGAACAAGAGTCACATAAAGATGTGATTGGCAAGCTTGCCTACCGATTAAAATTCCCATCATCAGTGATGTCCACATCAATGGCGTTGAATTGAAATGCGGATCTTGAATCACTCACAATCAATTATGAGAGATATTGATTTGAGTGGGAGCGCACTACAGAATTAACTTGTTTAATTCTCAGTGAAATTAATTTTGAACATTGTCTAAGTGTGTTTTGCATAAATACTTGTAGAATAATGGCTCGCGTTTCCACCTTCCCTATTAAAATTGAATAGTTGTTAAATATCTGGTTAAAACTTTATGGTTGGTAACGTAATGTGAGGATTGTCCTCAAGAGTGCCGAGAAGGACTTTGTCCTATCGCATACTTTCGGTATTCTCCCGCTAATGCTATGGATGATATGACTCTCGTCCTTCAATCCAAAAGCTAAAATTCCGTTACGGTCAAGTGAAATATGTTTGCTTCCACGAGACCCGAACTTCGAAAGTTTGGATAGTTATGTGATATTCATGGAATCTGAAAATCATTTTTAGAGACGGACAAAGGCTAAAAGATATGAGATATCCAAAGGAATGTTTGTTTGCAAAACATTAGTAAAGTGTTTACTATACATTGGACTGATAAAAATGGGATCCAGAAGAACGCTTGTCATATGATATGAAGGTGAATAAAACAACAACTTAAAGAGAAAGGAAGTGTCCGAACGGTGTTAGTGAAACTTTCACGCCTAGGAAGTCCGGGGCTAATGCCACTCTTAAGTTGGGTGCTTCTTCTGAGAGTAGGAGAAATACTGAAAGTTAAACTGTTAGAAGTATAAAGGCAAAAGGAAAGAAGACTGGAATATCCAGCTCATGTATGAATGTCATACAAGTTTTTGATGTATAGAAGGCTGGTCAAAGATATAGCTCTTGGGAATTATGGTTAAACATGTTAATCACTAATTCTTGGGTATTGTGAGATAATCACAAAGATACCCGCTCGATTGCATTCTGTTGCAACTCGATGTAAGAACTACTATGGCCTGAAAGACTAGCCAGGAATGAGGTTTAGATACACGCAGGGAACATAGTAAATGTTACTATGCCTTCCATCGGTGTATTCCCTATGTATTTACTTTCATAATTCATTTTAGAGTTTCACACTCTAGCCCTTTGCATAAGGTATCTTGCAAGAAGGTTGTTCATAGGAGAACTTTTGATGTTCGGTGTTATGAATAACATAAGGGCCATACTTTCATTATGAATGAGACGTATGTTATGAATATTGATAACAATATATTACCTCTGGGTTTACTTTCATAATTCATTTTAGAGTTTCATACACTCTAGCCCATTGCACAATGTTTGTTGCAAAAGAGTTGTTCATAAAAACAACAATTGTTGTTCAGTATTATGAATAACATGAAGGGCCATGCTTCCATCAAAGATGGGATGTATGTTATGAATATTGATGGAAATATGATACATCCATAACACTGACGCTAAATGTCGCAAGACTAAAAGAATTCCACATATGCGTGGCACTGCATTTGGTCACATTGGAGAAACCCGCATGGAAATTCCATTATGATGGATTTTGAAGTCGTTTGATTTTGAATCATCTGACACTTGCAACTTTCCTCCAAAAGGTGAAGTGACTAAAATACCGTTCACGAGCCATAAGGAACGAGCAAAGAACTTATTGGTGATCATATATTTTGATGTATGTAGTCCGACAAATGTTGTTGCAAACAGTGGATTTGTCTACCTTCAAAAAGGACTCAAGTAGATATATGGATATTTACTTGATGAGACGTAAGTCTGGATCTTTTGAAATCATTCAAAAGGTTTTCAAAAATGAAGTAGAAGTTATTGTAACAAGAAAATTATGTTTCTGCAATTTGATTGCGGAAAGGAATATTTGAGTTACAAGTTTAGCGAATGTCTGATGAGTTGTGAAAAGAGTTTCGTAACTTGCAACTCCCGGAACACCACTGCAAGTGGAAAGTCCATGAATATGTAATCGAACCATTTATGACATGGTAAGATCAAAGATGACATAAATAAATTTGCCATTACCCCTTTTAAGGTGATGCTTTAGAGACTGCGGCTTTTACACTGAAAAGAGCTTCATCGGGTTTGTTGAAATGACGCCATGGTATGGTATGCCCAGCCATGTTATATCTTTTCTTAACATTTGGAATATGGGGCTTGTGTAAAAGGTTACAAACCTATTCCAAATCAGACAAGTGCTACTTTGTAGGTTATCCCAAGTCATTGGGTATTCCCCCACCACTATACCGAGGCAAAGGATTTTGCCACAAAATGCTATGCTTTTAAAGAGAATAGTTCTTACAAAAGGTGAGTGGGAGGAGAGTGCAACTCGACGAGATAACCAGTATCTTCGTCATCAGATCAAAGGAAAGGAACCTTGGAAGTGATTCCGGAGATTCCTACTGCGACTGATACGGAAGTCTCTACAATAAAATGTATGGACTTCGGTCGAACTTGCAGCCGAACCACGTAGGCAAGGCTCATGCAAACCTCTCAGGTGCGCAAACGAGATATTATTGTTAGACAATAGTATACCTACGATACACAAGGAAGCGTTGATGGGCCCTGACTCCCGAATTGGCTAAATGCCAATACAATCCGAGATAGTTTCCATATAAGTGATTCAAGATTAAAATCTTGATATACCTTTTAGAAGACTTAGAGTCTAACGAATATTTATGAAACTAAAAACTGATACGGATAAAAATGTTTTATCCATAAAGCTCGACTTGTTGCAATAACAAGTTCAAGGAGTTGACTACGATGAGGTTGTTTCACCGTAGCGATGCTTAAAGTCGCTTCGGGTTGAACTAGCAATTAATACATATTTCAATCATGAGATATGAAACAAGGATCACGAAAGGATTTCCATCTGATGGAAATGAAACCAAGGACTTGCATGTGTTACAGTCCAAGGTATTTTTCCAGTCCAGAGGATGCTAGTAAGTATGCAAACTTCAGAGATCCAGCGATGGACAGAAGAGAGCAAAATGGAGTTGGAATCTTCATGTTTTGATGAAATGGTCAAAAGGGTTTTGACTTCATCAATGGGTAACGAAGATGCTTGTGATTCAAGAAAGTAAGTGGGAGGATAATAATATTTCTAAAAACATTGTGTGATTGACACATTGTTAATTGGAAATAAATTTCTTGACACGAATTAGGACTTCATTTGAAAAGGGTTTTTCGATGAAGTGCTTGGGCTAAATAGCCTTAATATTAGGCATGATGATCTATGGAGATAGATTTACCTAATGGGGCTGAGAAAAGATACATATTGACAAAATGCTAAAACCTTTTAGCATTGAAAAACGTCAAGGAGTGATTCTTGCCGAAGTCACATGGAAAGAGTTCTTGCAAGACTCGGTGTCCCAAAACACTGATGAGCAAAATACATGATGGTGATTCCACACACTCTTGTGTTTGGATTAATCATGTATTCCATGGTATGTAAAAACAACCAGATATGTCCAATACTCCAAAGTTGTTGCGAGTATAGATACCAACGTGATCAAAAGTACTGATCATGGGACAACAGTGAAAGATGTCATTAAGTACTAGAGTAGTACTGATGACATGTTTTCTCGCAAGCAGAGATTATGAAGTACTCGTTGTAAGTAATTACATCGATACAGTCTTCATCAATGCTCCAAGCGATTTTCGATTTAAGTTAGGGATTTTTTGTGTAATACACAATATGGTGGCACGGTAGTTGGAAATTGTTCCAAACAGGTTACTGTGGCGAATTCTATAACAGATGGCTAAGTATGTTGACGCTTTAGAAGCGACAAAGAAGTTGTTGAATCATATAGTTCATTCATGAACTTAGTATGGTTCCAAGATGGCTTTGGTCAATGGAACACTATTGCAGATAGTTGCTCCATAGCTCAGTCTGAGGAATCAGGTTTCGACCAATGATTCACACATATGCAAAGCCAAGTCCACACAAAATATGAATTTGTGAAAGCGTGAAAACGCAAGGATATGCAAAGTTACACACGGAGCTGAAGTCGTCAGATCCGTTGGACATCAGGCTATACCACAAGCGAAGCATATTTACACCGGTGTGCCACATGTGTAAAGTGCATTAGCATTAACTAGATTATTGACTCTAGTGCAAGTGGGAGTCTGTAGGAGATATGCCCTAGAGGCAATAATAAATGTTATTGATTATCTCCCTGTTCATAATTAGGTTTATGTTCCATGCTATAACTGCTATGGTTCTCGAGTCTACAATAACCACGAGGCTTGGAGGAAGACTCATGTGCACGTGTGGAATAATAAACAGTAAAATGTATTCCTAGTCTGGCCTCTAAGACTAGCTCAAGTGTTGCATGATGGTTCTGTTTTCCTAATCATGGGCATGGCTATGCCGGCAACTTTGAGGGCACAATGTTAGGAGAACATTTGTGTTGAATCGACCCGAATTGATGTTATGCTATGAGATACATTCATCACAAGTTAATGGTTAATAACACAGAGATGGTTAATGTTTGCATGATTCCTTAGACCATGAGAGTATCGAGTTTCTTCATTCTTGCTTCATGAACTTTGGGGTTTGTTAAACGTCATCCATAAATGGGTGGCTATTACGGCGGCTTATGGGTTCATGGAAAAGTGTGTCAAGTAACATGATAGCTCAAGATTGGGATTTGCTCCTCCGACGATGGAGAGATATCTCTGGGCCCTCTCGGTATTACAGTATCCATCATCGTCTGGCCAGACACAGGGTGATTTGATCTCCGGGATGCCGGAACACGGTAACGAGAAAAGAGAACAATACCGGTAACGAGGTAACTGGCATAGTGGACAAGATGTTGATCCACAGGGATGCCAACATGTCTCACCTCGGGTATTTGTAACATATCGCGAAGCAACAGGAATAGCACACGGCAACTGGAGGTTCACTCGAATATTCATTCGTGTGGGTATAGGGGTCAATATGGGTGTCCACGGCTCCGATGTTGATCATTGATCGGAAGGGGTTCCGGGTCATGTCTATACTTCACCGAACCTATAGGGTCACACGCTTAAGGGTCATCTATCTGCTGAATACTAGACACGGAGTCTGAGAGAAAGTTTCCGGAAAAAGTTTTCGGAGACAGCGGAAAAGTTCCGAAGAGAGAGGTCACCGGATGAGTTCCGGTGAAACTGAAAAGTTGTTTCAGGGGATACCATAAAGTCAAATTGGTTTCGGCACATGCCTGATAATTCTTGGAGGGTGCCAGAATCGTTCTGGGAACTTTCTGGAATTTTCCGGGATAAAAACCAGAAATGTTTCGGACCTGCCGGAACCGCTTCAGATGCTTTTCGCAGATGAAAATCACTAAACCGGAATTGTTTCGGAAGACGTTGAAAATTATTTTATTGGGTACTAGAAATGTTCTAAGCCCACATAAATATTTTCAGTTCGAACAGACGCTGAAAAATGTCGTCGTGAATAATGAAATCAGCTTTATGAGTACTTTTTGGAAAGCCACCTTTTTGGGCTTTTGCTCCAAAATATCTTGGAGATGACATGGATGGATGTGGCTGAAATTTCAGCCCCTCCACCCCTCCTTATCCTATAAATAGAGGTGTAGGGGGCAGCCCAAAACTCATCCCTTCTCACATACAAGTGCCATGCATGATCTGGCTTTCTCTCTCCCTCCCAGCAAAATAGTTTCGTAGAGCTGAAAGGCTGTCTGGGTTCCGGTGGGAACTAGTTCTGGATGGCGAAGCCCTGCCGGATAGATGACACCGTATGTGTGCAACTCTGTACAGAGATCGTAGTTTCGGTCTTAGTTAGAGAGTGCCTCCCGAAGGGCTGTCCGAGTGACTGTCCGAGTTTCGAGGGTCCTCCCGAAGGGCTGTTCGAGTGACTGTCCGAGTTTTGATGGTCCTCCCGAAGGGCTGTCCATGACACCGTCCGGGGGACTGTCCGACCGCCTCCCAGAGGGCTGTCCGAGGGGCGGATGAGGGTATACATCCTCGCGGTTGGGACGTTGTAAATCCTAGCTGCGGGGATCTGCACCGCCGATCGTCATCGACTCTACTGCCGCTGCGCTACGAGTCGGTAACAAAAAAGATCAAACCTTGTATGAGGTCTCCATAGTGGTCCTGGGCTGGTGCGTAGGTCGGAAATTTTTGTTTTCTGCTGCGTTTCCCTACAATAACATCACTAAGTTGGTAAGTTTTGTAGAAAACTAATTTTAAGTGCAATGACATGTCCTATCAACTTGTAAGCATGCATCAAATGGTTACAAGAAACCATATGAACAGGTTACATGTATCAATATAAACAAGGTTTGAACATCTCATGTTCATTCACCACATCAAGTCATCCGACTTGACTCGAGTAATCCATCTTTCTCCCACACACACACCCACACACACCAAGTTTGTGAAAACAATGGACGTAGCCCAAGAGCGGTCATCCAACTGTCCTTGACCGTGGACACGGCTATTTTAATAGTTTCACATTCTTCAGAGGTTGCACACTTTACCCACAAGACTCAGTAAACTTCCGTGTCAACCCACGACTCGTGGTATATTTCATACCCGAGGTAAGTACCCGAACATTGCCTTTTCCCTGATGATACTAAACAAAGAGTCCACTCGTTGGTCCATGTCTTCATGATGTACAAATACCGAGCATCGCTCCACATAGTACCATCCATGAAGGAACACAACGGTGTGCCCAGTGTCTGTAAAGACAGTACATGGTCGCCCTACCAGGCACGACCCTGTATCGAGAGTGACCACGCCACTCCCGCCACTAGTAATGCGGGCGCAATGCTAGTACCTACCAAAGTAATCAACAAGGCCCTGTCCCATAAGGGGTATCGTGGTTGTACATGTAAGGTTGGAATAACGGTCACAACTTACACCAATATGTTTTCAAAAACCACACACTCACTTGCTCCGGTACACCACTTCTTTATCAAGTGGTCACCTAGCCCAACATCATCTCCCTCGGGCATTAGTGGCACCCGACGGGGTTTTCGAAACATTCATTGAAAGCATTTGTTTCCATCACCATGCATATCCCCGTCCTCTTTGCGTAGCATCTACATTGCAACCTAACTACTTCCCACCCACATAACCCTCATAGGAAGGTAGCGTCATGCACGATGCAAGTATCAACGAGAAAGTAACGAGGCATCCACCAAAGTGGCCACCACATCATCATGATCACTATATCAAAAGTAAAGTGCTATATGCCATGCAATAAATTGGTTTCTTAAACGTGGTCAAGGGGCTGCTTCCCTGGCTCAACAAAGTCTTCGGGGTCTTCAAAGTCTTCGGGTCCAACTCCCTGGTCAACAACGCGATCTATCATCGCAATTTATAACGGGCAAAATAAGAATGACAGCAAAAACAGAGCACATAATCCACTTCTAAAATGTTACCCTACTCTGTAAAATACTTCATTCACAACTAAAAATATTTGTCTCTGGTTTTGAAGTGAAAAAGGTTTTGAAATCTATTTTACCAGAGGCTATTTTTTTTAACTAGGTTTTAAATAAAACCACTACATAAAACAGTTTCAAAAAAAATCACAAATGGCATCATTAAATACTACAGAATATAACAAGATTTATGGTGGAAGAATTATTGGAATTGGACAAATATTTACTCCTGTGGAATGTTTGCAAATAATGCCAGAAAAAGAAAAGGGAAAACGGCCTGTGGCACTGGGCCTGAACCAGCTGGCCGAGCCGGCCCAGTCAGAGGGGCCAGCCCAGGCGAGGCGCAGCGCGCGCACCTGCGCACGTTTGAACCTGACCGGCGGGGCCGGTCGGGCAGTGAGAGAGGGAGAGGCGGGAGACCAGGGAGAGGATGACAAGCGGGGCCCGCTTGTGATCTCCTTCCTCGGGCCAGAGGAGGTCAAGGGGCTCACTGGCGGCTACGGGTCATGGTGGAACTTGGCGGTGGGGGGAATGGAAGCAGCGTGTACCCGCCGTTCGGGTGGAGGTGGAGAAGGCTGGAGTGGGGCAGCGACTCGCCGGCGACGAGATCCCGTGGAGGAGAGGTCTCAGGAGGAGGTCGTCGCCGACGCCAGGAGCTGCAAAAAGCACGGGAGAGAGCGGTAGAAGGGTCAGGGCACCGAGGGAAACCCATTGTAGAAGGAAGGAACACCGGAGGGGGTTCCTACCGGGAGATCAGCGGCGACCCGAAGCGGCGGCGCTCCAGTCGATCTCGAGCTTAGGGACCCCGGGGGCTTTTCAGGGGGGCTCAACGACGATTGAGTGAGAGAGGGAGCCAGAGGAGAGAAGAGGGGCTCGGGGGAGGCCCTTATATAGGTATGCGCGAGTCCACCGAGCGCAGGAGCGTCGGCGAGCTCGAGGCCGAGGACAGAGGGTACGGGAGCAAGCCAGGGCATGTCTGTGGCTCTTGTGGGGTCGTCCACGACCATAGGGAGCAAGAGTGGGAGCGGGGATGCTCGCGCATGCGAGACCCGTGGTTGGCCATGAGGGGCGGCCGCGGCGCATGTGTGGGAGGTCGTCGGAGAGAGAAAGGAGAGGGGGCTGATAACTTGGAGTTTTGCGGACGTCGAGGGGGACACGGGGGACAAGGTCCTACTTCCCTTGGCTTCCAGGCGCCTCGGGATGCTCCTGCTACAGTGCGGCTTGGCACTGTAGCATGCTCCAGAGCGCGCTTATGGCATGCCATGGCATGTCATTGGCGCCTAGGGAGTCGCCACTCATGTCCAGGGCATCTAGGGGAGTAGGAAATTGGTAGGGGGCTTTGAGTGATCTGTAAGCCACTGGGTAGATGAGGGAGAGGTGAAAGTGCTGCTGTTCTTGCTGTCCAGAGAGATAAATGGGGTTTTACCCCCATTCCATGATTGAGCCTAGGCTTGAGATTATTACTGGGCGTAGAGGGGGCATACAAATGACTGTGGTAAAAGTTTGAGATCAAGGAGAATAGTGAAAGGGGCTCAAACAAGGATTTTACTAAACAATCAGAAGGTGTTTGATGATGATTTGGGCAAGTAAAAGGAGTTTGCTTGCCATGAGATTTAACAGGATGAAAATGTAGGTGAAAATAGAGTGGACCGCCAAGTTTGAGATCATTTGAAGATAGGTTATAGTACAAACTTGGTAAACCCTAGAAATCAACAGAATATGGTTTCTGTAGATCCAGACATGCAAATCCATTCTCCTTGATGCACCACTTGGTGTAGCATCATTATTTGGGGATTAGATCATCCCCGCAACGTTTGAGATCAATAGGAGAAACTTGGCGATGTAAAGTTGCTCAAATTTGATTCTGGACAGGAATGGTTTTGGAAT
This sequence comes from Elymus sibiricus, assembly GCA_039707655.1. Taxonomy (NCBI): domain Eukaryota; kingdom Viridiplantae; phylum Streptophyta; class Magnoliopsida; order Poales; family Poaceae; genus Elymus; species Elymus sibiricus. Next base: position 241,884,107 of record CM077673.1, read on the forward strand.
ATTTTGGTGAAGCAAAACAATTGGGATTGAGATGAAACCTTGCAAGATCATCACATATAACATGTGTGTCTTGCTGGAATATTCCTTGATTTAAGCAGAGAAGGTTTTGAAGGGTTTTGTCCAATATTTTGAACATGACCATGTGTTGAAACTCACATATATGGAAAATATATGTCCAATTTAAATAAAATTTCACTATGAAAGACCATTTCTGGCCTTAAGAAAAGGCCTTTAAATAAAATAGAAAAAAACTTCAAAAATGATATTTGATGGTTTTGGAAAGTCATATATATAGTAGGTTCCAAATAAAGTTTTTGGTGCAAAACATTCCACCCAATTTGAGGACTTGTAGTACAAACCTGAATTCAAGGATTTTTGAAAACCTAATTTGAATAAATCCTTTTTGGCCAAAATTATATTTGATAAAAATAGTTTTGCGTACTATACACATGGTATTGTCATAGGGCAAGGAGTTTGGATCAAGGAAGATGAATATGGAGAGAAGAAGAATCCTTGGGAATTAAAACACAACAATCATTCAAGCAAGTAGCACCCAAGTCATCCATCACAAACAAGCAAAAGTTTGAAATGGGTCCAAATTTTATAAAACCATAACATAGCAAGTGATACAAACACAGGGTGTGACAAACCTACCCCCCCTTACAAGAATCTCGTCCCCGAGATTCCTAGGCTAAGCGCTAAAAAGATAAGGGAACTCAGATCTAAGGTAGTATTCATGCTCCCTGGTTGCTTCTGCTTCAGTGTGGTTGCTCCATTGGACCTTGAAGTACTTGATGGTGTGACTTCGGGTGCAACATTCAGCTTCATCGAAAATGCGAACCGGCCTCTCACGAAAAGTGAGGTCTGGCTGAAGTTCGATGGCTTGATGATTGATGTCCTTGTAGAGCTCGGGGCGGTTGGGGACTTGGAGACACTTCCAGAGTTTTTTTTGACTATAAACAGTAGGGTAAAACCCCACTGTAACTTTTATAAATTTAAATAAATAGTCTTACAAATTACAAGAAGGCTTGAGGTAAGCCTAAAAGCAACAAAGAAAAGGGAGAAAGAGGGAGAAGAAAAGGAAAAAAGAAGAAGAAGGAAAAAGAAAAGAAAAAACTATGAAACAAGTGCATCTAGCTAGTTATTAAACGAGGCAACATATTTCCTCTTCATTTTGAATCTTAGCCATTCCAATTATGTGAAGTATGTGTTTCTCCATCTCTGAAATGATGGTGGGATATTCTAAAAAATGTAATTATTCCTTGTGATCCAGATTGCCCATGCTGCCAGGATGATAACTTCCATAAAGAAAGGTATATTAAGTTTTTCTTTGATGTCAGCAAAAGCTTCAAGGATTGAAAGATTTTGGTTTCTGTTGGGGCATACGAAGTCCCAGCATACAGCCGCAAAGGGACAACTCCAGAACAGATGATGAAGTGTTTCCTCCAACTAGCAATTGAGAGTGGCACAGAGATATGAATCCAGGTGAAAAGTTTTCCTTCTTAGTAGATTCCTGGTGTTGAGTCTATCATGCAAAAGCATCCAGAAGAAGACTTTATGTTTAGGTTGGCAGGAGCTGGACCAAAGCCACTTGAAATGAGGTGGGACCAATTGGTAGCCAATAAGGACTTTGTATGCTTTAGTTGTGGAAAAGGCTGTGGTACCCCAGATGTAAGACCAGGTATCTGTGTAGTTAATATCAGGCGATGCTCTCAATGTGTCACAAATTATTTCCATTTGATTGAATTCTTGAAATGCCTGGATAGAAAGTAGTAGATGAAACATGTCTTCCATGTATTCAATTTGCAGTACCTGTGCCACAGAGATTTGCTGGTTTCTTGAAAAGGAAACCAAGTGTGGAAACTTCTGATGTAAACATCTTTCTTGCATCTTGCCATAGCATCTTGCCATCACCAACATGGCATCTTGCCATAGCTTTGTACCAGTCTACCAGGCCAACCATTGATTTCCACCAGAAAGAACCCTCTAGCTGATTACCACGTAACTGACCATTAGTGTAATAGGATTCCCAGATTTAATTTACCCAAGGTATATTGTGCCTATTGTAAAATTTGTGTAAATTCTTCAGTAGCAGTGCCTTGTTTTGAATTTGAATATCCAGGACCCCTAGACCTCATGGGCTTTTGGGCCTACATACAGTTGTCCATTTGACCATGGCAGGCCTGTGATCCTCAAGGTCGGGTCCTCTCCATAGATAGTGCCTCAAATACTTGGCCACTTGGTTCTTTATGGTGATTGGTACATCCAAACATGTCATGAAAAATACAATCATAGATGCTAACACTGATTTCACCAGAAGCAGTCTTCCAGCCATTGACATGAAAGTAGCCAAGCCAATGAGTCTGGAAGAAACCCTTTTCACTAGGGGTAAGCATTGCTCAACAGTTGGTTTGACCAGACCCAATGGAATACCCAAGTATTTGATTGGAAAAGCCCCTCTTGTACAATTAAGGATACCAGTGAAAAGTTGCACTCTTTCTTCTGCAATGTTGATTGGAATAAGGTTGGATTTGTTGTAATTCACTTTTAGACCAGTGGCTGTTGCAAAGGTATTCAGAAGTGCCTTTAAACAAAGAAGTTGTCTAGTATCAGCCTTAAGTATTACCATGGTATCATCAGCATATTGCACCACTGGAAAGTCTGGACAGGAATTCACTTGAATTGGAGGGGTGAGTAGACCTTGTAGCTTGGCTTTGTTCAAAATTGTTTGTAGCAGATCAACATCCAAGAAAAATAAAAGTGGGGAAAGAGGATCTCCTTGCCTAACCCCTCTTAAGCAATAAAATTGCTTTCCAGGTACACCATTGAGTAAAGTGACACTTCCGGAGTTGTGACACGTGGAAGACGTTGTGCACATCTGATAGCTCGGAAGGTAGCTCTAGTTGGTAGGCAACTTCTCCTTGGTTATCAGTGATCTTGAAGGGGCCTATATATCTTGGTGCGAGCTTTCCCTTGACGTGGAAACGCTTGGTTCCCTTGAGAGGCGTGACTCAGAGATAACCATAGTCTCCAACACGGAAACTTATGTCCCGACGGTGGGAGTCGGCGTAGCTCTTCTGTCTTGACTTGGCGTTCTCTAGGCGTTCTCGGACGATTTGAACTTGCTCTTCTGCTTCATGGAGGATGTCTGGTCCAAAGACTAATCCTTCTCCCGTCCCTGACCAGTTGAGGGGAGTACGACAGTTGCGTCCATACAACACCTCAAAGGGTGCCTTTTGAAGACTTGACTAATAGTTGTTGTTGTAGGAGAACTCGGCGAAGGGTAAGCAATCTTCCCACTTGGCTCCGTATGCTAGAACACAAGCACGGAGCATGTCCTCGAGTAGCTGTATTACTCGTTCTGTCCGGCCTCCGCTCTGAGGATGAAAAGTAGTGCAGAAGGACAACTTGGTTCCCAAGGCTTCATGGAATCTATTCCAGAATCTCGAGGTAAACTGGGCCCCTCGGTCTGACACGATCTCCTTAGGAAATCCATGGATGCTCACGATCCGGTTGATGTAGAGGTTGGCTAACTGGTTTCCATTGTAGATCGTCTTGACGGGGATGAAGTGGGCTACCTTGGTCAGGTGATCGACGATGATCCAAATGGAATCATGTCCCTTGCTTGACCGGATTAATTCGGTGATGAAGGCCATCCCGACTTTGTCCAACTTCCATTCAGGGACTTTGAGAGGTTGCAACAATCCAGCGGGTCGGTGATGCTCAGCCTTGACTCTCTGGCATATGTCACATTTAGCAACAAAGGTGCCTATTTCTCTCTTCATTCCATGCCACGAGAATCTTGCCTTGAGGTCTTGGTACATCTTGGTTCCTCCGGGATGGATGGAATATGGAGTGTCGTGGGCTTCTTGCAATATCAAATTCTTGAGCTCAACTTTGTTGGGTACGCAGATGCGTTTCCCAAACCATACGACTCCTTGCTCATCCACTGAGAATCCTGGGGCCCTGCCTACCTTGATCTTCTGGGCTTCCTTAATATCATCCATCTAGGTAGGCTTTGCTTCGAGGTTGGCTAGGAAACCAGGTGCAACTACTTACAGGCCAAAGCTTTCAAGCTCTTCGTACAAAGTGTGTCGGGGGAAACGACACCTATGGGATCGAAGGATCCCTTTACGGTTCAGCAAGGGAGAAAGGACAGCACAAAGAGCGGAACTAACGATCAACGCAAGGGGGATTTACCCAGGTTCGGGCCGCTCGGAAGCGTAAAACCCTACTCCTGCTTGGTTGTATTACTGTGGATGTTCTTGGCCAAATTCTGGGAGCTACAGTAGCAGCTACGCATGCAGAATGGGTCGAATCTCTGGATCCCTCCCCCCGTAGCTACGCCTTGGGCCTCCTTTTCTATGTCCAAGGGGTCTCCAACAGTGGCGAAGTACAAGAGGTGTAAAGTATTTACAGTATATCATGATTACTAGTATCTCATGATTACTACTGACGCCTTAGGACAAACGTCTTAGGACAAACGTCTCAGGACAAGACGCGTTCAATGCTCTGAACAGGTGTCCCTCCCTTTCTTGGGGATGGAAAAAGGACTCGTCCCATCAGCACCGCTTAACCCCTTCTGCGGCCAGCACCGTGACACGCAACCAGGAGGACAAGCCCTAAACGACAGGCTGGTCGCTGCGCTGGAGCGACGGCACTGTGCTGAAGCGGTGGGATCTTGCCGGGTGCTGATCTTGCCGGGGCTCGACGGGCCAGCCCGGCAAGATCTTGCCGGACGCCCAGCCTTCAGTCTTCTGATCTTCAGCTTAAACGCCTTCTTGATATCTTGCATCTGTCTCTAGCCATCCTCCAGCAGGCCTTGCCGCAGGCATGGCTATGACTGTCCGTGCACAAGTACGGGGTACTAAAGGACCCGATCTTTAGTACACCGACAGGAGCCCCCGGGCCTAGGCCATACACGGGTGCGAGGCGTTGTTGGGCTAGGCCCAAAACAGTGCACGGGCACGCGTGGCAGGAGTTAACTGTCATAATCCTCTTATTTACCGCGCCTTCCCATGACGTGCGTTGAATGCGGGACGTGGGGGACGTGCGCGGAATGACCGCAGCCTCCGCTCCTTCCCCATAAAAAGGAATCCGCAGGGGCACTGCTCATTTACCTCTTCTTCAATCTAGGAACCACCGTCGTCATCCTCCTTGAGCCTGAAACTGAGCCTCCTCCATTCTTCCGCCACCCGCACGCCCTCGTCACCTTGGGATTCCGCTTCCACTGCCGCCATGCCGCCCAAAATAGGCAAGGGCAAAGCGGCGAAAGTCGCCGGCTCGGCCACAGGAGCAGATGAGGTGGATCTGGTGCAGATGCGAAGAGAGCACGCCGTCTTCGACTCGACGCTTGACGGGCACACCGCGTATGGGGGAAGAAGACAAATGGCCATCCCAAAACTCGCGCGCTTTCGGCTTCCGCCGGGGGCGGCGCGAATAGATACCCTTTCTTCGCTGCTTATTTCTATTGCGCGCTCTGCCCTCCATTCTTCGACTTCCTTGTCGACATCATGTACACGTACGGGTTCCGCCTTTTGGATTTCACGCCGAACACCGTAACGTGCATGTCTTTCTTTGCACATCTTTCCGAAAACTTTGCCGGAGTGGTCCCCAACACGGCCCTCTTCCGCCATTACTTCATCCCCCGCATCGAGACAGGAGACGCCCTTTCTGGATCTATCATTTGGATTCCAAGGACATGGAACAAGGATAAATACCCAGGGGGTCTCTACCGCAAGAAGTGGGATGAGTGGCGATCCGAGTGGTGCTGGATCCAGGAGAAAGACCCTCAGCCATTCTGCGTGCCCCGGCAAAAGAAGGTGGCCCGTGGTGAGAATTGGAGCGACCTCGACCCTGAAGACAAGAAGCTCACAATTGCAATCACCAGGATCCACCGCCTGAAGGCTGCCGGGCTCACGATCGAGATGGTTGGCGCAGATTTCCTTCGCCGGCGCATCGCCCCTCTGCACAATAAGGGGAGGCCAGCCTGGAACTTCAAGAACGCAGCAGATATTATGAGGCTGCGCCCTGGCTTGAATCACAACTTCACGGTCTTGCAGCACATGTATCTCTGCCACAAGCTGTTCAGGCCTGACAGGAGGTTCATGTTACCGCCTGGAGTCGTCCCTCTGTGCAACAACTCTGCCCTGAGCTCCATCATTGCTATGATGCCAGTGTGCAACGCCCACGGCCTTGATGGGACTTGGGTCGAGCCACCTCGAGAGCACGTGCAGGAGTTCTTCGACAACTTGTCGGAGAGGGCCATCCGAGAAGATCCCAACCTTATCCGTCCCACCTCTGATGAAGAAATAGCTTACATTGCCAGCAGGGCGGAAGAGGCAAAACTTGCCGCGGAGGCCGATGACTTTGGCTTCACGGGAGAAGACACCAGTGAAGAAGAGACGGTGCCAGAGGAGACCTCTTCTGAGCAAGAGGAAGTTGCCGGGGAGCAGAGCGGCATGGTTGCCGGGGGCTCTACCGTTGAGGGCGCAACCGAGGAGCAGCCGCATGAGGAGCCCCCAGCTCCCGGGAAGAAAAAGCGCGTTCTTCGGAAAGCCAGCTCTGGTGCCCCAGCAAGTCAACCTCCCTCAAGAGATGAGGTTCCCAGCAAGAAGGTGGCCGGCAAGGCTGCGCAGGTGCAAGAGGCCCAACAACCGCCCGTGCGACATACGACACGCTCGACCGTGGCACAAACTGGTGCGGCGGGAGCATCCCATACGACGGCACCAGTGGCTGGAGCAGCAGGGGCACATCAGCCTACTGCCTCTGGCGCAGCCAAGCGCGCCAGGTCTCCTTCTCCACCTCCTCGCCCAGATGCCGAAGCGGAAGTCGTCTTCGACCTCTCTGCCTTGGATTCCGAAGAAGAAGAGTAGGGACCTTGCCGCACCTTATAATTCCTGTTTTTCTGGCTTCACTTGACTAATTCACTTTGGCTTGTCTCCACAGAGATGCAGAAACTTTGGCGCAAAGGATGGCGAAGAGGGCGAAGACCTCAACGGGCGATGAACCGCCGGCAAGCACCTCAGGTGCGCCAGAAACGATCAACATCAGCCCGGAGTCGAGCCCACAACGCAGCCCTCAACACAGCCCCCGGCGCAGCCCCCAGCGTGAGTCCGTTATGCACTGTCCGCTGGCAAGTGCCGGGGTGCGCATCTTCACTACTGACATCTCCGGGCATGCAGGAGCGGAGCGGCAACGAGGAGTACCAACGGGAACCGTCCCTGATGCGCCGCCGCCATCGACTACACCGCCCAGAGATGTGTCTTCGGCAAGCGAGCTTAACCGCGATGAAGAAGGGCCGGCGAGCACGGGCTCCGGCAACCCTCCTCAGCAGCTCGACGCAGGTAAACCGCTCGCCTCAGAGTACTTACTATTCCTGTTTTTCTCTCTCTTTTTTTTTGTCTTCTTGAACTTCAATCTTGGTCTCACCTTGCTTCCCTTCCTGGGTTTCCAGATTTCCTCTTGGCAGAACCCATGGATGTCAAAACCGTCATCGAGGAGACCGCCAGGGACGCTGCCGCCGCGGCCGACAGGGTCGCAGCGGACGAGGCCGCCAAGGCCGCACAGGAAGAGACCGCCAAGAAGTCTGCTGAGGGGACCAGCAAGGAGACCGACGACTGCACTGACGACATTCCTGCCGCAGGAGCGCCTGGCGCCACACCGGTCGCAGAGCCCCCAGTTGCCGGTGAAGATCAACCATCCACATCTGACGTGCCTCCGTCAAGCAGTTACCTCAAGGTCGGCGACAACCTGTTCGTCAGCATGCCAGGGACGGCAAGCACTGGGGCGCCGGTGGAAGGAGAAACTCTGGATGGAAACGTCATCGCCGCCGCCAGCAGCAGTGAACCCAAGGAAGAGCAGCTACTCCAAGCCGTGCACGACAACTATCAGAAGCTCCAGGCACTCTACCGCGCCCGGAAGGATAAGCTGGATTCCAGGGCAGCGGTTGTTGATGCAGCAGAGGCGGACTTCCAAAAGTGCGTCGAGGAGATGCAGGCTTGGTATGCTGAGGCCTTCCAAGAGCTGAAGACTGCTCGAGAACAGCTGAGCGAGAACTGGAACGACCTCCTCATGAAGCAATCTGATGTCGAGAAGGCACAGGAGGAGGCTGCACAGCAAGCCGCCGTAGCAGAAGCTCGCCTGACGGAGCGCCGCATCGGGCTCGATGCTCACGAAGAGGACCTTACTGCTCGCGAGGAGGCACTTGCCGCCAAGCTCCGCAGCAAGGACGAGGAGATCGAGAAACTTGTCGCGCAGCGGACCCAGGAGCTAGAGCGGAAACACATGGAGATACTCAGAGCTCTGACTGAAGATCACGCCGGCAAACTGAAGGAAGCCATCGATGCTGCCGGAGCTGCAGAGGCCGCCAAGAGCTTGCTGGAGGGGAAGGTGAAGAAGCTGGAGGCTGATCTCGAGGATCACGGCAAGAAGGTCTCAACACTCGAAGCCGAAAGAGACAAAGCTCTTCACAGCTTGATGGAGGCACAGGTTGCCGCATCCGAGAAGACTCAGCAGCTCACCTCCGCCAAGGAATCCATCGTTGATCTGAAGCAGAAGCTGACCACGCTGAAGGAGACCCTTGAGACCACCAGGGGTCAGGAGAAGACCTTGATCAAAGACCTCCACAATGAACAGGAGCTGCTCAAGAGTGCTGCCTCCACACACAACGACTATGTGGCGGGCGTGCAGATCTGGACTGAGAAGCTCATCGACGTTGCGGAGAAGCTTGCCGCACAACTGTCCACCATGGGTCTGCAAGGCTTCAGGTATTCTTCTGACGACAGGGTGTCCACATGCGCCAGGCTGACCATGTTCTTTGACCGCATGCTCGAAGCCTTGGAGTAGCTTCACTCTGACCGAACATCCAAGATGGCGAACGAATCCTGCAAGCTCTGCCAGGCCATGCTCCGCGAGGTGCTGGTCAAAGTTGTGCACAAGAATCCCGGCATCAACCTCTCCAACATCTTCAAACGCTTGCCGAAGGATGTGGACATCAAGGTACTCGAAGAGCTTGTCGCGCCCATCGTTGACAGGGTGAGCCAAGTGAAGAGGGTTCAAGGCGATCGCCGGGATTAGCTGTTTCTCTTTACCTTGTCGCCATTGCTCCATGCCAAAGACAATTTATCTTTAGTTAGAAACGCGGCAACTATCATGTAATATAACTTGCTGTCTCTGGATTAATGTATGCTATTCCCTCGTCTGATTTCTTTCTGTATGGCTTGTACCCTATGCTTATGCTGGGAACTTGCCGGTGCGCACCCCCACGAGCGCTGGGTTCGGGACTTCAGCAGCCTGCTGGAGGCGCAGCTACCGGCAAGAAACCTAGACGTTTTCAGTGCAGCCACCTAAACTGTTGAGCGGACTCGAAACAGAGTAAGGGCGCAACCGATCATGACAAGGTTCCATCGCGTGCAGGTTTTCCATACGAAAGTCGAAATCGTTCAAGGGAAATAGCCTTACAATAAAGAATCTGCTTAAAGGGTTCTACAACTTAGCTTTTCGTTGCTGTTCTTCTTCTTCCGGCAAGATGTCAACCTTGAACGTCGCCTGTCGGTATCCATACCATCCTCCCCCCCCCGGGCAAACTTGCATGCGAGGGAACCTTCTATCCTTTTGAGAAAAAGAAAGAAGAGAAAATATGGAACCTTGGCGGTTCATTAGCTCTTACCGAAAGCAAGCGCAATACAACATCTCAGATAAGCATGCATATAAAATGACATGAAATCGACAAGAATTGTAAAACACTTAGCTTTATTTAACTATGCAAAGGATTACATGCTTCATCGGCAAGACTTGTACAAAAGATGGTTGCCGGGAGCGTTTCTGCGGCAAGAACCTAAGGTTCTGCGTGAAACTGCTGCTAACCGGCAACCGCGCCTTACGGGTAACTTACGAAGATGTTCGATATTCCAGGAGTTGCTCACTGGTACGCCATCTTCGGTCTCCAGGCGGACAGCGGCAGGCCTGGTGACTCGTACTACCCGATAAGGGCCTTCCCACTTCAGCGTCAACTTGTTGGAATTCTTGGCCGAGTGAACGCGCCTAAGAACAAGGTCGCCTTCCTCAAGACTCCGGGCATGAACCTTGCGGCTATGATAGCGGAGCAAAGCTTGCTGGTAGCGTGCAGCACGCATAGCAGCCCGAAGATGATCTTCCTCAAGGAGCACAGCGTCATCTTGCCTCAGCTGCTCTTGCTCGAGCTCATCATAAGCGAGCACTCGAGGTGACCCGTATATGAGTTCCGTGGGGAGAACTGCTTCAGCCCCGTAGACCAGGGCGAAGGGAGTCTGGCTAGTAGCTCGATTTGGTGTCGTTTTGATTGACCAAAGAACCGCCGGCAGCTCATCAATCCAGCGTCTTCCGCACTTGTGCAGCTTGTCGAAAGTTCTGGTCCTGAGAACGTGTAGCACTTCAGCGTTTGCCCTCTCCGCTTGGCCGTTGCTTCTCGGGTGAGCAACGGAGGCAAAACAAATCTTGCCGCCAAGGTCTTGGACGTACTGCATGAAGGTGCGACTCGTGAACTGCGTACCGTTGTCGGTGATGATCCTGTTCGGCACACCAAAACGGCACACTATTCCCTTGAAGAACTTGACGGCTGACTGTGCTGTCACCTTTCTCACTGCCTCCACTTCCGTCCACTTCGTGAACTTGTCGATAGCAACGTACAAGTACTCGAAGCCCCCGGTAGCGCGGGGGAAGGGGCCCAATATGTCGAGCCCCCAGACCGAGAAGGGCCAGGAAAGAGGGATTGTCTAAAGAGCTTGAGCTGGCTGATGAAGTTGCTTTGAATGGAACTGGCACGCTTCACACTTGGTTACTAGTGCAGTTGCATCCTGGAGACCCTGGCGCAGGCTCGTCGACAGTGGGTCCCGCGCGCTTGTCGGACTGACGGCGCGCTTCCCGTCGCTGCTCGATGGTAGTTCGAGCGTCCTCCTTCTGCCGTTCCCGAAGAATCAGACGTTGATCGCGGCGAACCCGCGGATCGGACGATGCCATGGAATCGTCATCATGGGCGTCGACCCGCCGAGTTAGCGACCGCTCTTGACGTGGTGGAGGGGAGCGTATCGTAGATGCACCGCCTCCGGTCTTCTCGCCATCGGCCCGCACCGGTCCAGTAGACTGCCGCCGCGAAGGCTCCGCTTGCCGCGGCCTGTCGTTGTTGGCTAGACCGATGAGGCTCTGAAGGGCAGCTCTCCACTCATCTAGCTTCTCCGCAGTGGGAGGGAAGTCTAGGAGCAGCTGAGCTCGCGCCAACGCTTCTGTTGGTGTAGGCGGCGGCGAAAGATGCGAAGAATGTGAGGTGCTCAGACTCCTAACTGGGTTAGAAGGAGCACCGTCACGGTCCTGCAGCCGTGCGCGGCCTCCACCGGCGTGTTGACGTGGATCTTGGCCCCGCGCATCTTGAGAGTGATGCCCAGGGGTTTTCCCATGGGGATGCTTGGAACCACCGACGTCACGGTGCTGCACGTCGCGCGCGTCCTGAGAAGGTCGCGGTGCATGCGCCGGCGTGGGTGTCTTGGAGGGCGCCGTCCCGTTCTTGGAGTTCGCTGCGCCACCCTTAGGTAGCACGGCTCCGTCCTTGGACCTGACGCTCGCCTGGCTCGGATCGCCAGAATGTCGCGGAGGCTCAAGACCTCCACCTCCTCCACCAGCGTCCGCGCCATCACCCGTCTGCGCAGGTACGGGGAGGCTGGACGCGGGTGGATCAACCGCCGTAGCGCCCTTTTTCTTGGGAGCCATGGCGATGAAGATGATCAAGAACTGGCGCGCTGACCGCCAGATCGGGTTCGCGCAACCTGCCCCACTACCTGGCGCGGCAAAGATGTCGGGGGAAACGACACCTATGGGATCGAAGGATCCCTTTACGGTTCGGCAAGGGAGAAAGGACAGCACAAAGAGCGGAACTAACGATCAACGCGAGGGGGATTTACCCAGGTTCGGGTCGCTCGGAAGCGTAAAACCCTACTCCTGCTTGGTTGTATTACTGTGGATGTTCTTGGCCAAACTCTGGGAGCTACAGTAGCAGCTACACATGCAGAATGGGTCGAATCTCTGGATCCCTCCCCCCGTAGCTACGCCTTGGGCCTCCTTTTATATGTCCAAGGGGTCTCCAACAGTGGCGAAGTACAAGAGGTGTAAAGTATCTACAGTATATCATGATTACCAGTATCTCATGATTACTATTGACGCCTTAGGAGAAACATCTTAGGACAAACGTCTCAGGACAAGACGCATTCAATGCTCTGAACAGGTGTCCCTGCCTTTCTTGGGGATAGAAAAAGGACTCGTCCCATCAGCACCGCTTAACCCCTTCTGCGGCCAGCGCCGTGACACGCAACCAGGAGGACAAGCCCTAAACGACAGGCTGGTCACTGCGCTGGAGCGGCGGCACTGTGCTGAAGCGGTGGGATCTTGCCGGGGCTCGACGGGCCAGCCCGGCAAGATCTTGCCGGACGCCCAGCCTTCGGTCTTCTGATCTTCAGCTTAAACGCCTTCTTGATATCTTGCATCTGTCTCCAGCCATCCTCCGGCAGGCCTTGCCGCAGGCATGGCTACGACTGTCCGTGCACAAGTACGGGGTACTAAAGGACCCGATCTTTAGTACACCGACAAAGTGGCTAACCTTTCCTTAATCATAGCATTCAAGGAACAAGCCTTTCTGCTTAAGGTGTCTGCTACCACATTAGCCTTTCCAGGGTGGTATTGAACACTGGGTAGTAATCCTTGATCAATTCCAACCATCTTCGTTGCCTCATGTTTAACTCCCTTTGAGTGAAAATATATCAAACTCTTGTGGTCTGTGTATATCTCACATCGCTTTCCTAGAAGGTAATGTCGCCATGTCTTCAAGGCAGCCATCTCAAGATCATGAGTGGTGTAGTTCTCTTCATGAGGACGTAGCTGTCTGGATAGATATGTTACGACTCTGCCTTCTTGCATCAGAACACCTCCAAGCCCGGTTCTTGATGCATCACAATATATCACAAACTCCTTGTGAATATCGGGGGTGGACAAAACTGGGGTTGTTGTCAACCTCTTCTTGAGCTCTTGGAAGCTTTCTTCGGACTTCGGTGTCCATTCGAACTTCTTGTCCTTCTTCAAAAGCCGAGTCATGGGTCGGGCAATGCTTGAGAATCCTTTGACGAACTTGCGATAATATCCCGCGAGTCCGAGGAAGCTTCTGACTTCCTTCACATTGCTTGGGGATTGCCATTCAGTCATGGCTTCGATCTTGGCAGGATCCACTGACAACCCTTCCGCAATCAACACATGACCCAGGAATCGAACTTCATGCAGCCAGAATTCACACTTGCTGAACTTGGCATAAAGTTGGTGCTCTCGAAGCTTGTCTAGGACCAATCTCAACTGTTGCTCATGCTCTTCTTCAGACTTGGAGAAGACGAGTATGCCATCAATGAAGACGACAAAAAACTTGTCCAAGTACTCCATGAAGACTTTGTTCATGAGGTACATGAAGTAGGAAGGGGCATTGGTCAACCGAAATGACATGACCGTATATTCATACATGCCATACAGGGTTACAAACGACGTCTTCGGAATGTCTTGGGGTCTGATCTTCAGCTGGTAGTACCCAGACCTGAGGTCGATCTTGGAAAACACCTTAGCTCCATTCAGCTAATCGAATAGGTCTTCAATCTTGGGAAGTGGGTACTTGTTCTTTATTGTGACCTCATTGAGAGAACGGTAATCGACACAGAGTCGAATAGTTCCATCCCTCTTTGACACAAATAGACTAGGTGATCCCCAAGGAGAGGCACTAGGGCGAATGAATCCTTTTCTGAACTGCTCTGCCAGTTGCTTCTTCAATTCACCCAACTCTTCGGATCCCATTCTATAGGGCTTCTTATTGATGGGTCCTTCTACGGGCATTAGCTCAATGATGAACTCAATGTCGCGGTCAGGAGGCATTCCGGGCAGCTCATCAGGAAATACATCTGGGTATTCACATACCACTACCACGTAATCCAACTCAACTCCCGACAGACAATTAGCCTGTGGGGCTTGAGCAGAGGCAGGATTGGGGACATACTTAACTTCCACTCCTTGGCTATTGGTCATGGTAACAATCCTCTTGGCACAGTCTAATAAGCCTTGGTGCTTGGTAAACCAGTCCATGCCTAGGATCACATCCAAGCCTTCCGACTTCAGGATGATAAGGTCTGCTAGGAAGTCTACCCCGTTGATGTTAATCTCAAGTCCTTTACACCCTATCCTGGACTTCATAACTGATCCCGGGGTTTGTATCAACATATTACTACCCAGGGGTGTAGGCTTCATACCACTCTCTAGTGCAAACTTTTGAGTGACAAAAGAATGCGAAGCTCCACAATCAAACAGTACGGTTGATGGGGTTGAGTTGTCGAGGAACGTACCCAGTATGACGTCCGGGTCTTCCTGGGCTTCCTCGGTGGTGACGTGATTCACACAACCCTTGCCATTGTTGGGCTGGTTGCGGGGAGCTCGGTTCCTTGGCGGTGCTCCACGGTTTTGACCTTGGTTTGGCGAATTGGGGTGCGGAGCATCTGGCTTCTTGTTGGGGCATTGCTTAGAGTAGTGTCCTGGTTGACCACATCCAAAGCACGTGACCTGAACAAAGTTGTTGTTGTTGTTCCTACCGCCATTATTGTTATTGGGGTTGTTGTAAGCTGGCCTGGGATTGGCATACTGCTGAGGCTAGTAGCTCGAACGAGGCGCAAGAGGTCTAGTCTGCTGCGGCTGATAAGTTGGCTTGGCTGGGGCTGGCTGCCAGGGGCGAGGCTTCTGGTTGTTGGATCTACCCTTGCTAATCATCTTGCATTTGCAAGTGTCGTCCATGGCATGACGCTTGTCCTCAAGCATGAGGGCCTTGTTCACCATATCGAAGAAGGTCCTACAGTCGCAGACAATGAGTTGATACTGTAGGGCTTAATGGAGTCCTTCCATGAAGCGTTCCATCTTAGCAGCTTTAGTGTTGACATCTTCGGGTGCATACCTTGACAACAGGTTGAACTTCTGCATATACTCCTTGACAGAGCTACTTTCTTGCTTCAGCGCTCAGAATTCTCTCTTCTTGATAGCCATGATCCCAGAAGGAATGTGGGCGGTGCGGAATCCTTCCTTGAAGTTATCCCATGTGATCACATGATCGCCTTGCATGACCTTGAATCCATCCCACCAAGCTATAGCGGTACCTCCGAGGCAGTGAGAGGCATAAAGCACCTTCTCACACTCCTCATTGCAATTAACCAATGCAAGGATGTCCTCGATGGTGCGGATCCAGTCATCAGCATCCAGCGGTTCAGCAGTCTAGGTGAAGGTTGGGGGCGAATTCCTCATGAACTCTGACGGAGTGGAGCGGCCATTGCCGTTCCTGCCTTGTTGCTGGTTGTTCACAAGGAGTTGGGCCATCTACTAGATAGCAACAGTGTTGGCCTGGCATTCCTCCCAGAGAACTTGGAGAAACTGAGCTATGGTCATGTTCTCCGGTGGAGGTGGTGGCGGGGGAATGTCGCCTTGTGGCTGCTCCTGGTGTTCTCCAGCCTGAGCAGTCCCACCAATTCCCTGTTGCTGGCTGGAGTTTTCAGCTTCAGGGTTGGCGAAGGAGCTGTTGTGGGTTGTAGTCACCATCTTGTTTGGAGCAGCTAAGTGAAATAACTGGGATAGACAAGAGGAAAAGCAATAATTGAGAAAGCGCGCCTAAGGGGGTTGGTATAGTGCAAGTGTGATAAAAGAAAGGTCGAAAGACCAACACATATATTAAGATAAGGTAGACGATGGAGTCGCTTACATGTTGCCTAAGGCAAAAGCACGACTTGCATCGGAACACAAACAACAAAAACAAACAACAAGCAAACATGGTTTCATACGAACCATTACACAGACTCGACTTTGCATGAGGGGTACATGACTGATCCTACCCTAGGGGTTCTCGGACTTAAGTGGTGGAGTGCTTGGTCTCATACTCACGCTCCTCGGGATCTTCCTCCTGATCATCATCCGTACGGGCGTCATATCCGGTCGAAGGGGTCAGAGAACGAGGAGGTCCATCCCGACGACGCTTCGTCAGTGGGTCAATGAAGAGCTCACGGTACTCCTTCGCACTCATGCGACGTTGATGTGCGGGTGCATCTCTAGCTGGGGGTACTCCTCCTCTGTAAGCGACAACTGGTCGTCCCTCAGGGGCTCCATCCTTCTTGATCTTGTCTGGCCTCATCTTGGCCTGACGAAGTAGCTCTCGGGTGTGGTGAAGTTCCTCGCAGAGCTTCACAGACTCCTTAATCAGGTTGTGAGCCAGACTGTCGACGGAGAGGCTGAAGTAGGTCTGAAACCTGAGTGGCATCCCATCCTCCTTGGATGGAATCAATGTCCAACTCTTGCCATTCTCATCCTTCTTGAAAGGGAGATGGCAAGTGGTTGGCTCGTTAGCCATCTCTGGAATGATGTCTCGAAGGTGGATAAGTGCCTTGCGTGCAGCCGTCTCGACTGCGAGTGCCAGGGTCTCCATATGTGGTCCTTCAAAGAATTAACTAGTCGGGGGGTCGTTTGCCTTCACGACCACATCAACATGGTACTCCTTCATGACGGCATCGACCGAGTGCTCGTGGTAGAGGAAGACAGGAGGTCAGTGAAACTGGCACTTCTCCAGGCTATCCTCAAGGAGTAGGGGAAAGCCGAAGGCTAGGAGGGCTTCGGGTACGACGACCATCTACAAGGTTTAGGGGAGAGGAGTCAGTAGAGTTTTGAAAGTAGATTTAGAAAAGGTAAGAAGTGCAGAAACTCCTAAATATAGGTACTAGGTATAGTTTTTGGAAATGGTTTTATCCTAACTAACGTCCGTGCTAACTAAGGCTTCCTACAGTCAGGATGGCTCTGATACCAGCTCTTTGTGAACCACGAGTCATAAGTCGTGATCACCGAATGCACGTGTACTGTGATCCCAGAGATCAATGCTCACTGAACACACAGAAGCTGAATAACAAGAGTCTTACATCCATACTTAGCGTCTTACACAAATAAAGATCATGAAGGTCAAGTCTTACATAGATAGGGCATGAAGGCCAAACAACAAACACATCTAGCAGCGGAAATCCTAATCGAAAGCGTGAACCCATGCCATCAGCCTTAACACTTTAGGCATTCTGACTGGGAAGCGTCCTAGTTCGCATGTTCATCACCGATGAACTCTTCACAATATTCCTGCTCTTCCATGCCTGACCAATTAAATAACCAGTGGCAAGCCAATGAGTACTTTGAATGTACTCGCAAGCAACCCATGTTTTGGAACAAGGTATAACAATGCATGATATAGTACTAAGTAGGTAAGTTTTGCAGAAAGCTAATTTTAAGTGCAATGACATGTCCTATCAACTTGTAAGCATCCAACAGATGGTTACAAGAAACCATATGAACAGGTTACAGGTATCAATATAAACAAGGTTTGAACATCTCATGTCCATTCATCACATCAAGTCATCCGACTTGACTCGAGTAATCCATCTTTCTCCCACACACTCACCAAGTTTGTGAAAACGATGGACGTAGCCCAAGAGCGGTGATCCAACTGTCCTTGACCGTGGACATGGCTATTTGAATAGTTTTACACTCTGTAGAGGTTGCACACTTTACCCACAAGACTCGGGAAACTTCCGTGTCAAGCCACGACTCGCGATATATTGCATACCCGAGGTAAGTACCCAAACATTGCCTTTTCCCTAACGATACTAAACAAAGAGTCCACTTGTTGGTCCGTGTCTTCATGATGTACAAATCACGAGCATCGCTCCACATAGTACCATCCATGAAAGAACACAACGGTGTGCCCTGTGTCTGTAAAGACAGTACATGGTCGCCCTACCAGGCATGACCCCTTATCGAGAGTGACCACGCCACTCCCGCCACTTGTAATGCGGGCTCAATGCTAATACCTACAAAAGTAATCAACAAGGCCCCGTCCCATAAGGGGTATCGTGGTTGTATATGTAAGGTTGGAATAACAGTCGCAACTTACACCAATCTGTTTTCGAAAACCACACACTCATTTGCTCCCGTACACCACTTCTTCATCAAGTGGTCACCTAGACCAACATCATCTCCATCGGGCATTAGTGGCACCCGACGGGGTTTTCGAAAAAGTCTTTGAAAGCATTTGTTTCCATCACCATGCATATCCCCGTCCCTCTTTGCGTAGCATCTACATAGCAACCTAACTACTTCCCACCCACATAACCCTCATAGGAAGGTAGGGTCATGCACGATGCAAGTATCAACGAGAAAGTAACGAGGCATCCACCAAAGTGGCCACCACATCATCATGATCAATATATCAAAAGTAAAGTGCTATATGCCATGCAATAAAATGGTTTCTTAGACATGGTCAAGGGGTTGCTTGCCTGGCCAGCAAAGTCTTCGGGGTCTTCAAAGTCATCGGGTCCAACTCCCTGGTCAACAACGCAATCTATCGTCGCAATTTATAACAGGCAAAATACGAATCACAACAAAAACAGGGCACATAATCCACTTCTAAAATGTTACCCTACTTTGTAAAATACTTCATTCACAACTAAAAATATTTGTCTCTGGTTTTGAAGTGAAAAAGGTTTTGAAATCTATTTTAACGGAGGCTAAAAATATTTAAAACTAGGTTTTAAATAAAACCACTACATAAAACATTTTCAAAAAAATTCACAAATGGCATCATTAAATACTACAGAATATGACAAGATTTATGGTGGAAGAATTATTGGAATTGGACAAATATTTACTCCTCTGGAATTTTTGGAAATAATGCCAGAAAAAGAAAAAGGAAAACGGCTTGTGGCACTGGGCCTGAACCAGCTAGCCGAGCCGTCCCAGTCAAAGGGGCCAGCCCAGGCGAGGTGCAGCGCACGCACCCGCGCACGTTTGAACCTGGCCGACGGGGCCTGTCGGGCAGTGAGAGAGGGAGAGGCGGGAGACCAGGGAGAGGATGACAAGCGGGCCTCGCTTGTCATCTCCTTCCTCGGGCCAGAGGAGGTCGAGGGGGCTCACCAGTGGCTATGGGTCACGGAGGAGCTTGGCAGTGGGGGGAATGGAACCCGCGTGGACCCTCCATTCGGGTGGAGGTAGAGAGGGTCGGAGTGGGGCAGTGACTCGCCGGCGAAGAGATCCCGTGGCGGAGAGGTCTCGGGAGGTGGTCGCCGCTGACGACAGGAGCTGCAAAAAGCACGGGAGAGAGCGAGAGAAGGGTCAGGGCACCAAGGGAAACCCATTGGAGAAGGAAGGAACGCCGGAGGGGGTTCCTACCTGGAGATCAGCGGTGACCCGAAGCAGCGGCGCTCCGGTCGATCTTGAGCTTAGGGACCCCGGGGGCTTTTCAGGGGGCTTGAGACGACGATTGAGTGAGAGAGGGTGCCAGAGGAGAGAAGAGGGGCTCGGGGGAGGCCCTTATATAGGTGGGCACGAGTTCACCGAGCGCAGGTGCGCCGGCGAGCTCGAAGCCCAGGACAGAGTGTACGGGAGCGAGCCAAGGCGTGTCTACGGCGCTTGTGGGGGTCGTCCACGACCAGAGGGAGCAAGAGGGGGAGCGGGGGTGCTCGCGCGTGCGAGACCCGTGGTTGGCCGAGAGGGTCGGCCGCTGCGCGTGTGCAGGAGGTCGCCGGAGAGAGAAAGGAGAGGGGGCCGACCACTTGGAGCTTTGCGGACATCGAGGGGGACACGGGGGACAAGGTCCCACCTCCCTAGGCTGCCAGGCGCCTCGGGATGCTCCTGCTACAGTGCGGCTGGGCACTGCAGCATGCTCCAGAGCGCGCTTATGGCGTGCCATGGCATGTCTTTGGTGCCTAGGGCGTGGCCACTTATGTCCAGGGCATCTAGGGGAGTAGGAAATTGGTAGGGGGCTTTGAGTGATCTCTAAGCCACTGGGTTGATGAGGGACAGGTGAAAGTGCTACTGTTCTTGTTGTCTAGAGAGATAAATGGGTTTTTTTATCCCATTCCATGATTGAACCTGGGGTTTAGATTATTACTGGGGGTAGAGGGGGCATACAAGTGACTGTGGTAAAAGTTTGAGATCAGGGATAATAGTGGAAGGGGGTCAAACAAGGTTGTTACTAAACAATCAGATGGTGTTTGATGATGATTTGGGCAAGTAAAAAGAGTATGCTTGCCATGAGATTTAACATGATGAAAATGTAGGTGAAAATAGAGTGGACCACCAAGTTTGAGATCATTTGAAGATAGTTGATAGTGCAAACTTGGTAAACCCTAGAAATCAACAGAATCAGGTTTCTCTAGATCCAGACATGCAAATCCATTCTCCTTGATGCACCACTTGTTGTAGCATCATTATTTGGGGATTAGATCATGCCCACAAAGTTTGAGATCAATAGGAGAAACTGGGCAATGTAAAGTTGCTTAAATTTGATTCTGCACAGGAATGGTTTTGGAATATTTTGGTGAAGCAAAACAATTGGGATTGAGATGAAACCTTGCAAGATCATCACATATAACATGTGTGTCTTGCTAGAATTTCCCTGAGAATATTTCTTATAGAAATATTTCAAATGCTTGATTTAAGCAGAAAAGGTTTTGAATGGTTTTGTCCAATATTTTGAACATGACCATGTGTTGAAACTCACATATATGAAAATATATGTCCACTGAGTTTCCCTAAATTTTCTCAAATATTTAGAAAGAATTTAAATAATTTTTCGCTATGAAAGACCATTTCTGGCCTTAAGAAAAGGCCTTTAAATAAAATAGAAAAATAATCTTTAAAAATGATATTTGATGGTTTTGGGAAGTCATATATATAGTAGGTTCCAAATAAAGTTTTTGATGCAAAACATTCCACCCAATTTGAGGACTTGTAATACAAACCTCAATTCAAGGATTTTTGAAAACCTAATTTGAATAAATCCTTTTTGGCCGAAATTATATTTGATAAAAATAGTTATGGGTACTATACACATGGTATTGTCACAGGGCAAGGAGTTTGGATCAAGGAAGTTGAATAAGGAGAGAAGAAGAATCCTTGGGAATTAAAACACAACAATCATTCAAGCCAGTAGCACCCAAGTCATCCATCACAAACAAGCAAAAGTTTTAAATGGGTCCAAATTTTATAAAACTATGACATAGCAAGTGATACAAACACAGGGTGTGACACGGAGCTTCAAGCAAAGCGATCGAAATCCGCAGGTTTGAGAGCAAGAACACGAGAGTGAGAGCTATGGTGATTTTTTCTGGAGGTAGGAGATGACATGGGCTAAAGGGATAAGTGAGGGGACCCACGCGGGGACCACAACCCACCAGGGCGTGCTTGGGGCTGCTGGCGCGCCCTGGTGTCTTGTGGGCACCACGTGTTATTTGCACCAGAAATTCAGAAATATTCAGAAAAAAATCGTATCAAATTTTCAGGATATTCTGAGAAATTTTATTTTCGGGTTATTTTTTAATGCACGGAGAAAACAGAAAACAGGATAAACATGGCATTTTATTTCATTTGACTAAGAAAAATAGAAATCAAAAGGTGGGAGCAGAAGGTTGTGCCTACTAGATTCATCAACTTCATACCTCTCAAAAATTATCCGTTAATAAGGTAGATCAAGTCTTATTAACAACCACTTCTGATTAGCATGAAATCGAAGAACTTTCGCAAAACAGTAAGTTACCTCAATGGGGATATGCATATCCCCAACAATAAGTATGTCAATTTTCTTTTTGGCAATAGGTAGAGGTAGTTGAAAACTTCCAATAGTGAGTGTCAGAGATTCTTCAATAACATTTATACCATTCAGTTGGAATTCTTTCTTCGGAAAGTGCACCGTATGCTCATTACCATTGATATGAAAAGTGACTTTGCTTTTATTGCAATCAATAATAGCCCTTGCAGTATTCAAAAAGGGTCTACCAAGGATAATCGACATGTTATCGTCCTCGGGCATCTCAAGAATAACAAAGTCTGTTAAGATAGTAAGATTTGCAACAACAACGAGCACATCCTCACAAATACCGATAGGTATGGCAGTTGATTTGTCAGCCATTTGCAATGATATTTCAGTAGGTGTGAGTTTATTCAAATCAAGTCTTTTATATAAAGAGAAAGGCATAACACTAACACCAGCTCCCAAATCACACAAATCAGTTTTGACATAATTTCTTTTAATGGAGCAAGGTATAGTTGGTATTCCAGGATCTCCAAGTTTTTTAGGTACTCTATCATTAAAAGAATAATTAGCAAGAATGGTGGAGATTTCAGCTTCAGGTATATTTCTTTTATTAGTGATGATGTCTTTCATGTATTTTGCATAAGGGGCCATCTTTAAAATATCAGTTAAGCGGGTATGCAAAAAGACTGGCCTAATCATTTCAGCAAAGCGCTCAAATTCTTCATCATCCTTTTTCTTAGATGGTTTAGATGGAAAGGGCATGGGTTTCTGAACCCATGGCTCTCTTTCTTTACCATGTTTTCTAGCCACAAAGTCTCTTTTATCATATCATTTATTTTTAGGTTGTGGGTTATCTAGATCAACAGAAGGCTCTATTTCAACATGATTATCTTATTCTTTATGATTGTTCGGTTGAGTATTGTCATGAATATCATCATTATTATTTTCATTATCAGATTGAGTTTCAGCATCGGAAATAGAGACATCATTATCTTTATGAGTGTCGGGGAAATGACACCTATGGGACCGAAGGATCCCTTTACGGTTTGGCAGGGGAGAAAGGACAGCACAAAGAGCGGAACTAACGATCAACGCAAGGGGATTTACCCAGGTTCGGGCCGCTCGAAAGCGTAAAACCCTACTCCTGCTTGGTTGTATTACTGTGGATGTTCTTGGCCCAGTTCTGGGAGCTACAGTAGCAGCTACGCATACAGAATGGGTCGAGTCTGGATCCGGATCTGGCTCCCCTCTGTAGCTACACCTTGGGCCTCCTTTTATATGTCCAAGGGGTCTCCAACAGTGGCGAAGTACAAGAGGTGTAAAGTATCTACAGTATCTCATGATTACCAGTATCTCATGATTACTACTGACGCCTTAGGACAAACGTCTTAGGACAAGACGCATTCAATGCTCTGAAAAGGTGTCCCTGCCTTTCTTGGGGATGGGAAAAGGACTCGTCCCATCAGCACCGCTTAACCCCTTCTGTGGCCTGCGCCGTGACACGCAACCAGGAGGACAAGCCCTAAACGACAGGCTGGTCGCTGCGCTGGAGCGGCGGCACTGTGCTGAAGCGGTGGGATCTTGCCGGGTGCTGATCTTGCCGGGGGCTGATCTTGCCGGGGGCTGATCTTGCCGGGGCCTGACAGGCCAGCCCGGTAAGATCTTGCCGGACGCCCAGCCTTCGGTCTTCTGATCCTCAGCTTAAACGCCTTCTTGATATCTTGCATCTGTCTCCAGCCGTCCCCCGGCGGGCCTTGCCGCAGGTATGGCTACAACTGTCCGTTTACAAGTACGGGGTACTAAAGGACCCGATCTTTAGTACACCGACAGGAGCCCCCGGGCCTAGGCCATACACGGGTGCGAGGTGTTGTTGGGCTAGGCCCAAAACAGTGCACGGGCACGCGTGGCAGGAGTTGCTGTCATAATCTTCTCTTTTACTGCGCCCTCCCACGACGCGCGTTGAATCCGGAACGTGGGGGACGTGTGCGGAACGACCGCAGCCTCCGCTCCTTCCCCATAAAAAGGAATCCGCAGGGGCGCTGCTCATTTACCTCTCATCTTTTCCAATCTGGACGCTGCCATCGTCCTCCTCCTCGAGCCTGAAACGCGCCTCCTCCATTCTTCCTCCACCCGCACACCCTCGCCACCTTCGGACTCCGCTTCCACCGCCACCATGCCGCCAAAAGCAGGCAAGGGCAAAGCGACGAAAGCCGCCTACTCAGCCGCAGGAGCAGATGAAGGGGATCTGGTGCGGATGCGGAGAGAGCGTGCCGTCTTCGACCCGACGCTTGACGGGCACACCTTGATTACTCAGTACAGGTGCGTATGGGGGAAGGAGACAAATGGCCATCCCAAAACTCGCGCGCTTTCGGCTTCCGCCGGGGGCGGCGCGGATAGATATCCTTTCTTCGCTGCTTATTTTTACTGCGGGCTCTGTCCTCCTTTCTTCGACTTCTTCGTCGACATCATGTACACGTACGGGTTCCGCCTTTTGGATTTCACGCCGAACGCCGTAACGTGTATGTTTGTCTTTGCGCATCTTTGCGAAAACTTTGACGGAGTGGTCCCCAACACGGCCCTCTTCCGCCACTACTTCATCCCCCGCATCGAGGCAGGAGACGCCCTCTCTGGATCTATCACTTGGATTCCAAGGACATGGAACAAGGATATATACCCAGGGGGTCTCTACCGCAAGAAGTGGGATGAGTGGCGATCTGAGTGGTGCTGGATCCAGGAGAAAGACCCTCAGCCATTCTGCGTGCCCCGGCAGAAGAAGGTGGCCCATGGTGAGAGTTGGAGCGACCTCGACCCTGAAGACAAGAAGCTCACAATTGCAATCACCAGGATCCACCGCCTGAAGGCTGCCAGGCTCACGATTGAAATGGTTGGCGCATATTTCCATCGCCGGCACATCGCCCCTCTGCACAATAAGGGGAGGCCAGCCTGGGACTTCAAGAACGCATCAGATATTATGAGGCTGCGCCCTGGCTTGAATCACAACTTCACGGTCTTGCAGCACATGTATCTCTACCACAAGCTGTTCAGGCCTGACGGGAGGTTCATGTTTCCGCCTGGAGTCGTGCCTCTGTGCAACAACTCTGCCCTGAGCTCAGTCATTGCTACGATGCTAGTGTGCAACGCCCATGGCCTTGACGGGACTTGGGTAGAGCCGCCTCCAGAGCAAGTGCAGGAGTTCTTCGACAACTTGTCGGAGAGGGCCATCCGGGAAGATCCCAAACTTATCCGTCCCACCACTGACGAAGAAATAGCTTACATTGCTAGCATGGCGGAAGAGGCAAACCTTGCCGCGGAGGCCGGCGACTTTGGCTTCACGGGAGGAGACACCAGTGAAGAAGAGACGGCGCCAGGGGAGACCTCTTCCGAGGAAGAGGAAGTTGCCGGGGAGCAGAGCGGCATGGTTGCCGGGGGCTCTACCATCGAGGGCGCAACCGAGGAGCAGCCGCACGAGGAGCCCCCAGCTCCAGGGAAGAAAAGGCGCGTTCATCGGAAAGCCAGCTCTGACGCCCCGGCAAGTCAGCCTCCCTCAAGAGATGAGGTTCCCAGCAAGAAGGCGGCCGGCAAGGCCGCGCAGCGGTAAGAGGCCCAACAACCGCCCGTGCAACGTATGACACGCTCGACCGTGGCACAAACTGGTGCGGCGGGAGCGTCTCATACGACGGCACCAGCGGCTGGAGTAGCAGGGTCGCAGCAACCTACTGCTTCCGCTGCAGCCAAGCGCGCCAGGTCTCCTTCTCCACCTCCTCGCCCAGGTGCCGAAGCGGAAGTCGTCTTCGATCTCTCTGCCTTGGAATCTGAAGAAGAAGAGTAAGGGCCTTGCCGCACCTTATAATTCCTGCTTTTCTGACTTCACTTGACTAATTCACTTTGGCTTGTCTCCATAGAGATGCAGAAACCTTGGCGCAAAGGATGGCGAAGAGGGCGAAGACCTCAACGGGCGACGAACCGCTGGCAAGCACCTCAGGTGCGCCAGAAACGATCAACATCAGCCCGGAGTCGAGCCAATAACGCAGTCCTCAACGCAGCCTCCGGCGCAGCCCCCAGCGTGAGTCCGTTATGCACTTTCCGCTGGCAAGTGCTGGGGTGCGTATCTTCACTGCTAACATCTCCGGGCGTGCAGGAGCGGAGCGGCAACAAGGAGTACCAATGGGAACCATCCCTGACGTGCCGCCGCCATCGACTACACCGCCCAGAGATGAGCCTTAGGCAAGCGAGCTTTACCGCGATGAAGAAGAGCTGGCGAGCACTGGCTCCAGCAACCCTCCTCAGCAGCTCGACGCAGGTAAACCGCCGGCCTCAGAGTACTTGCTACTCCTGTTTTTCTCTCTTTTTTGTCTTCTTGAACTTCAATCTTGGTCTGATCTTGCTTCCCTTCCTGGGCTTCCAGATTTCCTCTTGGTGGAACCCATGGATGTCAAAACCGTCATCGAGGAGACCGTCAGGGATGCTGCCGATGAGGCCGACAGGATCGCAGCGGACGAGGCCGCCAAGGCCGCACAGGAAGAGACCGGCAAGAAGTCTGCTGAGGGGACCGGCAAGGAGACCGACGACCGCACTGACGACATTCCTGCCGCAGGAGCGCCTGGCCCTACACCGGTCGCGGAGCCCCCAGCTGCCGGTGAAGATCAACCGTCAACATCTGACATGCCCCCGTCAAGCAGTTACCTCAAGGCCGGTGACAACCTGTTCGTCAGCATGCCAGGGACGGCAAGCACTGGGGCGCCGGTGGAAGGAGAAACTCTGGATGGAGACGTCTGTTGGGGAACGTTGCATGGGAAACAAAAATTTTCCTACGCACACACAAGATCTATCCATGGTGATGAGCATCTACGAGAGGGAGAGTAAATCTACATACCCTTGTAGATCGCTAAGCGGAAGCGTTTAAGAAACGCGGTTGATGTAGTCGAACGTCTCCGCGATCCAAATCGCAAGTCGTCCCTCGATCCGATCACGAACTAGCGCCGAACGGACGGCACCTCCGCGTTCAACACACGTACGGCTTGATGACGCCTTCACCTCCTCGATCCAGCGAGCGATGGTGAAGTAGTGGTTGAGTTCCAGCAGCACGACGGCGTGGTGATGGTGGTGAGGAACAATCTCTGCAGGGCTTCGCCAAGCGCTACGGAGATTATGACGGAGGAACTAGAGGGTTAGGGTTGCCGCACACGGCTTGGGGAAATCTTGATGTCTCCCGTGTGCTAGCCCTGCCCCTCTATTTATATGTTGAGACTTGGGGTCTAAACTTGGAGTAAAAGCCTCCTCCAGGTCGGTTTTGCCCGCACAAGGTCGGTTTGGCCCGCAGGGAAAGAGTCCAACTCGGATCCCTGCAGTACCGCGCACAAGCGGTAGTACCGCTTCACACAAGCGGTAGTACCGCTTGGGCGGTAGTACCGCTTCACACAAGCGGTAGTACCGCTTGGGCGGTAGTACCGCTTCACACAACGGTAGTACCGCTTACGCGGCAGCAAAACTACTTTTTGCACTTTCCAATACCTCGTGGGCTTTTTCCTTTTGGCCCATACAAAGTGTTGCTGCACCCGAACACTTCGGTAAACATCCGGAACCTCTTCCGGTGAATTCCGGAACCTTTCCGGAGATCACAACACTATTATCACATATATTAATCTTTACCTCCGGACTCTTCTGGAGATCCTCGTCATGTCCGGGATCTTATCCGGGACTCCGAATAACCTTCGGTCACCAACAAAATAACTCAACTATTCTAATCGTCACCAAACGTTAAGTGTGTAGACCCTGCGGGTTCGAGAACTATGTAGACATGACCGAGACACCTCTACGGCCAATAACCAATAGCGGGACCTGGATGCCCATATTGGCTCCTACATATTCTACGAAGATCTTTTATCGGTCGAACCTCTATGTCAAGGATTCAGTTAATCCCGTATGCTGTTCCCTTTGTTCTTCGGTATGTTACTTGCCCGAGATTCGATCGTCGGTATCTCTATACCTAGTTCAATCTCGTTACCGGCAAGTCTCTTTACTCGTTCCGTAATACAAGATCTCGTGGCTAACACTTTAGTCACATTGCTTGCAAGGCTCATTGTGATGTTGTATTACCGAGTGGGCCCTGAGATACCTCTCCGTCATACGGAGTAACAAATCCCAGTCTTGATCCATGCCAACCCAACAGACACCCTCGGAGATACCTGTAGAGCACCTTTATAGTCACCCAGTTACGTTGCGACGTTTGATACACACAAGGTACTCCTCCGATGTCAGGGAGTTGCATGATCTCATGGTCATAGGAACAGATACTTGACATGCAGAAAACAATAGCAATAAACTGACACGATCATATGCTACGTTCGTAGTTTGGGTCTTGTCCATCACATCATTCTCCTAATGATGTGATCCCATTATCAAATGACATCTCATGTCAATGGCTAGGAAACCTTAACCATCTTTGATCAACGAGCTAGTCATCTAGAGGCTTACTAGGGACACAGTGTTTGTCTATGTACCCACACATGTATTTGAGTTTCCAATCAATACAATTATAGCATGGATAATAAACGATTATCATGAACAAGGAAATATAATAATAACCTATTTATTATTGCCTCTAGGGCATATTTCCAACAGTCTCCCACTTGCACTAGAGTCAATAATCTAGTTCACATCACTATGTGATTTACATTGTAATGAATCGAACACCCATGCAGTTCTGGTGTTGTTCATGTTTAGCCCTTGGAAGAGGTTTAGTCATCGGATCTGCAACATTCAGATCCGTGTGTACTTTGCAAATATTTATGTCGTCCTCCTTGATGTAATCGCGGATGGAATTGAAACGTCGCTTTATGTGTCTGGTCCTCTTGTGAAATCTTGGTTCCTTGGCTAGAGCAATGGCACCAGTATTATCACAAAACAGAGTCATTGGGTTAAGCGCACTAGGCACTACTCCAAGATCTGTCATGAACTCCTTCATCCAGACACCTTCCTTCGCCGCCTCCGAGGCTGCGATGTACTCCGCTTCGCATGTAGAATCAGCTACCACGCTTTGCTTGGAACTGCACCAGCTAACCGCACCCCCATTAAGAATAAACACGTATCCGGTTTGAGACTTAGAGTCATCCGGATCAGTGTCAAAGCTTGCATCGACGTAACCCTTTACGACGAGCTCTTGATCACCTCCATAAACGAGAAACATATCCTTAGTCCTTTTCAGGTACTTCAGGATATTCTTGACCGCCGTCCAGTGTTCCATTCCTGGATCACTTTGAAACCTTCCGACCATACTTATGGCAAGGCTGACATCGGGTCTTGTGCACAGCATTGCATACATGATAGAGCCTATGGCCGAAGCATAGGGGATGACACTCATCTTTTCTCTATCTTCTGCA
Organism: Elymus sibiricus; assembly: GCA_039707655.1. Lineage (NCBI taxonomy): Eukaryota > Viridiplantae > Streptophyta > Magnoliopsida > Poales > Poaceae > Elymus > Elymus sibiricus. The sequence goes on from CM077673.1 coordinate 241,913,135, forward strand.
GTCACTGGGCATTGAGTCTTACTCAACTTCACACCTTGCAATACAGGCAAGAACCCCTTCTTGGACTGATCCATTTTGAACTTCTTCAAAACTTTGTCAAGGTATGTGCTTTGTGAAAGTCCTATTAAGCGTCTCGATCTATCTCTATAGATCTTGATGCCTAATATGAAAGCAGCTTCTCCTAGGTCCTTCATTGAAAAACTCTTGTTCAAATATTCCTTCACGCTTTCCAGCATTTCTATATTGTTTCCAATCAGTAATATGTCATCCACATATAATATTAGAAACGCTATAGAGCTCCCACTCACTTTCTTGTAAATACAAGCTTCTCCGTAAACTTGTATAAACTCGAACGCTTTGATCACCTCATCAAAACGAAGATTCCAACTCCGAGATGCTTGCACCAGTCCATAAATGGATCGCTGGAGTTTGCAAACTTTGTCAGCATTCTCTGGATCAACAAAACCTTCTGGTTGCATCATATACAACTCTTCCTTAAGGAAACCGTTAAGGAACGCTGTTTTGACATCCATCTGCCAAATTTCATAATCGAAAAAGGCAGCTATTGCTAACATGATTCTGACGGACTTAAGCATCGCTACGGGTGAGAAGGTCTCATCGTAGTCAACTCCTTGAACTTGTGAAAAACCCTTTGCCACAAGTCGAGCTTTATAGACGGTGACATTACCGTCCGCGTCCGTCTTCCTCTTAAAGATCCATTTGTTCTGAATGGCCTTACGCCCTTCAGGTAATACTTCCAAAGTCCATACTTTGTTTTCATACATGGATCCCATCTCGGATTTCATGGCCTCTAACCACTTCTCGGAATCCGGGCCCATCATCGCTTCTCCATAGCTCGTAGGTTCATCGTTGTCTAACAACATGACCTCTAAGACAGGGTTGCCGTACCACTCGGGAGCAGTACGTGTTCTTGTCGACCTACGAGGTTCGATAGCAACTTGATCCAACGCTTCATGATCATCATCATTAACTTCCTCTTCAGCTAATGTAGGCTCCACAGAAACAACTTTCTGCGCTGCGCTACTCTCAGGTTGAAGCAAAGGTTCAACAACCTCATCAAGTTCTATCTTCCTCCCACTCAATTCTTTCGAGAGAAACTCTTTCTCAAGAAATGTTCCGTTTTTAGCGACAAACACTTTGCCTTCGGATCTGAGGTAGAAGGTATACCCAACTGTCTCTTTTGGGTATCCTATGAAGACGCATTTCTCCGCTTTGGGTTCCAGCTTTTCAGGCTGAAGCTTTTTGACATAAGCATCACATCCCCAAACTTTAAGAAACGACAGCTTTGGCTTCTTGCCAAACCAAAGTTCATATGGCGTCGTCTCAACGGATTTCGATGGTGCCCTATTTAAAGTGAATGCAGCTGTCTCTAATGCATAACCCCAAAACGATAGTGGCAAATCGGCAAGAGACATCATAGATCGCACCATATCTAATAAGGTTCGATTACGACGTTCGGACACACCATTACGCTGTGGTGTTCCAGGCGGTGTTAATTGTGAAACAATTCCACACTGTCTTAAGTGACTGCCAAACTCATAACTCAGATATTCTCCTCCTCGATCAGATCGTAGGAATTTAATCTTCTTGTTACGATGATTCTCAACTTCACTCTGAAATTGTTTGAACTTTTCAAATGTTTCAGACTTATGTTTCATTAAGTAAATATACCCATATCTACTTAAGTCATCAGTGAAGGTGAGAAAGTAACGATAACCACCGCGCGCCTCAATACTCATCAGACCACACACATCAGTATGTATGATTTCCAATAAGTCACTTGCCCGTTCCATTGTTCCAGAGAACGGCGTTTTAGTCATCTTGCCCATGAGGCATGGCTCACATGTGTCAAGTGATTCAAAATCAAGTGACTCCAAAAGTCCATCAGCATGGAGCTTCTTCATGCGTTTTACGCCAATATGACCTAAACGGCAGTGCCACAAGAAAGTGGTATTATCATTATCAATTCTACATCTTTTGGCATCAATGTTATGAACATGTGTATCATTACTATCGAGATTCAATAAGAATAAACCCCTCACATTGGGTGCATGACCATAAAAGATATTACTCATATAAATAGAACAACCATTATTCTCTGATTTAAATGAGTAACCGTCTCGCAATAAACAAGATCCAGATATAATGTTCATGCTTAACGCATGCACCAAATAACACTTATTTAGGTTCATCACTAATCTCGACGGTAATCGAAGAGCGAGCGTGCCGACGGCGATCACATCAACCTTGGAACCATTTCCCACGCGCATCGTCACTTCGTCCTTCGCCAGCCTCCGTCTATTCCGCAGTTCCTGTTTAGAGTTGCAAATATGAGCAACCGCACCGGTATCAAATACCCAGGCACTACAATGAGGGTTGGTAAGGTACACATCAATAACATGTATATCATATATACCTTGTTTGTTGTTGGCCGCCTTCTTGTCAGCCAAATACTTGGGGCAGTTCCGCTTCCAGTGTCCAGTTCCCTTGCAATGAAAACACACAGTTTCTGGTTTGGGTCCAGCCTTGGGTTTCTTCACGAGAGGAGCAACTGTTTTGCCACTCTTCTTGGAGTTACCCTTCTTACCCTTGCCATTTTTCTTGAAACTAGTGGTTTTATTGACCATCAACACTTGATGCTCCTTCTGAATTTCAGACTCAGCGGCTTTCAGCATCGCAAACAGCTCGGCGACTGACTTGTTCATCCCGTGCATGTTATAGTTCAACACGAAGCTCTTGTAGCTAGGTGGCAATGATTGAAGAACTCTGTCAGTGATAGCCTCTGGCGGAAGGGGCATCCCCAATTCAGCCAGACGGGTGGAGTACCCAGACATTCTGAGCACGTGATCACTGATAGACCCGTTCTCCTCCATCTTGCAAGCATAGAACTTATCGGAGATCTCATATCTCTCGATCCGGGCATTCTTCTGAAAGATAAACTTCAACTCCTGGAACATCTCATATGCTCCATGACGTTCAAAACGTCTTTGAAGTCCCGGTTCTAAGCCATACAACATTGCACATTGAACTATTGAGTAATCATCAGAACGAGCCTGCCAGGCGTTCACAACGTCTAGAGACTCAACTGGAGCGGGTGGATCACCAAGCGGTGCATCAAGGACATAAGCTTTCTGGGAAGCCGTAAGGATAATCCTTAGATTACGGGCCCAGTCCACAAAGTTACTTCCATCATCTTTCAACTTAGCTTTCTCTAGGAACGCATTAAAATTCAGGGGTGCTACTGCGCGAGCCATGATCTACAACATAAATATAGCAAAGACAACTTAGACTATTGTTCTAGATAATGAGTTTAGTTAATCATATTACTTAAAAAATCCCACTCAAATTGACATCCCTCCGGTCATTCGAGTGTAACATGATCCAAATCCACCAACTCAAGTCCGATCATCACGTGAGTTGAGGTGGTTTCAATGGTGAACATCTTCATGTTGATCATATCTACTATATGACTCATGTTCGACCTTTCGGTCTCTTGTGTTCCGAGGCCATGTCTGTACATGCTAGGCTCGTCAAGTTTAACCCAAGTGTTCCGCGTGTGCAACATGGCTTGCACCCGTTGTATGTGAACGTGGAGTCTATCACACCCGATCATCACGGCGTGTCTCGAAACGACGAACTTTCGCAACGGTGCACACTCGGGGAGAACACAATTTATCTTGAAATTTAAGTGAGGGATCACCTTATAATGCTACCGTCGTCCTAAGCAAAATAAGATGCATAAAAGGATTAACATCACATGCAAATCATAAGTGACATGATATGGCCATGAACTTGTGCTTTTGATCTCCATCTCCAAAGCACCGGCATGATCTCCATCATCACCGGCATGACACCATGATCTCCATCATCTTGATCTCCATCAACGTGTCGCCATAAGGTTGTCGCGCCGACTGTTGCTTCCACGACTATTGCTAACGTTTAGCGATAAAGTAAAGCATTACATAGCGCTTAATGATTGACACGCAGGTCATACAATAATTAAAGACAACTCTATGGCTCCTGCCAGTTGCCGTACTCATCGACATGCAAGTCGTGATATTCTATACAACACATGATCATCTCATACATCACATATATCTCATCATGTAATTGGCCATATCACATCACAACATACCCTGCAAAAACAAGTTAGACGTCCTCTAATTGTTGTTGCAAATTTTACGTGGCTGCTACGGGTTTGCAAGAACCGTTCTTACCTACGCAAAACCACAACGTGGTGTAGTGATTGCTTTTTGATCTTCTAAAAGAACCCTCTTCATTGAAATCGATTCAACTAAAGTGAGAGAGACAGACACCCGCTAGCCATCTTTATGCAACGAAGTTACATGTCAGTTCAAGGAACCTGTCTCGCGTAAGTGTACGCGTAATGTCGGTCCGGGCCGCTTCATCTCACAGTACCGCCGAATCAAATATCAACTAGTAACGGCAAGCAATATGTATACACCCACGCCCACAACTCGTTTGTGTTCTACTCGAGATCTCATCTACGCATAGACCTGGCTCATGATGCCACTGTTGGGGAACGTTGCATGGGAAACAAAATTTTTCCTACGCACACACAAGATCTATCCATGGTGATGAGCATCTACGAGAGGGAGAGTAAATCTACATACCCTTGTAGATCGCTAAGCGGAAGCGTTTAAGAAACGCGGTTGATGTAGTCGAACGTCTCCGCGATCCAAATCGCAAGTCGTCCCTCGATCCGATCACGAACTAGCGCCGAACGGACGGCACCTCCGCGTTCAACACACGTACGGCTTGATGACGCCTTCACCTCCTCGATCCAGCGAGCGATGGTGAAGTAGTGGTTGAGTTCCAGCAGCACGACGGCGTGGTGATGGTGGTGAGGAACAATCTCTGCAGGGCTTCGCCAAGCGCTACGGAGATTATGACGGAGGAACTAGAGGGCTAGGGTTGCCGGCACACGGCTTGGGAAATCCTGATGTATCCCGTGTGCTAGCCCTGCCCCTCTATTTATATGTTGAGCCTTGGGGTCTAAACTTGGAGTAAAAGCCTCCTCCAGGTCGGTTTTGCCCGCACAAGGTCGGTTTGGCCCGCAGGGAAAGAGTCCAACTCGGATCCCTGCCGAACCGTGCACAGCCGCGCACAAGCGGTAGTACCGCTTCACACAAGCGGTAGTACCGCTTGGGCGGTAGTACCGCTTCACACAAGCGGTAGTACCGCTTCACCAACCGGTAGTACCGCTTACGCGGCAGCAAAACTACTTTTGCACTTTCCAATACCTCGTGGGCTTTATCCCTTTGGCCCATATAAAGTGTTGCTGCACCCGAACACTTCGGTAAACATCCGGAACCCCTTCCGGTGAATTCCGGAACCCTTCCGGAGATCAAAACACTATTATCACATATATCAATCTTTACCTCCGGACTATTCCGGAGATCCTCGTCATGTCCGGGATCTTATCCGGGACTCCGAACAACCTTCGGTCACCAACAAAATAACTCAACTATACTAATCGTCACCAAACGTTAAGTGTGTAGACCCTGCGGGTTCGAGAACTATGTAGACATGACCGAGACACCTCTATGATCAATAACCAATAGCGGGACCTGGATGCCCATATTGGCTCCTACATATTCTACGAAGATCTTTATCGGTCGAACCTCTATGTCAAGGATTCAGTTAATCCCGTATGCTGTTCCCTTTGTTCTTCGGTATGTTACTTGCCCGAGATTCGATCGTCGGTATCTCTATACCTAGTTCAATCTCGTTACCGGCAAGTCTCTTTACTCGTTCCGTAATACAAGATCTCGTGGCTAACACTTTAGTCACATTGCTTGCAAGGCTCATTGTGATGTTGTATTACTGAGTGGGCCCTGAGATACCTCTCTGTCATACAGAGTAACAAATCCCAGTCTTGATCCATGCCAACCCAACAGACACCCTCGGAGATACCTGTAGAGCACCTTTATAGTCACCCAGTTACGTTGCGACGTTTGATACACACAAGGTACTCCTCCGATGTCAGGGAATTGCATGATCTCATGGTCATAGGAACAGATACTTGACATGCAGAAAACAATAGCAATAAACTGACACGATCATATGCTACGTTCGTAGTTTGGGTCTTGTCCATCACATCATTCTCCTAATGATGTGATCCCGTTATCATATGACATCTCATGTCAATGGCTAGGAAACCTTAACCATCTTTGATCAACGAGCTAGTCAACTAGAGACTTACTAGGGACACAGTGTTGTCTATGTACCCACACATGTATTTGAGTTTCCAATCAATACAATTATAGCATGGATAATAAACGATTATCATGAACAAGGAAATATAATAATAACTAATTTATTATTGCCTCTAGGGTATATTTCCAACAAAGACCTTCATCGAAGACCTCCACAATGAACAGGAGCTGCTTAAGAGTGCTGCCGCCACACACAACGACTATGTGGCAGGCGTGCAGATCTGGACTGAGAAGCTCATCGACGTTGCAGAAAAGCTTGCCGCGCAACTGTCCATCATGGGTCTGCAAGGCTTCAGGTACTCTTCTGACGACAGGGTGTCCACAAGCTCCAGGCTGACCATGTTCTTTGACCGCATGCTCGAAGCCTTGGAGCAGCTTCACTCTGACCGAACATCCCAGCTGGCGAACGAATCCCGCAAGCTCTGCCAGGCCGTCCTCCGCGAGGTGCTGGTCAAAGTTGTGCACAAGAACCCCGGCATCAACCTCTCCAACGTCTTCAAGCGCTTGCCAAAAGATGTGGACGTCAAGGTACTCGAAGATCTTGTCGCGCCCATCGTTGATAGGGTGAGCCAAGTCAAGAGGGTTGAAGGCGATCGCCGGGATTAGCCGTTTCTCTTCATCTTGTCGCCATCGCTCCATGCCAAAGACAACTTATCTTTAGTTAGAAACGCGACAACTATTATGTAATATAACTTGCTGTCTCTGGATTAATGTATGCTATTCCCCTCGTTTGATTTCTTTCTGTATGGTGTATGCCCTACGCTTATACTGGGAACTTGCCGGTGCGCACCCCTGCGAGCGCTGGGTTCGGGACTTCAGCAACCTGCTGGAGGCGCAGCTACCGGCAAGAAACCTTGACGTTTTCAGTGCAGCCGCCTAAACTATTGAGCGGACTCGAAACAGAGTAAGGGCACGACCGATCATGACAAGGTTCCATCGCGTGCAGGTTTTCATACAAAAGTCGAAATCGTTCAAGGAGGATAGCCTTACAACAAAAATCTGTTTTAAAGGGTTTCTGCAACTTAGCTTTTCGTTGTTGTTCTTCTTCCGGCAAGATGTCAACCTTGAACGTCGCCTGTCGGTATCCATACCATCTCCCCCCCGGCAAACTTGCATGCGAGGGAACCTTCTATCCTTTTGAGAAAAATAAAGAAGAGAAAATATGGAACCTTGGCGGTTCATTAGCTCTTACCGGAAGCAAGCGCAATACAACATCTCAGATAAGCATGCATATAAAATGACATGAAATCGACAAGAATTGTAAAACACTTAGCTTAATTAAACTATGCACAAGGTCTTCGCCTGGCTTTGTACAAAGGATCACATGCTGCATCGGCAAGACTTGTACAAAAGGTGGTTGCCGGGAGCGTTTCTGCGGCAAGAACCAAAGGTTCTGCGCGAAACTGCTGCTAACCGGCAATCGTGCCTCACGGGTAGAACTTATAAAGATGTTCGATATTCCAGGAGTTGCTCACTGGCACGCCATCTTCGGTCTCCAGGCGGACAGCGCTAGGCCAGGTGACTCGTACTACCCGATAAGGGCCTTTCCACTTCGGCGTCAGCTTGTTGGAATTCTTGGCCGACTGAACGCGCCGAAGAACAAGGTCGCCTTCCTCAAGACTCCGGGCATGAACCTTGCGGCTATGATAGCGGCGCAAAGCTTGCTGGTAGCGTGCAGCACACACAGCAGCCCAAAGACGATCTTCCTCAAGGAGCACAGCGTCATCTTGCCGCAGCTGCTCTTGCTCGAGCTCATCATAGGCGAGCACTCGAGGTGACCCGTATATGAGTTCCGTGGGGAGAACTGCTTCAGCCCCGTAGACCAGGGCGAAGGGAGTTTGGCCGGTAGCTCGATTTGGTGTCGTTCTGATTGACCAAAGAACCGCCGGCAGCTCATTAATCCAGCGTCTTCCGCACTTGTGCAGCTTGTCGAAAGTTCTGGTCCTGAGACCGCGCAGCACTTCAGCATTTGCCCTCTCTGCTTGGCCGTTGCTTCTCGGGTGAGCAACGGAGGCAAAACAGATCTTGCCGCCAAGGTCTTGGACGTACTGCATGAAGGTGCGACTCGTGAACTGTGTACCATTATCGGTGATGATCCTGTTCGGCACACCGAACCGGCACACTATTCCCTTGAAGAACTTGACCGCTGACTGTGCTGTCACCTTTCTCACTGCTTCCACTTCCGGCCACTTCGTGAACTTGTCGATAGCAACGTACAAGTACTCGAAGCCCCCGGCAGCGCGGGGGAAAGGACCCAGTTTGTCGAGTCCCCAGACCGAGAAGGGCCAGGGAAGAGGGATTGTTTGAAGAGCTTGAGCTGGCTGATGAAGTTGCTTTGAATGGAACTGGCACGCTTCACACTTGGTTACTAGTGCAGTTGCATCCTGGAGAGCAGTGGGCCAGAAGAAGCCTTGCCGGAAGGCCTTGCCGATAAGAGCTCTCGAGCCTATGTGGGAGCCACATATGCCTCCATGAATCTCTGCCAACAGCTCTAGTCCATCCTCCCGAGGAATGCACTTCAATTTCACACCGTTGGGTCTCTTTCTGTACAGGACGTCGTCGACGAACTGGTACATACTAGACTGACGGGCTACTTTCTCCGCTTCTTCCTGTTCCTCAGGGAGTTCTCCTGTCTGAAGGAAATGAACTATGTGTTGTGCCCATGCCGGAGCCTGTGGCTCGACGACAAGGACTAAAGGCATCTCTTCGGCCACGGGAGCGCTTGCTTCAGCGACAAGAACCTGAGGTTCTGCGCAAAGCTGCTGCTCACCGGCAACCGGCATATCCTCAGCTACGGGGGCGCGTACTTTTGCGGCAAGAACCTGAGGCTCTGCGCGAAGCCGCTGCTCACCGGCAACCGTGTCGTTCCCGGCAACTTCCTTGCCGGCGGCTTCTGGAAGCTCTGTCGGGAAGTACTTGCCGGTACTTAACTTCCTTCTCTTGTCCGGCCTCGTCGGTGGTGTTATGGATGGCGGAGTCAGGCGGAGCACAAAAGTTCCTGGTTCCACAGGTAACTTAAGGGCAGCACGCTTCGACAGGTCGTCAGCAATGCAGTTCTCTGTTCGAGGAACATGCTCTGTTTGCAAACCGTCAAAACGCTCCTCCAGCCTTCTCACTTCATCGACATAAGCCTCCATCAACGGGCTCTGGTAATCCTTGTTGACTTGCCTGACGACGAGCTGGGAGTCACCTCTGACGATGAGCTTCTTGATCCCGAGGTCTGCCGCGATCCTGAGACCGGCAAGCAGTCCTTCATACTCTGCAGTGTTGTTCGTTGATCTCTCCCGGGGAAAGTGCATCTGAATCACGTACTTGAGGTGCTCTCCGGTGGGTGCGACAAGCAGCACGCCAGCACCGGCACCTTGCAGAGAAAAAGCTCCATCAAAGTACATAATCCATTCGCGATCTGTTTCCTTGCCGGGGACAACCGACTCTTGAACTTCTTCGTCTGGCGTTGGTGTCCACTCCGCAATGAACTCTGCCAAGGCTCTGCTCTGAATAGTTGAAGTGCTTTCAAACTTGAGGCCAAAGCATGACAGCTCCAACGCCCACTCCACAATCCTGCCGGTTGCTTCTGGATTCCGCAAGATCTGTTGCAGCGGAAAGCGAGTGACGACGGTAATCTCATGTGCTTGGAAGTAATGGCGCAGCTTCCTCGAGGCCATAAGGAGGCCGAAGAGCAGCTTTTGCACACCAGAATATCTTGACCTAGCCCCCTGCAAAAGGGAGCTGACAAAATAGACTGGGCGCTGCACCATCTTCTTCTTCTGCACTGCTTCACTAGACTGCGCAGGCTCTGTCTTGTCGGCACCAGACTCTGCCGAGGATGGTCCTGGCTTGTCGCTTGACGGGCTTGCCGCTGCCGCTGCCTCTTCGTCTGCTTCTCTCTGCGCCACTAGCGCAGCACTAACCACTTGATTCGTTGCCGCTAGATACAGCAGCAACGGCTCTTGTGGCCTAGGTGCGACCAGTGTCAGCGGAGAGGAGAGGTACCTCTTCAAGTCCTGCAGCGCTGCTTCCGCTTCCGGAGTCCATTTCATTGGTCCTGCCTTCTTCAAGATTTTGAAAAAGGGCAGGTCGCGCTCAGCGGACTTGGAGATGAACCTGCTCAGAGCAGCCACGCAGCCGGCAAGTCGGCGCACATCTTTGACACGTCTTGGTGCTTCAATCTGCTCAATTGCCTTGATCTTGTCGGGATTGGCTTTAATTCCACGTTGAGACACAAAGAACCCGAGAAGCTTGCTGGATGGAACGCCAAACACGCACTTCTCGGGATTGAGCTTCAGATTGATCCTGCGCAGATTTGCAAATGTCTCTTCTAGATCTTGTATAAGAGTTGCCTTGTCCTTGGTCTTGACCACTATGTCGTCCATATAGGCTTCCATATTTCTATGTAGCTGGGTCTCGAAACCAATCTAGACAGCTCTTGCGAAGGTCGAACCAGCACTTTTCAACCCGAAAGGCATACGTATGAAGCAATACGTGCCACATGGGGTGATAAATGTGTTTTTCTCTTCGTCTTCTTTGGACATGAAAATCTGATGGTAGCCTGAATATGCGTCAAGGAATGACAGCAAATCGCAGCCAGCAGTGGAGTCCACAATCTGGTCGATGCGTGGCAAGGGAAAAGGATCTTTTGGACAGGCTCTATTGATATCAGTATAGTCGATACATAGCCTCCATTTTCCATTCGCCTTGCGCACTACAACTGGATTGGCCAACCATGTCGGATGGAGGACTCCTCTAACCAGACCTGCTGCTTCAAGCTTTCTGATTTCTTCAGCGATAAACTCTTGCCGCTCCAAGGCTTGCTTCCTGATCTTCTGCTTGACGGGCCGCGCATGAGGGCAGACAGCAAGGTGGTGCTCAATTACCTCCCTGGGAACACCGGGGATATCAGACGGTTGCCATGCAAACACATCGATATTCGCCCGCAGGAAGGCAACGAGCGCGCTTTCCTATTTGTCATCAAGGGTGGAACTTATGGTGAAAGTTCCTCCCGTACCATCCTCCTTGGCGGGCACCTTCTTGGTCTCTGGTGGAGCTGCCTTGGATTTCTTGCTCTTGCCGGCAGAGCTCTCCGGCACGTCCTCAACGGGAGCGCAGCACTCCGAGGAGGTGCGCTTGCCGGAGTGGGTGCTAGAGGTCTTGCCGGGCTTCTTCTTCTTCCCGGGAGCTTCAGCGACAGGAGCAGGTGCCTTGGCGGCAGATGCTGCAACTGCCTCCCAGTAGAGCTTGTCGGTGCAGATAAGCGCATCCTTCTTGTCGGAGTGGATGGTGAGGACGCTCATCGGCTCGGGCATCTTCAGCACGTTATAGGCGTAGTGCGATGCCGCCATGAACTTGGCCAGCGCCGGGCGACCAAGAATCCCATTATAGGGTAATGGAATCTTGGCGACGTCGAAGACGATCTTCTCCGTCCTGAAGTTCAACTCGCTGCCAAACGTCACTGGCAGGGTGATCTTGCCCTTTGGCTGGTTCCTTCCCGGATTGATCCCTTGGAATGAGCCTGTTTCCTCGAGATCTTCGTCGGGAATTTGCAATCTCTTGATCACATCGGGCGAGATCAGGTTTAGGCCGGCCCCACCGTCAACTAACATTTTTGTCACCTGGAGGTTGCGGATCGTTGGTGAAACCAACAACGGCAAGCACCCGACTGCAGTTGTGCGATCAGGGTGGTCCTCGGCGTCAAAAACGATAGGCGTGTGGGACCACCTCAGTGGCTTCCGGGCATCGAGCGAGGGCTCAGCTGCATTAATCTCGCGCGCCCACTGCTTGAGCTGGCGGTGAGAGGAATGCAACGAGGCGCCTCCGTCAACGCACATGGCCTCTGTCGCCTTCTGGAACTCGTGTTCGCTGGACTCGTCGCCCTCTTCATCATCATCATCATCCCCCTGATGCTTGTCGCGGCCTCGGGCGGGCCGGTCCTTCTGTTGCTTGACCTTGCCGCGGCGACCTCTTCGACCGCGTTTCTTGCCGGACCCTCCAGTGCCATCCTGGGCCCTCTCCTTGTCTCGCCTTTCGAACTCGGCTCTCTGCTTCTCGACAAGCTCCTCAACTTGCCGGCAGTTTTGGAGATCGTGGCCCTTGGTGCGGTGGATCTTGCAATATTGCTTGGCGGAGCCTTCCGGCTTGTCGGCAGCCGCCAAGGCCTGACATGCGGCACACCCGGCAACCTCCTTGCCGGGGTCGTCAGTCTTGGCCTTCTTGGCGGTGCCGGGGTTGCCGGATCCCTCGACGGCAAGCACGGCCTTGCCCTTGTGCTTCCAGGCCTTCCGTCGGCCCTTCTTTGCTGGGGCAGCAGCGTCTTCGCTTTCGGAGTTGACTCCTGCGCCAGCGTTCTCGCCGGGGAGTCTCCTTCCTTCTTCTGCCCGAGCACATTTGTCAGCCAAAGCGTAAAGCTCAGCGACATCCCTGACCTTGTTCATCGCAAGCTCTTCCCGCATCTTGCGGTTGCGCACATTCTGATGGAAGGCGCTGATGACAGCGGCAGGATGAACGTCCGGAATGTTGTGCTGGATACGGCTGAACCTCTGGATGTACTTGCGCAAGGTTTCACCATCCTTCTGGGAATGATATGCAAGTCGCTTTCCTGGCCAGGAGCTTGGTGGCCGCCAGTAAAGGCGCCAACAAACTCATGACACAGATCTGCCCAGGAGGAAATGGAATTCTCCGGTAGATGCATCAACCATGACCTGACGTTGGGCTTCAGCACCAACGGGAAGTAGTTGGCGAGGATCTTGTCGTCTCGAGCCCCGGCAGCCTGCACCGCAATGGTGTAGATGCTCAAGAACTCTGACGGGTGAGTCTTACCGTCGTACTTCTCCGGCACCTCCGGCTTGAAAGAGCGGGAGTTGGGCCACTGGACTCGCCACAGCTCACGAGTAAACGCTGGATAGCCCACCTCGTAAGGCAGGCTACCAGGATACCCTGGCGCAGGCTCGTCGACAGTGGGTCCCGCGCGCCTGTCGGACTGACGGCGCGCTTCCCGTCGCCGCTCGATGGTAGTTCGAGCGTCCTCCTTCTGCCGTTCCCGAAGAATCAGACGTTGATCGCGGCGAACCCGCGGATCGGACGACGCCGTGGAATCGCCATCACGGGCGTCGACCCGCCGAGTTAGTGACCGCTCTTGACGTGGTGGAGGGGAGCGTATCGTGGATGCACCGCCTCCGGTCTTCTCGCCATCGGCCCGCACCGGTCCAGTAGACTGCCGCCGCGAAGGCTCTGCTTGCCGCGGCCTGTTGTTGTTGGCTAGACCGATGAGGCTCTGAATGGCAGCTCTCCACTCATCTAGCTTCTCCATAGCGGGAGGGAAGTCTAGGAGCAGCTGGGCTCGCGCCAACGCTTCTGCTGGTGTAGGCGGCGGCGAAAGATGCGAAGAACGTGAGGTGCTCAAACTCCAAACTGGGTTAGAAGGAGCACCGTCACGGTCCTGCAACCGCGCGCGGCTTCCACCGGCGTGTTGACGTGGATCTTGACCCCGCGCATCTTGAGAGTGATGCGCAGGGGTTTTCCCATGGGGATGCTTGGAACCACCGATGTCACGGTGCTGCACGTCGCGCGCTTCTTGAGAAGGCCGCGGTGCATGCGCCGGCGTGGGTGTCTTGGAAGGCGCCGTCCCGTCCTTGGAGATCGCTGCACCACCCGTAGGTAGTGCGGCCTTATCCTTGGACCTGGCGCTCGCCTGGCTTGGATCGCCAGAACGTCGCGGAGGCTCAAGACCTCCACCTCCTCCACCAGCACCCGCGCCATCACCCGTCTGTGCAGGTACGGGGAGGCTGGACGCGGATGGATCAACCACCGTAGCGCCCTTCTTCTTGGGGGCCATGGTGATGAATTTGATCAAGAACCGACGCACCGACCGCTAGATTGGGTTCGCGCAACCTTTCCCCCTACCTGGCGCGCCAAAGATGTCGGGGAAACGACACCTATGGGACAAAGGATCCCTTTACGGTTCGGCAGGGGAGAAAGGACAGCACAAAGAGCGGAACTAACGATCAACGCGAGGGGATTTACCCAGGTTCGGGCCGCTCGGAAGCGTAAAACCCTACTCCTGCTTGGTTGTATTACTGTGGATGTTCTTGGCCCAGTTATGGGAGCTACAGTAGCAGCTACGCATACAGGATGGGTCGAGTCTGGATCCGGATCTGGCTCCCCTCTGTAGCTACGCCTTGGGCCTCCTTTTATATGTCCAAGGGGTCTCCAACAGTGGCGAAGTACAAGAGGTGTAAAGTATCTACAGTATCTCATGATTACCAGTATCTCATGATTACTACTGACGCCTTAGGACAAACGTCTTAGGACAAACGTCTTAGGACAAGATGCATTCAATGCTCTGAACGGGTGTCCCTGCCTTTCTTGGGGATGGGAAAAGGACTCGTCCCATCAGCACCGCTTAACCCCTTCTGTGGCCTACGCCGTGACACGCAACCAGGAGGACATGCCCTAAATGACAGGCTGGTCGCTGTGCTGGAGCGGCGGCACTGTGCTGAAGCGGTGGGATCTTGCCGGGTGCTGATCTTGCCGGGGGCTGATCTTGCCGGGGCCTGACGGGCCAGCCCGGCAAGATCTTGCCGGACGCCCAGCCTTCGGTCTTCTGATCCTCAGCTTAAACGCCTTCTTGATATCTTGCATCTGTCTCCAGCCGTCCCCCGGCAGGCCTTGCCGCAGGTATGGCTACAACTGTCCGTGCACAAGTACGGGGTACTAAAGGACCCGATCTTTAGTACACCGACAATGAGGTTTTTCTATCTCGGGTTCACTAAAGGTGTGCAAAGTCTTATCATTTTTCTTTTTCTTTTTCTTTTTAGAAGGACCGGGTGCATCAGTATTAATTCTCTAATAGTCTTGTTCAATTCTTTTAGGATGACCTTCAACATAAAGAGGTTCTTGGGTCATTCTACCTCCTCTAGTTACTACTCTAGCAGCAAAATCATTAATATTATTATTCATTTCATCAAGCAATTCTTTTTGAGATTTAGCAACTTGTTCTAATTGGGTTTGAACAATAGAGGCATGTTTTCCTACACCTCTAACATCATTACTAATTCTAAATAACAAGTCACTCAAGCGAGCAATCATATCAGAATTATATTTTAGTTGTTTCAGCACATTTGCATTGAAGTGATCTTGTTTCATAATGTAGTTATCAAACTCATATATGCATTGACTAGGAAGTTTATTGTAAGGGATATCACTTTCATCAAACTTTAATAAAGAATTTACCTCTACCACCTGTGGAGGTGGTGGTGTGTCAAGGCCATGTATTTCTTCAATAGGTGGTAAATTCTTAACATCCTCAGCTTTAATACGTTTTTCCTTCATACATTTGTTTGCCTCTTGCATATCTTCAAGACTGAGAAATAAGATACCCCTCTTCTTTGGAGTGGGTTTAAGTAGTGGTTCAGGGAGAGTCCAATCATCATAATTGTTCAATATATTATTCAATAGTTCCCCATCTTGTTCAACAGTTCATTCCCTGAAAACACAACCAGCACAACTATCTAGGAAGTCCCAAGAAGCATCAGTTAGTCCATTATAGAAGATATCAAGTATTTCATTTTTCTTAAGAGGGTCATCAGGCAAAGCATTAAGAAATTTGAGAAGCCTCCCCCAAGCTTGTGGGAGACTCTCTTCTTCAATTTGCACAAAGTTAAATATTTCCTGTAAGGCAGCTTGTTTCTTATGAGCAGGAAAATATTTTTCAAAGAAGTAGTAAATCATATCCTGGGTACTACGCACACAACCAGGAGCAAGAGTATTATACCAGATCTTAGCATCACCCTTTAATGAGATCGGAAATAATTTTAGAATATAGTAGTAGCGAATATTCTCATCATGAGCAAAGAGCGTGGCTATATCATTCAGCTTAGTAAGATGTGCCACTACAATTTCAGTTTCATAGCCATGGAATGGATCAGAGTCAACCAAAGTAATTAACTCTGGGTCAACAGAGAATTCATAATCCTTATCAGTAACAAAGATAGGTGAAGTAGCGAACTTAGGATCACATTTCATTCTAGCATTCAAAGCCTTTTCCTTATACTTGCATAATAATTTCTTAAGATCACCTCTATCCTTACAAGAAAGGATTTCTCTAGCTATTTCTCCATCCATAACATAATCCTCAGGTATCTTAGGCATTTCAAATCTAGGAGATCTAGATCTAATAGGTGTTTCATAGTTCTCAGTTTCAAAGACTTCATCAGTTTCAGTAATCTCATCGGTTTCAGTAATTTCATTTTCTTTAGCTCTAGCAAATTGGTCATCAAGAAATTCATCTAGTGGCACATTATCGTCAAGCATGGTACTAGCATCATCATAAGCATCATTCATAGCAGAAGTAGCATCATCAATAACTTGCCACATATCAGGATTAATAGCATTTGGTGGTGTTGCAAGCTTACTCATAACCGAAGGTGAATCAAGTACAGAGCTAGATGGCAATTCCTTACCTCCCCTCGTCTTAGAGGGAAAAATCTTGGTTCTTTTATCCTTCAGATTATTCATAGTGATCAATTGATATAAATCCCAAGTGACACAACAAATATAGCTATGTTCCCCGGCAACGGCGCCAGAAAAAGGTCTTGATAACCCACAAGTATAGGGGATCGCAACAGTTTTCAAGGGTAGAGTATTCAACCCAATTTTATAGATTCGACACATGGGGAGCCAAAGAATATTTGCGAGTATTAGCAGCTGAGTTGTCAATTCAACCACACCTGGAGATTAAATATCTGCAACAGAGTGATCAGTAGCACAGTAGTATGATAGTTTTGATAGCAGTAGTAGCAGTAACAATAACGGTAGCAGTGATAGCAATAGTTTTGTAGCAAGTGTAACAGTAGCAGTAGCAATAGTAACTTAGCAAGAACAATATGTGGAAAATTCGTAGGCACTGGATCGGTGAACTTGTTGGATAATATTCATCATATAACATTCATAACCTAGGGCGACACAGAACTAGCTCCAGTTCATAAATGTCATGTAGGCATGTATTCCGTAAATAGTCATGCGTGCTTATCGAAAAGAACTTGGATGCCATCTTTTGTCCTACCCTCCCATAGCAGCGGCTTCCATAAGGAAACTAAGGGATATTAAGACCTCCTTTTAATCGAGAACCGGAACAAAGCATTAAAACATAGTGAATACATGAACTCCTCAAACTACGGTCATCACCAGAAAGTATCCCAACTATTGTCACTCCGGGGTTTACAGATCATACCACATAGCAGGTGCATATGACTAGCAAGATCAGATCATGAACATAGATATAATGGTGATAGCATAAATGGTTCAGATCTGAAATCATGGCACTCGGGCCCTAGTGACAAGCATTAAGCATGGCAAAGTCATAGCAACATCAATCTCAGAACATGGTGGATACTAGGGATCAAGCCCTAACAAACTAACTCGATTACATGATGAATCTCATCCAACTCCTCACAGACCAGCAAGCCTACGAAGGAATTACTCACTCCCGGTGGGGAGCATCATGGAATTAGCGATGGAGAAGGGTTGATGATGACGAAGACCGAAGATTTCCCTCTCCGGAGCCCCAAACGGGCTCCAGATCTGGCCTCCCGATGAAGATCAGGAGCTGGCAGCGACTTCATATCGTAAAACGCGATGAAACTTTCTCTCCTATTTTTTTCTCCGAAAATAGGATTCTATAGCACTGGAATTAGGGTCAGTGGGCCCACGAGGTGGGCACAACCCACCAGGGCACGCCTGGAGGGGGTGGCGTGCCCTGGTGTATCATGCCCAGCCAGGGCACCCCCTCCGGTGGTTCTTGGCTCAATTATTTTTTATTTATCGTAAAATAAATCTCCAAAAAGTTACATCCAATTCCGAGAACTTTTATTTCTGCACAAAAACAACACCATGGCAGTTCTGCTGAAAACAGCGTCGGTCTGGGTTAGTTTCATTCAAATCATGCAAATTAGAGTCCAAAACAAGAGCAAAAGCGTTAGGAAAAGTAGATACGGCGGAGACGTATCATCTAACAATACGCAACCTCGAGGTCACGAAGATGTTGGTCAACAGTGGGGCCGAGCTGAACTTGATCTCACCCGACGTGATCAAGCGGCTGTAGATTCGTGACATGGATCTCAAGCCCACAAGGTCCTTCCAAGGGGTCAAGCCGGGGAGATCTCAGCCCAAGGGGAAGATCACTCTGCAAGTCATGTTCGGCAGCGAGCTCAACTTCAGGACAGAGAGGGTAGTCTTTGATGTTGCAAGAATGTTGTTGCCGTACTATGGGATTCTGGGCCCACCGGCGTTGGCGAAGTTCATGGCGGCAACACACCACGTCTAGAACACTATCAAGATGCCAGGGTCGATGAGCGTCATCACCGTCCGCGCTAACAACAAAGATGCAATCCTCTGGGTCAACAAGCTCTTCCGAGAGGCAGTACTAGCGTCTGCCGATGAGGCACTCGCTCCTGCCGACAGAGCTCCCGGGGGGATAACAAGAACAAGAGCTGTAGCAAATCTCGTAAGGACTTCGGGAAGCGTGCCAAGAGGTGCAGCATGCCCGTCGAGGACTTACCAGAGACCTCTGCCGCCAGGAGCAAGAAAGATACGGTGAACATCCCCAAGACCAAGCAAGTGCCCGCGCAGGAGAATGGCAAGGGTGGCACTTTCACCATAAGTGCCACCCTCGACAGCAAATAGGAAAGCACGCTCGTCACCTTCCTGCGGGCGAATGTCGATGTGTTTGCGTGGCAACCGTCTGACATCCCCAGCGTTCCCAGGAAGGTGATTGAGAACCACCTTGCTGTTTTTCCCCATGTGCGCACCGTCAAGTAGAAGGTCCAAAAACAAGCCCTCGAGCGGCATGAATTTATTGCTGAAGAGATCAAAAAGTTAGAAGCAGTAGCTTTGATCAGGGGCGTAATCCACCCAACTTGGTTGGCAAATCCTGTGGTGGTGCGCAAGGCAAATGGCAAATGGAGGCTTTGCATCGACTTTACCGATGTCAACAAGGCTTGCCCGAAGGACCCGTTCCCCTTGCCGCGCATTGACCAGATTGTGGACTCAACCACTGGCTGCGATCTTCTGTCCTTCCTTGATGTATATTCTGGATATCACCAGATCTTCATGGCCGAGGAGGATGAAGAGAAAACGTCGCTCATTACCCCCCTGCAGCGCGTACTGCTTCAGACGCATGCCTTTCGAGTTGAAGAGTGTCGGATCAACATTCATGAGGGCAGTTCAGATTGGTCTGGGACCGCAATTGCATAGGAATGTGGAAGCACATGGATGACATAGTGGTCAAGACCAAGAACAAAGACATGTTGGTGCAAGACCTGGAAGAAGCCTTCGTGAATCTACACAAAATCAATTTGAAGCTCAACCCTGAGAAGTGCGTGTTCGGGGTCCCCTCTGGCAAGCTCCTTGGGTTCTTCATATCACAGCGCGAGGTTGAAGCCAACCCCGCCAAGATTGTGGCGATTGAACAACTGGAGGCACCCAAGCGCGTCAAGGACGTGCACCGGTTGGCGGGTTGCATTGCCGCTCTCAACAGGTTCATTTACAAGTCTGCTGAGTGCGTCCTGCCATTTTTCAAGATCCCGAAGAAGGCAGGCCCAATGACATGGACCCTCGAAGCAAAGGCAGCGCACCAAGACTTGAAGAAATACCTGTCCTCAACGCAAAACCTAGTCGCACCAAAACCAGAGGAACCGTTGTTGTTGTACTTGGTAGTGACGCACCATGTAGTCAGCGCTGCGCTAGTGGCAGAGAGGGAAGTTGAGCAAGGTGAGGCAGAATCTACCAAGCCGATGGCCCCGATAGATCAAGTGGCCAGAGGCGCAAGTATGATGCAACAAACAGACCAGCAAACTATGCAGAGAAAGATGGTGCAGCGACCCGTGTATTTTGTCAGCTCCCTCCTGTAGGGGGCTAGATCAAGATTCTCTCGCATGCAAAAAATGCATTTTGGCCTCCTTATGGCCTCCCGGAAGCTGCACCACTACTTCCAGGCACATCATATCACCGTCGTCACTCGGTTCCCGCTGCAGCGTATCCTGAGAAATGAAGAGGCAACCGGGAGGATCGTCGAATGGGCTTTGGAACTGGCCAGCTTTGACTTAAGCTTCGAGAGTACGACGACAATCATGTGCACACCCCTGGTGGAGTTCATAGCAGAATGGACGCCAATGCCATACGAAGAAACCCCGGAGACAACTCTCCACGACAAGGAGGCGCCTCAATAGTGGATCATGTACTTTGACGGAGCTTTCTCGCTACAAGGCGCCGGTGCCGGAGTGCTACTCATAGCACCCACCAGAGAGCACCTCAAGTACGAGGTCCAGATGCATTTCCCCCGAGAAGAATCAACAAACAACACGGCTGAGTATGAAGGGTTGCTTGCCGGACTACGGATAGTAGCCGATCTTGGCATCAGTAAGTTCATAGTCCGGGGGGATTCACAGCTTGTTGTGCGTCAAGTGAATAAAGACTACCAGAGTCACCAGATGGAGGCATACGTCGACGAAGTGAGGAGATTTGGAGGAGCCCTTTGCGGGTTGCAAATGGAGCACGTCCCTCGTGCCGAGAATAGCATTGCCGACGACCTGTCAAAGAGAGCTACGCAGAAGTTGCATGTGGAACCGGGCACTTTTGTACTCCGATTGACCCAACCTTCAATCACCCCGTTAGCGCAGTAGAACAAGAAGAGAAAGGTCAATTCCGGCGACTACTTTCCGACAGAACCACCAGTGGCCGCCAAGAAGGTTTTCGGGAAACGCACTCCGCTTGCCGGAGGACCCCAAGCTCCGACAGACCCGATGGTCTTTGCCATAGATGCTAGGGGCCACGTGGCGGAAGAAATGCCTTTAGTCCTTGTCGTCGAGCCACAGGCTCCGGCATGGGCACAACAGATAGTCCAGTACCACCAAACAGGAGATCTTCCCGAGGAACTGGAAGAAGCCGAAAGAGTAGCCCGGTGATCGAGCACATAGCAGTTTGTGGACAACACCTTGTACAAAAGAAGGCCGAACGGTGTGAAATTGAAGTGCATTCCTCAGGAAGAAGGATGTCAGTTGTGGGCACAGATACACGAAGAGGTCCGCGGCTCCCACATCGGATCACAAGCCCTTGCTAGGAAAGCATTCCCACAAGGTTTCTATTAGCCGACAGCCGTTCAAGACTCTGTGTTAGTGGTAACAACGTGTGAAGCATGCCAATATCACGCCAAGCAGATACATCAACCAACACAAGCCCTTAAAACCATACCGCTCTCCTGGCCCTTCTCGGTCAGGGGGCTCGACAATCTCGGGCCCTTCCCCAGTGCTACCAGGGGCTTCAAGTTCTTGTTCGTTGCAATCAACAAGTTCACGAAGTGGACTAAGGTAGAACCGGTGAGAAAGGTAATGATGCAGGCAACAGTCAAGTTCCTTAGAGGGATTGTTTGTCATTTATGTGTCCCCAACAAGATCATCATTGACAACGACACACAATTCACCACCAGCAGCTTCATGCAGTATTGCCAAGACATCAGCACGAAGATATGTTTTGCATCCGTCGCTCACCCAAGGAGTAACGGGCAAGTAGAAAGGGCAAATGTTGAAGTGCTACAGGGACTCAAGACGAGGACTTTCAACAAGTTGCACAGGCACGAAAGGCACTGGATTCATGAACTCTCGGCGGTTCTTCGGTCGATCAGGACGACGCCAAATCGAGCCACCGACGAGACACCCTTCTCCCTAGTTTATGGTGCAGAAGCAGTTCTCCCCACCGAACTCACATACAGGTCACCGAGAGTGCAGGTCTTTGACGAGGACCGACTAGAGCAAATGCGGCAAGATGACGCTGTGTTCCTCGAGGAAGATCGTTTCCAGGCCGTGCTACGTGCCGCAAGGTACGAGCAATCCATGCGCTGCTATCACAACCGCGGGGTGCGTGCTAAGAGTGTTGAGGAAGGCGACCTTGTTCTTCGACGGATTCAGTCCGCGAAGGGATCAACCAAGTTGACGCCGAAGTGGGAAGGCCCTTACTGTCGGCGTTCTGGGATCGGGGGTACCCAGACCTGCCTGCCTATGGCCCAGCGCATGGCCTACTCGACGGCCCGGTACGGTTTGGCGGCAAGCCCTCCCCCCCCCCCCCCGCAAGTCAAGGTCCTCGCGAGAGCCCTAGCCTCGCGAGGCGAACAACACTAAGACCTCCAGGGAAGCGGCCTTCCCAGGCTGCCTCCCGAGGAGCGGAGATTCTTTTGCAGGTACCCTGCCTCAGGAGGCTGTGATGATGGGAGCCATGACGACCAAGGCTAGGCGGGCGCCAGCGGGTGCTGAGGGGACAGTTTCCTCTTTCGTGCTAAGAAGGCAAGGACGTACGTGGGTTCCTAAGGAATCCCCCAAAGGCTTCCATTCCAGTGCAACAAGACCAAGACCACGAGCTCGGCAGGACGGATGTCATCGCCGAGCCCACCTCTGCGTCATGCCTAGAAGCTTTGTAGGCGAAGGCCACCTTTAGTCAGGATAAGATGTACCCCTTGTCCCCTTTCAAAATTGGCCATTGTGGGATCCCTTCCCCCCATTGCGATAAGGGAAGAGGAACAACCACTGTAAACAGGGACTAGCATCCGCCATAAGGTGTATCAGAGCCCTCGCGAGGTCGGTCAAGCACTGTACTAGTTCATCCTCATCCTCCCCACGAGGCCAATCCACCAAAAGCAGGAGTAGGGTCTTACACCGCAAGGTGGCCCGAACCTGGGTAAATCTCCGTGTCCATCTTCTTGTTCGCTGGCTCGTGTTCGACGAGGCTTGGATGCGGAGTGGCGAGCTTGAGAGATCTTTGCACACGCCCTAGAGTTCGAACCTTCTTGGGTCTGCGGAGCCCCGATTCAGACATTTGGCACGCCAGGTAGGGGCGTGTCGAAGCTCCTTCTTCATCAGCCGCGCTTTGCCCTCGCCTCGTCATCTCCATGGTAGATGCCGCTCCCCAGGCTTGGCAGCCTGTGGCCTATGGGAACACCGCGGGTTGCCCGGCCGTGCCCGCCGTCGCTTGTATCCTCGGCAGGTCACAGGAGCCCGCGTCCGGTCGCCATGTCAAGCAGCTTCTCTGCCAGGCGGGCGTAGCTCAGCCACGGCCCGGGGCCCCGTGGAGCAGGGCGAGGACGGAGACCGACATAACCTTCGACTCTAGGGACTATCCCATGACGGCGGTCGCTGCTGGTGCGCTCCCCATGCTGTGCACGCCCACCATCAGTAATGTTGCGGTCACCAAGACCCTCATCGATGGCTGCGCCGGCCTCAACATCCTTTTCGTAGAGGCTCTCGACATGCTCCAGGTGCCCTACGACCAGCTCGCGCCCACCAGGCCCTTCTTGGGGGTGGTCAGAGGCTCCACCACCCCCTTGGGGCAGGTGCACCTCCCCGTCACTTTTGGCACTCGCGACAATTACCGCACCGAGTTGACCGACTTCGACGTGGCCCACATTGGCCTCCCGTACAATGCCATCCTAGGATATTCGGCTCTCGCCAAGTTCATGGCGGCAACGCACCCAGGCTACAACATCATCAAGATGCGTGGTAGCAGCGGCATCATCTCTATGGCCGGAGACACCAATAACGCGGTCCGAGCCCTCAAGCTCATCTACAAGGCCGCAGAGGCCTCGCGCTCCGATGCTGAGAGCGTCACGCAGGCTCCGGAGGCCGCGCCCACGAAGAAGAAACAACTATTCTCTCAGGACCGGGCTGAGACGAAGCAGATGCTTGTTGATGACGGGAGCCCGGGCCCCACCTTCACCATTGGCGTTGTCCTTCCCCCGGAGCAGGAGAAGGCGCTGGTTGACTTTCTCCGCGCGAACAAGGACGTGTTTGCATGGGAGGCGTCCGACCTGGTGGGCGTCCCGAGAGAGGTAATGGAACAACACTTAATTGTGTGCCCCAGTGCGCGCCCAGTGAAACAAAAAGCAAGGCGACAGGCACAAGAGAAGCAAGCGTTCATCATCCAAGAGGCCCGCAAGCTGCAGGAAGCCGGCGTCATTCGGGAAGTGCGGCACCCGGATTGGCTGGCCAACCCCGTGATTGTCCCCACGAAGGGTGGGAAGGAGCGCATGTGCGTCGACTTCACTAGTCTCAACAAGGCATGTCCTCAGGACCCCTTCCCGCTCCCGCGCATCGACCAGATCGTGGACTCCACCGCCGAGTGCGATCTGCTATGCTTTCTGGATGCTTTCTCGGGTTACCACAAAATCAAGATGGCGGTGGAGGACGTCGAAAAGAAAGCCTTCCTCTCCCCGTGCGGCATGTATTGCTACACTTGCATGAACTTTGGGCTACGGAATGCTGGCGCGACCTTCCAGCGGTTGATGCGCATCGCCCTGGGGCAGCAGCTCGGGAGAAATGCGAAGGTGTACGTCGATGACATCGTCGTCAAGTCGCGAGAGGCTAGGACCCTGATCGAGGACCTGGAGGAGACGTTCGCCAGCCTGCGGCGGGTGAACCTGAGGCTTAACCCGGAAAAGTGCGTCTTCGGGGTCCCGTCCGGGAAGTTACTCGGCTTCTTAGTGTCGCACCGGGGGATCGAGGCAAACCCAGAGAAGATCATGGCAATCCGGAAAATGCGACCGCCTCAGACCCTCAAGGAAATGCAGAAACTAGCGGGCTGCGTGACCTCCTTGGGACGCTTCATCTCCAAGGTTGGCGAGCGCGCCCTCCCCTTCTTCAAGTTCATGAAGGGGAAGAGCCCCTTCGAGTGGACCCCTGAAGCAGAGGCAGCTTTCCAAGACCTCAATCGGTACCTCACGAGCCCACCTGTCATGGTGGCGCCCCGTCCCCGTGAGCCCCTGGTGCTCTACGTGGCGACCCCCCCCCACTCAGCCAGCGCAGCGCTCGTAGCGGTCCGAGAGGAAAGCGCCGGCATAGGCGCGGAGAAAGGCGGCCTGCGAGGGGCCGCACAACGTTCGCCGCCTCAGGATGGCGCTCCTGAGGCCCTTGTCACTTCATCAACCCGCGGTGCACCTGAGTCCATCACGCTCCATGCGGAGCAGGACAGCGCCAACACCTCGCCCCTCGTCGAGCGCCCGATGTACTTCGTCAGCACCGTGCTGCGGGACACGTGCGCATGCTACCCTATGTAGCAGAAGCTCCTACTCGCACTCCTCATCGCCTCAAGGAAGTTGTGCCATTATTTCCAGGGCCACCCCATCAAGGTCGTCTCTGAGTACACCCTGGAGAAAGTGCTGCGCAACCCATACACTGTTGGAAGGGTTGCGGAGTGGAACATCGAATTGCAGGCCTTCCAGTTGTAGTTCAGCACGACCAGGGTCATCAAGGGCGTAGCCCTCGCTGACTTCATGGCAGAGTGGACGGACGCTCCCGACCAGGGGTTGGATGAGGGCCAGTCCCTCGCGCCTGGCGATGAGGCGCCCAATGGCTGGGTCATGCACTTCGACGGAGCCTTCGCACAGCGGGGCGTGGGGGCTGGAGTTGTGCTCATCTCACCGACCAAGGACAAGCTCTACTACGTCGTGCAGCGTTGCTTCCAGCATGGCGAGAAAGTCTCCAACAACATCGCAGAATATGAGGGCTTGATCGTTAGTCTCAGGGCTGCCGCCGCCCTGGGGGTCAAGCGCCTCACCATCAAGGGTGACTCCCAGCTCCTCGTCAACTTTTCCAACGAGGAGTACAAGCCGAAGGACGAGCACATGGAGGCATACTTGAAAGAGGTACGTAAAATTGAAAAGCGTTTCCTGGGCTTGGAATTGCAGCACGTCCCGCACGGCGCGAACAAGGAAACAGACAACATCTCCAAGAGGGTGTCACATTGCGAGCCTCAGAAGCCTGGCGTCTTCAAGGAAAGGCTCTTCAAGCCATCAGCGGCACCCCCGGCCGTAGGCCTAGCGTCGCTTCAGGAAGAGCTGCCATCGGCCCCACCCTCAGGCGTCCCAGCCTGTGGTCCGGCCTCGGGAGCCCGACTGCTCCTGGCGCTGGAACCTCAGGACGGCGACTGGACCAAGGAGTTCAAGGCATACCTACTCCACGGCGCCTTGCCGGAGAAGGAGGAGGACGCGGAGCGCGTGGTTCGCCAGGCCACTGCTTATTGTTTGCATGACGGCGAGCTGTACCACAGGCGCCCCAACGACGTCTCGCTGTGGTGCATATCCGAGGAGCAGGGGCGCGAGCTGTTGGCCGACATCCACGGCGGCGATTGCGGGCACCACTCCTCGTCTCGCACCCTCGTGGGGAAGGTGTTCCGCAACGGCTTCTACTGGCCAACGGCGCTCCATGACGCCATCGAGCTGGTCCGATCCTGCGAGGCCTGCCAATTTCATGCCAAGCAGAATCATTAGCCCGCGTAGGGTCTCCGGACCATTCCGCTGTCCTGGCCTTTCGCGGTCTAGGGGCTGGATATACTGGGGCCTTTCCCTCGGGCAGCCGGCGGTTACCGCTACCTCTACGTCGTCGTCGACAAGTTCACCAAGTGGGCGGAGGTGGAGCCCATGTGCACCATCCCCACCGGCTCGGCCATCAAGTTCATCAAGGGTCTTGTGAGCCGCTTCGATGTCCCCAACCGTATTATTTCTGACAATGGCTCACAGTTCACAAGCAATCTCTTTAGGACATATTGTGCTAACCTTGGAATGCGGATATGCTATGCTTCGGTGGCACACCCACGGAGCAATGGCCAGGATGAGCGTGCCAATGCAGAGGTCCTGAGGGGCCTCAAGACGAGGAGCTTCAAGAAGAAGCTTGAGGCCAGCGGCAGGGGTTGGCTCGGTGAGCTTCAGTCCGTGTTGTGGTCCATCCGCACCACCGCGACTAAGCCCACCGGCGAGACCACGTTCTTCCTCGTCTACGGGGCTGAGGCGGTCCTCCCGCGCGAGGTCAAGCATCGCTCCCCGCGAGTCTTGGCATTCGACGAGGAGCGTCAGGATGCCTCGTGGGGAACAGATCTCGTGCTCGGGGAGGAGGCCCACCGCCAAGCCTCGCTTCGCGCAGCGAGGTACCTGCAGGCGCTGCGGCGCTACCACTGCCGCAGCATCTGCTCTAGGACCCTCGAAGTTGGTGACCTCGTCCTGAGGCGGGTACTCTCTAGGGAGGGCTTGCACAATCTCTCGCCCATGTGGGAGGGCCCGTTCAGGGTCGCCCGCGTCTCCAGGCCTGGCACCGTATGCCTGGAGACGCAGGACGGGGTCCCCATGCAGAATGCCTAGAACATCCAGCATCTCCGCAAGTTCTACCCGTGACACTCGCATGTAATAATGAGTGGGTTGTATACGCCCGCAGCCCCCCGAGGAGCGTCGTACGAGGCTGCGGAGGGGCTCCCACCCACGCCCAAGTGGAAGCCCCATGCTCCGCGCTGGCGGACGACACGGTCTTACAACGACTATGCCCACGCCTAGTGGAAACCCCATGCTCCGCGCTGGCGGATGACACGGTCTTACAATGACTATGCCCACGCCTAGTGGAAGCCCCATGCTCCACGCTGGCAGATGACACGGTCTTACAACGACTATGCCCACGCCTAGTGTAGGCCCATGCTCCACGCAGGTGGGAAGACTAGCTTAGGTGCCAGACGCGGCTGTTCTTTGCTCTCTTTTGTAACCAAATTTGCCAGTTTTTGGAATGAAACTTGAAGTTTTTGCGTCTTTATTTGAAAAAGGGATGGCAATTTTTCTCCTTGCAGCGTTTCCCATTTTGAAGTTTCGTTTTTAAGAGGTTTGGCACCTGCCAGTTTTCTCTCTCGCGCGCGCCCCGCGAGCAGGGGCTGGACACGGTGTGCACCTCGCCAAAGCTTTGGCGTCCTAATCCTCGCGCGACGCTCTCGAGCGAGCCACCAGGCGCATGTTGCCTCAGGCCCCCGGCCTCAGGAGCACTCATCTCGTGGCCTTGCCGGGCATCGCGACCCGGTATACCAGCGACGATCGACCCTCGCTCGGGGGCTCCAATCAAAAATGGTTGCCAGGAGAAGGACGACTGAGGAAAGAGCAGCCACAGTTTGGCTCATTATCAAGGAACCCTACGTAAAGCGCGTTTTGGCGCCTTGCGGGAAGCGGTGCCTTGAGGAGGCACCTCCAGAGGCCCTAAATCCTCGCAAACCCCCAGGGGCCTCACGAGCAGCGGGCACCTCTCGAGGCTCCGGGGCTGTCTGGTCCGCAAGGAAGAAGCCCCCCCGGCAAGATCTCTAAGCTGCCCCGGTGCCCCAGCTGCACCTCACGATGCAGGAACCCACCACGAGCACACCAAGCTAAGTTATCCTAATCACAACGGGCGGGAACTTTCAATCAGTAGCAATATAAATACTAGAGTATGAGACAAAAAACGCAAACATAAAGGTGCAAGCGCCATAGTTCATCAAACGCCCCAGCGGGGCCCTCCATGGTTCTTATGGCAGAAAGTAAAAAACAAAAGGCGGCCTGCCGAGGACCGCCACTCCTGAGGCCTGGCTCCGGCGCTGCCCGCGCTCAGTCGGAGTCCTCCTCCTCCTTGACGGGGGCACGACGGCAAGGCGGCTCGGCGACATCCTGGGCGGAGGCACGGCACCGTGGCGGCTCGCCGTCCTCCTTGGTCCGGGCGCGCCGACAAGGCGGCTCGTCATAGTCGTCGTCGCTCGAGCTCCCCCGGAGGAGGTGTCGCTGCCACTGGAGGTGTTGCGGCCGTCGCCAAGGGCAAGTGCACCGCCGAGGGTGCCGCGGCCGCGATGGCCGTCGTCGGGGGAGAGGTGGTCGCTGTCGCCGCCGTCGCCCTCCGGGCAGCACCCCAAGCGCCTGCCGTCCTCCCCGAAGATCTTGACAAAGAGCGTGGCCGCCCCGTCATGCTTGAAGTGGAGGGTACGCCTCCCCAGCAGGCCGTGAGCGCGGGCGAACGTTTGCCATCCGCGGTTCAGGAACACGTAGCCTGCGGGAGTGACCTCGACCTCCACCCACGAGGCCTCGCTGCAGTAGCCATCGGCCTGCAGCCAAAGGCCAGCAGGCCCTCCGGCCGGCAGCGCCTCCGCGAAGAAGCACGGGAGCTGGAGCCAGGTGATTGCCGGCCTCTCCGCCCACACCACGAACTCCTGGGCCGCGTCGGCAGAGTGGGATCGCGGGCGTGGCGGCCGGGCGCCGCCGCAGGCTTCCCCCCTGGGCCACGGGCGCCACGGCTACTGCAGCCGCCTGCGCTAGAGGGAGCCTTCCTACGACTGCCGGAGGTAGCGCCGGCCTTCACTGGAGTGCGCCCGCGCCCTCGGGGGACCACCGCCGGCGTCGCGGTGTACTTACGGGGACTTCCGCGGCCCCTCTTGGGCGGCGGCGCATCCGGTCCCTCCAGGCGGGCCTTCCCTTTCTCGGCAGTAGAGAATCTCCTCACTGGCGCCATGGCCGTGGAAGCGACGGCTTGGAGTGAGGAGGCAAGAAGATGAATACAGGCCAGGGCTTTGTATCCCTCGCCCACTTATAGTTCGTCGGAGGCCAACTGGCATCCCTCCGCATTCTGGGCAATGATGGCCCCGCGGCACGCGCCAGCCTTTGTCAGTCAGGGCGGTTGCCGAGGCGACGTGGGGAAGTGGAGGCGTCCGCATCCCGTCGTGCGCCACGCGTCGTGCCTGGCCCGCAGGCGATTGGGGCCCGCGACGCTTCGGCCTTCCTTCCTAAGCTTTGCCCTGAAGCCAACCCGAGCGCGCCTTGGGCCCGGGGGCTACTGTCGGCGTTCTGGGATCGGGGGTACCCAGACCTGCCTGCCTGCGGCCCAACGCGTGGCCCACTCGATGGCCTGGTACGGTTTGGCGGCAAGCCCCCCCCCCCCAAGTCAAGGCCCTCGCGAGAGCCCCAGCGTCGCGAGGAGAACAACACCAAGACCTCCAGGGAAGCGGCCTCCCCAGGCTGCCTCCCGACGAGCGGAGATTCCTATGCAGGTACCCGGCCTCAGGAGGCTGCGATGACGTGAGCCATGACGACCAAGGCCAGGCAGGCGCCAGCGGGTGCAGAGGGGACAGTTTCCTCTTTCGTGCTAAGAAGGCAAGGACGTACGCGGGTTCCCAAGGAATCCCCCAAAGGCTTCCATTCCAGTGCAACAAGACCAAGACCACGAGCTCGGCAGGACGGATGTCATTGCCGATCCCACCTCTGCGTCACGCCCAGAAGCTTTGCAGGCAAAGACCACCTTTAGTCAGGATAAGATGTACCCCTTGTCCTCTTTCAAAATTGGCCGTTGTGGGATCCCTTCCCGCCCTTGCGATAAGGGAAGAGGACCAAGGCCACTATAAATAGGGACAAGCATCCACGGTAAGGGGGATTTATCCATTCCCACCTCAGAGCCCTCCTGAGGTCGCTCAACCACTATACTAGTTCAGCCTCATCCTCCTTGCGAGGCCAATCCACCAAAAGCAGGAGTAGGGTCTTACACCGCAAGGTGGCCCGAACCTGGGTAAATCTCCGTGTCCATCTTCTTTTTCGCTGGCTCGTGTTCGACGAGGCTTGGCTGCGGAGCGGCGAGCTTGAGAGATCTTCACACACGCCCTAGAGTTCGAACCTTCCTGGGTCTGCGGAGCCCCGATTCTGACACTTATCGGGTAGTACGAGTCACCAGGCCTGGCGCAGTCCGCCTGGCGACCGAAGATGGCAGCCCGGTGCAGAACTCTTGGAATATTGAGCATCTTCGCAAGTTCTACCCGTGAGGCGCGGTTGCTGGGCCTCCCGGCAGCCCCTTTTGTACTAGTTCGCCTCCGAGGCATGTAATCCATTGTCCAAAGCCAGGCCATGACCCTGAGCATAGTCAATAAAGCTAAGCGTCCTTCAACTCTCTTTCAAAGTACATACTTATCTTGTATCTTATGCGAGATGTTGTGATCACTTTCCAATTGCACAACGCGAATGATGAACCACCTAGGTTCCTAGCCTCTTTTATTTTCTCTTCTTTGTTTTTCTCAAAAAGGAGAAGAGGGGCTCACACGCGCAAGTCTTCTTAGGGGGAGAGAGGCAGCACAGGCACCTGCAGATGCTTTCAAAAGTGGTCGCCTTGCAGCAAGAAACGCAACAAAAAGAAGCTAAGTTGCAAAAACTTTTTCGAAATTCTCAAACATTTCTCTCTGATAAGCTGGCGCTTGTGTAAGAAAACCTGCACGCTAAGGGCCCTTGTCGAAATCGTTGCGCGCTTGAGTGTTGGAAGAATTCCCAACATCTCATAAAGTGGAGACAAGGACGATGGGGCGGCCTTGCCGAGAGTTACACTGCCGGAGGATGCTCAGGCTTCGTCCTTAGAAGCGCCCGCGGTAGGAACATACACACCAGCAAGTGCCAAGAGTTAGGAAAACACACAAGCGCAGTTTCATCGCATAAAGAGGAATAGACTTTGGCAGACACACGATGAAATATTAACGTTTAAAAGATACCCAATATTTTCTCTTCATTTCCTCGCAGGGTTGCATTGGGAACGATCTAAACACAAAAGGAGATCTGCCACTATGATGTGGTGATTGATCCGGAAACGAGCTCTCGCAGATGGAGCCTCGTTCCCGGATCTCTAAACCACAGCTACGACATCGTTAGTCGGACTCCTCCTGCTTGATGCCGAAGGTGCTGCCGTCGCCATCTCTGTCGCTGGAGGAGTCATAGTCGCTGCCGCTCGAGCTCTCCGCGCAACACTCCAGGCGAACGCCGGACACCCCAAAGATCTTCATGAAGAGGTTGGCGGAGCCGTCAAACTTGAAGTGGAGGAGATGCCCGGGTCCCAGACCACTGGAGCGGGCGCACGACTTCCACCCCCGCGTCAGGAACATGGCGCTCCCGGCGGAGAGGTCGACACCCACCCATCCGGGCCCGTTGCAGCAGCCGTCCGCCTGAAGCCAAAAGCCTCGAGGCCGGTGCACTCCATGGCCTGCGCAAAAGGGTCAGGGAGGCGGAGCCAGCTCTACCGCCGAGGGATCGTCACGACGAACTCCTGTACCTCCTCCTCCGCATGGATCCCCGCAAGGGGCTTTGGGAGAGGTGCGCCGCTACGACCGCCGCGGACGGCCGGAGCCGCCCCTCCACGGCCCCGGGACGCCGCCCCTCCGTGGCCCTTGGACATCGTCCTTCTGCGGGAGCTGGAGCCAACCCCCGCCGCCATCACCACAATCTGCATTGGGCTCTGGGGGGCTCCCCTCGCCACAGCGCCGGACCCACGAGCATGGCTGCGACCCCTCGCCATGGTGTAAATGACATGCGCTGGAGAAGATGACGGAGGAAGAAAGGGGAAGGCACTAGACGGTATGCTGGAGCAGAAGGGCATGGATGAGGAGCGCTCCGCCTCGCCCCCCTCCATATTTATAGGAGAGGGAGAGAGGAGGGGTTGTCTCTTCATGACCTGGGGCGAGCGTGCACTGGCACACGACCAGTGCCAGTGACCGCCCTTCCCAGCCTATACCAGCCCCCGCGCGTGACACGCGTCACGCGGGATGCAATTAAGAGAGGGAGACGAAGTGGAAAGGGCAGGACACCCAAACGATGCTGGACAACTCGGAGTTTGACCGCCCGATGCCAGGCGCACTGTTTGGGTGAGCGCCCCTCTCCCCCAATGACGAGGCCCATATGAAGATACGCGTTACAGGATGTGCCCCTTCGGTCCGACGCGACGTGGTTTTTCAGGCGTATCTTTTTAACACTTTCTCGCCCCCACTTCCCCAGTAGTCTGCACTCAATGCATATTTCGGGAAGGGGTGGGAGGGAAAAATCAACGCAACCGCAGGTAATGGGGGCTGCAAGTATCTGTGCACTGTCTTTGGGCCTGGCTCAACAAACGTCACAGACGCAAGTGTGGCCCAGGCCCTGGGGCTCCTGTCGGTGTACTAAAGAACGGGGCCCTTAGTACCTTGACTTGTGCACCCGACGATCGCGGCCTCCGGACCAGCAGTACCCTGCCAGGCTGGATCTGGACGCCAAGCTCGTCCTACAAGGGATCGATCAAACTGGCAAGCCTTCCTTGTCGGGGGCTCGGACGATAGCGCTCCTGCGAAGGCCTCGCCTGCCAAGCCGTTGCTCCATGTCGCTGGGATGATTGTTTACATCGTCCAGGTGTCGAATGGACAGGCAGGTAGGTGAGACTGGTCGGGGCGCGTAGTTGTTTCCCTAGAGTACAGCAGAGCTTTAATGGCACCCGTCCCATGGCGTGGCAAAATAATAAAAGGTCGCTGGGCGAACGGCACATAATGAGAGGCAATCATTGCCGGGAGACGTCGCCAGCGTGCCACCTCATGGCGCATTTAATGCGTCTGTCCTAATCCATCAGAGTTAGGTATTTCCCACTACCGCAATTGCCAACAGTTTTGGAAGATAGATATGCATTGTTTATTATGTGCAAAGATCATTTTAGCCACTGTGGTAGGCCCTTGGATTATAAAAGGAGGTCCATGGCTACCTTTAGAAAGGTCGACTCTCTGTTCATTTACATGCGTAGTGACGCTCCCGAAGCATCCTTGCCGGGCTGCGACGCTCCGGTACTATGAACTCAAATAACTACACCACACGGGACATAGGGTATTACGCTCCGGCGGCCGGAACCTATCTAAACCCTCGAGCGTGCAGCGTCCGACGATGGTCTTTGCGCTAGAGGATTCCCTCACCCGAACCACGAAAGGGGCCTTGCCGGCCCCACAGATATTCGTACCCCGACAATACGCGAGGACCGGTCGGTGATCCGATGACAAGTGTTAAACTAAAAATCGTTGGAGGTTATGCCGTGTCATGTGAAGGGTTTGTACTCGTACAAACCAAGTGGTCATAGTATTAACCTCGGCACTCCCGAACACCACAAACACGGGGAGCTAGTCACTAACCCCGCCAGTCAAGCTCCTACGGCTAAGTGAAAGCAATAAAGTCACATAGTCTGATTGCCTCGTTTCCCTTGTGCACTACCACCTATGGGCGCCGAGACGTGGGCTAAGCGTTACAGAGCGGAGGTCGAAGCACACCTTGTATTATCTACAAGGGGGCTAAAGCCAAAGACTGGCAACTTTCAGAATAAAATAACCACACAGGAGTCAAAATAAACATAATTAAGCATGATATACCGTGCAACGCACCTGCATTATAATATCCAAAGGTCTAACTATTATTCAATACATGAAAGTACAATCACTCCAAAATTACATCTTTTGAGCACTGGGCCTCCATCACCCGAGCACCAGCCATCACAATGGGGAAGTATTGCTCAGGGCGCATGTGCTCCTTTCTAGGAGGTGGGGGCCCGGTAGCCATCCACTGGTGCACCGACATGCTATACAAACGGTTTTTAACCCCTTTCCATGATGTTGTTTTAAACTGTCGCCTTGCTGGTGTGGGCGATAACGGGGGTCCATCCCACACGACACAGAAAAATCGTCGGCGATGGTGGCCAATGAACGCAAACGTTTGGCAAAACTAAGCGTATGGGATGTCCGCATCTATCACAAAGGAGAGTCACCGGGCTATCGTTTGAGATATGGCATCGTTCCCATACGGCTCATCCTTGCAACTCGAGTGAGATCACACTAACATCGCACACACTATTCTGTAGCGCACCGTTTACGATGTGTGCCGAATCGCAAACAGTTCATAATTGCAAAGCGTGTAGCATAAGGAGTATATCATGCAGACTTATATTGTCCGAACCGTTTGCGATAGTTAAGTAAGACGATAATTTAACCGTCGTACAAGTATCCGATAAATTTAAGAAACGTCTGAATGTCGTAGACGCGTCCAACATGATAACTATCGCACACGCTCTTATGTGGTACAACTTTTGCGATGCATACTACATCACAAACAGTTTATCACTTTAAATTGTGTGCGACGGAGATTCTATCACCAACATTGAATTCGGTTGCACCGTTTGTGATATTTTCTGAAATCACACATGGTTTGCAAACGGCAACTGTGTGCATGGCGCACACGTTTTCTATCTGTGAAACGTGTCGGGTCATGTGGTATATCACAAACGAACTTACAAACCGTGTGCGGCATAATGACCCATAGAGCATTTATTATTATTTTAATCGCTACAATTAAAAATTGTACATAATTTGAATTTGAAAGTAGGGAATAGCTTTTTACATATACATAGATAGGTTCATCAAACAATGCATTATTCCATTCACAGTTGCATACGTTCAAGAATTACGTCAACAAAAGAATTACATAAGCACCAAATAAAGAATGATGAACGACGGTTGAATACTTGTATTAAAGACGACAAAGAAAGAGGCAAAAGATATTCTGGTTGGTGTAAAAGGTGAAGCGGCATGCCCGTAGTGTGCCCTCCTCCATGTCGAATGCACACAGGACTCTAGCTCAATCCCTTGTGATGGCCGACCGCCCATCCTTCAATATCTTCATGACTTCCAGATAGTCATTCTAGTCTGGTAGAAATACATGTACATTTGCATGTCCAACAAACATGTAGTTTGAGAGGTGATCTTGGGTAGACTGCGTTGGGAACCACTTCAAAGGAAAAAGATATGGGGATTGTCATCTAAGAACTTATTATGTGCAGTAAAAAGGGTACAAAGTTCTGAGTTAATATATTGCATATCAATATTGTCTTGGACAAATTGTAATAAATAGTTTAATTGCCACATTTTGTCCCATTGTACTAACAATCCTTATTAGTTACCTCACATGATGCTCTCTCCTTCCCACTATATAAGATCTAATTACATCCAATGTACTAACATATTGGATGTATTAGATTCTTATAATATGGGGCGGAGGGAGTATAACATGGGAAACAAATATAGCCATGTGAACCAAAAACCATTAAAATAGGCATATGCTCACTACATCGGGCTTAACAACAACCAAATAAAGTCATTCATAATGGTATTGTTGAATTTGCATAGAACAAAGCTTGTACTTAAAAATAAAATTGTATAATTGAACATCACAAAGTGAAACAAATAGGGGGTGTATTACCTACACTGGTATTAATCCAATTGTACTGCACATTGTGAATAACTAAATAAACAAGGCATACTATGGCAACCAAATATTCATTCATATCGGTATTGTTAAAATAGCATAGAACGTACCATAAGCTTAAACATCCAATTCTACGATTGAACATCACATTGTGAGAAAACCGAAATAAACAGGGGCGTGTTAACTACATCAGCTTTAACAAGAACCAATAGTATGATTGAACAACCAAATCTAGCAATTGAAGGTGGACATATGTTCACTACAAACAACCAAAAACAGCTAAACAAGGTATATGCTCACTACAGATAACCAAACATAGGCGTTCGTGAAATTGAACTGAACAATTCATACTCCAGCGTAGGGCACACTTGTCGACGACAAGTTGTCGTCGTCAATGAGGCCTGACTTGGCAGCTGACGATGCCAAAACACCACCATAGAACGGGACTTTCATAAATGAAAAAAGGGTCTCGTTGGCGATGAAGGCAAATTCCTGACAACAAAGCAGAGTAGATCAGAGGCATACTACAAACAACCAAATATAGGAATATGCTCACTGTAGACAACCAAACATAGGCAGTGAAATTGAACTGAACAATTCATTCTCCAGAATATCAAATTGCACTTTTGAACATAACAATTCATACTCCAGCCTAGCAAATTCCTGATAGCAAAGCAGATTGGATCAGAGGCATACTACAAACAACCAAATATAGCAATTGAAACTGGGAAAATGCTAACCACAAACAACCAAAAACCTTTAAAGGAAGCATATGCTCACTACATCAGACTTAACAGCAACCAAACAATCATTCATATCAGTATTGTTAAAATTGCATAGAAGATAGAACGCACCATGTGCTTAAACATCAAAATGTATAATTCAACATCACATTGTGAGAAAACTGAAATCAACAGGGGTGTGTTAAATACACCAGCTTTAACGGGAACTAATTGTATGATTGAACAACCAAATCTAGCAATGAAAATGGACATATGTTCACTACAAACAACCACATATCACGCTAAACAAGGTATATGCTCGATACAGACAACCATACATATGCACAGAAATTGAACTAAACAATTCATACTCTAGCATATCAAATTGCAGTTTGGAACATTACAATTCATACCCCTTGGAATAGCCTGGACTGGGGGTGCGCACCGTGCACTCCCTGTTGTGGCAGCTTACCCCTTGAAAGGACAAAAGGGTCAAGATGGTGATGATCGCAAAATCCTGACAGCGAAGCAGAGTAGATCAGCGGCGAGGGGCATGGAGGAGATCCAAGGAGGTTGAACCCGAAGGGGTGGGGGTGCGTCACTTAACTTCTGGCATAGCCCGCGTCAACCCATCATTGTCGACGAGCTCGATGTCGTAGCCGACTGCCGGGACATACAGACATGCGTGAGCCCGCTTATTAAAAGCCCCGGTCGAGACATCATAGTGAGCTTCCTCGGGGGGCCTCGGTGGCCACCTCGCCGTCGTCCAATGGACAGGCCTCGACATACGTCTTTTTGGCCATTCGCTCCTCTAGCTCCCCGACAAGCATAGCCGGGCTAAGGCTGCAATGCTCTGGAGTGTGGGTGAGGATGGGGATAGGGATCTGTAGGAAAGAGGGTGCTTCGCAGGCCGACACTATGGGGTGGACCAGAGTTGTGCATTCATTTGACATGGAGGAGCACTACTGTCGATTGCACGGACGACCCTTGTCCAACCCCCTTGTGATGGATCTTCATGAGGACTTCGAGATAGTCACAGGAAGGCCTGCAGAGGATGACGGTGGAGTTGGGGGCGGTGGCGGCAGGCTAGCTAGGGTTTGAGCGAGGGAGAGGAGTACTGCGTGCAGGAGCGGAGGTTTTCCTTTTTTTACGTAATCTGAGTAGAGGTTTTGTGGTGGGAAGGGGGGCAGGTTGTGTTTGAGGAAATGTTGCATGGCTACTAAAAATTTTACTAGACAGGAGTGAAATGCCAGGATGCCGGGGCTACTGAAAATTTAGATTACGAGATTGAAGCGGCACGGCCAGCTCGGGAGCAACAAACATCGCACAGAGTAGAAACATAATATGTGTGTGCTATCAAATAAGAAAAACCTACGGAACCGCCATTTTTCAAATGGTTGAAGGCGGTAGCTATTTTTGCGAGGGAAGTCTCGTGGAGCCCAATCGTGTCCGGTGCCCACCAGTGGACCCTGGTGATGTGCCAAAGTCGGAGGGAATGGTGTCAGTTGAGTGTACAATCACAAACGGTTGTTACATTCGAATCGTTTGATATTTACTCCTAGAATAATAATATATGGGAGCATTTTGACAAAAAACTTTGCGGGAAAGGGGTCAGAACACATACACGCTAGCATGTGGCACAAAAATATGTATGCACAGGGTGGTTTGATTGTTCAAAATACCCAATGCGCAACTTTGATGTGGCACATGTCTCCTCCGTCGCCACTTCATGTCGGTGGGAGGGGGAATCCTACCTACGAATACATGCCCCCAACCATGTCTCGTGTCTGACCCATGCCGTAACACGAAAATGAAACATATACATGAATCCAACATGGTCAAACCACCCCATCTCTCTTCCGGTCAAAGGTGGACTATGGCCCATGAGCCTCGCAACACGGACATCTTGACAAAAGAATCAACATTTTGGTCAAACCGCTCCAGCTGTCGGTTGAAAGGATGGACGTCCACTGAGGCCCATGAATGGGCATGACACCGACAACCACGAGGTGGAGTGTCGAAGACAGCCATCACTTGTCGACGACAAGTTGTCGTCATCAATGAGGCCTTACTTGGCAGCTGACGATGCCAAAACACCACCATAGAACGGGACTTTCATAAATGAAAAAAGGGTCTCGTTGGCGATGAAGGCAAATTCCTGACCGCAAAGCGGAGTAGATCAGAGGCATACTACAAACAACCAAATATAGGAATATGCCCACTGCAGACAACCGAACATAGGCAGTGAAATTGAACTGAACAATTCATACTCCAGAATATCAAATTGCACTTTTGAACATTACAATTCATACTCCAGCCCAGCAAATTCCTGACAGCAAAGCAGATTAGATCATAGGCATACTACAATCAACCAAATATAGCAATTGAAACTGGGAAAATGCTAACCACAAACAACCAAAAACCTTTAAAGGAAGCATATGCTCACTACAACAGACTTAACAGCAACCAAACAGTCATTCATATCAGTATTGTTGAAATTGCATAGAAGATAGAACGCACCATGTGCTTAAACATCAAAATGTATGATTCAACATCACATTGTGAGAAAACTGAAATAAACAGGGGTGTGTTAAATACACCAGCTTTAACGGGAACTAATTGTATGATTGAACAACCAAATCTAGCAATGAAACTGGACATATGTTCACTACAAACAACCACATATCACGATAAACAAGGTATATGCTCAATACAGACAACCATACGTATGCACTGAAATTGAACTGAACAATTCATACTCTAGCATATCAAATTGCACTTTGGAACATTACAATTCATACCCCTTGGAATAGCCTGGACTGTGGGTGCACACCGTGTGCTCCCTGTTGTGGCAGCTTACCCCTTGAAAGGAGAAAAGGGTCTCGATGGCGATGATGGCAAAATCCTAACAGCGAAGCAGAGTAGATCAGCGGCATGGGGCATGGACGAGATCCAAGGAGGTTGAACCCGAAGGGGTGGGGGTGCGTGACTTAACTTCTGGCATAGCCGCGTCAACCCATCGCTGTCGACGAGCTCGATGTCGTAGCCGACTGCCGGGACATACAGACATGCGCGAGCCCGCTTATTAAAAGTCCCAGGCGAGTCATCATAGTGAGCTTCCTCGGGGGGCCTCGGTGGCCACCTCGCCGCCGTCCAATGGACAGGCCTCGATATATGTCTTTTTCGCCATTCGCTCCTCCAGCTCCCCGAGAAGCATAGCCGGGCTGAGGCTGCGACACTCTGGAGTGTGGGTGAGGATGGGGATAGGGATCTGTGGGAAAGAGGGTGCTTCGCAGGCCGACACTATGGGGCGGACCAGAGTTGTGCACGGACGAGCACTACTGTCGATTGCACGTACGACTCTTGTCCAACCCCCTTGTGATGGATCTTCATGAGGACTTCGAGATAGTCACAGGAAGGCCTGCAGAGGATGACGGTGGAGTCGGGGCGGTGGCGGTAGGCTAGCTAGGGTTCGAGCGAGGGAGAGGAGTGCTGCGTGCGGGAGCGGAGGTTTTCCTTTTTTACGTAATCTGAGCAGAGGTTTTGTGGTGGGGAGGGGGGCAGGTTGTGTTTGAGGAAATGCCACGTGGCTACTGAAAATTTTACTAGACAGGAGTGAAATGCCAGGATGCCGAGCCTACTGAAAATCTAGATTACGAGATTGAAGCCGCGCGGCCAGCGCGGGCGCAACAAACATCGCACAGAGCAGAAACATAATAAGTGTGTGCTATCAAATAAGAAAAACCTGCGGAACCGCCATTTTTCAAATGGTTGAAGGCGGTAGCTATTTTTGCAAGGGAAGACTCATGGAGCCCAATCGTGTCCGGTGCCAACAGTGGACCCTGGTGATGTGCCAACGTCGGAGGGAATGGTGTCTGTTGAGTGTACAATCGCAAACGGTTGTTACATTCGAATCGTTTGCTATTTGCTCCTAGAATAATATTATATAGGAGCATTTTGACAAAAAAATGCGGGAAAGGGGTCAGGACACATACACGCCTGCATGTGGCACAAAAAATATGTATGCACAGGGTGGTTTGATTGTTCAAAATACCCAATGCGCAACTTTGATGTGGCACATGTCTCCTCCATCGCCACTTCGTGTCGGTGGGAGGGGGAATCCTAGCTACGAATACATGCCCCCAACCATGTCTCGTGTCTCACCCATGCCGTAACACGAAAATGAAACATATACATGAAACCAGCATGGTCAAACCACCCCATCTCTCTTTCGGTCAAAGGTGGACTATGGCCCATGAGCCTCGCAACACGGACATCCCGACAAAAGAATCAACATTTTGTTCAAACCGCTCCCGCTGTCGGTCGACAGGATGGACGTCCACTGAGGCCCATGAATGGGCATGACACCGATAACCACGCGGTGGAGTGTCGAAGACAGCCATCACCTGCAGGTGGTGCAAACATATGTACGGAAATGTTGTGTTGCGTTTGAATTCATTAATATTACCTCATGTGCAAATTTGATGTGGCACATGCTTTGGAACTGGAAAGTCCCCCCCCCCCCAAGCGAGTGTTCATGACGTGTACAACTAGTATGCCGAGCGTCGATGGGAATGATTCACGCGTACGTACACGTGCGCTCAGACTTGGGTAAGGAAACTCAAATGACGTATATAATATATACCATAACACAAACCAATTGAAGAATCCACCATACCAACCTCTCTTTTATTGTCAGTCAATGTGATGGACATCCACGCGGGCCCAGGAATGGACTTTCCAACCACAACCACACGAAGGAGTATCCAAAGACAATCACCATCTAAGCGTGGATCAAACATATGTATGGAAGTGTTGTGTGATGTTTACATACCTGATATGCCTCCCTCGTATCTATAATTTTAGATTTCTTCATGCCAATATTCTACAACTTTCATATACTTTTGCCAACATTTTATATTATTTTTGGGACTAACTTACTTATCCAGTGCCTAGTGCCAGTTCCTGTTTTTTATGTTTTTTTTTGTTTCGCATAAATTCCATATCAAACGAAGTCCAGACGCGATAAAAATTTAGGGATATTTTTTTGGAATATATGTGAATTTTGGGTGTCGGAATCAACACAAGACGATGCCCGAGGGCCGCACCACATATCAGGGCGCGGACTGGGGGGCGCCCTGATGGCTGGTGCCTCCCCCTTAAGTCGGTTGATGCCCTCCTTCCGCCGCAAGAAAGATATTTTCACGATAAAAATCCCCTCAAAATTTCAGCCCGATCGTAGTTACGGATCTCCATATATTTAAGAAATAGTGAAGGGGTCAGAAACCAGTCGCAAAAACAGAAGAGAAACGGATAGAGAGATCCAATCTCAGAGGAGCTCCTGCCCTCCGGGAGCCATGGCGGCCATGGAACAGAGGGGAAACCCTCCTCCCACCTAGGGAGGAGGCTAAGGAAGAACAATAAGGAGGGGGGCTCTCTCCCCCTCTCTCCCGGTGGCGCCGGAGCACCGTTGTTGCATCCATCGTGATGGCGATCTACACCAACAACTTCGCCGCCATTATCACCAACCCTTCTCCATCAACACCGCCATGATGCTCACCACTGGGAGTGAGTAATTCGTTTGTAGGCTTTCCGGACGGTGGTGGAATTGGATGAGATTGAGCATGTAATCGAGTAAAGTTTGATAGGGCTTGATCCCTAGTAGTCACTATGTTCTGAGATTGATGTTGCTATGACTTTGCTATGCTTAATGCTTGTCACTAGGGACCGACTGCCATGATTTCAGATCTGAACATATTATGTTTTCATGAATATAAGATTGATTTGGCTCCTATCTTGCAAGTTGTAAGCACCTATTATGTGTCTTGATCCGCATTCCCCAAGGTGACAATAATTGGGATTCTTTCCGGTGATTGCCGTAGTTTGAGGAGTTCATGTATTCACCATGTGTTAATGCTTTGTTCCGGTTCTCTATTAAAAGGAGGCCTTAATATCCCTTAGTTTCCAATAGGACCCCACAGCCACGGGAGGGTAGGACAAAAGATGGCATGCAAGTTCTTATCGCAAGCACGTATGACTATATACGGAATACATGCCTACATTACATTGATGAATTGGAGCTAGTTCTGTGTCGCCCTAGTGTGTAACTATTATATAATCAATGTCATCTAAATCATTATTCATCGCCGATCCACGTGCCTATGCTTTACATATACTTAATTTTGCAAAATTATCTATTACACCTCCTAAGTACTTCTAGTTTTATTCTCGCAAAGTAGTTTCATACTTGTTCTAGCTGAAGTAAGTGTTAGCGTGCGTAGAGTAGTATCGGTGGCCGATAGAACTTGAGAGAATATTAATTCTACCTTTAGCTACTAATTGGGTTCGACACTCTTACTTATCGAAAAAGGCTACAAACGATCCCCTACACTTGTGGGTTATCAAGAACTTTTTCTGGCGCCGTTGCCGGGGAGCAATAGCGTAGTGGTTGATATTATCGTGTGCGCTTGCTTGCTTTATCACTAAGTATTTTTTATTTTCTGTTATTAGTTGTTTTATTTTCTGTTATTAATTTTTTTATATCTTTAGTTATGGATATGGAACACGAAACATCAAAAAAATAGTGGTACCTGCTACTCATGGAGATGGGGAACCTCCTAAAACCCTCGATGTTGGTTATGTGAAACACATTGAATACTACTTTGATAATCCTGAGAAATCCCCATTCAAATTGATAATGGGAGACACGTTGGATCTTAGTGAGTACTTTAGGGATTATCGCTTGTCTCAAAAAGGGAAACACTTATGGGATCAAATTAAATTATTGCATTGGTATGCTTGGAATTTATGCTTGAGGTGTGATTATACTTGTTGCTCTAAGACTAAGGGTCTACACCTTCCCTTTCAATGTGAATTTAATGATAATAAAACCTTGGCTTCTTATGCTAATGGTATATATGATTACTATGATATGGAACAAATAGAAGAATTTGTTGCTTTTAAGGGTGCTTCTGAAATTGAATCGTTCT
This sequence comes from Elymus sibiricus, assembly GCA_039707655.1. NCBI lineage: Eukaryota > Viridiplantae > Streptophyta > Magnoliopsida > Poales > Poaceae > Elymus > Elymus sibiricus. The sequence goes on from CM077673.1 coordinate 241,956,963, forward strand.
TTGAAAAGTATGATAACTATGATGATGCTGTTTACAGACCTAATTTTTTTGCCATACTTAAATACTGCTATGAGAATTATGAATACAATGCTGATATTATTGAATTTATTGAAAGAATGAACGCTGCCTTGGAAGAGACTAATATTTTGCGGAAATCTATGGAAGAAGAAATTGCTGAAACTCTGAGCTCATTAGATGAAAAAGATGAGGAGGAGAGTGAAGAACAAAAGGAGGAAGAGCGGATTAGCTACCCATTCCCACCTTCTAATGAGAGTAACTCTTCAACTCATACATTGTTTAATTTCCCTTCGCACATACCGAAGGATGAATGCTATGATGATTGCTATGATCCCTTGGAATCATTTGAAATATCCCTTTTTGATGAAATTAATGCTTGCTATGCTTGTGGCCACGATGCCAATATGAATTATGCTTATGGAGATGAACTTGCTATAGTTCCTTATGTTAAGCATGAAATTGTTGCTATTGCACCCACACACGATAGTCCTATTATCTTTTTGAATTCTCCCAACTACACTATATCGGAGAAGTTTGCGCTTATTAAGGATTATATTGATGGGTTGCATTTCACCACTACACATGATGATTTTTCTGAATATAATATGCATGTGCTTGCTGCTCCTACTTGCAATTATTATGAGAGAGGAACCAAATCTTCACCTCTCTATGTTCCCAATACGATAAAATTGCAAGAAACTACTTATGCTATGAATCGGCCTTTACTTTGTGTGAATGAATTGTTCTTGTATGACATGCCAATGCATAGGAAAAGAGTTAGACTTTGTTGTCACATGATATATATCACTTTGTGATCACTACTAAATTACAAATCATTGTTAATTAAAATTGGCTTTGATATACCTTGGGATCCGGGTGGATCAATTACTTGAGGACTATATGCCTAGCTTAATGGCTTTAAAGAAAGCGCTGCCAGGGAGACAACCTGGAAGTTGTAGAGAGTCCTTTATTTCTGTTGTGTGCTTTTAAAATAATTAAAAACAAAAAAAATAAAGTGGTGAACTTAAAACCTTTTCAAAAAGAGAAGTGAAAGTGAGAAGGACGAGGACCGTTGAAGTGGGGGCTAGCCTTGAACTTTTGTTCATGCCCATGGAAACTTTGTGAATCTTGATTACAATAACTTTTCAACAAAAATAATTATCCCCTTTTACAAATCCATTGTATTATAGAAATAATGTGCCAAGAATTGCCTTTAGGATGTTTGAATTGTTTGTTTGATATGTGCTGTGTAAAAACAGAAACTTTTTCTGTAGTATTTTACTGGAACGTGAAAAAATTCTCAAATTGTTACACAGTAATGTTATGCAAATTATTTATTACATACTAATTTGGCATAAATGTTTGAGTTACAGAAGTATGGTAACAAACAGATCTTTACAGACTGTCCTGTTTTTCACAGGTTGCTGTTGTAGTTGATTTGCGTGCTTCTGTTTGAATTCTTGTTGAGCCTCAATGACTTGGGAGCCATAGAATTGTGGTAGCATACAGTGGGTAATGTTAGATTATAATTATGCAATAATGTTATGGAAGGACATGATGAGATTTGATGATTATGTACTAACGTTTCTAATGAAAGTTCTGTCAAGTTTTGTGTGGACGAAGTGTTCGAAGATCGAGGAGGTGTCGATATGAGAGGAATAAGAAGAGACAAGAGTTCAATCTTGGGTATGCCCAAGGCACCTCAAGTAAATATTCAAGGAGGCTCAAGCATCTAATCTTGGGGATGCCCCGGAAGGCATCCCATATTTCTTCTTTAACAACTATCGGTATGTTTCTGTTTTTGTTTTGTTCACATGATATGCGTAAATTCTTAGAGCGTCATGTGCCTTTTATTTTCCTTTTAGGAATGCACCATGCTGGTATGGGAAAGTCCATGGTTTATTTATAGAATGCGCTTTGCACTTCACTTATATATTTTGAGTATGGCTTTATAGAATGCTTCATGTGCTTCACTTATATCATTTGAAGTTGGATGCCTGTTTCTCTAAATATTAAAACCGTTATTTGTAGAGGGATCTTTTGCTTCACTTATATTTATTAGAGCATGCCCAGGTCTTTTGTATAAATAATTAAAATCTCATGCTTCACTTATACCTATTTAGAGAGTCAACGGGAATTGGTCATTTACATGGTTAGTCATAAATCCTACATAAAACTAGTAGATCACTGAATATGATATGTCTGATTCCTTGCAATAGTTTTGCGACATTAAGATAGTAATATGTGGGTGCACTAGTTGATGATTCCGGATTACTAAGAATATTGATGTTAAGGTTTGTGATTCCCGAAGCATGCACGTATAGTCTCTAGTTATGCGATGAAGTTGGAGCATAATTTATCCTTGATTGAAATCCTTTGACCTGTTATAATCGGGGGCGCGCGATGGTTAACTCCTACCAACCTCCTCCCTAGGAGCATGCGAGTAGTACTTTGCTTCGAGAGAGCTAATAAAACCTTGAAATAAGTATGTGAGTTCTTTATGACTAATGTTAATCCATGGATATACGCACTCTCACCTCCACATATTTTCTAGCCTCTTCGGTACCGTGCATTTGCCCATTCTCACCTCGAGGATCGTTGCAACTTTCGCCGGTGCATCCAAACCCCATGACATGATACGCTCTGTTGCACATACGCCTCATTATACCTTCCTCAAAACAGCCACCATACCTAACTATCATGGCATTTCCATAGCCATTCCGAGATATATTGCCATGCAACTTTCACCGTCACTTCATATGACTTGTGCCTTCATTGTCATATTGCTTTGCATGATCGTAAGATAGCTAGCATGATATTTCCATGGCTTGTCCATTTTTTGATATCTTTGCTATGCTAGATCATTGCACATCCTGGTACACTGCTAGAGGCATTCATATAGAGTCATACAGTTTTTCAAATTGAGTTGTAAGTAAATAAAAATGTGATGATCATCATTATTAGAGCATTGTCCCAGTGAGGAAAGGATGATGGAGACTATGATTCCCCCACAAGTCAGGATGAGACTCCGGACGAAAAATAAAAATGGGGGAGGCCAAATGAGCCCACCATTAAAAAAAGAGAGATGGGGGAGGCAAACAAAAGATAAAAAAGCCCACCATGAAAAAAAATGAGAGAAAAAGAGAGAAGGGACTTTGCTACTTGTCGGCGTACGACACCTATGGGATCGCGTGGGTCCCTTTTATGGTTTGGCAGGAAAAAAGGCTTGCACAAAGAGCAAATCCAGCGATCAACGCGAGGAATTTTTACCCAGGTTCGGGCCGCTGAGAAGCGTAAAACCCTACTCCTGCTTTAGTGTATTGTGAGTCTTTGAACTCTGGCTCCAGGAGCGCTATGTGATAAATAGTACACAGCCGCTATCCCTCTCTCTCTGGGCCAGAAGGTCCTCCCCCCTATAGCTACGCCTTGGGTCTCCTTTTATATGTTGAAGGTGTCACCAACAGTGGCACACAGTACATACAAGAGGTGTAAAGTTGCTACAGTGTTTCATGATTATCACTGACGTCTTAGGACAAACGCATTAAATGCTCCATTTAGGTGTCCCTTACTTTCTTGGGGACGGAAAAAGGGCCCGTCCCATCAGCACCGCTTAACCCCATCCGCCGTTAGCGCCTTGACACGCACCCAGGAGGACAAAACCTAAAGGACAGGCTGGTCGCTGCGCTGGAGCGGTGACAGGGTGGCGAGGTCTTGCCAGGTGTGAATCTTGCCGGGGCTCCGCAAGCCATCCCGGCAAGAATCTTGCCGGTATCCTAGCCTTTGGTCTTCTGTCTTCTGATTATTGACTTGAATGCCTTCTTGATAGTCTTGTGCTTGTTCCCAGTTGTCCCCCGGCAAGCATCTTGTCGGGAGTCCAACATCAGGTCTTCTCGGTGACCTGCCTGGAGGTCTTCTCCCAGGAAGGCTCGCTTCCCGGAAATTCTATCCTGATCTTGCCGGCCTTTGAGTTTGCCGGTGATGCGTAGGCCTGTTCCTGGCAAGTAATCCTTGTCGGAAACCTGGGTCCTAGATGTGTCCTATAAGTGGATTTCTTCTCTGCCGTGCCCTTCCCGCCTAGTGGCTGCAACTTGCCGATGCGTGTCCAGGGGTAATGAACACCCCCTGTTCACTACACCGACAGGAGCCCCCGGGTCTGGGCCGGACAAGCGTGCACAGTGTTTGTTTTGGCTAGGCCCATAAACATGCACTGGTATACGCGCGGCGAGAAGTAACCGTCACTCATGACTTTTTAACTGCACGCTGATGATGACGCAAGAGAGCTTGCGGTTTACCGGGCTTTGGGCTTGCCGGCAGCGTGGGCAGACAGAGCAGGACGGCAGCAGGAGTCGTGTGCCCGAAAGGGAGTGCCACACCGTGCGACAAAGAGCCAACCCCCGAGCCTTCCCCATAAAGGGTACCGCGGGTGCGGTGCTCAATTCGTACAGTCATCCCTGCTGTCGCCGCCATCTACTGCGAATGCCTCACTGCCGTCTTGCCGGCCTCCAGCACGGCGCCCTTGGCTTTCTCGGCTGTCGCGTGCCGCCGAGAATAAAGCAACCGCCGAGACTGAAGTACTTTTTGCATACCTGTTGCTGCAATGGCGCATGTAAAGGAATAATTAATCTTAGTCAGGCCAATCTTTATGTATGCAAGACATGTTTCTTTATGCTAAATGAATGTTTGCTTCCCTCTTGATTAATTTCGTCCTTGCATATATCTTATATCCTACGCTCTTTGGGAACCTTGCCGGTGCGCACGTTTGCCGCGAGCGCTTTGAGGAACAGGTCCCTAGCAGCCTGCTGGAAACGCCGCCGCCGGCAAGGCGACTTGCCGAGTCAGAACGCGGCTGCTAAGCCTGCCGAGCGGACTCGAGGCGAAACTAGAGCGCGGGCTCACCACGACAAGGTTCCTTCGCATGCAGATTAATGTACAAGGAAGAAAAATCAATCAAGACGACCCATGCTTGCCGGAAAGCTTTTCGGTGCGCATGCTCCAGTCGGCAGCGCTTGGAGGAACGGGTCCTTAGCGGCTTGCCGGGAACGCCGCCTCCCAAAAAGGTTTACCTTCCCGGTGTCTGTGCAGCCGCCTAAGTTGTCGAGCGGACTCAAGACAACTAGGGGCGCTATTGGCCCCGGGAAGGCTCCTTCGCATGTAGGTGTAAGGAGCAAGTGAGGACAGCAAAAGAAATGTAATTGTCACAAGTTTTTGTAACTTAGCTTTTCCTGCTGTTCACCCCGCATAGTGAGGCCGCGCTCGTGGTGATGACCGACAGCTCTCTAGAAGGTTACTCTCTAGGGCGCTGCCAGCCCCCGAGCCCGCCTTCCATGCGTATTCCTGCAACACTGATTGGACATGTAATGCCACGACTGTAATTTTGACTTCTGTCGAATGTTCCCTTGCTTGCCGGAACACTTTCCGGTGCGCACAATCCAGTCAGCAGCGCTTTGAGGAACGAGTCCTTAGCGGTTTGCCGGGAACGCCGCCTCCCGAAAAGGTTTACCTTCCCAACTTTAGCGCAGCTGCTCACATCGCCGAGCGGACTCGAGGCGACTAGGAGCGCAACTAGCCCCGGGGAGGCTCCTCAGCATACGGGTTTACGCAGAAATCCGAAAATAAAACTTATCGAGCCTTTTCCTTGAACAATTGCATTTTTGTACAAACAATCCCTACGCTTGCTGGAATACTCCCCGAATGCGCACATTCTGGTCGATGGCGCTTAGGATCGGGTCCTGTCTAGCAGCCTATTGAGAACGCCGCCTCTTCAGGAGCTTAACGCTCCAGAGACAACCGCAGCTGCATTTGTGTTGTTGGGCGGACCCAGAACAACCAGGAGTGCAGAGTGTTTCTAGAGCGCTCCCTCGCGCACAGGTTATCCAAAACTACCATCAAGGATAAGGCTACACAACAAAAAGAAATCAAAGTTTTAGGACTTAGCTTTCTGTAAGTAGAGAGAAGTCGCCATGGACGATGAAGCTGATGCGCTGACCGCTAGATCTGGTTCGCGCAACCTTTCCCCCTACCTGGCGCGCCAAAGATGTCAGCGTATGACACCTATGGGATCGTGTGGGTCCCTTTTATGGTTCGGCAGGGAAAAAGGCTTGCACAAAGAGCAGATCCAGCGATCAACGCGAGGGATTTTTACCCAGGTTCGGGCCGCTGAGAAGCGTAAAACCCTACTCCTGCTTTAGTGTATTGTGAGTCTTTGAACTCTGGCTCCAGGAGCGCTATGTGATAAACAGTACACAGCCGCTATCCCTCTCTCTCTGGGCCAGAAGGTCCTCCCCCCTGTAGCTATGCCTTGGGCCTCCTTTTATATGTCGAAGGGGTCACCAACAGTGGCGCACAGTACATACAAGAGGTGTAAAGTTGCTACAGCGTTTCATGATTATCACTGACGTCTTAGGACAAACGCATTAAATGCTCCGTTTAGGTGTCCGTTACTTTCTTGGGGACGAAAAAGGGCCCGTCCCATCAGCACCGCTTAACTCCATCCGCCGTTAACGCCTTGACACGCACCCAGGAGGACAAAACCTAAAGGACAGGCTGGTCGCTGCGCTGGAGCGGTGACAGGGAGGCGAGGTCTTGCCGGGTGCGAATCTTGCCGGGGCTCCGCAAGCCATCCCGGCAAGAATCTTGCCGGGATCCTAGCCTTTGGTCTTCTGTCTTCTGATTATTGACTTGAATGCCTTCTTGATAGTCTTGTGCTTGTTCCCAGTTGTCCCCCGGCAAGCATCTTGTCGGGAGTCCAACATCGGGTCTTCTCGGTGACCTGCCTAGAGGTCTTCTCCCAGGAAGGCTCGCTTCCCGGAAATTCTATCCTGATCTTGCCGGCCTTTGAGCTTGCCGGTGATGCGTAGGCCTATTCCTGGCAAGTAATCCTTGCCGGAAACCTGGGTCCTAGATGTGTCCTATAAGTGGATTTCTTCTCTGCCATGCCCTTCCTGCCTGGAGGCTGCAACTTGCCGGTGCGTGTCCAGGGGTAATGAACACCCCCTGTTCACTACACCGACACTACTATCCTTTACCATACTTGTGCCTCAAAGTGGCACCATGTTCTTCATATAGGAAGTCTCTTGTTTTGTCACTTCCATCATTATAGAACTTGGCTTGTATATTCCGATGACGGGCGTCCTCAAATGCCCGAGGTCTTCATGAGAAAGCAAGTTGGATGCACACCCACTTAGCTTCAGCCGAGCTTTCATACACTTATAGCTCTAGTGCATCCGTCGCATGAGAATCCCTACTCCTCGCATTGATATCTATTGATGGGCATCTCCATAGCCCGTTGATACGTCGAGTTGATGCGAGACTTTCTTCTCCACTTTTACCCCTTTGAAACCTACCACCATTTTCTATTCCACCTTTATGCTATATCCATAGTTCATGCTCATATATTGCGTGAGTAATACAAAGCAGAAGCGCGTGAAAAAGTACGAACCAATTGGTTGGTTTGACACCGGGGTGCTCATGATTTATACTTTATGCTAGGAAGACCAAGCATCACAGGCTATATGATTTTGTAGGGATAGCACTCTTTGGCATTGTTATTTTGAAAGGACATGATTGTTTGCTAGTAAACCTGAGTATGGATGTCTTTTTGTCAGACTGTTGCCTTGAATCACTTGTATCTTAATATTCATGCCATTGTTAGACATTTGTTCAAGATTATGTTAGGTAGCATTCCACATCAAAAATTATCTTTTTATCATTTACATACTCAAGGACGAGCAGGAATTAAGATTGGCGATGTTGATACGTCTCCGTCGTTTCTATAATTTTTGATTGCTTCATGCCAATATTCTACAACTTTTATATACTTTTGGCAACATTTTATATTCTTTTTGGGACTAACATACTTATCCAGTGCCCAGTTCCAGTTCTTGTTTTTTGTGTGTTTTTCGTTTCGCAGAAATTCCATATCAAACGAAGTCCAAACGCGATAAAAATTTACGGAGATTTTTTTGGGAATATATGTGAATTTTGGAAGTCGGAAACAACGCAATACGATGCCCGAGGGCCGCACCGCATATCAGGGAGCGTCCTGGGGGGCGCCCTGATGGCAGGTGCCTCCCCCTTAAGTCGGTTCACGCTCTCCTCCCGCCGCATGGAATATATTTTTGCGATAAACCCCCCCCCCCCAAAATTTCAGCCCGATCGGAGTTACGGATCTCTAGATATTTAAGAAACAGTGAAGGGGTCAGAAACCAGTCGCGAAAACAGAAGAGAAACAGAGAGATAGATCCAATCTCGGAGGGGCTCCTGCCCTCCAGGAGCCATGGCGGCCATGGACCAGAGGGGAAACCCTCCTCCCACCTAGGGAGGAGCCAAGGAAGAAGAAGGAGGGGCGCTCTCTCCCCCTCTCTCCCAGTGGTACCGGAGCGCCGCCAGGGCATCCATCATGACGGCGATCTACATCAACAACTTCGGCGCCGTCATCACCAACTCTTCTCCATCAACACCGCCATGATGCTCACCACTGGGACTGCGTAATTCCTTTGTAGGCTTGCTGGACGGTGGTGGAATTGGATGAGATTGATCGTGTAATCGAGTTATGTTTGATAGGGCTTGATCCCTAGTATCCACTTTGTTCTGAGATTGATGTTGCTATGACTTTGCTATGCTTAATGCTTTTCACTAGGGCCTGAGTTCCATGATTTCAGATCTAAACATATTATGTTTTCATGAACATAAGATCGATTTGGATCCTATCTTGCAAGTTGTATAAACATATTACGTGTCTTGATCCGCATACCCCAAGGTGACAATAATTGGGATTCTTTCCGGTGATTGTCGTAGTTTGAGGAGTTCATGTATTCACCATGTGTAAATGCTTTGTTCTGGTTCTCTATTAAAAGGAGGCCTTAATATCCCTTAGTTCCCAATAGGACCCCGCTGCCACGAGAGGGTAGGACAAAAGATGTCATGCATGTTCTTATCGCAAGCACGTATGACTATATACGGAATACATGCCTACATTACATTGATGAATTGGAACTAGTTCTGTGTCGCCCTAGTGTGTAACTGTTATACGATCAATGTCATCTAAATCATTATCCATCACTAATCCACGTGACTACGCTTTACATATATTGAATCTTGCAAAATTATCTATTACGCCTACTAAGTACTTCTAGTTTTATTCCCGCAAAGTAGTTTCATACTTGGTCTAGGTGAAGTAAGCGTTAGCATGCGTAGAGTTGTATCGGTGGCCGATAGAACTTGAGAGAATATTAATTCTACCTTTAGCTCCTCGTTGGGTTTGACACTCTTACTTATCGAAAAAGGCTACAAACGATCCCCTACACTTGTGGGTTATCAATACCCAGCACACAAACTTTGGCGTTGCACACCGTCCTCGGGAATCTTAAAGTCCGCACGAAAAGCGAGGTTCACGACGCGTAGTATATATACCCCCCCCCATTTGAGCCGATGGGAGAGAAATTCATGCGTACACTACACGCGATCAAATTATACCATGTAATATCACACCCATGGTACCGAAAACATCGACCAAAAAAGAATCCACAATAATTAACCTCTCTCGTTGCGGTACAAAAGTACGCGAGGCGACAGATGGGAGTGACACTGATAAGTGTGCGAGGGGGCGGTGTTCGAGGACAACCACCGCCTCCATGCTGCCCTAACATATGTACGGAGGTGTTGTCTGATGTTTTGAATACCTAATGCACACCTTTGATGTGGCACCTTCGCAAACCAGAAAAAACCACGGAGGTTCACAATGTGTACAATGAGCACGCGTGTGCACACATGCACCCAAACTTTCGTCTGGAATCTCACCATGATCATCGCGGAAACAAGGACTAAGATGAATCCACGTTTGATCAAACCCCTCTCGCCGCGCCATCCAAGGTGATAGACCGCGCGGGGACAACAAACGGGTGTGTCGGAGGTAACCGCATGAATGAGTGTATGAGGACCACCACCGCATGCATGAGACACAAACATATGCTTGAAAAAAGTCATGACCGGGATGCTTTAAATATATACCCAATGCACGACTTTTGACGTGGCACGTGCCTCACCTGAAGCTGGTAATGGTTAAAACCGTTACCCGCATCCCCATGGGTAATTACTCTATTAATTAGGGCATGGAGAAGTGCCAGCTTGAATTCCCATGGGGAAGATGGTGGGTCAAATACCTTACCCAACGTGTAGGACATGGATGGGGGATGGGACATATATAGCATTACCCACCTTAACCAGGAAGTACTTACATGTGGGCTCTGAAATTAGTAGACCCCACGTAATTTGCGCCCTCGGTCACCCAAATTTCCACAGATCCCACCCCATCTGGCCCAAAAATCCCTAAGAAATCCCAAACATAGCCACAACATATTGTTTATTGCATTGAAATACTGTCTTTTTATGAAATACTATTGAATGTTGTTCTTAAATGCATGTCGGGTTTCCCCACGGGGATAAAGAAGTGGCGACGGGGATGGGAAACTTTTTATCCCGGTGCACGGGTACGGAGATGGGGACGGGAATGGGAGGGCGCTGATGGGGACGAGGATGGGTCTCCAATATACCCGCCTGAGTAATCCCCATTGCCAGCTTGATGCCACTAACTAACCGGACAACCCCACATGGTGGCACGCATACGACGCGTATTGTGTGCCGTACCCCCACACCACCACTCGTCCCACCACACGATCGCCACTGCGAGGCATCCATGTCAAACCTTTTTATGTAGTGCACATTTGATAATAGGAGTGCAGTGTTAAAATTTGATTTTTAAATAACATTAAGACATTTTTATACATTAAATTGATTCCTTAGGTATTTAATTTGTAAATTTCAAATTTGAACTATATGCACACGCGGTTGTGCGCCCAAATGGATTAGAAATTCATTTTTTTGTCTTGGGTGCATGTTTAGTCCACATGGAAGGAAAAACAATAAATTTTGAACATCTCGGGGCCGCAAACATTGACTCTTGGCTTTTAAATTCCAGCAAAGGCCCCGCTAAGCTAGAATTCATGAAACGTTGACATGATTTCATGATAGGGAACTTATAGGTCGTGGTAAATAAATCATGCAATTTGAGAGAAGTTTTCATCTAAGATTCTTGCAAACGGGTGCTTATTAATAGATGCAACACGGAACTGTCACGTTAACATCGCAAACGGTTTATTAATCCAAAATGTTTTTTATTTAGTCCGCGTATTAGCGTTGGTTAAAGTGAAGCTTTGTAAACTTTGACCAAATTTATAGACAACAATATAAACATTTACAATTAAAAATTGATACCATTAGATTCTTTATTAAATGTACTTTCACATCATATATATTTGTCATGGTAATTATTTCTATTTCTTTCTATAAAGTTGGTCAAACTTTAAACAGTTTGACTTCAGTCAACTCTAATATGTAGACTAAATAAAAACAAAGGGAGTAAGTGTCGTAACTTCACACAAAAACAATACACGCCACGCGATCCGTGCAAGCAGATATGATTTGGCGGGACGCATGCTAGCAGGTCGCCACGCAGTCTGACCGGCATGTGTGCGAGTAGGTGTGTGAATTGATGGGAGGTGTGTTCGTTGCGCAGTTTCGCAGGGAGACGTGCCGTAGGCGTGTAAATTGACCGTGCGCATGCCAGCAGTCCGACGCGCAGGCGGCTCACAGGGAGTCGAGCCGTCCCTTTAAACCGCCGCCCACCACCCTCTCAAGTCCCAACTGCCCTTTATTAATGGCACCCGAGCCGCTGGTTTCAACATTCTGGCTACACACAATCCTCTGTCTCCCCCTGCATCCTCGCCGCCGTTCTCAATCGTCATCAGCGGCCTCCCCGCACCATCCAAGGGAGTAACCACGTCAGGGCCGGCGAAGCATCCGAGCACAGCATGAAGGTGGGCATAGAGATTGCCGTCGTCGGAGATGACGTATCGCGCGGATAGCAGCGCACGTTTGATGTTGTTGCCGCCGTCGTTCTTCCCCAGCCGGAGCCGGCGGTCCACGGCGACTCCGACAACCACTCCAGCGATGAAAACGACTCGGACGGAGATCCGGTTGCTCATCTATACCCATTTTTGGTAAATATATATAATAGGCTCATTGGTTTGCTACCAACATTTGGCATTGATGCCAATATTTGGTAAAATCAAAAGTTGTTAACATTGGGCAACCTTTTGTGAGATTGATAACGATAATTGGTATGCAACCAATCTCTAGCCAACATTTGGCTGTTGCTAAAATATGGCATGTTAACTTTTGGCATCAAACCAATTATCTTCGATTTAGGGTTCACGTTGTTGCATGATATATTATGTTTCATAAACTCTGCCTTGCGAATTCGCATTATAAATATACGGACGTCACATTTTTTACTATTTATAGGTGCTATCTGACGATGTGGACAGCGAGGATGAAGACATCCAGGAGAGGTTCAAGAGGCAAACGCTCAGAGTGCTTATGGCTAGAAAGCATAATAGGTGTGTCAGGAAGAATGGGGGCTATTGATGCCTATTCTGCAACCATAAGATTAACAACAACTATTATAGTGTTCTAGCGCATGCAAGAGGATGAGTCGTTGGCTCCTTCAAGCAGAAGTATTCTCGGAGAATAGCGCACGCTGCGTACACCCAGTTCCTGGAGAATCTTAATGATCAATCATGAAGATGAGATGTTGGATTGAATCTATGCTTGTGTATTATATTTTTTTCCGAGATTGAAACTGTGCGATGACTTTCATTGTGCCTCGTCAATAATGTTCTGATTAGCCAGAATGCATCCCCATGGATCGCACATCTGAACCGCATGATGTACACAGATCGAACGGCTGTCCGTATCTCCATCACACCAGAGTGCTAGTTTACTTTAGAGTAATATTTATAGGATTTATCACACATGGTTGGATCTAATAAACTATTTCCTCCAAAGCACATATTATTCTAGGATAGAAAACCCTCAGCACCCACACGTCACAAAACCCTCGCCCACTCCCATCCCCCCTTCCACTCCCCCTCCCCCTCCCAGTAGCACCTACACTAACACTACTCTGGGACTCTCCATGCATGTCACCTCCTATCCAAGCGGCAAGCACTTAGCTCGATGCCTATCGCCGCCGCCGGCTGCCACCAAACGCCACCGCATTTCGCCACTGCCGCTTGTCGCGGCCTATCAGCACTGACTTTCTCGACGCTGCTCGCTGTCGACACAGCTCGCCCGATTGGGGAATCTTCGGTACTGGTTTTTTCCCCATGAAGAACCAGGTAGATAATCTACTGAAATATTTCCGCTCATCTCTTATCCCAGTCCGTCGGCCCCTTTTAATCACCCATCCAAAATCGCCGTGGATTCATGTTTCCTAGCTGATTCGAGGGTTTTCATTCATAGAGTGTACAGTGCAAGGGCACATCAGGGCTAGCGGCCTCCGCCAAAAAACTGAGGACTTCCATCTCACCATACCAGACGACTTCATGAAGCGCACGGTATGTTCAATCTCACACTACCTAGGTTGACATGCATGGCCTATACTTTTTCTGAACCTATACGATATATTGCTACATTTGGATAAAAGGTGCCACATGCAGCATTTACGTCAAATGTGATTTCTTCTTCTTATTCTTCTCCTTCTATATTAGGCAAATTAATGTTGTATTGTTCTTTCGTTTACTCTCATATATATTTGCACGACATCATGGTTAGATTATCTATTTACTTGTAACTTTTTGTCCATTCATATCAACTGATGTGCGGATGTTTTAACTACTACTCCCATACAATCATGTTACCCTGTTCTTTAACAATCTTCTCAATTCCTGCAGTACATCCCTTGCTTTGCAACGACAACTGTAGTGGTAAATCTTGGCCTTTACATAACTGAAGACTCCAGGGATGTCATATTCAGCACAAACCATGGATCTATAATCATTGTTTCTGTAAAACTTGATCAAGATTGTCACTCCTATTTTGAAGAAGGCCTTTGGGCAGAAATTTCTAAGTTTTATGTACTGAAAGCTAGCACTAAAATTACGTTGCATCTAAAAGAGCCTGACCATACGATAAATGCTAACTTCCCCGACGACATCCTCTGTCCATACTTTGTTGGAAGTAAGTGTTCTTTCTAGTATCTGCATGTTGACTTGCATAGCAATATCAAAGTAACTATGTAGTATTCCAGCAACCAATAGGGATTTTATTTTCTTAATCTGTTAAAATTGTTCCTACCTAGTAACTTTTAATTACCAATGCACTATTCTTCTACCCTGATCTAGCTACATAATAACTATCCTCCCACTGCTCTACTCTTGATAGAAAGAGCCGCCGGCGGCCATTCTCCGGATGTGGATGTTGAGGTTTCCAGCAAGCAGAGGCGGGCTGAGCCCGAAACACAAGCGCCTCCGATAAGCCTAGACTTCATCAGCAGCCACCCCGATGATATGTTGAGAGCCATCATCTTCCTCCTCCCTATTGAAGATGGCGTGCGCACAATCGTACTCTCATGGCGGTGGCGCCCGCTATGGCGCTGTACCCCTCTCGGCCTCATCAGCGAGCACATGCTCTGCACTAGCTATCGCAAACTCTTGGATGCATTGTCCCAAATCCTCAGCACGCACTGTGGCCTAATCAAAGGCCTTACTATGGGAAGTTCCATTCCAATCACAAGGACCGAGCCAAGCTTAATGAGTGGTTCTTATCGACTGTCCTATATCATCTCGAGGAGCTCACTTTTAATGATGGACATATGCGCCTGTTGCCAGCCTCCGCGCTGCGCCTCGCGCCAACGCTGCGCATCGCTAGGTTCATGAACTGCCATTTCCCCCAGATTAACACCAATCCCACTCTTTTGCTACCTCTACTGAAGCACCTTGAGCTCGTCGCCGTCTGCATCCCCAATGACGACATGGAGCGCCTGCTCTGTGGCTATACTGCGCTCGAGTACGTTCATCTTTAGGCGATCAATGGGTTGAGTAGCCTCCACATCACCTCCATGAGTCTCCAGACAATTTGTGTGGATTGCTGGTGCTGCAAAAGGAGATCGCACAAGGTGAATCACCAAATGGTCATTGAGGACGTGCCTTTACTTGAGAGATTACTTGTTGTTTATCAAGAAGTCCAACAAGAATCAGGGTCATTCATGCGCCAAAATTGATAGTGTTTGGCTACCCGCCCGTCAACTTATCTGAACTTTTTTTTGGATCCATAACCGTCCAGGTACAACAGTCGCCCTCTTCTCATTCTTGAATTAACATTTTTTTCTCTATTCAAGATGTATGTTCGTCTATCATCCAGAAAATTATATCGACAAGCTCGACCTCATATCTGTGCACAGTGAAGGTCTTTGTAGTAGAATCTATCGGCCTCGACCTGGACCAAGTTGTCAGATTGCTGAGATGCTTTCCGTGCCTGGAGAAGCTACATATCGAGGTGATGCTCTTTCATGTTAAATTTTAACCACAAGGGAGTTCAATTTTTGAAACCCTGCAAATCATAAGAGGTCCCTTGTGTGTCCAAGCACTAATACATTCTCTTCTTTTGCAGATACGGTTAGGCCCGGTAGTGGATAATGTGATGCAACATAACAATCCCGTCGAATGCCTTGATCTCCATCTCTGTGAAATTACTTTGAACTCCTACCGAGGGACCTTACCGGAGATTATATTCGCCAGGTTCTTTGTTGTGAGAACAAGTGTGCTAAAGATAATGAGATTTTCCCTACATTTATTGCGCAAAAAAGAATAGTTTGTTGATCATGTCCGGCGACTAGGACAGAATGGAAAAGGCTCTGCAGAAGCTCAATTTTAGTTTGTAACTTCAGTTGACAGACTGTTCGGAAGTCCTTATGTCAAGCCCATAAATGACATGTCAGTGGCGGATCCCATTGCAGAAATATTGAAGTTGCCAAACTAGTACTAATATCAGTATCAACCTATCATATATGTTCATGTTTAGCTGATCAGCGCGGGCGTCTAGAGCTGCATGACGAACTTTCTGCATAAGCTGAATTTCATTTCTATTATCGGTTTGAACCTTGTAATCTTTGAATTTGAGCCTTGTAATGCTGGAATTTGAACCTTTCTACTATTTATGTCATTAGTTATACAACAATGAAAATGGCATCTTATGAGGGAGACTCGTATTTTGGTAGTACTATCTTTTCCTTAGTCTGCAATGGACGATTAATATCTATACATTAATGTGCAATTGATGATTAATATCCGGGCCTTAAGAAGCAGAACCACGACTGAGGGCATCCTGCGCGGCTCCAATGGCGTTCCCAGCGGCTGCCGACGACGAGCGCCAGTTCACCATGCATGTCGTAGTGGACACGCACAGAAGGTTCGCGGGGCTCTCGGTGGTGTACACGAAATATCCGATCTAGGTGGAGAACTCCAATGTTATTGGCCTGTTACATGACGAGAACAAGTACAAAGTGGTCTGGTTTGACCTCGCGTCCCACCGCGTGCTCTGCTCTCGCGTCCCTCCGCGTGCTCTGCTCTCGCGCCCCTCCGCGTGCGCTCTGCCAGCAGTTGGGGCCGGCCCACGATCATGTTTGGGGCTCCATATGCATGCGGTTGCGCCATGCGATTCATCCCATGCAGTTACGTGCTCCATGACTAAATCACGTGCTACAAAAACTGCCATCCGAACGTGCCGATTTTCCAGTAGGTCCGACCCCCATTTATACCCAAGGCCATTAACCATAGTCTCTTCACGCTTTTGATCGCGCCCCACAACACAATAAGCACACCCTCGATGACGCATGCAGAGAGGATGTCTTGCGGCGCTCCAAATTGAGTTCGACGTGCATCATGTCGAGACCCACATGAGGAAGACGGACCTCATGGTGGTGCACACCAACGACCCGACCATGGTGGAGGACTCCATCGACACTATGGAGCGGTTGCTTGACGCTGATGACAAGTACAAAGTGCTCGGCTTCGACCTCGCTTACACTGGCGGTCGTGCGTGGGCCATCACATCCTCCTCTACCACTACTACCTGGCCACAGTGCCTTGCGAGCGTTTCACCAGGTTTGTCAACATCCCCGACTACAGGTTCGCTACGATGGACACCACCAGCGATCCAAAGGTGCTCAAGAGTTCAGGCTTGGCCTGCCAGAAGCTTGTCGACATCCGCGGCCACTACAAGGTCTGAGGCAGAAAGAAGAACATGGACTCCCATGTTGACCTGGCCGAGGCCATCGTCGACCCCTACTATAGAGACATGAAGGCTGAGTGCGACAAGAACAAGCCTGTCTGGCATAGGGCCTGGGTGAAGAAACTGATGAATATCACCTCCAGACCGCGGCCAAGGAAGCGTACACATGCTACGAGATGTTCAAGCAGATCGTTGACATGACGAAGTGCCTCCTACCTGAAGACGACGAGGGATCGAGCCACAAGCAGAGCGGTGACGGCAAGCGTCACAAGAAGTAGATGATTTGATGATCGTTTCTCATACTCCCTCTATGCCGAAATATTTGTAGTTTTAGAGGGATAAGTTTATTGTGCATGTAATAGTTTATTGAGGTGTGTGCTAATGTTATGTGTGTATTTGGATGTTTAATTTGGTTATGCAATCATGTTCTTCTAAACAGAGCATAGGTGTTTGTGGGCGGATTGAGCAAATCACATCGCATATGGAATAAACAACACAATTTCATCGGTAATGATTTCATCAGTCCCTGACAGTTCTTTATCCGGGACCGTTTGCCCACAACACATCCGAGTGGCCTGTGTATGCTGTACATCACACACATCTTCATCTGAGCAACCGTTTGTGTTATTTTTTCTTATCGCACACAGTTCATCCCAGTGGCATGTATGTTGTCTATCACACACATCTTGATCTATGTAACTGTTTATGTTATTTTATCTCATCACAAACAGTTCACCCGAGTGACATGTATGCCATCTATCACACACGTAATGATCTGGACAATCGTTTGTGTTCTGCTGGATCAGCGCAAATAGTTTATCAGGGTGAACTGTATGCCGTACCTCGCACACACTTGTATTTTTCTAATCGTTAGCGTTATATTGTCCAATCGCAAACAATTTATCTGGGCCAACTGTTTGCCACAGATCACACATGCAACTTTTTTTTGGGTCGTATTTGATGGATCCACCATCGCACACAGTTCTTGTCATTAGCGACGGAGCTATAACTATACCGTTTGCGATTTGGTCATCGCACACAGTTTCGTCGAAGACTCTCTGATTGATGTGTCGTCTTTGGACCTTCTCGCAGTAGTGATCTCTGTTGGCTTAATCCTCGTCCAGTGCATCATGGTCTTCGCAAAAGCCATCCGAGCTCCTTTGATGCATATGGAGAGCTTCAGGAAATCGATCCGAGGGGCAGCACAACAGAGGCTCTATACTAGGCCAAAGCAACTGCTCGGTAGCGGCTCCGTAGGCCATAGCCTGATGAAGAGGTCATTCAGGACTGGTCCTCCATCCGATGCAGCTCCATCAACTGCTTCATTTGGTTGGCGAGGAGGGAAGAATGTTGTGGGGCTTGAAATTGCGCCCAAAATAGCCGCTGATCGACTTCCCCATCCCGGATGACAAAATATCTTGCCGCATCCGCCACACTACTCGGAAGATCCAAAAAAGCGCCTGAAGAACGCCACAGTCGGGTGAGCAATGCAAACGTGTTACCACCAAAGAGACATTGCAGTACGTACGGCTTACCATCCGCAATGAGCTTGACCTCGCGGAGCTCCTGCAAGTAACCCTGCACCTCCATCCGCGCTTCCCGCACCGCCGACTTAGCCGAGGTCAGTTCAGAGTCTTACTCTTTATTCTTCTGCTCAAGGGCCTCACATTTAGTGACGACATCCTTGAGCTCCTGCTACACCTCGGCCACCCTGGCCTCGTGCCTCTTTGGCCTCTTGCCTCGCCTTCTGCAGCTCGGCCTTGAGACTCTCGACCTCCACGGTGAAGGCTGCAGTCATAACAAGAACCTCGTGCTTAGGGATAAAAACCCGAATACCTCACTTAAACAAGGAAAAATAAGGTATTAAAACAGTCCAGTCTGGACGTACCTAGCGCTTCGTCAAACCAATTGTTAAGACGGTCGACGTCTTCCTCAGAGCTCTTGAGCTTCTGATTCATCTCGGCCAGTTACATGGCATTGGCGGCTGACGTCGAATACGATGCCTACATAAATATGCCTATGTGTGTCAAACTCCCGAGTTATCAGATTTTTTAGACCCTCTGGCAAAAAAAGTCTTTAAACCTGCCAAAGTCTCGGGGTCTACGATTCACTTTTACTACTATTAGCATTCTCTGAATTGTTTTGACCCCTGCTCGAGTTTTCCCAACTCAATCAGGACTCGGGGGTTGACATATATAAGGATTAGTTAAATCCATAAAAGAAATTCCTTTTTGCGAAGAGGTATTACATTATTTACCTTGAAGCCTATTAAGAGGCCTCCAACAGCTTCCTTCGGTCCACTATCAACGGACTGAATGCATTGTAATGGAGGGGCCATTTAAAGCCTCCTCCATCACGGCCGGCCACCCGGTGCCGGCCCGCTCTGCTACGGGTGACGCTTGTGGCGGCACCTCATCTCCCCCTTCAATAGAGTCTGGGGCGGACAATTCTAGGGGCTTGGGTAGCTCTGGGAAGTCTCCAGAGATAGATCGGACTGGCCGAGCTCCCACTCCGTGTTTGCCAGAAGGGGCTCTCCCCCTGGTCTTCGGCGACTGAGTTGTTAGCCTCAGTCATAACATCGTCACCCCCGCCTCCCGTGATCGGTCCAGGAGGTGTCTTCCTAGACAGCACCTCCTCGGCCTCTCCGGTAACCGGAGGAGGTGTGGTGCGCGACATGGTCCCACTCTCCGCCAGTTTGCATGGTGGAGAGTCCCCCTCCGAGGTTTGACCGGTGGGGAGCTCGCGCGGTGGTGTACAACATGAGAAACATTCGCTTGGTTAGAAACGAGCTTTGATTTGGATGTTAGAGAAAATCCTTGAATTAAATACCTTGTGGCTGGGGGCTTGACCCTGGGTTCCTTCGAGGAACCAACTTATAAGCCTCAGACTCCTCCACAGAGTCTGGGCTGTCTTCGGACAGGACCAACTTGGCCCTTCATGGCCTCTTCGGGGCAGGAGGAGGCAGTCTCTCATCGGCGCCGTCAGACTCTGCCCTCCTCCTTGTTTGGGAGGAATCACTCTCCTCCCCGTCCTCCTCCTGCTCTTCATCGTGAGCACAGGAAGCATGGGTTTCCCCGGACCTAGTGTCTGGGGTCCTCGTGAACAGAGGCCCTCTCATGCCTCCCTCTTCTCCCTCTTCTTGTTCTCCCTCTTCTCCGGCGCCTAATACGGCGCCTCGACTAGCATCGCCATCAACAAGGGCGTCCTGGGGTCCTCGGGCAGCGGGGCCGGGCCGTTAATCTTCACAACTTCGCCAGCCAGTTATGCAAAGGCAAGGAAGAAGGGGTTAAAATTTCTTGTTAAAAGGAAGAACCTGAATGAAAGACATAAACTTTATTATACCTCATTAGGGGGGTTCTCGGCGTCGAGACTGATATCTTCTTCCTGGTCCGGCCAGTCCTTCTAGGCTTGAACAACACCTTCCACAACTTTTTTTGGGTGGTGCGGCAGAAGTGGATCACAGTGGCAGGGTCATCGGCCTTGTAAGCCCACATTGGGGAGGCCCGATGTTGGCAGGGCATAAGGCGTCGGCGGAGCATGACCTGAATCATGTTGGTTAGCTCGACCTTCTGCTCCATCATCTGGGAGATGTGCTTCTGTAGCAACTTCACCTCTTATGCTGACCCCCAGTCGAGCCCCTTCGTGATCCATGAAGTCAGCCTCATGGGAGGACAGGATCTGAATTCAGAAGAAGTCACCCAGTCAGCATCGCCTGGTTCGGTGATGTAGAACCACTATTTCTGCCAGATCTTGATGGTGTCAATGAATGTACCTTCCGACCACTCGACCCGAGGGAGCTTCCTAATCACTGTCCCCCCATAGTCTGCATGTTGGTTGTTGAGTATCTTCGTCTTGACGTTGAAGACCTTTAACCACAAGCTGAAGTGTGGGTGGACTCACAGGAAAGCCTCAAATACGATGATGAAGACCGAGATGTGCTGAAAGGAATTTGGGGGGGGGGGGAGATCTTGGAAATACAACCCGTAGAAGAACATCAACCCCATGACGAAGGGGTGGAGCAGAAAGCTGAGCCCTCGCAGGAAATGGGGGATGAACACCACCCTCTCGCCTTGCCTCGGGGTGGGGATGACTTGGCCCTTCTTAGGAGCGCGGTGAGGAAAAAGGAATGGAAGAGCTAAGGGTGTGGTTTGGGGGGAGTGGAGAAAGGAATGGATCTGAGTGCTTGAGCTCTCAAGATTGGGAAGGCAATGACAATGGAGGACCAGGAAAGTGTGTGGATGCTCTGGTGGTTGTTCCACTTTTATAGGAAGCCGTAATACCAAAAGCCCCTTTGTTACGCCGCAGACTTCGCCACGTCCCAATAAAATCTTGTCGTTATGCGCGCATGGGATAACCCAGATCATTGATCATATCCCTAAAAAAGATGCACGATCTCCGTATTGATGAGACATGCTAGTGAAGAAACTGCCTCGAACTGTGAATAAAGTTTAAATAACCAGTCAGTGGTCATGACTGGCCGTGACCCTTCGCTAAAAGTTGTCAGGCGGAGGCACTGTTCACACCCAAACTGTTGGCCTTTGTGGCTGAGCAACACATATTGTTCGGAAATCAGGGAATCATCGGTGGCCGAACTAGTGTCAACCGAACACACAAGGGGAAAAGAACTCGCCCTGCAAGCCGAAGACCTTTGTGCGCAAGACTACTAGGGATCGTGGACCTCGGCATTGGAGGCTAGTTCGGGGGCTAACAAGGGAGTCCAGGACTACGGGGTCCTCGGGTCGATGGCCTGTCTCCTAAAGGGTCGGACAGGTGGGCCGCTCTATGGCCACCGCATGGAAGCCGAACTACAAGACAACCTCGTATTCGGGAAGGAGACCTTCAGTTCCATGGTGTGTCCTCCAAGTCAAGATGGTGAGATCGGCGCGTTTATCCTTGATGGTAACTGACTATGTGTAACCCTAGGTACCACTGGTGTCTATATAAACCAGAGGGTTTAGTACATAGAGGGAGGAGAACCATTATTCTGACTCATCTAGGGTTTAATTCCTTTGATCTCGTGGTAGATCGACTCTGTAATCATCATACACACATCAATACAATCAAGCAGGACGTAGGGTTTTACCTCTTCGAGAGGGCCCGAACCTGGGTAAACATTGTCTCCTTGTTTCCTGTTCCCCATCGATCCAAGATACATAGCTCGGGACCCCCTACCCGATATCTGCCGGTTTTGGCACTGACAACCTCTCCTATTGTCACCTCCATAAAGGTACCACCTGCAGCAGAATCTAGAAGGTTTCTAGACACAAAGTTCAGTCCAGCATAGAAATTTTGTATAATCATCCATACGTTTAAGCCATGAGTGGGACAATTTCTAATCATCATTTTCATTCTTTTCCATGCTTGTGCAACATGTTCTTTCTCATATTGTTTAAAATTCATTATTTAGTTTTGGAGATATAATTTTAGCGGGAGGAAAATACTTGGCAATAAAAGCATCCTTGCACTTATCCCATGTTCCAGTACTATTGCTAGACAAGGATGAAAACCAAGTTTTAGCTTTATCCCTTAGTGGAAAAGGAAATAATTTCATTTTAACCACATCATTATCCATGTCCTTTTTATTTTCCATATCATAGAATTCAACAAAGGCATCGAGATGAGAAGCGGGATCCTCATTAAGACTTCCCAAAAATTGTTCTTTCATAACAAGATTTAGCAAAATAGAATTAATATCATAAAACTCTGCACTAGTGGAGGGTGGTGTAGGAGTACTAATAAAACCATTATTATTAGTATTTGAGAAGTCACACAACTTAGTAGTATCTTGAGACATGGTGACGAAACAAGCAAATTAACAAGCGAAGCAAGTAAACTAGAAGTATAGCAGGCAAACAAGTAAACTAGCAAAGATAAATATTTTTGTATTTTTTATTTTTATAGCAAGAAAAATATAACATTAAATAAAAACTAGAACAAGTGAATGATTATTTTTGAGAAGGTACTTGATAGGAATTTGGTGATGCTCCCTGGCAACGGCGCCAGAAATTCTTCCTGCTAGTTGTAAACTGCGTTGGGTTTTTCCCCGAAGTGGAAGGGAGATGCATCATAGTAGAGGTAAGTATTTCCCTAAGTGAGAACCAAGGTTATCGAACCAATAGGAGAACCATGCAAATTCTCGTCATCAGTGCCTACACACAAAAGAGCACACACTCCCTTGAACTTGTTACTTGCAAGCGATAAGTAGTGATGGATAGATAAATTGATAAATTTGAATTTAAAATAAAAATAAAGTAAATAATGGTAGAAATATTGTAGGCGTTTTTGTAATAATATTTGTGAAGAGACCCAAGGGCCATAGTTTTTGCTAGAGGCTTCTCTCTCTCGAAGAAAGCATACGGTAGGTAGACAAATTATTGTTGGGCAATTGACAGAAAAGCGCATAGTTATGTAATATTTATTCACGACAATGATCATTTATATAGGCATCATGACCATAAGCAAGTAGACGGACTCTTGCCTTCATCTACTACTATTACTCCACCCATCGACCGCCATCCAGCATGCATCTAGAGTATTAAGTAAAAACAGAGTAATGCTTGGAGAATGATCACATGATGTAGACAAAGCAAATCCAATTAATATGAATAAACCCCATCATTTGAACCTTAATGGTGTTGACACCTGATTTTGGCACGATGCAGAATGCAGTAAAGGTGGGCTCAAGCGAAAAGCTTGCCGGTTTTGAGTGCTTGCCGAAGGCCCAAACAGAGGCAGGAGACGGTCCGGCAAGGAGGCGATCCGGCAAGGAGACGGCCCAGCAAGGAGGCGATCCGGCAAGGAGAAACTTTGAAGTTTGGGCCATTGCCATCCGATCTCATCTCGAAAGCCGAAATTGTGTTCGAAGTACTGGGATTTTGTATCCAGAACACTATTCGGCTGATTACGCCCTCAAGATGATCTCATATGAGAAAACTTTCTACATGAATTGTCTTCATCTCGTCGAATCGGTCGATTTTCATATAAAAATCGTCTCAATCCGAGTTCGTATGCAAAAGTTAGAGCTATCTGAATGCAGCCATGTCAAGAGGCGAAATAAGACGCGGGAGACCAGACACGTCTTGGCGAGTGTCTGATGCAATGCGTGAGCAATTAGCCATTCAATATGGCCTCGGATCGAAAAACGTTCAACATTAAAGTTGTTCGTCTCGTCGAAACGGTCAAAATTGCTTTTGGGCACATTTTCATCCGAGGTCGTTTACTGCCTCAAAAAGGGTCCGCAAGGTGCAACCAGAAAGCTTGCCGCGTGAACAGTAACCTTCCCGGGTGAACAGTAACACTGTCGGGGGAGCTTGCCGCGCGTGAACAGTAACTTGCTGGGTGAACAGTACCCTCGCCGCGTGAACAGTATTTTGCCGGGGAAAGCTTGCCGCGCGTGAACAGTACCATTGCCGGGAAAGCTTGCCGCGCGTGAACAGTAACTTGCCGGGTGAACAGTACCCTCGCCGCGTGAACAGTATCTTGCCGGGGAAAGCTTGCCGCGCGTGAACGGTACCATGCCGGGGGAAGCTTGCCGCGCGTGAACAGTAATCTTGCCGGGTGAACAGTACCCTTTGCCGCGTGAACAGTAACCTTGCCGGGGGAAGCTTTCCGTGCATGAACAGTAACATTGCCGGGGGAGCTTGCCGTGCATGAACAGTTACTTGCCGGGTGAACAGTACCCTCGCCGCGTGAACAGTTCCTTGCCGGGGAAGCTTGCCACGCGTGAACAGTAAAAACTGTCCGACGAGATGCTGAAGATGGGCTCAAATACTTATCTAGATGGCCTCAGATCAAAAAGTGTTCAACATGAAAGTTGTTCGTCTCGTCGAAACGGTCAACTTTGCTTTTGGAGTCATCGTCATCCGACGTAGTATATGACCTGCAGAGACGATACAAGAGTCGGACGGTCCAGTCAGCTATATGAATGAGTCCGACTCGAAATTAAGGATGACCCCGTGGAGTATTCAAGATGACCTTATTTGGAAAAGTGATCAACATACAGATTATTGGCCTCGTCGAAGCGCACAAAATTCGTGTTTGGACCATCTCCATCGGAGGTCGTGTGCAGATTCCACGGCCCACGCAAGGAGCAAGACAGGAGATTGGACCAGATTCAGGCTGAATCCGAGCGGGACCAGAACTAGGACTCTAGGACGTGAATTAATGTAATTTTCTTGTAAGGAAAGCCTAGATGAATCCTTTGCTTGTACGGAAAGTCCAGCCGCCTCTTATATATGTTGGGGGTAACGGCCGATTGAAAGAACAGACAATCGAACAATCAATATACTACTTTTTTCACCTACGTTTTGTCTCCTACCCTCGTATCTTCTTCCTCGTTCTTCGTCGTTCTTCATGTTGGAGAGCTGCGAACTCCGAGGCCCTAGGGGCGAGCGAATCGACCTAGGGCAGCCCATAGCCGCCGCGCTCCCTGACGGGGTCCCTCCCGGGTGCGCGGGGTTTCGGGTCTTCAAAAGCGTCCTCCGGTTGTCTTGCGTATCGCGCTGCCGGTAGGACCTCCCTCGACGTGAGCTGCGGTGCAACACCCCCGGCGTCGAGGGTACGCGTGACGCGTTCGTGTGTCAACACACTTTTTGGCGACTCCGCTGGGGAGCTTTTGATCAAGAATCATCATCCATCATGTCCAATCTTCCCAATCCCTCGGAAGTTGACACCGATAACATTATCAAGCCCAATCTGGAGGAGTTATCGGCCGAGCATCGTCAAGCTTATGAGGAATACAAGAAGGCGCGTGAAGAGAAGGAGTTGCAGGAGTTCCTTGGAAACTTCAAGAAGGACCGCCAAGGCAATATCACTCCGGTTGGAGAAATCAAGTTTCCTCCTCTTCAAACTGAGCAGGTTAAACCTTCTGTAAGTACTACCTTTTCTCCTGAGCAATGGGCCGAAATTGAGAGTCGTATTACTGTTAGCAATAATCTGATCTATCAAGCTTTCTTAGACAATACTAATGCTCAGAAGAATATGCCTAACATGCCTGCTAGTATGGGAAACCCTGATTCAGTTTTGCCTATTTCATCGGCGCCTCCCATGCCGATGAATTATTTTCCTACCCATACCAATCAAATTGTGGCTGCACCACTTAATCCTTTTATGCAGAGTTCGGTGGCAACGCCGAACCAAATAGGTGGAAACACTGCTAGATCATTGCCGAACTATGGTTCGGCAAACATGTCACAATTTACACCCATGATTGCTAACCCCAATCCTCCTATGCCAGTGCCACAAGCTTCATCGTCTACTACGGACGATGCTCTAGCTAGGTTTAGAGAGGAGATGGCTAAAACACTTCGAGAGAATTTTGGTGTTGAACTACCTAGGAATCGGATTTATCAAAAGCCGTATCCTGAGTACTTTGATGCAATTCCGTGCCCTCAAGGGTATAAAATTCCAGATTTTGTTAAGTTTAATGGGGAGGGCACAAAAACCACATGGGAGCATGTTAGCCAATACCTAGCACAATTGGGTGAAGCAGGTTCGATAAATGAATTGAAAGTGCGTTTATTTCCTTTGTCATTAACTGGTACCGCATTTTCATGGTTTTCTTCTTTGCCGCATGGCTCTATTCGTGCATGGTTGCAGCTAGAGAAAAAAAATTCATGATCATTTTTATAGCGGCGATAATGAACTTAAGTTGTCACATCTTACATCGGTTAAGCAGAAGCATGACGAATCGGTCTCTGATTACGTCAAGAGATTTAGGGAAACAAAAAACCGGTGCTATAGTTTAGTGATAACTGAGAGAGACTTGGCTGATCTTGTGCTTAATGGTTTGAGAGCTCATATTAGAGAGAAACTAGAAGGCTATGAATTTATAAGTATCAACCAAGTCTTACAGAGGGCTTTGGCTCATGAAAGCCGAAGCAAGGAGCTTAAAGAAGTGCATAGATGTAAAACTGATCGTCCAAAGATGAATATGGTTGAATATGATAGTGATCGTTCGGACGATGAGGGTGATATTTATGCTGCTGAATTTGTTTGGCCCTCGAAGGCCAAACCATTTACTTGCAATGATTTAAAGCCGATTCATAAGAATCGTGATGATGAGATGAAGTTTACTTTTAATATTGCTAAATGTGATAGAATATTTGATGCTTTGCTACAAGCTAAGATTATTAGAATATGTCATACTTTACCGCCGTTTGAAGAGCTGAAACGGCGTGCTTATTGCAAGTATCATAATTCTTTTTCTCATGCGACTAATGATTGCAATGTTTTTCGACGACAGATACAATCGGCCATTAATGACGGACGATTGAACTTTTCTGAGATGCAAGTTGATAAGCAGCCCTTCCCAATGAATACTCTGGATTTGGAGGGGAAAAAGGTGCTCATTCGGCCGGAAGTGGCCGAATCCGCTAATAAAACTAATATTGTCATTGGTGAGCCCAGGAAAAACAGAGATGGCGACAAGGTCTTGGGAAGGCAAGTGGTGCTCGACAAGCAACCCGATGGCGGGGAGATAATCAAAATCACTGTCAAGAATCCTGCACTCGGGGGGCAACCACAAGAGCAAGAGAATACCCGTGTCAAATTTGTCAAGCCCAAGAGTCCGGAAGTTGGCAAGTGGAAGCTGAATGAAGCCAAAGTGCAGCGCAAGAGAGCCAAGCCAACTTTTGATATGTTGCTATCCAAGTATGCTAATCAAGCGGCCGGTTCTAGATCTAATCGGTCATCAAATTTGAAGCGTCCAGGATCACCTCCGAGGCAAGAATTGCAGCATCACACAAGGCCATACGGGCCATGGGCGCCAGGACCATGGATGGCGCCACCTCCCTATGCACCCTACTTCATGGGAGGATTCAATGGAGGATGGGGGCAGCCCCCAATGGCCCCTTATGCTTTTCATCCAGGATGGGCAGAACCAAGGAGGCCTATGCGTGAGAGGCTTTCTTATCCCGCACGAGGCCGTTTGAACAATGGTGTCAATCAGCCGATGCAGAATAATCAAGAAAAGGTCAACAAACAGGTGTGGCGTGTCAAATCACCAAGTACAGCGGTTGGGTCTGGAAAGGGCAAAGAAAAAGTTGATGCTGACTCACTCATCTTAGGTACTGAAACATTCACCATACAACAGCCGACTGTGCATAGCAACCCTGTTGAGCCGATACTTGCTATCGCGCCAAAACACTCGGCTAGAAATCATGAAGCTAGCACGAGCAAAGCCAAGTTCAAAGATCCAAAGTACATGCAGCCTAAGTGGTGTCCTCCAGGGCTAACAAAAACGCAAAAGAGGAAACTACAGAGGTTAAGGAGTCATGAGATGGCAGAACAGGAGGCCGAGAAGAAAAGAGATGAGTGGTTCAATGACGTTCGGCCCATGGTACCTACAGAACAAGTATGGGTGCCTAAGCGAATACAAAGTGCGGTGGTTTCTACATCTGTCACATCAACACCTGTACCACCAAGGAAGGACGATGCTACTGCTGTTACATCGTCTACAGCGCCTATTGATTCCATTTCGCCCGAACAGATTTCAAAATCAATGAAGAGGGCAAACCCAGATCCGGCAAGCTCGGCAGACCCGGCAAGCTCGGCAGACCCGGCAAGCTCGGCAGGCCCGGCAAGCCCAACACCGGCAAGCCCAACACCGGCAAGCCCGGCACTGAACACACCCGAGGAGGAGGGCGACGTGGTAGATTGTGAGCCTACACCAGTACGTGAAGGCATGGATATCAACATGGTGTTTTATTTACCCGCTGAGTTTCGTGCTATAGATGAAGAAGGGGAGGTGGCTCAGCTGGATTTTGGTCCTAAGAATGCAATATTTGAGAAGCCAAAAGAACCAGTGACGCACTTGAAACCGTTGTACCTCAGAGGCCATATCAACGGGTCACCGATTACTCGAATGCTTGTCGATGGTGGTGCTGTAGTGAATCTCATGCCTTATTCAATCTTCAAGAAATTGGGTTTGCCCGACGAAGGATTGATAAAGACCAATATGGTACTCAATGGATTTGAAGGCAAAGAGAAAACCGAAGCCAAAGGGGTGATGTACGTGGAACTTACGGTTGGGAGCAAAACTTTGGCTACTGCATTCTTTGTCGCCGAGGTGCAAGGTAACTACAACGTCATTCTAGGCCGTGATTGGGTTCATGCAAACCAATGTGTGCCATCCACTATGCACCAGTTTTTAATTCAATGGGTTGATGATGAAGTGGAGATCGTTCATGCGGATAATTCGGCTTGCATTGCTTTAGCCGATACACTGGTGGATTGGCAACACCCCAATGCTGCTTGCTTGACGGGAAGGGACTTATCAGAGTTTGACTTTCTCAGCGCCACCAAGAGTGGTTTTGTACCCGTTTCTTTAAAGCCGGTTGGTGGAAATCGGCTCCAAGGTATGACGTATTTAAATGGATCCTAACTCTGAGTGGTTACAAAAGCGGCTTGCAGAATATCGGTCCAATGGGAACGATATGTATGAGTCTATAGAGGAGTTAGGTGATATGGATAAACTGGGACAAGGTTTTACATCGGCCGATCCATTAGAAGAAGTAGATATTGGAGATGGCTCAATTCCTAGGCCGACATATGTAAACAAAAATTTGAAAGCCGATTGTAAAGTCAAGTTAATCGAGCTATTGAAAGAATATATTTGTTGCTTTGCATGGGAATATCATGAGATGCCAGGTTTAAGCCGAGAGCTAGTGGAGCATCGGTTACCTATAAAAGCCGGTTTTAGACCGTATAAACAATCGGCTAGGAAGTTCAATCCAAAAATATATGACCGGATCAAGGAAGAGATCGGTCGTTTGCTTAAAGCTAATTTTATTAGACCTTGCAGGTATGCCGAGTGGATTTCTAATATTGTGCCAGTGGAAAAGAAAGGCTCCGGCAAGTTGAGGGTGTGCATTGATTTCAGAGATTTGAATAGAGCTACGCCCAAAGATGAGTATCCTATGCCTATAGCCGACATGCTTATTAATGATGCTTCTGGACATAAGGTTATTAGCTTTCTTGATGGCAATGCGGGGTACAACCAAATTTTCATGGCCGAAGAGGACATGTCCAAAACGGCTTTTCGGTGCCCCGGTTTCCTTGGATTATTTGAGTGGACAGTAATGACCTTTGGATTGAAGAATGCCGGCGCCACATATCAAAGGGCTATGAATTTGATTTTTCATGATTTACTCGGGGTTATACTTGAAGTCTATATTGATGATATTGTTGTCAAATCGGATGCTTTTAAATCTCACTTAGCCGATTTGCGTTTAACTTTTGAGAGGATGAAGAAATATGGGCTGAAGATGAATCCTTTGAAGTGTGCGTTTGGCGTGTCGGCTGGTAAGTTTTTGGGTTTCATTATTCATGAAGATGGCATAGAGATTGATCCCAAAAAGATAGAAGCTATACAAAAAGTGGAGGCTCCAATATGCAAGAGAGATATGCAAAAATTCCTTGGCAAGGTCAATTATTTGAGGAGGTTCATAGCTAATTTGTCAGGGAAGGTTGATGCATTTACTCATATCCTTCGGTTGAAGAATGATGTTGATTTTACTTGGGGGGCAAAACAGCAAGAAGCATTTGATATGATTAAAAATTATTTGTGCACTCCTCCAGTGATGAAGGCGCCCAAGCATAGAGAGCCCTTTAGACTTTACATTGCAGCCGAGGAAGGTGTTATTGGTGCTGTTTTGACTCAAGAAACCGAAGGAAAATAGCATGCTATCACTTATTTGAGCCGACGTCTATTGGATGCTGAGACAAGGTATACGTATATTGAAAAATTATGCCTATGCTTATACTATGCTTGCACAAAATTGAGACATTATCTAGTGCCAAGTTCTTGCATAGTAGCTTGTCAAACCGATGTCATTAAATATATGTTGCATAGACCAATTCTTAGTGGTAGAATTGGTAAATGGGCTTATGCTTTAATTGAGTATGATTTGGCTTATGAATCTCTAAAATCCATGAAAGGCCAAATTGTTGCTGATTTTATCGTTGAGCATCAGATTAATGACGAGCAAGATATTGATATAAACCTTGTCTCGTTAGTACCATGGAGATTATATTTTGACGGTTCAGTTTGTAGCAACGGCCAAGGTGTTGGTATTGCTTATATATCTCCTTATGGTGCTGTTTTTGAAGCCTCATGCCGCTTAGAATATTTTTGCACAAGTAATCAAGCCGAATATGAAGCATTGTTATTCGGTTTAGAGATGTTGCTGGCCATAGGTGCTACACATATTGAGGCTTTTGGTGATTCGTTATTAGTAGTGCAACAAGTATCCAAAGTTTTTCAATGTTTAGACGAATCACTTAATGTTTATCTTGATAAATGTCTGGATATAATTTCTACTTTGGATCATTTTGGCATTGCTCATATATCTAGACATGATAATTGGAGAGCAAATGAGTTAGCACAGCAAGCATCTGGCTATCATGTCAATCATGGCATGTTTCATATCTCTCAAGAGCCGATGTCTTGTCTTGCTAATATAGGGGAGGCCGAACCAGAGCCCACTGATTCGGTCACTAACAATAAATCTAGTACAGGTGAAAATCATGATTGGAGAAAGCCCATTATTGATTACTTGTACAATCCGAGTGAAAGGGTGGACAGGGCTGTTCGGCGCATAGCTTTCAAATATACAATAAGAGACGGTGGTCTTTATCGCCGAACGGTTGAAGATGTTCTTTTGAAGTGTTTGGACGAGGATCAAGCAAGAGTTGCTATGGGAGAGGTTCATGAAGGAATTTGCGGTACTCATCAGTCGGCCCCCAAGATGAAGTGGTTGTTACGACGTGCTGGATTTTATTGGCCGACGATGATCAATGATTGCTTCAGGTATTATAAAGGATGTGAAGCTTGTCAAAAGTTTGGTGATATTCAGTTAGCTCCCGCTGCTATGTTACATCCTATTATCAAGCCGTGGCCCTTTAGAGGTTGGGGATTGGACTTTATTGGAAAGATTCATCCTTCCTCGTCAAAGGGGCATCGGTTCGTGTTGGTGGCAACTGATTATTTCACTAAGTGGTCTGAAGCAGTACCTCTCAAGAATATGACGCATACGGAGGTAATTCAATTCATAAGTGAGCACATTATTCATAGATTCGGTATTCCGCAAACATTAACTACGGATCAAGGTTCATCTTTCATGTCTCATCAAGTTGGAGAATTTGCCGAATCATATAAGATAAAGTTGCTCAATTCCTCCCCGTATTATGC
Source organism: Elymus sibiricus (assembly GCA_039707655.1). NCBI lineage: Eukaryota > Viridiplantae > Streptophyta > Magnoliopsida > Poales > Poaceae > Elymus > Elymus sibiricus. The sequence goes on from CM077673.1 coordinate 241,989,298, forward strand.
TCAAGCCAATGGACAAGCTGAGTCTAGCAATAAATTTTTGATCAAGCTCATCAAGAAGAAGATTGAAGATAATCCAAGAAGGTGGCATGAATTATTGTCCGAGGCTTTGTGGGCGCATAGAATCTCAAGGCATGGTGCGACGAAGGTAACTCCATATGAGCTCGTATATGGTCAAGAAGCCGTTTTACCGGTAGAGGTGAATTTGAATGCTTTGAGAATAGCCAAACAAAATGATTTATCGGCAGTGGACTTTTATAACTTGATGATGGACAACATTGATGAGGTTGCCGATAAACGTTTGACTGCATTAAAAGCCATAGAAAGGGACAAGTTGAGGGTAGCAAGAGCTTACAATAAGAAGGTCAGGTTGAAGAATTTTCAGATTGGTGATCTTGTATGGAAGGTGATTCTACCGATTGGTTCAAAGGACAGAAAATTCGGGAAGTGGTCTCCAAGCTGGGAAGGTCCTTTCAAGATTGCAAGAATAGTTCCCGGAAATTCATATTTGGTGGAATCCATGCAAGGAACATTGCTACCTCGAGCTCTCAATGGCAGGTATTTGAAGAAGTACCACCCAAGTGTGTGGCAAGAAGCCTAAATAGGCAATGGCCGATATATAATTATCGCCCTAAGCACATATTAATGGCCGATGGAGTGTTGACATCGTCCTTAGAACAAGCCTAATGCAAATTATTTTTCGGCACACAAGTTTTGCCGAAAAATAGGGGGGCATGTGTTGACACCTGATTTTGGCACGATGCAGAATGCAGTAAAGGTGGGCTCAAGCGAAAAGCTTGCCGGTTTTGAGTGCTTGCCGAAGGCCCAAACAGAGGCAGGAGACGGTCCGGCAAGGAGGCGATCCGGCAAGGAGATGGCCCGGCAAGGAGGCGATCCGGCAAGGAGACGGCCCGGCAAGGAGGCGATCCGGCAAGGAGAAACTTTGAAGTTTGGGCCATTGCCATCCGATCTCATCTCGAAAGCCGAAATTGTGTTCGAAGTACTGGGATTTTGTATCCAGAACACTATTCGGCTGATTACGCCCTCAAGATGATCTCATATGAGAAAACTTTCTACATGAATTGTCTTCGTCTCGTCGAATCGGTCGATTTTCATATAAAAATCGTCTCAATCCGAGTTCGTATGCAAATGTTAGAGCTATCTGAATGCAGCCATGTCAAGAGGCGAAATAAGACGCGGGAGACCAGACACGTCTTGGCGAGTGTCTGATGCAATGCGTGAGCAATTAGCCATTCAAGATGGCCTCGGATCGAAAAACGTTCAACATGAAAGTTGTTCGTCTCGTCGAAACGGTCAAAATTGCTTTTGGCCACATTTTCATCCGAGGTCGTTTACTGCCTCAAAAAGGGCCCGCAAGGTGCAACCAGAAAGCTTGCCGCGTGAACAGTAACCTTGCCGGGTGAACAGTAACATTGCCGGGGGAAGCTTGCCGCGCGTGAACAGTAACTTGCTGGGTGAACAGTACCCTCGCCGCGTGAACAGTACCTTGCCGGGGAAAGCTTGCCGCGCGTGAACAGTACCATTGCCGGGAAAAGCTTGCCGCGCGTGAACAGTAACTTGCCGGGTGAACAGTACCCTCGCCGCGTGAACAGTATCTTGCCGGGGAAAGCTTGCCGCGCGTGAACGGTACCATGCCGGGGGAAGCTTGCCGCGCGTGAACAGTAATCTTGCCGGGTGAACAGTACCCTTGCCGTGCGAACAGTAACCTTCCCGGGGGAAGCTTGCCGCGCATGAACAGTAACATTGCCGGGGGAGCTTGCCGCGCATGAACAGTAACTTGCTGGGTGAACAGTACCCTCGCCGCGTGAACAGTACCTTGCCGGGAAGCTTGCCACGCGTGAACAGTAAAAACTGTCCGACGAGTTGCTGAAGATGGGCTCAAATACTTATCTAGATGGCCTCAGATCAAAAAGTGTTCAACATGAAAGTTGTTCATCTCGTCGAAACGGTCAACTTTGCTTTTGGAGTCATCGTCATCCGACGTAGTATATGACCTGCAGAGACGATACAAGAGTCGGACGGTCCAGTCAGCTATATGAATGAGTCCGACTCGAAATTAAGGATGACCCCGTGGAGTATTCAAGATGGCCTTATTTGGAAAAGTGATCAACATACGGATTATTGGCCTCGTCGAAGCGCACAAAAGTCGTGTTTGGACCATCTCCATCGGAGGTCGTGTGCAGATTCCACGGCCCACGCAAGGAGCAAGACAGGAGATTGGACCAGATTCAGGCTGAATCCGAGCGGGACCAGAACTAGGACTCTAGGACGTGAATTAATGTAATTTTCTTGTAAGGAAAGCCTAGATGAATCCTTTGCTTGTACGGAAAGTCCAGCCGCCTCTTATATATGTTGGGGGTGACGGCCGATTGAAAGAACACACAATCGAACAATCAATATACTACTTTTTTCACCTACGTTTTGTCTCCTACCCTCGTATCTTCTTCCTCGTTCTTCGTCGTTCTTCGTGTTGGAGAGCTGCGAACTCCGAGGCCCTAGGTGCGAGCGAATCGACCTCGGGCAGCCCATAGCCGCCGCGCTCCCTGACGGGGTCCCTCTCGGGTGCGCGGGGTTTCGGGTCTTCAAAAGCGTCCTCCGGTTGTCTTGCGTATCGCGCTGCCGGTAGGACCTCCCTCGACGTGAGCTGCGGTGCATCACCCCCGGCGTCGAGGGTACGCGTGACGCGTTCGTGTGTCAACAAATGGCAGCAATACAATACGTGTCATGTTCCTTTCTGTCACTGGGATTGAGCATAGCAAGATTGAACCCACTACAACATACCAGTCCCACTAAAGATAATTCAATCTAGTTGGCCAAAGCAAACCGATAGATCAGAGATCATTATGAAGCTATAAAAATCATGCATATAAGAATTCAGATAAGACTCAAATATTATTCATGAATGATCTGAACATAAACCCATAATTCATCGGATCCCAACAAACGCACCGCAAAGATGATTACATAGGATAGATCACGGCGAGAATCGCGGTGATCTTTGCATTGAAGAACATAGAAAGAGAGAGATAGCCATCTAGGTACTAACTACGGACCCGTAGGTCTGTGGTGAACTACTCACACATCAGCAAAGGAGCAACAAGGTTGATGTAGAGGCCCACCATGATCGATCCCCCCTCCGGCAGGGCACCGGAACAGAGACTTGCGGCGGCGGAAAAAGTGTTTCGGGAGGCTCTCTAGGGTTTTCCCAATATATGTGAATTTATCGGGACGAGATCATGGCCAGAGGCCGTGGTAGATGTCCCCAAGCCATCCGGGCGCACCCACCCCCTCGGGGCACCCTGTTGGCTTGGCACCACCCTGTGTGGCCTCCGGTCTCCCTCTGAAGCTTACATGTCTTATTTTTTTCCAGAAGAAATCATCAAAAAGTTTCGGGGTATTTGGACTTCGTTTGGTACAATATTTCTGAAAGGCCAAAAACAAGCAGAAAACAGCAACCGGCACTAGTGTCAGGACCCCGATCCTAAGCCATAAGAATCTAGCATGTAACACATCACATCACTTTGCGGCCTCATGCACGGTTATCCCCACGGCTGCCACCTTACTTGGGCCGGGACCGTTTGTGTCTTTTGGCTCACGTATGTGAATATGTCGCTAGCATTCAAATGTCAAAGAACCCGGGCCAACATGACTAGTCGTAGAACCCAAGTAGCACATCCGTACAGGGACAGGCGTACATAACCCAGCAATGTAGGTGTCAGCCTCCAGCATGTGTAGACGAGTCGTAGCAAGCTACATGGACTCCATTACGCCGTGAGACATTTCTGTCATCAACTACGCGTAGACGAGTCATAGCAGACTACAAGGACTCCATTACACTGCGAGACGTTTCCCCAAAGGGACAGACACAGTTGCCAACATTTCCAGCAACATTGTGGCTTATTTAAAATGCCAAGAAGAGTGGTTAAAAGTATATCACCCCTGGTATGTTGTTGCCAACATTTATTAGAGAGGTGGAACATTTTTGAAGAGCATTTTGTGATAATTGAAAAATTCAATTATTGGAATTTGTTTACTGAATAAAGTGCTAGGGTTTGTCGTCCCCATTTCAAATTTCATTTGAAATTAAACATGATGACATGATGATTAATGCAATGATAGGCAAAGGTAAAACTAGGGCTGTGACAACTCACCCCCACTAAACAAGAATCTCCTCCCGAGATTCAAGCATAGTGTAAGAGGACAGAGGGAACACCACTATCATAATCTTCGCGATCCAATTGTTCTTCTCAAAGATGTTGATTCATTGTGTCATGATGATCTTGACATCTTTTTCTTTGGGATCTTCATCCAACACGACAACAAAAGAAAGAAAAGCTCTACTAGAATCGATCTCCTCAAGATCGAGCAACTCATGATCAACTCATGGAATGAAACGTATGAACGTCTCTTGAGCTGAGACACCAAACACATCGAGAACGATGGAGTGAGGCAGATAACGGAGGTTCAATTGGTAGGCAAGGATGGAGCATCCACGCTTAGCTAGGATGGAGCATGGGTTTCAAAGTGGCGAGGAGTTAGTTGCCCTTCATACCATAACGGGCACCTTAGGACAGGTGACTCGTAGGATTATCCCTGAAGTGGCAAAAAGAATTACTTTTGATACAGAGATCATTGAAACTCTTCATACCAGCCCAAGGCAATTCACAACGACCGTTTGAAGGAACTCGAGCGAATGGCATACTCAGTTTGGAAAAGAAACTAGGGTTATATCACCACTCGGCAAACGGAAGGCACATTCCAATTTGATACCGAGGATATAACCCAGTGTCTAAGCGTGCTCTCAAGAACTTGAGCATTTCCATATTCATCAGGGGTTTACCAACATCCATGCCAAGGATCCTGGCAACACATCATACTACCACGATGAACAGCGATGGAGGATGCAGATGCAAAGGAAGACATCACTTTCTCAGATTTCACCTTAGCTATGCCAGGGGAACGAAATCTGGATGTTCGACAGAGAGACATTTAGCACTCCGCTTCTAATGTTCTCCTTGATGGAATAGCGTAACCCAATTAAAGGTGACGTGTAGGACATCAAGTAAAGGTCGGACTTCGGGAATCCAAGGGTCCATGAGGAATAACTCCTAGAGCAAGTCATCCAAGGTCCTCATGGGGAGGTGGCTAATGTTGCTGATACAAGATACTATAATAATAGGTCTTCTGGCTAGGTGCGTTAGCCACAACATCGCTTTACCGGGTTATAGGTAGACCAATATTATAATACTTGTAAAACATCCCAACTATCATATCTGCCTGAGATTCAGATTTGGTTGGTGATAGGATACTCCAGACTCAGCATGTCCGAGGGAGAAAGTTTGCAACACAAATCGACGAGAGGATGTTGCGAGATTCTCGGGAAATGAACTACGGAGGCCAACTCCAAAGATGAGCTGGATTGCAAGATTCACGTGTGAACATACTGTCCAAGACAAGCATGATCACATAGAGGTCGTACAACAAAACACTTCCGAGTTCTGGTTAGGAACCATCATTGCGGATAACGAAGCTGGGTGCAAGTCCGTCTGGTACCTTCAAGAATAGCACATAACTTCTTTTCCTTGAACAAGTCAATCAGTGGCTTGGTGTGCTAGGAGACACATATGGATTCGAGGTGGCCAGCCTATCAAACCATAGCATACTTTGCACGTGCATGACTGACTTGGGATGATTCCAAAGGAGGCAAGATAACTTTTCTCAAATTCACGGCGGCAACTTGCATCAATTGCACATGAATTTGGAGAAAGTCACTTCTTATACCTGGCATATACTTCATGTATGAGACACGAGGATATTGCCTACAAAGTTTCCAATACTAACTTAATGTCCGACATGAGTTGTGAACAATGAAAATGTTGCCGATGGGCTCAACAACAATTCATCAAAATATCCGTGAAGACGGAATTCCACAACTTTGTGAGCAGGATCATAGCATTGGTCAGACCAAAAGGTATAATGATGTAAGCTCGAGGGATTAGCCATGAGTAAAACAACATTACGATGATATTTGGTTCTGAGTTTGATTTGGCGATAGCCCACACTCAAATCAAAGATTCGGCAAGACAATAGATGCAACAATGGATTACAAGGATCAACCGATGAAGGTATCATCTTTCTTGAACACACACACAAGATATCCCTTTGAATGAACTAAGTCAGGTGATGCTTTTATCTTCCAACTCTCCAAGTTGTTGTTTAGCTTAACCAACTAGTTCAGGGGGTATCCAACACAGAGTCTTGGATAAGGGATGGTTTATAGAGAAAACCAACTTAATCACGAAATCAACATAACGGTCAGGGTCAACCCGGCAATACTTCCGAGAAGATATTCGGAAAATCATGAACCAACGATATATTATTGAGCTCGGGAACAGTCTTGCTTTTCAAGGCAAGACGATATGACCAAGAGAGCATGGGATTGATACAATCCGAACTCATTGATCGAAGAGTGCGCCATGAAAGATGGACTAGGTAGCACGATCAATCTTAGGATGGTGATTCAATAACCAACACGCTAAGAATGAGATTATTGTCCATTAACTACCAAGCAATCGGATTGCTAGAAGTTTTGATTTCACGCATCACGATTCACTTGTCGGTATTCTGGTTATAACAACACAAAGACCAAGGAGTGAATGATGATGGAGAGAAGTATCACTGTATCAAGAAGTCATAAGAGGTGGTGCAATTCCCATGACAATCCTGACTTAAAGGGGGTAATACTTCAAGGTGGAACAGAGCAAAAGCTGGATTGGCATTTCGATCTGCAGAATACAACTGCTTTGACCCAACCTAAAAATGGATGAGGTACTGGAGTTTGCTTCTCCTAGTCATTCTGAAATAGAATGGCTTGATGGACCACAAGAATAGTCAACATCGATAACACAAATGCATGACATACTCTTGACTATCCACTGATAGATGAAGGTCGAAATACAATTGAAGAGGGGCAACAAGAGAACATGATTTTCTGAGTTGTAGATGCATAGATTGAATACGTCGAACAACGTTCAACATGTTTCTTCCAGATAACCCATGCAGAAAGGTAGGATTGGTAGACTCACAACTATAGAATGGAGGACCCATGAAGAGCACTCTTGTTGTGATCTTCAGTTCACGAGGAACTTCTGCCATAACTGGTTCATGCTATTGGAAGAATGATGTACCACGACCTTGAAGACTATCACAAAGGTTACTAATATCCTAAAGGAACGAGCAAATACGATCACCGGGAGTGAGTAGAATGATTCTTGGGTTCAAGAACCCAGAAATAGAATACCTATTGACTAAGTAGCATCACAGCATGCTTTCGATAACGATGGCCAGAATTATCACACTGGGAACAAAAGACACAACTAGACTGTTGGGTGGTTCACTTAAATAACATGGTTTCCTAAACACCTTTAACATATACGTCGAGGTAGTAGAGTACCTCAACACAACAATTAGTGTGCTTTGTCTGGCCAAAAGACATTAACTCGGGATGAAAGGATTTGCAATTGCATCAGATTATTTATCAACCTTGAATAACTCGGACAGCATAACGGCTGTACGGGCATGAAATATGAGGCAACCTGCATGAAAACTGACAACAAAACAACTGAATTCTTATAGAGACATCGATCCAGGAACACAACAACTTTGCTATAAGTCTGCAGCATAGTAACTCGTCATCCTGATAGATAGATGAGAAGCCTAATCCTTAAACCCCGTAGCATAGAGAAGAGGGTGACTTGGAATTAGAATGACATGAGGTAAGGAGTAAAAAGAGCCTTACGTTCCCTTCCACAATCAATTCCCTTATATAACTAAAGCAGTTCTAGACTCAAACATCGACCAGTTTGGCTTGGTAATCCTACAGGCAGTCAAGCTCTCATACCAACGGTGTCAGGACCCTGATCCTAAGCCATAAGAATCTAGCATGTAACACATCACATCACTTTGCGGCCTCACGCACGGTTATCCCCACGGCTGCCACCTTACCTGGGCCGACCGTTTGCGTCTTTTGGCTCACGTATGTGATTATGTCACTAGCATTCAAATGTCAAAGAACCCGGGCCGACATGACTAGTCGTAGAACCCAAGTAGCACATCCGTACAGGGACAGGCATACATAACCCGGCAATGCAGGTGTCAGCCTCCAGCATGTGTAGACGAGTCGTAGCAAGCTACCTGGACTCCATTACGCCGTGAGACATTTCTGTCATCAACTGCGCGTAGACAAGTCATAGCAGGCTACAAGGACTCCATTACACTGCGGGACATTTCCCCGAAGGGACAGACACAGCAGCAAAGAAGGATACACGCCGGTCAATCAATGTGTCCGGAGCAGTAGCAAGCTACCAAGGCTCGGTGGAAGCACAAAGAGGCAGTTCCCTGTAAAGAGTACTCCTAAGGCACACAACTAGGTGTTGGATCCCATACATACCGTTGCACGTCACACATACGCATGACATGCCCGATATGCATAGATACAACTGTGGCATCACAACATAACCATACAACAAAATATCATTTATTTAGAAGGCTCCAGAGAACCTCCATAGAATAATGGTACAAACAGGGGTCACATGACCCATCATTCAGAGCATACAATCAACAAGCGGAAGACATATGTCTGGGTACAGACATCTATTAAAAGTGGCTGGAGGAGCCTGAAAAGCTACAACGACCCTACCGGAGGAACCAAACCTCTGTCTGGGATTCCCAAGCTAATCCGGTCAACATCGAACCTCACGTCATAAGGATCACTATTGAGACTGACGTCTCATCTGCAAAACATAAATGAAGCAACCGTGAGTACAAAGGTACTCAGCAAGACTTACATCAGAACTATCTACATATGCGTCATTGTCAACAAAGGGGGCTGTGGAGTTTATTGCAGCAAGCCAGCTTTGACTCTTGGCTAACCTGTACTATGACTACAAGTACTTTCTTTGAGGTGGGGTAGTGCACACGAGTCCACATATTCACCATATCAATACACCACTATGGATCCACTCCCGTCTCCCTACGAGAAGACCATCCATAGCACTCATGCTTATCTTGCGCATTTTAGAGTATCCATTTCAAATTGTCTATGAACCACATAAGTTATCCAAGTAGTCCATATCCGAGGACGTGGCTATTCGAACAGATTCATAACCCTGCATGGGTGTACTTCTTCACACATGCTCTCGCCACTTATCGCCATGTGCACGTAAAAAGGCACCCGGGCAACCTTCAAGCGGAAGCCCAGCGAGGGAGTCGGCCACGACCGTCAATCACACAATACCCTAGTCTAGGTTTATCGCCTATTTGAGACTGAACCCGCACGGAACTCCAGCCGAAGTTTCCGCTACGGCCTCAAACGATGTGCGCAGGGTTCCCAAGCCCACCGTTCGGGTGCCACTTGGTACACCGTGCCACTGTGTCTATACCGCATCAAAGCCCACCCCGTCGGGCAGCGCTATGCACGGCCGCCAACACTTTTCTTACAAACACCAGAAACTAGTTGCAACTCCTGGACAGAGATCTAGGCAATTAATAAGCCGAGAGGGTCAATTAAGTATCCCAATGTGCGGTAGTATCTTGTCTTGGATAACATACACAAAACTCAGTTCTTAAGGACGGTCCCAATGAGACAACCCGCCATGTACTCCTACATGGCCTCTCATAGCTACCTTTACCAAATCGTGTTCACACATTTAGCTCTCACACAGTAGGACATGAACACTGCCATTCTGATTCATTGCCCAGATGGATCAGACCCAACACGACACAACTCTAAGCATAGCAGGCACAGTAAGTAAGCAAGCATGGATGAGTAGGCACATCAAGGCTCAAACAGTTGTTACTCATGCTAAGTGGTTTCAACTATTTACTGTGACAAAGATAGGTCATGCAAAGGAATGGGTTCAACTACCGAGAACATGTAACAGTTGAATCGTTATTGCCCTAATGCAGTAAAAGAGAGCAGGAGCAAGAGAGTGGGTTCATATCAATATGCTCAAGGGGGTTTGCTTGCCTGACACTTCTGAAGATAACAATGAGTCTTCATCGGTGACAACGATCTCAATGTCGGAACAACGTCTACTGAGGGAGAACAACCGCCGACAAACAAGAAGGAACGCATTCAATGCAATGCAACAAACATGATGTATGACATGGCATGTTAAGGTACTGAATTGACCTAGAGCAATAGATAAACATATTAATTGAAGTGGAATTCAAACCTAGTTCAAATTCCAACTCCAATGTTATTTCATACATTACCCTAATCATGAAATTTCCTACTTGGTGATGTTATCTTGCTCAAACATACATGAACATGGCATAAACAAATTCCTTGCATTTTTTTGATCATTTTTCATATATAAATTATTTCAATCTGAGTTACGGTTGAATTACTATGATTTTTAGAAGTTTTATACATTTTCTGGAAATTCCTGAATTATTTTATTACTAGAAAATCACTTATTGCGTCAGCAATACGTCAGCATTGCGTCAGCAGGTCAACAGGGCCGGTCCAGGTCAAACCTGACCAGTGGGACCCACTGGTCAGTGTCTCAGGGTCAGCTACAGAGGCTGACATGTTGGACCCACATGTAAGTGGCACAGTGGCTAACTAATTAAGTTTAACCTAATTAAACTACTTTGACAGGCCAAAGGGCCCACTGTCAGTGCCTGGGGGGGTTAATTAACACGGGGTTTAACTACTAATGACGGGACACGTCGGCGGCTCTTCGCTGGTGCTAATCCGGCGCGGCGAGGTTCACCGTCCGGCCGTTTCCGACGGCTAGAGCTTGCGCAGCTGGGATCGTTGGGAAGCTGCTGCTGCGGCGCTTCGAACGGAGGTACTGGCAAGCGCCGGGGTGGCCCATAGCGACGGCGGTGACCATAACAGCGGCGGCCAGAGCTAGGGGTGGTGCGGGCGTTGCATTGCGGCTGGCTAGCGAGCAAGCTCGGAAGCCATACGGCTTCTACAGAGCATGTGGAGGACGCCCATGCGCCTACTTTGGCCTGGTCTAGATGGGAGCATCAGCAAGCTACGGGGTGGCGGCAATGGCGGAGCCGAGCTTCGGCTCATGCGGTGCAGAGGCTACAGGGCACAGAGAAGCCGGGGAAGAGGGGGAGAATGGGAAGAGGATCACTGTGGAGCTGACGAAGTTGATGGCGAGGCCGGGGAGGACTTGAGGCCGGCGAATTTGACGATGACGTCCGATGACCGCGGCGGGGAGGAAAGCTTGATTGCGACGACGGGGTGATCTTCGGCTTGCGTGCGTCAGCGTAGAGCTTCAGGGCTTCCAGGCGGACCCGTTGGACAGATGGCGAGGCGGGCGAAGGCCAGTGGCCACGGTGGTGGTGACGGCGCGGCCATGGTGGTTTCGGCCATGATGCGGGGAGTGAGGGAGAGGGCAAGGGGGAAGCAGGGAGTGAGAGGGTTGGCTTCGGGGGTGCACGTGGCGAGCTCATCTGCCTCCCGCGGAGTGGTGGGGCATGAGGTGGCCGGCGCGTGCCGGCGCTCGGCGACCACACGCCCTCGCGTCCTCCTGGCGCAGGGTTGAAGACAACCTTGCCCCTGGTGGGCTGGGCTGGGCCGAACCCACTAGGCAGGTAAGGCCCAGGTGAGTTCCCTCCTTTTCCTTTATTCCTTCTGTTTTCTATTTTTTGGAATCTGTTTAATAATGTTTGGGCAAAAATACTAAAGTCAAAAAATCCGGAAATAATTTCTGGGGTTTATACATATTATTTGCAGACCCCTCAATAATTATCATAATTTTTGAAACAACTAAAATAGTTATAGTCTTTTATTTACCATTTCCAGCAACATTGCTGGCTTATTTTAAATGCCAAGAAGAGTGGTTAAAAGTATATCACCCCTGGTATGTTGTTGCCAACATTTATCAGAGAGGTGGAACATTTTTGAAGAGCATTTTGGGATAATTGGAAAATTCAATTATTGGAATTTTTTTACTGAATAAAGTGCTAGGGTTTGTCATACCCATTTCAAATTTCATTTGAAATTAAACATGATGACATGATGATTAATGCAATGATAGGCAAAGCTAAAACTAGGGCTGTGACAACCAGGCAGTGGGATAATAGGTTAGTGCTAAAAATAATATAAATTAGCAAGTAAATGCTTAAAAAGTATCCTAGAATGATAATATAATAGCATGGAACAATCAAAAATTATAGATACATTGGAGACGTATCAACACGCAAGGACACAAATATGATTTTCCAAGCATTTTTTCCTCGATCTTGCATATTCATGTATTTTGAATTTGAATTATGGCCATTTATTGGCTAGAAACTCGCTTAATGTCTTAAAAAAGCCAAATGAACACCGAAGTTTTTCCAATCTTAGCATAACGGTTGTATTCCTGCATTGTAAGTGAAAAAAAGCAAGGCCAAGTGAGGTAGGGACTAGAAGTTTTCATCAACAATGGCCCCCATACCCTCTCGGAACCACGTGCTAGCCTTCGTGTCATGCTCCGGTTTGTCACATGTATGTGTCAAAGCTTATCTGAAACAAAGCAATATTTCTTACCATGACATCTGGGTGCCATGTCATGAAATCATGCAAATTTACATGTATTTCAAAGCAATTATTGATATTTTTTATTTTGAAAACAAAGATTCGTAACTGCTGTGTCCAAAGAGTGACTCCAAGATGTTTGGAATTCCATCCAATTTATTGCATGGGGCATAATAAGGACACACGCAAGGAAATAAATATGATTTTTCCAACCGGTATTAGCTTCATCTTGCGTGTTCACGTATTTCAAATTTCAATTATGGCCATTAAATGGCTAGAAACCAAGCTTACTCTCTTAAAAAGTACAAATGAACACCGAAATTTTGCAAATCTTAGCATAACAGCTGCATTCGTGCATTGTAAGTGAAAAAAAGCAAGGCCAAGTGAGGCAGCGACTGGCGAGTCGTCATCAACCATGCCCGACCCCCGTTCCCTCTCCGAACCACGAGCTAGCCTTCGTGTGATGCCCCTGTTTGGTACATGTATGTGTCAAAGAATAATTTTTACCACGACATCTTGGTGCCATCTCATGAAATCACGCAAATTTATATGTATTTCAGAGGATCTTTTGATTTTTAAAACCTAGATTCCTAACGTTTGTGTCCAAAGAGTGACTCCAAGATGTTTGGAATTTCTTCCAATTTATTGCATGGGGCGTAATAAGGACACATGCAAGGATACAAATATGATTTTCCAAGCATTTTTTTCTCCATATTTGCGTGTTCATGTACTTCAAATTTGAACTATAGCCATTTAATGGCTAGAAACGCACTTACTGTCTTAAAAAGGCCAGATGAACATCGAAATTTTTCCCATATTAGCATAACGGTTGTATTCGTGCATTGCATCGGTCCAGTGGAACAAGGATACTACAGCCCATCTACTGCCAGCCCAGTCGGCTGTACAAAGAAGGCCTAGTGTGGCAGGCGGCCCACTGGAAGACTCTGACAACCACCTCGCGAGGCTCCAGCTTCACGAGGCTCAAACTTTCTCTTTGAGAGGGACCCACTAGACGCCTATCCACTGAAGGAGAGAGGTCTCGCGGGTTCTCCCAGGCGAGGCTGCCCCTATGAAGCCCCTGCTTGGTGGGCTCATGCAACACTGGCCACACAAACGGTACGCCCGCCACGTGGGTGGCGTACAACGCCAGCAGAGGCTGCAAGGACGGCGCCAGCGGGCGAAGGCAGAGAATCAATCCCGATTCGTGATAAAAGGAAAGGGGGCTGTTGTCCTTCTTGAAGGTGAGTCCCAAACAATATCCCATCGGCGCAAGGAGACCATCGTGATGCTGGAGACCAGGACGGGCGTCACCGGAGAGCCCACGAGCGCGTCATGGACGACGCCTTTGGCAGCGTGAAGACCAAGTTTGTCAGGGAAGACTATACCTCTGTCCCCCTTCGAATTGCCGCCCTGTGGTCGCCCTCTTTCCCGCCAATGTTTTGGGTAGAGAGGTCCATGGAAAAGATAAGAGGGACAGACGGCCACCGTAGAGAGAGAGGCAGATTAAGCTATCACTTTCCCCAAGGAGAACAACCTTCTTCTTCCTTACAACTTGTAACACTCGTCGAACCCGAGAGAGAAATCAAACCACCAAGCACGTGTAGATTTTTACACCGCACGGTGGCCCAAACCTAGGTAAACTCCCGAGTCCTTATCATCCCCTGCATGCGTAGCTCCACCGTCATCGAGGCTAGGACGTAGATTGTGTAGAGATCCCTAGTGTTCGAACCGAGTTCTTGAGAGGTTTCCCCTAGGCCCAAAACCAATCTCCAACATTTGGTGCGCCGAGTAGGGGAGCTGCTTACACATATTTGTCCACTGCTCCGTCCGATGTTGACATGGCCGAGGCGCGCTGACAGAGGTATGAGCGCAGGGTTGAGATTGTCCACACCGAGCGAGTCGTCAATGCAGGACGTCGCAGCCGCGCTGGCGCCGCCATCGAGCATGCCGTCGGGGAAACACCTCCTCCACCCGGATGGGCCGCTACAGAGTCCTCCCATGGTCGACACGACCATCCGGCTCCACAGGCCGCGCTCCTCATGGTGCGCGAGCTGTTGCGCTACCGACCCACCGAGGCTGGCTACAACGCATAGCTTGGACGCATCACCGAGCTCGTCAACACCGCCGGAGATGCCCCGTCTCTCACCCACTCCATGCCTCCTCCTGCATCGCACGACGCAAGGGCAGAGCATGGCGAACCTATTCCAACTTCTCCGCCCAGCGAGGACGAGGGTCTGCACCATGGTGTGCGCGCAACGACACCGTCCCACGGAGCGTCCTCACCACCCCACCAGGATCCTAGTTGCACAATCATTCAGCGCACGGAGCCAGGTGCAGGCATGCTACTCGAGACGCACCGCGAGCACCAGAACCGCACTCTCCAGGACGTCGCGGCCTCCGGGCATCAAAACCGTGCCACTCTTGTAGGGGCATTCCTTCTGGTAGCGGAGGATGTCATGCCTTCATCCTTGAGCTGCACCGTGTGGTGTGGCCCATGCCGTTCAAGCCTGAGCTGGCTCCAGGCTACGACGGCACCCCCAACCCCACGGAGCTCCTGCGGTCGGCGGCGACGACAAGGTCATGACGAACTGCTTCCCCATGGCCCTGATGTCTACTACACAACTTCTTCTTGTAGACTTGTGTTGGGCCTCCATGCGCAGAGTTTTGTAGGACAGTAGCAAATTTCCCTCAAGTGGATGACCTAAGGTTTATCAATCCGTGGGAGGCGTAGGATGAAGATGGACTCTCTCAAACAACCCTGCAACCAAATAATAAAAAGTCTCTTGTGTCCCCAACACACCAAATACAATGGTAAATTGTATAGGTGCACTAGTTCAGCAAAGAGATGGTGATACAAGTGTAGTAATGATAGTAGATATTGATTTTTGTAATAGTAACAATAAAAAACAGGAAGGTAGCAAGTAACAAAAGTGAGCCCAAACGGTATTACAATGCTTGAAAACAAGACCTACGGTGTGTACTTTCGCTAGTGCAATATCTCAACAATGCTAATATAATTGGATCACATTACCATCCCTCAACGTGCAACAAAGAATCACTCCAAAGTTCTTACCTAGCGGAGAACATAAGAAGAAATTTTTTGTAGGGTACGAAACCACCTTAAAGTTATCATTTCCGATCGATCTATCCAAGAGTTCATACTAAAATAACACCAAGTTATCCTTTCCGGTCGGTCTATCTAAGAGTTCGTACTACAATAACACCATATGATACGCATCAACCAACTCTAGTGTCACCTAGATACTCCAATGTCACCACAAGTATCCATGAGTTAATTATATGATACGCATCAAACAATTTCAGATTCATAATACTCAATCCAACACAAAGAACCTCGAAGAGTGCCCCAAGACTTGTATCAGAGAATTGTATCATAAAGTGGAAAGATGAACAAGAATAATATAATTATCAATAAGAAATCATGATGCAAAATGGACGTTTCAATTCCCCAAGCTTAGACCTCGCTTGTCCTCAAGCCAAAACCGAACATGATAATAATGACCACATAATTAGAGAAAGAGAGGTGTCGATAAAAACAAAATACGGACATGCGAGTATCATGAATATTATCATAGCAACAAGTTCTTATCATATAGCTTCTCATAAACAAGCACCAATCTATCCACAACCTTGAAGTATGAAGTATAAACTTTATTGACAACCAACAAACTATGTACTTAGTCATTGAGACAATCACAATTCATCATATTTCAGAGAAGAGTCTATGTAAGAGCTTTTCATTTTCGCAAGTTCACATACTCAACCATCATTTAGTCTTCTATGATTGCTGACACTTAATGCATATTTTTGGAGCAAATGTTTCCATCGGACACATAGGAAGATAGGGGCTTCATTATTTCTGCCACCCAACTAATTTACCTGATGAATAATGTCAACAATAATGACTCATGATCATCTACATCCAACTGGATATATGTGTCTGGATCTTTCCCCAACACACAATGCTTGCCACTAAAGAATTAATAGATTTGGATAGGAATAAACATTATTGACTCTTGCATACAAGGAAATACATGAAAGTAAAGGATATGACCTTCGCAGAGGGAAGCAGAGGTTGTCGTGCGCTTTTTATTTTTGGATGTTGTCACACCCTGTGTTTTGCCTCATGAGTAAGTTAGCATGACTCAAAAATCAGGGCCAATTATAACTTTTGTGTGCTTGAGATGTCTGATTTGATTGCTGATTGTTTGATTCCTTCTTTGCTTGTTGGTGCTCTGTATTCATAAAACTCCCTCCTACTCTCAAAACTCTTTTCCTTGATCTAAACTCTTGTCCAATGATCATACCATGTGTATAGGACCTAAAACTATTTTTATCAAATATTATTTTGGCCCAAAAGCATTTATTCAATTTAGGTTTTCAAAAACCCCTGAATTGAGGTTTGTACTACAAGTAATCAAATTGGGTGGAATATTTTACACAAAAGGTTTTATTTGGAACCTACTATATATATAACTCCACAAAAACAGAAAATATTATTTTTAAAGATTATTTTCTTATTTTATTTAAAGGCTTTTTCTTAAGGCCAGGAATGGTCTTTTATAGGGAAAAAATATTTTTATGCTTTCAAAATATTTGAGAAAATTTAGGAAAACACAGTGGACGTATATTGTCCATATAAAAGAGTTTCAACACATGGTCATGTTCAAAATATTGGACAAAACCCTTCAAAACCATTTCTGCCTATCTCAAGCATTTGAAATATTTCTATAAGAAATATTCTCAAATAAATCCAAGAAAATTCTATCATGTCACATATGGCATGTGGGATCATCTTGCCAAGTTTCATCTCAATCCCAATTGTTTTGGTTCACCAAAATATTCCAAAACCATTCCTGTCCAGATCCAAATTTGAACAACTCTACATTGCCAAATGTCTCCTATTGTGCTCAAACTTTGTGGACATGTTATAATTCTCCAATGATGCATCCACACAAAGTGGTGCATCAAGGAGAACAGATTCACTCGTCCAAATCCCCCTCAAACCCATTCTGTTAATTTCAAGAATTGGGAATGTTTGCATTGTCAAGTTTCCCCATTTGGTCCCAAACTTTTTGGGCATGTTCTAACCCCAATATAATGCCACCACACCAAGTGGTGCATCAAGGAGAATAGTTTTGCTTAGATAGATCTAAGCAGCTCCATTTCTGCCCATTTCTAGGGTTTACCATGTTTACATTGTCAACTTTCTTCAATCATGCTCAAATCTTGTGGTCCACCTTGTTTTTACCTCCCATTTTACCCTGTTAAATATCGTATCATGTAGATCATCTTAACTTGCCCAAACAGCCATCAAACACCTTCTGGTCAAATCCTAAAGTGACTGGTTTCACCATTTTACTTCATCTCCTTGGCCCCATCTTTTTACCACACTTCACCCAGATCCCCATCTACCTCCAGGAACTTCCCCATGGCCACAACTCAATGATTGATGGGGTAAAACCCCCATTTACCCCTCTGGACAGCTATGGCAGCACCTGTTCTACCTCCCCCACTCCATTCCAGCCATCCCCAGAGCATCCTATGCTCTATCCCCCTTGTTTAACCCCCTAGGGAGACCCTAGACATGCATGGCCGCGTCCAAGAGGCCAGTGGCATGCCATGGCATGCCTTTTGGGCGCTCTGGAGCGCGCTACAGTGCCCCCGAGCACTGTAGCCGTCGCCCAACCCCCATCCCTGACAGCCTCGGGCCTCGCAGCGTGTCCCCCATGTCCCCCTCGACGTCCACAACACGGCGCCCTGTCGCCCCCCTCCTCCTTCTCCCTCCTGTCGCCCCACCTCGCACGCGCGGCGGCCGCTCGAGCCGGCCAATGTGCGACTTCACACACGCGAGGCCCTGGAGCACGCCCCGCTCCCTCTCTCACTCCTCTGCGTCGTGGACGAGTTCCACCAACGCCCAGGACATGCTCCCGCGTCCCCCCGTGCCCTCCAGCAACGGCAGTGGCCGAGCCGGCGCACGGGCGCACGATGCACCATCGCCCTCCCTATAGAAAGCCTTCCCCGAGCCCCTGTTATCCCTCTCTCGCTCTCCATCCCTCCCTTCAGCCTCCTGGAGCCCTCTATTGCTCCTCCTTTGCCCTCCATTTGCCCCCATGGCCGAAGCTCCACCGGCGGCCTCCGCTTAAATTCGGCCATGGTGGCCTCCCCCAGCCCCTATGATCATCACCGGAGATCCTCCTATGTCACCACAAGCCTTCACCGCGTTCCTTTCATCCCTTCCGGTGGCCGGATCGCTGCTCCCACGGCCGCCCGTCGTCGGCCTCCGCCGCGACCGAGGCCTATCCTCCCTGGTGCTCCCCGGAGAAAATGGGGCACCCAGGCGGGTGCGGGTCTCCATCCCGAGCCCTCCGGTGGCCGGGTCATCGCCGGAGGTGGCCGGAGCCCTTGGAGCGAGCATCGGCGAGCGCTCGGCCCGCCTCCCCTGCCTCTGAACCATTCGAGCGGGAGGAGGAGGATGGACCTGCCAGGGCGGGCCCACCTGTAAGTGGCTCACCGGGCGGGCCCGGCGCTTAAGTGGAAATGCCTCCCCTGACTCCCTGTTCCCGCGGAGAAGGCGCACTCCATGGGGTACGCCTTCGGCGTGGCAGTCCTCGCATGCGTGCAGCCAGCAGCTGGGCCGGCCCACTGTGCTCGCCGCTATGATGCGCCTAGTGCGCCTGTTTGGCCCACTAGGTATATTTCCTTTTTCATTGTTTTTATTTTCAGAGACTAGATAAATCATAGTAAATTCATTATGGCTCCAAATTTGGAGATTAAAAATCCTAGGTGTCCCTAAAATCGAGTCCTATCCCAATATGTGCATTGCACATTTTTCCTCCAAACTTTTCTGTAGAGTTCAAATTCAAATTTGAACTTGAACTATGAAAGACCCACCTTGTAAAATCTTCAGTGGATTCATGATAGCTCCAAATGAAGTGATTCAAGTTCCTAGATGCATCTAAAATCATGTCTTACGATATGAACATTTTTCCTTACACTTCCTTTGCTATGTGAAATATTGAACCATTTCTTCTTATGTGATCCACTTTGCAAATCCCTAGGAAATTCATCCCAACTCCAAATCCAGTGAAACTACTTTCTAAATTCTTCTAAAAACATGCCCTATTTGATGAGTGCCTCCACTCATTTTTACAAAAATATTGTCTATGGACATCTTATAGGATCATCATTTCCTTCATTTCCACCATTCAAAAATCCCCCTTGATCCACATCCAATAAAACCTCCTTGGCTATTTCTCTTGTGACCAGAGGTGTCCAAGAAAAATAAAACTCCGATTTATAAAGCAATTTTATTTTTCTGCTTGTGGTGTTTCTTATTATGATTGTTTCCGGCGATAGTTGACGAAGTAGATGGAATGATCGGAGTGGACGAGAAGCGTGTGAAGACCTCAAAGACTTTGCTGAGCCAGGCAAGCAGCCCTTTGACCATGACTATGAACCCTTTTATTGCATGTCATATAGCACTTGTTGTTCCGATGAATTGATCATGTTGATGAGGTACCCCCCCCCCCTTCGGTGGGATGCCTCCGATACTTTACCATTGATACTTGCATCGTGCATAACCCTACCATTCTTATGAGGGTTGTGCGGGTGGGAGTAGTTAGGTTGCTACTAGTTGCTACGCAATTGGGATGGGAATATGCATGGTGATGGAAACAAAAATGGTTTCAAAGACTTTTCAAAAACCCCGTCAGGTTCCACTACTGCCTGAGGGAGATGATGATGAGCTAGGTAACCACTTGCTATAGAAGTGGTGTACCGGAGCATGTTGTGTGTGTGTTTTCAAAAACGGAGAGATTTAAGATTTGCTGACCGTCCCAACCTTACATGTACAACCACTCTACCCCTATATGGGAAGGGGCTTTGTTGATTACTTTGGTCGGTGCTGACAGAGAGCCCGTATTACTAGTGGCGGGAGTGACGTGGTCACTCTCGATACGGGGTCGTGCCTGGTAGGGCGACCATGCGTTGTCTTTACAGGCACCGGGCACACCGTTGTGTTCCTTCATGGATGGTACTATGTAGAGCAAGGCTCGTGTTTGTACATCATGAAGATGTGGACCAACGAGTGGACTCTTTGTTTAGTATCGTCAGGGGAAAGGCATTGTTCGGGTGCTTACCTCGGGTATGTAATATACCGCGAGTCGTGGATGACACGGAAGTTCCCCGAGTCTTGTGGGTAAAGTGTGCAACCTCTGCAGAGTGTAAAACTATTCGAATAGCCGTGTCCACGGTCATGGATAGTTGGAGGTCCTGCTTAAACTACATCCGTTGTTTTCACAAACTGGTGTGTGTGTTGGTGACAAAGATGAAACTTGAACCAAGTCAGAGGACTTGACATGATGACTGAACATGAGATGTTCAACCCCTTGCTTATGTTGATATCTGTAACTTGTTCATATGGATATCTGCAACCTGTTGATGCATGCTTTTACCAGTTGATTGAACATGTCATTGCACTCAAACTAGTTTTCCGCAAAATTACCTATTAGTGCTATATCATGCTCTGTTGAACCTTGTTCCAAACATGGGTTGCTTGCGAGTACATTCAAAGTACTCATTGGCTTGCCACTGGTTATTTTATTGGCCAGGCATGAAAGATTTGGTTATGATGAAGATTACCTTGGAGACGGACATGCGAGCTAGGACGCTTCCCAGCCAGAATGCCTGTAGGGTTAAGGCAGATGGCATGGGTCCACGCTATCATTGAAGATTTCCGCTGCAATCATATGAAGACTTGGCCATAAAGGCCATATTTGAGTAAACCGGTATGTAATGGATGTAAGACTCTTATTATTCAGTTTCTGTGTGTTCAGTGATCATTGATCTCTGGGATCACTGTGCACGTACATTCGGTGATCACGACTTATGAGTCGGGGTCCCCCACAGAGCTGGTATCAGAGCCATCCTGACTGTAGTAAGCCCTTAGTTAGCACGGACGTTAGTTAGGACAAGACTATTTTTCCAGACCCTTCAAAATTACTTACAAAACTACTATAATTCTCACCTCGCCTAAAAATTTCAAAGGAAGCAAAGGTTTTTGCCTTAGCACTGCCACCATTTTTCTCTTAGCTCTCCTCGTCTGCTTTTCGAAACTTTCAAACGGTCGCTACTACCCTTGTACCCCTGACCACTGGATTCCTTCAAAATCCTCGTGGGTAACCCGGAAGGAAGCCACCTTATCAGACATTTGCCCACATTTCTTGGATAGAAGTTGGCGACGCTAGACAAGGAGCTACCAACAGAAGATACCTTCTCGAAGGATGAGGATGTCGAGACTTGGATGATGGTGACACCCTCGACACTGCCCCGGGATGATGCTACCTTGGCCTTCGATGACCAGGGCACAAGACATGCAATGTCATTATATGCATCGCTAATAGAGCAATCCTTCCATTACCGTTGTTGTGTCGGTAACCAACGGTGGATGAGAACCTCGCCATTTGGTCTGCCTCACTATAGTGAGCAGGAAAACGGTTCTCATCATCCCCCGCTCTTGGTGCCGATGATATCATCAATGTGACCAGCAGGGTACAACTCTACCATGCCTTGTTAATGTCATTGGATAAAAAAATTGCCTATCGGGAACCCTCGACGTCTCAAAAGGCAAGGAGGCATTGTCACGATTACGAAGACATCAGAAGACCCTGTCAACAACAGCTGTGAAGAATCACCTTCGTCATCAACTCACTAGACCCAAAGTCGTCAAAGACTCTTAAGGCACAACCAGGATCGTTTCGATGAAGAACAACCAGAGGCATAGCAACACCTGAAGAAGACCCAGAAGACCGAGCGGACTCCTCTCCAAGACACGAAGCAAGCACGACTAATGAGTCCGAGAACCCCTAGGTTAGGATAGGTCATGTAACCCCCATGCGAGGTCGAGTCCGTGTGATGGTTCGAATGGAACCGTGATGTGTGTTGCTTGTTTTCTACTTGTTTATGTTTTGGTGTAAGTCACACTTTTGCCCTAGGCAACAAGTACGCGACTATATCACCTACCTTACCTTGATGTTTGTGTTTGGCCTTTTCGGCACTTGCTTGATTGCACTTGAACTATACCACCCCCTTAGGCACTCCTCTCGATGCTACTTTCTCTCCCCCATCTTTTCTACAGAAGACCAGAAAGACAAGATGCACCAAGGATCCACCTCGACAAACAACTAACACCGAAGACTTTAGCTACAACGTACTCAACCAGACGCAACCCCGTAGAGTTATGCTTCTCCCTCAAGATTGGAAACCCCTCCCTAGCCCAACCTAGACCTCACAAACTCCCCTGGCACAAACCCCTGACCACGTGTTTAGCACAAAGATTTTCCAAGGCACCTGTTGAGCTTGAATAGCCCCTGCTTAGCACTGGGTTCATTATGGGACTAGTGATCATAGTGAACAAACACCTTTCATCCTTAAGCTAGCACTTGATCTAATGATGCCATGGGATAGATCATCTTGAGGATAAATGATTAGTAGACTAATCATTTGATGAGGCTAGGATAGATATCTTGAGGAAGTGGTTGAGACCCTTTGGTGGGTTATGAGACTTTTATGTTGGTAAACGAACTTGGTGGATCAAGTTGATAGAGTAGCATAACTTACTTGTCCCTTGAGCAAATTGGATTTAGTAGGACAAATATGATCACAAGATGAAATTATTGGTGGATAAATGACTTGACTTTGGCAAGTAATATTGATAGTGGGTTGATGATGTTACAATAGTAACTAGAGTAACTGGTAGGAAATTCTTACTAGATGTAAACCTTGGATTTAAATAGGTGATTCTAATAGGTGCTCGAGATCAATCAAACCACATGGTTCAGATTAAATTGGATTTGGTCCGATGATCTTGATCTTGATACCATGTTTCTCGGTGGATGATGAGTAGAAGGAATCGGATGATGTTAGGGATCTATATAAGCTCGACCTTGGAGTTTAGTTGTTCATGAGATTGGAAGTTCGTGGATATACTGTGATAATAGCCCTTGCAATTATATGTGGATTATATGAACTCTAGGAGATTATGCGGGACACCATCAATGCTGGATTTGTAGCAATGGAGGATCATGTAATAGAGGATAATATTCGTTGATCGATTAATTGGATTCGTAGGAAGGAAACAAGATCTTGGATTGGTTTATTACGTGTTTCCTTATCATAGTAATGCAGTGCCTTAGATAGGTCAGTAGGACACTTGGATTTGTAGTGTCTTGTGCAAGCTTAGCAGCTTGTATGCTTTCCTGAGGATTTTTACATAGGGAGATATATGAGTAGTTATAGTATGTATATGAGAGTATGGGTTGTCCTTCTCTTAGAGCCATGGAGATATGCCTAGCATGAGTGTTGTTGGAGATGACTTATATGAGATAATGCCCTCAATGCTATAAGATGATTTTGCTTGGAGAAATAGGAAATACTATTGGCATCTAAAGAACTGTGCTCGAGGATAAGTTGTTAGACGTTCACTCACACCTTAAGCTCCTTGAAACCCCGAAGCTTTACCGAGCCATAATATGGTCGGATTATGACCATAGGTCTTGGCTCCCAGTCATTAGACTATGGACAATACTCCACCTTGACCACCACCAATCATGTTCATAAGGAAGGTGGACATGAAGAACTAGATTACGTTGGATCACAAACCCCTGAACAAGTGACCATCCGGAGCAAATGCACGCTCCTCTCACATATCCCATGGGAAATGTGTTTATGTGATACTTGGAGGGATAGCTTGTTAACCTCCGGGATGACATACTTATTTACCCAATAAGAGAAGGAACACCTTAGTCCTGTCTGGATAAGCCCCAGGAACACCAACTGCCTTGCCTCTCAGGTATAAGGCCGCACCTTGAAAAGGGTTGGACTACTTGATGCACCCACCCTACAGCCGAAGACATTCCTACCTAAGCGAGTTGAAGAGCCACTACGGTTGACAAACCATGACGAAGAAGAAGAAGCAAGAAAAGTCAACCACCGCTCCTCTGCCGGCTACATCAACTAGACTATACCAAGAAGCACCGACTTCCAAGCACGATGAAGCCCTTGCACATCAATAGGATTATAGAGCCCCTTGTTTTAACTAGTCATCCATCAGTTCCTGACTAGGATGGAACTGAGAAGTTGATGGCACCCTCACTCCACCACCTTGACGGTGTACATTGAGCATGACGTCCCTAATCCCTTTAGATGCCTGGAATGAAGTAGGACGACTGTCATGACTTCATTATTAGCCCCTTTTGGTCCAATCTAGGGCATAAACCCTGGCTGGATCATGGTGAAACACCTGTCAAAGGTAGTTCACCCCGCTTGCCAAGCCTCAGACCCTGGGGATTGGATGGCTGGTCCATACTTTCGGCTAGCCAGCTCATCCAGGACCCCTTAAAAACTTTCCTAGAAGGTAGGAACAGTTTTGCGTCTCTAAGCTTAGTCTTAGGGACGAGACTCAGCCCAGACCTTCCCACAATGGCTACGGAGAGACCAGTAGACCAAAAACTCGGAGACCCGTCAGAAACGTGCGTATATAACAACAAAGACAACTAGTCGAAGATGGATGAAGAACATACCTGGGCAACTTATTCAAGCAGAAGTTCTCGACGCGAAGCCTACGATGACGCACTTCAGCACCCTCAAGGATGAAGACCACCTACGACAGAAGACCTCCTGCTTTAAGGAAGACAAGGACTTCCTCGTCGACAAGAAGCTACACCAAGACTCGACCCTTCTACTCTAACCCGAGACATCTAGATGTCACTAACCAGCACGCGTAAACCCGGTACCAGCACACAGACACACTACTTGGCCACGTATTCTGACTTTGGAATACACACGCAAGCCTAACATATTGCAAGAACCCCGTTCACCCTTAGACCAAGTCAACGATGCACTCGAAGACATGGCATCAAGCACTTCAAGATCTAGAAGGACAACCATGCCGGAGCAAAAGCACCATGGAGCGTGAAGACTACCTCACCTCTGAATTTCCGCATCTTTCCCACGCCTAGCCTAGGAATCTCGGGGACGAGATTCTTGTAAGGGGGGTAGGTCTGTCACACCTTGTGTTTTGCCTCATGACTAAGTTAGCATGACTCAAAAATCAGGGCCAATTAAAACTTTTGTGTGCTTGAGATGTTTGATTTGATTGCTGATTGTTTGATTGCTTGTTTGCTTGTTGGTGCTCTGTATTCATAAAACTCCCTCCTACTCTCAAAACTCTTTTCCTTGATCTAAACTCTTGTCCAATGATCATACCATGTGTATAGTACCTAAAACTATTTTTATCAAATATTATTTTGGCCAAAAAGCATTTATTCAATTTAGGTTTTCAAAAACCCTTGAATTGAGGTTTGTACTACAAGTCCTCAAATTGTGTGGAATATTTTACACCAAAGGTTTTATTTGGAACCTACTATATATATAACTCCACAAAAACACAAAATGTTATTTTTAAAGATTATTTTCTTATTTTATTTAAAGGCTTTTTCTTAAGGCCGGGAATGGTCTTTTATAGGGAAAAATTATTTTTATGCTTTCAAAATATTTGAGAAAATTTAGGAAAACTCAGTGGACATATATTGTCCATATATTAGAGTTTCAACACATGGTCATGTTCAAAATATTGGACAAAACCCTTCAAAACCATTTCTGCCTATCTCAAGCATTTGAAATATTTCTATAAGAAATATTCTCAAATAAATCCAAGAAAATTCTATCATGTCACATATGGCATGAGAGATCATCTTGCCAAGTTTCATCTCAATCCCAATTGTTTTGGTTCACCAAAATATTCCAAAAACATTCCTGTCCAGATACAAATTTGAACAACTCTACATTGCCAAATGTCTCCTATTGTGCTCAAACTTTGTGGACATGTTATAATTCTCCAATGATGCATCCACACAAAGTGGTGCATCAAGGAGAACAGATTCACTCGTCCAAATCCCCCTCAAACCCATTCTGTTGATTTCAAGAATTGGGAATGTTTGCATTGTCAAGTTTCCCCATTTGGTCCCAAACTTTTTGTGCATGTTCTAACCCCAATATAATGCCACCACACCAAGTGGTGCATCAAGGAGAATAGTTTTTCTTAGCTAGATCTAAGCAACTCCATTTCTGCCCATTTCTAGGGTTTACCATGTTTACATTGTCAACTTTCTTCAATCATGCTCAAATCTTGTGGTCCACCTTGTTTTTACCACCCATTTTACCCTGTTAAATATCATATCATGTAGATCATCTTAACTTGCCCAAACAGCCATCAAACACCTTCTGGTCAAATCCTAAAGTGACTGGTTTCACCATTTTACTTCATCTCCTTGGCCCCATCTTTTTACCACACTTCACCCTGATCCCCATCTACCTCCAGGAACTTCCCCATGGCCACAACTCAATGATTGATGGGGTAAAACCCCCATTTACCCCTCTGGACAGCTATGGCAGCACCTGTTCTACCTCCCCCACTCCATTCCAGCCATCCCCCAGAGCATCCTATGCTCTCTACCCCTTGTTTAACCCCTAGGGAGACCCTAGACATGCATGGCCGCGTCCAAGAGGCCAGTGGCATGCCATGGCATGCCAATTGGGCGCTCTGGAGCGCGCTACAGTGCCCCCGAGCACTCTAGCCACCGCCCAACCCCCATCCCCGATAGCCTCGGGCCTCCCAGCGTGTCCCCCGTGTCCCCCTCGACATCCACAACACGGCGCCCTGTCGCCCCCCTCCTCCTTCTCCCTCCTGTCGACCCACCTCGCACGCGCGGCGGCTGCCCGAGCCGGCCAATGTGCGACTTCACACGCGCAAGGCCCTGGAGCACGCCCCGCTCCCTCTCTCACTCCTCTGCGTCGTGGACGAGTTCCACCAACACCCAGGACACACTCCCGCGTCCCCCCGTACCCTCCAGCAACGGCAGTGGCCGAGCCGGTGCACGGGCGCACGATGCACCATCGCCCTGCCTATAGAAAGCCTTCCCCGAGCCCCTGCTATCCCTCTCTCGCTCTCTATCCCTCCCTTCAGCCTCCTGGAGCCCTCAATTGCTCCTCCTTTGCCCTCCATTTGCCCCCATGGCCGAAGCTCCGCCGGCGGCCTCCGCTTAAATTCGGCCATGGTGGCCTCCCCCAGCCCCTCTGATCATCACCGGAGATCCTCCTGCGTCACCACAAGCCTTCACCGCGCTCCTTTCATCCCTTCCGGTGGCCGGATAGCTGCTCCCACGGCCGCCCGTCGCCGGCCTCCGCCGCGACCGAGGCCTATCCTCCCTGGTGCTCCCCGGCGAAAATGGGACACCCAGGCTGGTGCGGGTCTCTATCCCGAGCCCTCCGGTGGCCGGGTCATCGCCGGGGGTGGCCGGAGCCGCTAGAGCGAGCGCCGGCGAGCGCTCGGCCCGCCTCCCCTGCCTCTGAACCGTTCGAGCGGGAGGAGGAGGATGGACCTGCCAGGGCGGGCCCACCTGTAGGTGGCTCACCGGGCGGGCCCGGCGCTTAAGTGGAAACGCCTCCCCCTGACTCCGTGTTCCCGCGGAGAAGGCGCACTCCGTGGGGTATGCCTTCGGCGTGGCAGTCCTCGCACGCGCGCAGCCAGCAGCTGGGCCGTCCCACTGTGCTCGCCGCTATGATGCGCCCAGTGCGCCTGTTTGGCCCATTAGGTATATTTCCTTTTTCATTGTTTTTATTTTCAGAGACTAGATAAATCATAGTAAATTCATTATGGCTCCAAATTTGGAGATTAAAAATCCTAGGTGTCCCTAAAATCGAGTCCTATCCCAATATGTGCATTGCACATTTTTCCTGCAACCTTTTCTGTAGAGTTCAAATTCAAATTTGAATTTGAACTATGAAAGACCCACCTTGTAAAATCTTCAGTGGATTCATGATAGCTCCAAATGAAGTGATTCAAGTTCCTAGATGCATCTAAAATCATGTCTTAGGATATGAACATTTTTCCTTACACTTCCTCTGCTATGTGAAATATTGAACCATTTCTTCTTATGTGATCCACTTTGCAAATCCCTAGGAAATTCATCCCAACTCCAAATCCAGTGAAACTACTTTCTAAATTCTTCTAAAAACATGCCCTATTTGATGAGTGCCTCCACTCATTTTTACAAAAATATTGTCGATGGACATCTTATAGGATCATTATTTCCTTCCTTTCCACCATTCAAAAATCCCCCTTGATCCACATCCAATAAAACCTCCTTGGCTATTTCTCTTGTGACCAGAGGTGTCCAAGAACAATAAAACTCCTATTTATAAAGTACTTTTATTTTTCTGCTTGTGGTGTTTCTTATTATGATTGTTTCCGGCGATAGTTGACGAAGTAGATGGAATGATCGGAGTGGACGAGAAGCGTGTGAAGACCTCGAAGACTTTGCTGAGCCAGGCAAGCAGCCCTTTGACCATGACTATGAACCCTTTTATTGCATGTCATATAGCACTTGTTGTTTCGATGAATTGATCATGTTGATGAGGTACCCCCCCCCCCCTTCGGTGGGATGCCTCCGATACTTTACCATTGATACTTGCATCGTGCATAACCCTACCATTCTTATGAGGGTTGTGCGGGTGGGAGTAGTTAGGTTGCTACTAGTTGCTACGCAATTGGGATGGGAATATGCATGGTGATGGAAGCAAAAATGGTTTCAAAGACTTTTTGAAAACCCCGTCGGGTGCCACTACTGCCCGAGGGAGATGATGATGAGCTAGGTAACCACTTGATAAAGAAGTGGTGTATCGGAGCAAGTTGTGTGTGTGTTTTCGAAAACGAAGAGATTTAAGATTTGCTGACCGTCCCAACCTTACATGTACAACCACTCTACCCCTATATGGGAAGGGGCTTTGTTGATTACTTTGGTCAGTGCTGATAGAGAGCCCGCATTACTAGTGGCGGTAGTGACGTGGTCACTCTCGATATGGGGTCGTTCCTGGTAGGGCGACCATGCGCTGTCTTTACAGGCACCGGGCACACCGTTGTGTTCCTTCATGGATGGTACTATGTGGAGCAAGGCTCGTGTTTGTACATCATGAAGACGTGGACCAACGAGTGGACTCTTTGTTTAGTATCATCAGGGGAAAGGCATTGCTCGGGTGCTTACCTCGGGTATGTAATATACCGTGAGTCGTGGATGACACGGAAGTTCCCCGAGTATTATGGGTAAAGTGTGCAACCTCTGCAGAGTGTAAAAGTATTCGAATAACCGTGTCCATGGTCATGGACAGTTGGAGGTCCTGCTTAAACTACGTCCGATGTTTTCACAAACTGGTGTGTGTGTTGGTGACAAAGATGAAACTCAAACCAAGTCAGAGGACTTGACATGATGACTGAACATGAGATGTTCAACCCCTTGCTTATGTTGATATCTGTAACTTGGTCATATGGATATTTGCAACCTGTTGATGCATGCTTTTACCAGTTGATTGAACATGTCATTGCACTCAAACTAGCTTTCCGCAAAATTACCTATTAGTGCTATATCATGCTCTGTTGAACCTTGTTCCAAACATGGGTTGCTTGCGAGTACATTCAAAGTACTCATTGGCTTGCCACTGGTTATTTTATTGGCCAGGCATGAAAGATTTGGTTATGATGAAGATTACCTTGGAGACGGACATGCGAGCTAGGACGCTTCCCAGCTAGAATGCCTGTAGGGTTAAGGCAGATGGCATGGGTCCACGCTATCGTTGAAGATTTCCGCTGCAATCATATGAAGACTTGGCCATAAAGGCCATATTTGAGTAAACCGGTATGTAATGGATGTAAGACTCTTGTTATTCAGTTTCTGTGTGTTCAGTGAGCATTGATCTCTGGGATCACTGTGCATGTACATTCGGTGATCACGACTTATGAGTCGGGGTCCCCACAGATGTGCAAGCTCTTAATGTAAAGGAACGTCACTTTATATTGCCCCTTATGATAGCAACTTTTATTATTCCATCAATCGATTTTATTTCTTTGCCATCACAAGATCATACAAAGCTTATTTTTCCTTACAATAAAGGATCATACATATTTTTAGCCAATTTTCGTTGCTTTATGCACCGATGAAAACTTACTTGAAGGATAGTATTCAATCCATAGGTATATATGGTAGACTCTCATGCAAAGATAGTGGGTTCAAGGGTTATTTATGCACAAGTAGTATCTCTACTTAGTGCAGATTTTTGTCTAGCAAAAGATCCTAGCCGTGAACCACATGTTAGAGGGTCCATGGCAATATAACTTCTATGTGAATGTAAACAAACATAAATCATTACGATGTCTTCCTTCTCCAACATCAACAATTCGATCATTATATAATATTTGATGGGGGCTCACAATCATAAACGATGTCCAAGATAGTATATTTGTATGTGAATGTCCTCTCCTCTTTTATAATTTCACTACTGGAATCAGGGACTTTGCCATTTGCCAGCTCTTTGCCGTCTGCTGGCAGACGGCAAAGAGGTTGTTTGCCGTCTGCTTTGGTAAAGCAGACGGCAAAGATCTGACTGATGGCAAAGACACTGTGCCGTCCGCTAGCAGACGGCAAAGAGGTGGGGTGGGGCCCAGTGGAGGCCAGTTAACTGCAACGGCCCACCCCACCTCTTTGCCGTCTGCTAGCGGACGGCAAAGAATGTTTGCCGTCTGCTAGCAGACGGCAAAGAAAATACCTACTAACAGCCCTAATGGCCCACCCCCCCTCCACTCTCTCCACCCTCTCTGCCTCTCCCCTCCCGACCCCGAGCCCACGCCGCCGCCGCACCCGCCGCCGCCCCCGACCCGTCCCGGCCCGCCGCCCGCCGCTCGCCGCCGCCGCACCCGCGACCGCTGACGCCGCCCACTGCCCCGCCCCACTGCCCCGCCCCGTGCCCGCGCGGCCGCGCCCAGGCCTGCCCCTCGCCGCCCCGTCGCGGCCCGGCCGCCCCCTCGCCGCCCCGTCGCGGCCGGACGCCGGCCAGCCCCGTCGCCGCCCCCTCGCCGGCCAACCCCTCTGCCCCCCTCTGGTGAGCTCACCCTCCTGCCCCTTTTTCTGTTTTTTTATTATTTTTTCTGTTTAGGTTTTAGATATTTAGACATTTAGGAGTTTAGATACTTAGATGTTTAGGTTTTTAGATATTTAGACATTTAGGTAGAAAGAAACCTAGAAGAAAGAAAAAGAAGAAAAGGAAAAGGAAAAAAAGTAAAAAGAAAAAGGAAAAGAAGAAAAAATAAGAAGAAGAAGAAGAAGAAGAAGAAGAAGAAGAAGAAGAAGAAGAAGAAGAAGAAAAAGAAGAAGAGGAGGAGGAGAAGAAAAAATAAGAAGAAGAAGAAGAAGAAGAAGAAGAGGAGGAGGAGAGGAGGAGAAGAAGAAGAGGAAAAAGGAAAGGAAGAAGAAAAGAAGAGGAGGAGGAGAAGAAAAAAGAAGAAGAAGAAGAAGAAGAAGAAGAAGAAGAAGAAGAAGAAGAAGAAGAAGAAGAAGAAGAAGAAGAAGAAGAAAGAGGAGAGGAGGAGAAGAAGAAGAGGAAAAAGGAAAAAGGAAGAAGAAGAAGAAGAAGAAGAAGGAAAAAAGGAAGAAAAGGAAGAAAAGGAAGAAGAGGAAGAAGAAGAAAAGCAAAAAGAGGAAAAAAAGACCCCGACACCCGGACCCCGACCCCGACACGACACCCCGACACCCCGACCCTGACATGACACCCTGACCCCGACATGACACCCCGACATGACATCCGACACACCCCGACACCCCGACACGACACCCCGACACCCCGACACCACGACACCCCGACACCCCGACCCGACACCCCGACACCCCGACACCACGACAATTAGTTCATGTTAGGTATTCAATTTTTTATTATGTTCATAATGATGATACACTTAAATTATATACATATTATTCATGTCAGGTATTCATTCTTTTTATGTTGTACTAATTTCGTTTACTCCTTGTCATTGCAGGTGTTGACAGATGGTGGGCGCGGGTCGAGAGCGCTCCGAGGCTCCTACCTCGGCGCGTGGTGGGAGGGGTAGTTCCATTCCACCCCAGAGCCTCCGGAGAGCGCTGGATCTGAGTATGCAGACACCACCGGCGGTCGCTTCTTCTTAGGCCGGGAGAGGTCGGGGGGAAAGAAGGCTCGTAGAGGTGGACGTGGCGGCGGGAGAGGTAGGAAGGCTGCTACTACGCCTTCCTCGCCGCCACCCCCAGCTGATTCACCCGACCACAGGAGTGCTCCGTCTGAGATGGAGCCGCCTGAGGTGGACCCGTCTCGGACTCCGGTCCACGAGCCTCGGGGCGACGAGCCTACGGCCGACGAGCCTAGGGCCGACGAGCGTCGGGCCGCCGAGCCTTCGTCCCACGAGACTTCGGAGCTCAGCAGGGATCACGCTGAGTCGCAGCCGAACCCATGTGCGGACTCGTCGAGTGTCCGTGCTGAGGGTGGCTATAGTTCTGATAGCGATAGCGAGGGTGAGTGGGTTGAGGGGCGCAAAGTCGACCAGCGTGGTGGTACAAAGCTCCCGCCCACCCCGGCGACCCCCGACAAGAGGTGGTTGATTGCGCCGGAGGGGGAGAAGTACGTGCATTTACTCTTTTTTAACCTTTTGCCTTCATGTTTCTTCGAATATCTAATGCATTGGCCTTGTCATACTGCAGGTCTTGGACATACGAGCCTCGTGTCCGCAGGCCCAACACTGTCCTTGGTGTGATTTGTCGCCAGAGCTTCCCGGGGTGGGTCACGTTGCCCGGTGAGGGTCGGGTTCCAGAGCTAGGAATGACCTGGGAGCACTACTTGGCTGCCCCGGCCCTGCCGGGGCATAGGATCAGCGATGTCGAGTGCCACATGGTGGCCGACATTGTGATCCAGACGTTTTGGGTAATTTCTCCTTTGTCGTCTACGTTGTGTTTTCTTCTTTGATTGGCAACCCTAGTGATTGTACTAATCCGTGTTTTCTTGTTTGATTGCAGACCTTCTACAGGTGTGCTGAGGGACAGGAGGAGGCCGCGGCTCGGGTTATCGACAACGAGTGCAGGCGCCTACTTAAAAACTTTCGGCACGAGGCTCGGACGCAGGCTGTTCGAGACTACTTCGCCTCGGCTGGTATTAGGAGGAAAAAAGAGAAGTGCCGCGACAAGTATCTGAGTAAGGAGAAGTACATGAAGGTAATTACCTATTCTTAAGGCCTTGTACTTAGTTTCCTTGATTTGATTCGTAGGCGTAGCGCTCAAATTTCTCTTGCTTAACTTAGGTGCCTCCGAGATGGTGTGCGGATAGGATGGACTGTTGGGAGGCATTGGTGGATGAGTGGTGCTCTCCCCAATGGCGCTCCACCCATGACACTGCAAAGGACAAGCGTGGCAAAATGAAAGGTGTCCCACACCATCTAGGCAGCGTCAACCTACATCAGTACGGGGAAAAGTGGGTATGTGGTTTGCTTCATGATTCATGCAAATTCATTCTTCATGCTAGCTTGAGCCCTTAACTAATACTCTGTTCCTCTCTTTTAGGCGCGACACAACAAGGCTCCAGTGCCAGAGCTATTCGACCTCTATACCATGTCCAATACTGCCTCGTACAAAAAGGCCAAGGCATTCTCTGAGTCTGACCTCGATGATCCAGAGAAATTCAGCAACCGCGCCTCCCACCACAAGCTTGTGAGGTACAGAGACGAGGGGAAGGCGAGGAGAGGGCCGAACTTTAACCCGAGCCAGCAACCTCTTGATCCAGAGCTGGTGATAATATCTGGTGGCGGGAGGCACCATGGCTCGTTAGCCATTGGGGATGGACTAATACGTTGTACTAGCACTCTCCCGCAGATCAAGAAGCGCCAGAGCAGCTCCGATCCTGAGATAAGGCCTCGTGCACGGCCAATGGAGCTCGAATTCAAGGTTAGTTATACGGACTCAGATACCTTTCCTCCATTACATTGCGCGTGCGGCCATCGATGATTACAATGCTAACGAGTGGTGTTGCAGGCTGCTATTGAGGCAGAGAGAGCGAAGACCCAGGCTTATATTGAGGAAGAGAGAGCGAAGACCCAGGCACTTCTAGAGGAGAGGGACCGGCAGGCGGAGGAGAGGACAGCTAGGCTAATAGAGGAGGAGAGGAACTGGAACGAGTTGGGTCAACGGGCCCTATACGAGCTCATCGTGGTAAGTTTCTTTTGCATATTAGCCAAATCAAGCACGTAATGTTCCTTTCATTACTAATTAATATGACTGACTCGAGAAAACCAAATGTGCAGACCATGTGCCAGAACAATGGCACGACCCCTCCGCCGATGCCAGTCATTGCTCCAGCGGGCATGGTGAGTTTCATTTGAATGGTCATTAGTTACTAGTCTTCACATTTGAGTTGCATCATGCTAACAATACATTGGAAATGATCTTTGGTGCAGCATAACTCCCGACAAGCATCGACCGATGCTTCTCCGTCTGCCACTGGCGCGACCGGTCCTAGAGCTACACCTACACCTCCGTGATGATGGTAAGTTTTCCCAAGTGTTTAGCTTAACAAATGCATACTTAGCTTAAGAAATGACCTATTTATCTCCAAAATGCCGTATACTTAGCTTAGTTTCCTCGAAAATGACATTATAACCTTACTTAGCTCCAAAATGACCAATTTTACCATGGATAGCTCTCAAATGACCTATACTTAGCTTAGCTTAAGAAATGACCTATTTAACCTAGGAAAGCTCTAAAATGACCTATACTTAGCATTTGTTCCTCCAAAAATGAATTTATATGCTTAGCTAGCTCAAAAATGACATAACATCCTTAATTAGCTCAAAAATTACCTATTTAACCTAGGATAGCTCTAAAATGACATATACTTAGCATTTATTACTCCAAAAATGATTTTATATGCTTAGCTAGCTCAAAAAAGACATAACAACATTAATTAGCTCCAAAATGACCTATTTAACCTAGGATAGCACCAAAATGACCTATACTTAGCATTTATTCCTTCAAAAATGAATTTACATGCTTAGCTAGCTCAAAAATGACATAACAACCTTAACTAGCTCAAAAATGACCTATTTAACCTAGGATAGCTAAAAAATGACATATAATTAGCTTTTTTCTTGCAAAAATGATTTTATATGCTTAGCTAGCTCAAAAAAGACATAACAAACTTAATTAGCTCCAAAATGACCTATTTAACCTAGGATAGCACCAAAATGACCTATAGTTAGCATTTATTCCTCCAAAAATGAATTTATATGCTTAGCTAGCTCAAAAATGACATAACAACCTTAATTAGCTCAAAAATGACCTATTTAACCTACGATAGCTCTAAAATGACCTATACTTAGCATTTATTCCTCCAAAATGACTTAATATGCTTAGCTAGCTCAAAAATGACATAATATGCTTAAGAAATGACCTATTTAGCTCCAAAATGACTTAATATGCTTAATTAGCTCAGAAATGGCATAATTACCTAGGTTAGCTCTAAAATGACTTATACTTAGCTTTTTTAGTCCATTTATGACATACTTAGCATATTTAGGTCTAAAATGGCCTATTTACCTAGGTTAGCTCTAAAATGACACTAGTAAGCAATAAGAAGAAGAAAAGAAGAGGAGAAAAAGAAAGAGAAGAAAAATTCTTCTTCTTCTTCTTTTTCTTCTTCTAGTCTTCTTCTTCTTCTTCTTCTTCTAGTCTTCTTCTTCTTCTTCTTCTTCAAGTCTTCTTCTTCTAATTTTCTGCTTTCTCATTTTGCAGATTTGCTTCAGATCACCCGACCCTTGCGTTGATGGAGTGCTTGTCTTTATTTTTTGTTTTGACTTTGTGAAACTTGATACCCATGGATGCAACTTTGTAATATTGATGAAACTATGTATATGTATGGATGAAACATTGTAATATGTTGAAATTTGGACATATGTGATGATTTGGTATACATTTGTTGGATGATCATATCCATATGGCAGGGATGTGCATGTTGGATGAAAGTATTCTGAAATATATATATATCATATATATTGCTGTGAAATTGCTTGAATTTAAGAAAAAGCAAGAAAAACAAGGGCTATATGGCCACTTTGCCGTCTGCCAGCAGACGGTAAAGAGGCCACGTGGCAGCAGCCTGTGCAACCTGGGCTGGCCTATTTGGCCTCTTTGCCGTCTGCCCGCAGACGGCAAAGACCTTTGCTTCTTTGCTGTCTGCCAGCAGACGGCAAAGAGCGCCGTTAGCCCCCTAACGAGGCTGACACCTTTTGTATGCCATCCAGTTGCTTTGCCGTCTGCCACCAGACGGCAAAGACCTTTGCTTCTTTGCCGTCTGCCAGCAGACGGCAAAGTGGCCTTTGCCGGCAGCTGTTCGGCCGGACTGTTGGCCGTCTGCTGGCAGACGGCAAAGGCTTTGCCGTCTGGCATTCATGCCTTTGCCGTCCGCTATGGCAGACGGCAAAGCAGCTGATTCCTGTAGTATTTTTCATGGATTGCATCAATGACTAACACTATGTTTGTTAACTCCCAACAACTTTTATCAAATACACTTCCTTTTGTGTGAAGTCATTACTCCCCATGGGATTAGCATATGATTTTTTTATTCTTTTATTTCTTGCTATGATTGATGCATGAGAGTAAAGCAAACAAACTCAACTAATCTTTATTATATAGCTCTCACACTCGATTATAAGGATAGATAGATCACAAAGCAAGCAATCTAAGCAAATCAATACTAAACTTTTATTTCAATAGATCACGAAATAGCTAAGGATCGACCTAAGATAAATTATAATGCAAAAGTTATGGTGATACGATACCGGGGCACATCCCCAAGCTTGGAACAAGCTAAGGGTGGTGCCCATACCCATGTACTCAAGTTTCATTTTTGGGTGATGGTGGTGTCTAATGGTAGGCTTGTCCTCCGTCTTCCAAGGCATAGGCTCCCCATCATAGAAAGAAGATCTCGTCTTTGGAATACCGAAACTTGCAGCTATACTCATCCTCTTGAAACGAGATTCATACTCACAGTTTTGGTTTTGTAGATCATAGATTTGAGCCTGAAGATCTTGAAGCCTTTTATGGAGATTGAAGATCGTCTCCATAATTTCCTTGTTGTCCATCTTATGTTCATGAACGAAATGTGTGATCATGGAGTGATTGGCGCTAAGTCCACGCTCCACCATCCCTTGGCACTTGAAGATCCCCTGTTCCACTGGTGCAAGCCTGGCCTTATCGCTTCACTCCTTCTTTGTTCCTTGAACATCCCGGATGTGAAGCATACCCTCACGCATCTCAATGGCTTGAGGGTGTTTCATCACCTCCGGAAGGTAGGGGTTGATGACTTTCTCAAAGAACTTGCCCTTGGAGGAGCTTGACGACGTCATGGCGATCTAGATCTATCAGAAAAATAGACCAAACCAAGAACAGAGGATAAACTTGCGATGCGGTGGTCAAAACATACGGGAGTATATATAATGATTTTTTTAGGTCAGAATACGTGTCCAGGAAGAAAAAGGACTTTAGGAGGCACATGAGGTCCTCCCAAGCCATCAGGGCGCGCCCACAGGGGTGGTCGCGCCTTGTTGGCTTGGGACTCCCTCGTGGGTCCCCCTGGATGGCTTTTATTTTTGTAATTTTTCCTATATTCCAAAACAGATAGAAAATATTTTTATGGAAATTTTGGAGTCGGTTTACTTACCGTATCACATACCTACCTCGTTTCAAGTTTCTGGAGTGTTCCGGAAGTTCTCTCTTATGTGTTCTTCCGGTGTCATTACTTGAATAACATTAGTTTCAATATTAATGGTCATACCTGAAATATAATATTTAATTCTTTTCCCATTAACCACTCTCGGATTTGTGCCTTCGGCGTTATTTATCTTAATGGCTCTGGAGCGATAAACTTCTTCGAAGATATAGGGTCCTTCCTATTTGGAGAGAAGTTTTCCAGCAAAAAATCTGAAAAACGAGAATTGTAGAAGAGAACTAGATCACCGATTTTAAATTCTCATTTTGGATTCTTTTTTCATGCCATCTTTAAATTTTTATTTAAACAACTTGGCATTTTCATAGGCTTGTATCGTCCATTCATCTAGAGAGCTAACGTCAAATAACCTCTTCTCAACAGCAAGTTTCAAATCATAATTAAGTTCTTTAATTTCCGAATAAGCTTTATGTTCTAAATAAAGAGGTAAATGACATGCTTCTCCATAGACCATTTTATATGGGGACATTCCCATATGAGTTTTATAATCAGTTCTATAAGCCCGTAATGCATTGTCAAGTTTCTTAGACCAATTCTTTCTAGATCTGTTAACAGTATTTTGCAAGATCAATTTTATTTCTTGGTTACTCAACTCAACTTGACCGCTAAACTGAGGGTGATAAGGTGATGCAATTCTATGATTAACATCATATTTAGCTAGAAGTTTATGGAAATCACCATGAATAAAGTGTGAACCACCATTAGTCATTAAATATCTAGGAACTCGAAACCTCAGTAAAATATTCTCTTTAAGCATTTTAATAGAAGTGTCGTGATCAACACTACTAGTTGGAACAGATTCTACCCACTTAGTAAAGTAATCAACATCAACTAAATTCTGAGTGTACCCATTAGAGGAAGGAAAAGTTCCCATATAATCAAAACCCCAAACATCAAATGATTCAATTGCAAGTAAAAATATCATAGGCATTTCCTGACGTCTACCAATGTTACCAATTCTTTGACATTCATCACAAGAGAGGACATACTTACGAGCATCCTTAAAAAGAGTAGGCCAATAAAACCAGACTATAGTACCTTGTGTGCATTTCTATCACCTGTGTGGTGCCCTCCGTAGACCTCGGAATGACACTTCCGTAGGATCCGTTCCTGTTCATGCTCAGTTACACAACATCTAATAACACCATCTACTCCTTCTTTATATAGATGTGGGTCATCCCAAAAGTAATGTCTTAAATCAAAGAAGAACTTTTTCTTTTTTTGGTATGTAAAACTAGGTGGTATATATTTAGCAACGATGTAATTAGTATAATCTGCATACCAAGGAGTACTGTGGAAAGCATTTATAACAGCTAATTGCTCATCAGGAAAATTATTATCAATAGGCAGTGGGTAATCAAGAATATTTTCCGTACTAGAGAAGTTATCTGCTACATGATTTTCAGCTCCTTTTCTATAAACAATATGCAAATCAAATTCTTGAAGTAAAAGCACCCACCTAATTATTCTAGGCTTAGCATCTTTATCTTCCATCAGATATTAAATAGCAGCATGATCAGTGTGAATATTAACTTTGGAATCTACAATATAAGGTCTAAACTTATCATATGCAAACACAACTACTAAAAATTCCTTCTCAGTAGTAGCATAATTTCTTTGAACATTCAATTTCTAGTCTACTCCTTTTCCTAGAACAACACCAACAACATAATCGCTAGCATCATACATAATTTCAAATGGTAAATTCCAATCAGGTGGTTGAACAATAGGTGCAAAGATAAAGGCTTTGTTAAGTATTTCAAAGGCTTATACACAATCATCATCAAAAACAAATGGAATATCATTTTCAAGAAGATTCGTAAATGGCCGAGAAATCTTTAATAAAATGCCTATAGAAACCAGCATGACCGAGGAAACTTCTTATACCTTTAACATCCTTAGGACTTGGCATTTTCTCTATGGCATCAAATTTGGCTTTGTCTACCTCAATACCTCGTTTGAAATTTTATGCCCAACTACAATACCTTCATTCATCATAAAGTGGCACTTCTTCCAATTCAACACAAGATTAGCTTCTTCACATCTGTGTAAAACTCGATCAAGGTTGCTCAAGCAATCATCAAATGAAGTCCCGTAAACGAAAAAATCATTCATGAATACCTCAACAATCTTTTCACAAAAATCAGAGAATATAGCAGTCTTACATATTTAAGAGGTAGCACGTGCATTGCATAAACCAAAAGGCATACGTCTATAACCATAAGTTCCAAACGGACAAGTAAAAGTAGTTTTCTCTTGATCTTCTTTTCACACAGGTATTTGAGAAAAACCAGAGCATCCATCAAGGAACAAAAGTGTGTATGCTTAGATAATCATTCTAACATTTGATCAATAAAAGGCAAGGGGTAATGATCTTTTCTAGCATCTTTGTTTAATTTCCTGAAATCAATTACCATCCTATAACCAGTTACTAGCCTTTGGGGGGTGAGTTCATTTTTATCATTAGGAACAACAATGATACCTCCTTTCTTAGGAACACAATGAACATGGCTTACCCATCTAGTATCAGCTATGGGATATATTATACCTGCCTCTAGAAGCTTTAATATTTCAGTTCTTACCAATTCCTTCATTTTAAGATTCAAGTGGCGTTGATGATCGACGACATGTTTAGCATCTGGTTCCATATTAATCTTATGCTGGCATGGAGTGGGACAAATGCCCATAAGATCATCAAGAGTATATTCAATATCAGCTCGGTGCCTTTTCAGAGTTTTGAGTAATCTCTTTTCTTCATGCTCTGAAAGGTTAGCACTAATAATAACATGATATATCTTCTTTTCGTCAAGATAAGCATATTTAAGTGTATCAAGTAATTTCGTTAGCTCAAACACGAGATCTCCCTTAGGTGGTGGAGGATCCCCTAAAATGTGAAGATGCAAATTGTGTTTAAGAATAGGTGCTTGTCTAAAGAATATCTCATCTATGTCATTACTCTCGTTCATATGCATATCACTTTCATGGTCTAACAAATACTGTTCTAATGGATTAGTAGGAGGCACAACAATAGAGGCTAGACTAATAATTTCATCTTTACTAGATAATTCTTTCTCATGTGCTTGTCTACCAAACTTAGAGAAGTTAAATTCATGAGACTCATCACCAAAGCTTACTTTAACCTTCTCTGGAACACAATTAATTTCAGCATTAACGGCATTTAAGAAAGGTCTACCAAACATAATGGGACAAAAATTATCTTATAGTGAACCCAGTACTAAGAAATCAGTGGGGTACTTAATTTTTCCACACAAGACTTCAACATCTCTAACAATACCAAGTGGTGAAATAGTGTCTCTGTTTGCAAGTTTAATAGTAACATCAATGTCTTCCATCTTAGCGGGTGCTACGTCATTCACAATTTGTTGATATAAGGTAAAAGGAATGGCACTAAAACTAGCACCCATATCGCACAAGACATGATAGCAATGATCTACAATCTTAACAGAAATAACATGCATGCCATCAACGTGTTTATTCTGATCTAGCACATTATGTTCATTTCTAGCAGGTTTAGCAATTCTAGCAGCCTCATCACAAAAGTAAATAGCCTGTCCATCAATATTATCAACCAGGATATCTTTAACCATGGCAATATTAGATTCTACATTTATTTGTTCAGAAGGTTTAGGTGTTCTAATATGGCTTTTATTAACCATAGTTGTAGCCTTAGCATGTTCCTTAATCCTAATAGGAAAAGGTGTTTTTTCAATATAAGTAGTGGGCACAACTGGACTAATATTATAAATAATGGTTTCTTCTTTAGCAATAATAGATTCCTCTAAGAATT
Organism: Elymus sibiricus; assembly: GCA_039707655.1. Lineage (NCBI taxonomy): Eukaryota > Viridiplantae > Streptophyta > Magnoliopsida > Poales > Poaceae > Elymus > Elymus sibiricus. The sequence goes on from CM077673.1 coordinate 242,031,372, forward strand.
CTTTAATGGGTGTATGATATTTAAACCATTTCTCCATAGGGAGATTAACATGAGAAGCAAGGGTTTCACAAAAGGAAGCGACTATCTCAGAGTCAAGTCCTTATTTGTCGCTAAACTTATGAAAAGTATTAGTTACCATAAAAGATTTAACACACTCAAACTCAAGCTTTATACCTGACTCTTTACCTTTGTCGAGCTCCCAATCTTTAGAGTTGCACTTAATTCTTTCCAGAATGTCCCATTTGAATTCAATAGTTCTCTTCATGTAGGAACCGGTTGAAGAAGAGTCGAGTATTAATTGGCCATCATGAGAAAGCCGAGCATAAAAGTTTTGTATAATCATTTCTCTTGAGAGCTCAAGGTTGGGGCAAGTGTGCATTATAGATTAAGCCTCCCCAAGCTTGAGCGATGCTTTCTTCTTCACGAGGCCAAAAATTATATATATAATTCTGATCACGATGAACTAGATGAATAGGATAAAACTTCTGATGAAATTCTAGTTTCAAGCGATTCCAGTCCCATGATCCAATATCATCAAATACCCTATACCAAATCAATGCTTTTACCTCAAAAGATAAAGGGAAAACCTTCTTCTTAACCTTGTCCTCGGATAAACCTACAAGCTTGAATAATCCACAAATCTCATCTACATATATCAACTGCAAATCAGGATGAGTTGTTCCATCTCCTGCATAAGGATTAGCTAGTAGTTTCTCTAACATACCAGAAGGAATCTCATGATAAATATTTTCAGTTGGTTAAGTAGGTTGAGCGGCAAATTTTTCTACTTCTGGTCGGGGTGAAGATACCCCAAGCAGGTCCTTCAAAGGATTACTATCCATAGTGATAGGCAACGGTAAACTTCAGCACGTACCAAAAACGTTTCCTTACCAAATTCCACTCACCAAAGGCACTTCACTCCCTGGCATTAGCGCCAGAAAAGAGTTTTGATGACCCACAAGTACAGGGGATCAATCGTAGTCCTTGCGATAAGTAAGAGTGTCGAACCCAACGAGTAGCAGAAGGAAATGATAAGCAGTTTTCAGCAAGGTATTCTCTGCAAGTGTTGTAATTAACAGTGATACATAGTTTTGTAGCAAGATAATTCTTAACAAGTGACAAGTAGCAAGAGTAACAAGTGTGCAGCAATATAGCCCGATCCTTTTTATAGCAAAGGACATGCCTGAAAGTACTCTCATATGAGGCAAGCCCTCCCGAGGACACACATGGGAATTTCCATCTAGTCATGTTCATCATATTGAGTTGCACTCGTTACTTTGATAATTTGATATGTGGGTGGACCGGCGCTAAGGTGTTGTTCTTACTTGAACAAGCAACCCACTTATGACAACCTACTCTCGCAAGCATCCGCAACTATGAAAGAACATGTAGATAAATCTAACTATAGCATGAAACATGTGGATCCAAATAAGCCCCTTGTGAAATAACGCATAAACTAGTGTTTAAGCTTCTGTCACTCTAGCAACCCATTATCTACTTATTAATCCACAATGCCTTCCTTTAGGTCTAAATATAGTGAAGTTTCATGTAGTCGATGTTCACATGAAACCACTAAAGGAAGCAACAACATACATATCATCATAATATCGAACGAATACCAACTTCACATGATTACTTATAACAAGACTTCTCCCATGTCCTCGGGAATAAAACTAACTACTCACAAATCAACACCATGTTCATTATCAGAGGTATAATAAAATATTATTAAGGATCTGAACATATTATCTTCCACCAAGTAAACCAACAAGCATCAACTATAAGATGTAATCAACACTACTAGTAGCCCGAGGTACCAATATGAGGTTTTGAGACAAAGATTAAATACAAGAGATGAACTAGGGTTTGAGATGAAATGGTGTTGGTGAATATGTTGATCAAGATTGGTCCTCCCACGGAGGAGGAAGCGTTGGTGATGACAATGGCTTCGATTTCCCCCTCCCGGAGGGAAGTTTCCCCAGCATAATCTCTCTGCCGAAGAGCAAAAGGGCCTCTACCCAGGTTTCTGCCTCAAGACGGCGGCGCTTCATCCCGAAAGTATCCCCTTGATTTTTTTCTAGGTCAAAACACATCATATAGCAGAAGAGGGGGGGCGGAGGCTGCCTGTGGGCCTTCCAAGCCATCAGGGCGCGCCTGGGGGGTGGACGCGCCCTGTTGGATTGGCACCAACAGGTGGCCCCCATCTGGTACTTTTTGCTCCATAAATTAATATATATATAATCCACAAAAATTCCTCGTGAAGTTTCAGCTCATTTGGAGTCCAGAGAATTTTTATCCTTTTTCTTGGTTTTCAGGTCCAGAATTTCAGTTTCCGGCAATTTCCCTCTTTGAGATGTACCTGGTAAATTAAGAGAGAAAAGGCATAAGAATTGTGTCATAAAGTGGAATAATGAACAAGAATAATACAACTTTCAATAAGAAAACATGATGCAAAATGGACGTATCAACCTGTATCGAATACCCAGGAGCTACTATGAGCACTAGTAAGGTACACATCAATAACATGTGTATCAAATATACCTTTGTTAACGTTACCAACCTTCTTATCTCCCAAGTATCTAGGACAGTTCAGCTTGCAGTGACCGTTCCACTTATAATAGAAGCACTCAGTCTCGGGTTTTGGTCCAACCCTGGGTTTCTTCAATGGAGCGGCAACTGGTTTCCTTTCTTGCCATTGCCCTTCTTTAAACAAGTGGTCTTATTAACCATCAACAGTTGATGCTCCTTCTTGATTTTTACCTCCGCAGCGTAAAACATCATGAATAGCTCGGGGATCATCTTCTCCATCCCTTCCATGTTATATAGTTCATCACAAAGCTCTAGTAGCTTGTGGTAGTGACTTGAGAACTCTGTCAACCACTATCTTATCTGGAAGGTTAAGTCCCACTTGATTCAAGCAATTGTAGCACCCAGACGTTCTGAGCACATGCTCACCGACTGAGCTATTCTCATCCATTTTGTAGGCAAAGAACTTGTCAGAGGTCTCATACCTCACAACACGGGCATGAGCCTAATATACCAATTTCATCAATTGGAACATCTCATATGCTCCATGGCATTCAAAACATATTTGGAGCCCCGATTCTAAGTCGTAAAGCATGGCGCACTAAACTATCGAGTAGTCATCCGAACGTGTCTGCCAGACATTCATAACATACATAGATAATGCTAGAGGGGTTGGCACACCGAGCGGTGCATCAAGGACATAGGCCTTTTGTGCATAAGTGAGGGCAATCCTCAGATTATGGACCCAGTCTACACAGTTGCTTATACTATCGTTCAACTTAGCCTTTCTCTAGGAACGTATTAAAATTTAGGGGAGGTACATCACAAGCTATTGATCTACAACAGAATTTGCAAAGACAAATTTAGACTATGTTCATGATAATTAGTTCAATTAATCAAATTACTAATGAACTCCCACTTAAATCAACATCCCTCAGGTTGTCTAAGTGTTACATGATCCAAATCCACCAACCCAAGTCCGATCATCACCTGAGATTAGGTGGTTTCAATGGTGAATATCTCCATGTTGATCATATCTACTATATGACTCATGTTCGACCTTTTGGTCTCCTGTGTTCCGAGGCAATGTCTGTACATGCTAGGCTCGTCAAGTTTAACCCAAGTATTCCGCATGTCTAAAACTGGCTTACACCCGTTGTATGCGAAAGAAGAGTCTATCACACCCGATCATCACAAGGTGCTTCAAAATAACGAACTTTTGCAACGGTGCATACTTAGAGATAAGACAATTTTATCTTGAAATTAAGTGAGGGATCATATTATAATGCTACCGTCATCCTAAGCAGAACAAGATGCAGAAAAAGATAAACATCACATGCAATCATTAAGTGAAATGATATGGCCATTATCGTCTTGTGCTTTCGATCTCCACCTTCAAAGCACCGACATGATCTCAATCATCACTGGCAAGACACCATGATATCCATCATCGTGTCGTCACGTAGTTCTCCCGCCAACTATTGCTTTTAGAACTATTGCTAACTCATAGCAATAAATTAAAGCAATGGCATACAATAAATTTAAAGACAGCCCTATGGCTCTTGCGGGTTGCCGTACTCATCGACATGCAAGTCGTGATAACTATTACAGAACACGATCATCTCATACATCACATATATCGAATCACGTCTTGGCCATATCACATCACAACATACCCTGCAAAAACAAGTTAGGTGTCAGTGCACTAGGACTGGGGTACCCAGTGCCCTTGACTTATGCGCAGGTAGTAGTAGCAGAACCCATCAACATACATACAGTCAAGACCAGTCCAAGACAGAGAAGCCGCTCTACGTGAGATCAAGGAGTGCATCAAGAAGACGAAACCAGCATTCAAGGCCAAGACTCCGGCAGAAGCGACCTATGCTGGCTAAGCAACGCCGGCAAGGTCGATGCAACGGCCCAGAACGGGCCCGAACCGCGCCAGTCACGTCCCCGGTGCCTGTCGGGGACCGAAGCACGCACATATTTAGGAAGACCCGGCAAGTCATCCCCCGACAAGCGCGAGCTGATCGGCCATCGCTTCACCGCATCGCAACGCCAGTCATTTGTCGATGCGGTGTCGAGCCCTCAGGTAGCTAAGTGGCTCTCGCTAAGTACGTGGCGGCTCGCTGGGAGGCAGATTACGCCCGTTTGACACCCGTCCAGAGGCGTGTCGATATACTAAGCAATAGTTAGCTAAAGTGGTGGTAGAAGCCTGCCGGGGATGCATCCCCGCACGCCACCTATGCTAGCATTTATGGCATTTTGTCCTCAGTGCCAGAGTTAGGTATGATAGCACTGTTAGCTATCTAATCATTAGATAATGTCTGTTTTGCCACTGTGGTTGCCCCTTGAGCTATAAAAGGAGGCCCAAGGCAACCTAGCTAAAGATTCGAACCTTTGGACACTTGTACTCACGTTGCAGCTCTCCCGAAGGCAACCTTGCCGGGTTTGAGCGCTACGCGTGCTTCGTGTTCCCCCAATCAATCCACCAAAGAAGGAGTAGGGTTTTACGCTTCCCAGCCGCCCGAACCTAGGTAAAACACCAGCGTCTCATTGTCGTGCTGTCTCGTCACCTCTACTCTTTGTGTAACGTGACCTCACCCCACCGAACCACAAAGGGGCCTGTGGCCCAATAGGTGATCATGTGCATCTTGACCTGACATCTTTGGCGCGCCAGGTAGGGGGCATCATTTGCGCGAACCCAAGATCGTGAGCAGCATGTTGATCTTCATCGCCGTCTTCTTCATCTATGGCTCCCAAGAAGAAGACTGGCGCGACCGCGTATCCCTCCACTTCGAAGGCCCCCTCACACGCAGTTGCGGACGCCGTTGGCACCGCAGTGGCGACGAGTGAGGTGGGCGTCGTGGGCGACGCGGCTGGCGCAGGCCGCGCCACCGTTGTGTCCCCCGCGGGCGAAGCTGGAGCGAGGAACGCCGAAGAGGAGCCACAGCAACAACATTTTGGCGAGCTCGGCCCTAGTGCCGCTGGAGGAGGAAACGTTCAGTCTCCACCTCCCCGCCGCACTAGTGGTTGCGGCCACAACAGCGGAGCCCGATCTGGGGCAAGCCGTGATTTTCCAGCTGCGCCTGTCACAGGCGCGCACCTCGGTCAGAGCAAGACGGAGTGCCGAACTGGACCGCAGACCCACAAGTTTGACCTCCTCCATGTGAGACCACCCCGGTGATCGGAGCACAGCGACAGGAATGCAGCGACGCCCCTCTTGGTTCCACTAGGAGTCGAGCGACGTCGCGATCCGCCTCTCTGGCCATGCCGGCCACGGCAGTGGAAGCAATGGCACGGGCCCAGCAGCTGTTGAATTTCCCGCCGGCGGCTGACAAGATGGACGAGTGGAGAGCCACCATCCAGAGTTTGATCGACTTCGTCAAAGCCAGCAAATCGCAGCATGCAGAGCCGTCGCGATACCAACGGACGGCGATGGCGGCCCAGGCTGACGGTCTTGTCGAGGGGGCCGCGCCAACGGTGTAATCCCCTCCACGACAACAGACCCAGAGGCAGCCACAACGAGCTCAACATGCCGACGAGCCCGACGAAGCATCGATGATCTCGTCCGGCCCGCACGATCACCGGGACCAGCGGCGTGTCCTGGAAGACCGGCGGAGAGAAGATGCGCACGTCACCATAGAGCGGAGCCGGGAAGCACCCCGTCAATCCGACAGGCGCAACGGCCCAAATGCTAGCGACCCCATGCCCAGTGCTGGCGGGTACCTGCCTTATGAGGTTGGGTGCCCTGCCTTCACTCGTGAGCTATGACAAGTCCGCTGTCCATCGTCCCGAGCTTTCAAGCCTGAATTGACGGAGAAATACGACGGGAAGCTAAACCTGGCGGAATTCCTAGGCATCTATACGATAGCCGTTGAAGCCGCCGGGGGAAGAGATGAGAACGTGCTCGCCAACTATTTCTCTTTGGCGCTCAAGCCAAATGTGAGATCGTGGCTGATACACCTGCCGGAGAGCTCTATTTCATCATGGGATGACTTGTGCAATGAGTTTGTCGGCGCCTTCACCGGTGGCCACCAGGAGCTAGGACAGCCCGGCGACCAGCAAGTCCTTCCGTAGAAGGTGGGAGAAACCTTGCAGAAGTACATCTAGAGATTCAGTAGAGTACACCGCAATATTCCAGAGATACACCCCGCAGCCATGATTGCCGCGTTCCATTCGAACGTGCGCAACAGGAGGATGCGGGCCAAAATGAATGTTAGACTCCCCAAGACCGTCAATCAGTTGTACACATTGGCGGACAAGTGTGCACTGATGACCCACAAGTATAGGGGATCTATCGTAGTCCTTTCGATAAGTAAGAGTGTCAAACCCAATGAGGAGCAGAAGGAAATGACAAGCGGTTTTCAGTAAGGTATTCTCTGCAAGCACTGAAATTATCGGTAACAGATAGTTTTGTGATAAGGTAATTCATAACGGGTAGCAAGTAACAAATGTAACAAAGGTGCAGCAAGGTGGCCCAATCCTTTTTGTAGCAAAGGACAAGCCTGGACAAACTCTTATATAAACCAAAGCGCTCCCGAGGACACATGGGAATTTCTGTCAAGCTAATTTTCATCATGCTCATATGATTCGCGTTCGTTACTTTGATAATTTGATATGTGGGTGGACCAGTGCTTGGGTGCTGTCCTTACTTGGACAAGCCTCCCACTTATGATTAACCCCTCTCGCAAGCATCCGCATCTACGAAAGAAGAATTAAGATAAATCTAACCATAGCATGAAACATGTGGATCCAAATCAGCCACTTACGAAGCAACGCATAAACTAGGGTTTAAGCTTCTGTCACTCTAGCAACCCATCATCTACTTATTACTTCCCAATGCCTTCCCCTAGGCCCAAATAATGGTGAAGTGTTATGTAGTCGACGTTCACATAACACCACTAGAGGAGAGACAACATACATCTCATCAAAATATCGAACGAATACCAAATTCACATGATTACTTATACCAAGACTTATCCCATGTCCTCGGGAACAAACGTAATAACTCACAAAGCATATTCATGTTCATAATCAGAGGAGTATTAATTAACATTAAGGATCTGAACATATGATCTTCCACCAAGTAAACCAACTGGCATCAACTACAAGGAGTAATCAACACTACTAGCAACCCACAGGTACCAATCTGAGGTTTTGAGACAAAGATCGGATACAAGAGATGAACTAGGGTTTGGAGAGGAAATGGTGCTGGTGAAGATGTTGATGGAGATTGACCCCCTCTCGATGAGAGGATTGTTGGTGATGACGATGGCTTCGATTTCCCCCTCCGGGAGAGAAGTTTCCCCGGCAGAACAGCTCCGCCGGAGCCCTAGATTGGTTCTGTCCAGGTTCCGCCACGAGACGGCGGCGCTTCGTCCTGAAAGCTCCCATATGCTTTTTTCCAGGTCAAAACCCTCCATATAGCAGAAGATGGGCACCGGAGGCCTGCCAGGGGGCCCACAAGCCACAGGGGCGCCCCCAGGGGGGTAGGGCGCGCCCCCCTGGCTTGTGACTCCCTGGTGGGTCCCCTCTGGTATTTCTTTCGCCCAATATTTTTTATATATTCCAAACTAATTCTCCGTAGATTTTCAGGACTTTTGGAGTTGTGCAGAATAGGTATCTCAGATTTGCTCCTTTTCCAGTCCAGAATTCCAGTTGCCGACATTCTCCCTCTTCATGTAAACCTTGTAAAATAAGAGAGAAAAGGCATAAGTATTGTACCATAATGTGTATTAACAGCCCATAATGCAATAAATATCAATATAAAAGCATGATGCAAAATGGACGTATCAACTCCCCCAAGCTTAGACCTCGCTTGTCCTCAAGCGAAAGCCGAAATCGATAAATATGCCCTCATGTTTAGAGATAGAGGTGTCAATAAAATAAAATACGGACATGAAGGCATCATGGTTATCTTTAGAACAGCAACATATATTGACATATAATTTCTTATGCTAGAGTAACAATTCATTCACAAGGTAAAGTATGAATCAAGAACTCTATTGAGAGCCAACAAACTATGATCTCAGTCATTGAAGCAATTCCAATTTATCATAACGTAGGAAAGAGTCAATATAAGAGCTTGTAAAGCAAATCCACATACTCAATCATCTTTTAGTCTTTTATAATTGCTAACACTCACGCGGTACCTATGAGGTCAAAGCTTCAATCGGACACACAGAAAGATAGGGGCTTATAGTATTGCCTCCCAACTATTTACCTCAAGGGTAATGTCAACAGAAATAACTCATGCTCGCCCACATCCGAGTGGATATATGTGTCTAGATCATTCCCCAACACATGACGCTTGCCAAGAGATAAAGGCGAAATAAAGGGAGTGGTGAAAATCACCACGACTCTTGCATAAAGGTAAGTACTAGAAAGTAAAGGTAACAGATAGGCCCTTCGCAGAGGTTGTCATGCGCTTTTATAGTTGGATGCGCAATCCCTTAATGCAAAAGAACGTCACTTTATATTGCCCCTTGTGATAGAGAACTTTATTATGCAGTCTGTCGCTTTTATTTCTTCCATATCACAAGTTCGTATAAAGTTTATTTTCCTCACACTAATAGATCACACATATTTAGAGAGCAATTTTTATTGCTTGCACCGATGACAACTTACTTGAAGGATCTTACTCAATCCATAGGTAGGTATGGTGGACTCTCATGGCAAAACTGGGTTAAAGGTGTTTGGATGCACAATTAGTATCTCTACTTGGTGCGGAAGTTTTGGCTGATATGGGGTGGAAGCAAGCTTCACATGTTAAGGGATCTAAAACCATATAACTTCTATTCGGAAATAAGCAAACATAACCCATTATGTTGTCTTCCTTGTCCAACCTCAACTTCTTAGCATATAATATTTTAATGAGTGCTCACAATCATAAAAGATGTCCAAGATAATATATTTATATGTGAACCTCTCTTTCTTTATTACTTCCTTTTAATTGCAACAATGACCAATAGCTATGTTTGTCGACTCACAACAAATTTCAATCGACATACTCCTTATATGTGAAGTCTTCACCCCCCATAAGATCACTATATATACTCTTTGCTTTTATTTTATACTTCTTTCTATTTCTTTTTCTCAAGATCATAGTAAGCAAGCAAAGCCCTCAACTCAAAACTACTTTTTATTATATAACTCTCGGACTTGCTTACATAGGGGGAACATAAAGGAAAACTCAAAACTAGATCACACTAAAGACTTTATTGAACTAGATCAAGATATAACCAAAAGGATCGAACTAAGAAAAACGATAAAAGTAAAAGATGTGATGGTGATACGATACCGGGGCACCTCCCCCAAGCTTGGCACAAGCCAAGGGGCATGCCCATACCCATGTGTTTAGTTGTCTTTCTTCGGAGGTGGTGATGTCGGAGTTGTCGATGAGATTGGAAGCTTGTCTAGTTTCCTCTTTAGCATAAAATTATGTTCCCTCAGATCATCTACTTCCTGCTCGAGCTTCAATATCCTTTGACATAATTCTTGCTTGCTCTCCTGCAGAAAACGAGAAGGGATAAATAGCACCTTGGGTTTTCTCCTTGTATTTGGGAGGCTCGATTTCCTGAACTCCACATGCATATCTCCTGGTCGAGGCAGGGGGATCTCCTCTTCATCCGAGCTTTCTTCCTCATACTTGCCTTCTAGCTCCTCCTTCGAGAACAATACATAAGGATCTAAGTCCCCATAGAGCTTGGGATTGGCAAGATAATGCGATACATAGCTCTCCCCATCGGAATCTTGGGACGACATCTTGCTCTAAATCTGCTGCAGAAACAGCTCAAAACGAAAATAGGATATATTGTCGTGTTATGAAGGTAAAAGCCTTCGGGAGATTATATAATGAATTTTTACCAACCCGAAGGAGTATACCACAAGAAAACGGAGTCCGGAGGGTACACGGGGTGGCCACAAGCCACAGGGGCGCGCCCAGGGGGGTAGGGTGTGCCCCCCTGGCTTGTCACCTCCTCGTGCACTCTTCGGACTACTTTAAATTTTCCTAATTTATTAAATATTCCAAAACAGATAAAAATTGCCATTGGAAAAGTTTTGGAGTCGGTTCACTTACCGTACCAAATACCTATTCCTTTCCGGAGTCTGAAACGTTCTGGTAGGTCTCCCTAATGTACTCCTCCGGAGTTATGGTATTAATAATATTGGTTTCAACATTTATGTGAGTACCTGAGATGTAATGTTTGATTCTTTGCCCGTTTACCACCTTCAGATTTGTGCCTTCGGGGTTGTTGATCTTGATGGCACCGGAACGATACACTTCCTCAATAATGTAAGGCCCTTCCCATTTAGAGAGAAGCTTTCCTGCAAAAAATCTTAAACGAGAATTGTATAGCAAGACATGGTCACCTACATTGAATTCACGCTTTTGTATCCTTCTATCATGCCATCTCTTAACCTTTTCTTTAAACAACTTGGCATTCTCATAGGCCTGGGTTCTCCATTCATCAAGAGAGCTAATGTCAAATAACCTCTTCTCACCAGCAAGTTTGAAATCATAGTTGAGCTCTTTAATTGCCCAATAAGCTTTATGTTCTAGCTCTAGAGGTAAGTGACATGCTTTATCATAAACCATCTTATACGGAGACATACCCATAGGGTTTTTTATAAGCAGTTTTGTAAGCCCATAATGCATCATCAAGTTTCTTAGACCAATTCTTTCTGAATCTATTAACAGTCTTCTGCAAGATCAATTTAATTTCTCTATTGCTCAATTCTACTTGACCACTAGACTGAGGATGATAAGGAGATGCAATTCTATGATTAACATCATACTTAGCAAGCAATTTACGGAAAGCACCATGAATAAAGTGTGAACCACTATCAGTCATTAAATATCTAGGGACTCCAAATCTAGGGAAAATAACTTCTTTAAGCATTTTAATAGAAGTGTTATGATCAGCGCTACTAGTTGGAATAGCTTCTACCCACTTAGTAACATAATCAACAGCAACTAGAATATGAGTATACCCGTTAGATTGTGGAAAAGGTCCCATATAATCAAAACCCCAAACATCAAATGGTTCAATAACAAGAGAGTAATTCATAGGCATTTCCTGACGTCTACTAATATTACCAATTCTTTGACATTCATCACAAGACAAGACGAACTTACGAGCATCCTTGAAGAGAGTAGGCCAATAAAAACCAGGTTGTAATACCTTGTGTGCAGTTCTATCTCCAGCATGGTGTCCCCCATAGGCTTTGGAGTGACACTTGCGTAGGATATGTTCCTGTTCATGCTCAGGTACACAACGTCTAATAACACCATCTACTCCTTCTTTATAAAGGTGTGGATCATCCCAAAAGTAATGTCTTAAATCATAGAAGCACTTTTTCTTTTGTTGGTATGTGAAACTAGGCGGTATAAATTTAGCAACAATGTAATTAGCATAATCAGCATACCATGGAGCATTACGCGAAGCATTTATGACAGCTAATTGTTCATCAGGAAAGCTATCATCAATAGGTAGTGGGTCATCAAGAACATTTTCTAACCTAGACAAGTTGTCTGCTACAGGGTTATCAGCACCCTTTCTATCAATAATATGCAAATCAAATTCTTGTAGCAGAAGAACTCATCTTATAAGTCTAGGTTTAGCATCTTTCTTTTCCATAAGATATTTCGTAGCAGCGTGATCAGTGTGAACAGTTACCTTGGAATCAACAATATAAGGTCTGAACTTATCACAAGCAAACACAACTGCTAAAAATTCCGTTTCAGTGGTACCATAGTTTCTTTGAGCACTGTTTAGAGTTTTACTAGCATAATGGATAACATTTAATTTCTTATCAACTCTTTGTCCTAGAACAGCACCAACAGCATAATCACTAGCATCACACATAATTTCAAAGGGTAGGTTCCAATCAGGTGGTTGAACAATAGGTGCGGAAATCAAGGCATTCTTAAGAATTTCAAATGCTTCTACACAATCATCATCAAAAACGAACGGGACATCTTTTTGCAAAAGATTAGTGAGAGGCCTAGAAATCTTAGAAAAGTCTTTAATAAACCTCCTATAGAAACCAGCATGACCAAGGAAACTTCTTATACCTCTGATATCCGTAGGACACGGCATCTTTTCAATAGCATCAACTTTAGCTTTATCCACCTCAATACCTCTTTCGAAGATTTTGTGCCCCAAGATAATACCTTCATTAACCATAAAGTGGCACTTTTCCCAATTCAAGACAAGATTGGGTTCTTCGCATCTCTACAAAACTCGATCAAGGTTGCTCAAGCAATCATCAAAAGAAGTTCCGTAAATGGAAAAATCATCCATGAAAACCTCAACAATCTTTTCACAAAAGTCAGAGAATATAGCCATCATACATCTTTGAAAGGTAGCAGGTGCATTGCATAAACCAAAAGGCATACGTCTATAAGAAAAGGTACCGAAAGGACAAGTAAAAGTGGTCTTTTCTTGATCCTCTTTTGACACAGGTATTTGAAAGAAACCAGAATAACCATCTAGAAAGCAAAAATGTGTATGTTTGGATAGTCTTTCTAGCATTTGATCAATAAAAGGTAGAGGGTAATGATCTTTCCTAGTAGCTTTATTTAATTTGCTAAAATCAATTACCATTCTATATCCTGTAACAATTCTTTGCGGGAACAATTCATTTTTATCATTAGGGACAATGGTAATACATCCCTTCTTAGGGACACAATGAACGGGGCTAACCCATCTACTATCAGCAATAGGATAAATTATACCTGCCTCCAGAAGCTTTAGTATTTCATTTCTTACCACTTCTTTCATTTTAGGATTTAACCGTCGTTGGTGATCGACAACTGGTTTAGCATCAGGCTCCATATTGATTTTATGCTGACATAGAGTGGGACTAATGCCCTTTAGATCATCAAGAGTATATCCAATAGCAGCACGGTGCTTCCTCAAAGTTTTCAATAATCTCTTTTCTTCATACTCTGAAAGGTTAGCACTAATAATAACAGGATATATCTCCTTTTCATCAAGATAAGCATATTTCAGAGTATCAGGTAATTGTTTAAGCTCAAACACGGGATCACCCTTGGGTGGAGGGGGATCCCCAAGTATTTCAACAGGCAGGTTGTGTTTCAAGATAGGCTGCTGATCAAACAAAATCTTATCTATTTCATTCCTTTCATTCATATGCATATCATTTCCATGGTCTAACAAATATTGTTCTAAAGGATCAATAGGAGGCACAGCAATAGAAGCAAGACCAATAATTTCATCTTTACTAGGCAATTCTTTGTCATGGGGTTGTCTACGAAATTTGGAGAAATTGAACTCATGAGACACATCCCCAAAACTTACAGTAATAGTTTCTTTCTCACAATCTATCCTAGCATTAACAGTATTCAAGAAGGGTCTACCAAATATAATGAGACAAAAATCATCTTGTGGGGAACCAAGAACAAGAAAATCAGTAGGATACTTTATTTTCCCACACAAGACTTCAACATCTCTAACAATCCCAATTGGTGCAATAGTATCTCTATTATCAAGCTTAATAGTAACATCAATTTCCTCTAATTCAGCTGGTGCAATATCATTCATGATTTCTTGGTATAAGGTAAAGGGAATTGCACTCACACTAGCACCCACATCACATAAGCCATGATAACAATGATCTCCTATTTTAACAGAAACAACAGGCACGCCAACAATAGGTCTATGTTTACCTTTAGTATCAGGTCTAGCAATTCTAGCAGCTTCATCACAAAAATGAATAACATGCCCATCAATATTATCAACCAAGAGATCTTTAACCATAGCAATACTAGGTTCAACTTTAATTTGTTCAGGGGGCGTAGGTGTTCTAGTACAACTCTTACGAACCACAGTTGAAGCTTTAGCATGTTCCTTTATTTTAACAGGGAAGGGAGATTTCTCAGTATAAGCAGTAGGAATAACAGGATCAGCATTATAAATAATAGTCTCTTCTTCAACTTTAATAGGTTCAACTACTTTAACTTCAATGGGAGGATGATATTTAAACCACTTCTCCTTAGGGAGATCAACATGAGTAGCAAAAGATTCACAGAAAGAAGCTACTATCTCAGAGTCAAATCCATATTTAGTGCTAAAATCACGAAAAGCATCGGTGTCTATAAAGGATTTAACACAATCGAACTTAAGGTTTATACCTGACTCCTTACCTTCGTCGAGTTCCCAATCTTCAGAGTTGCGTTTAATTCTTTCCAATAAGTCCCATTTGAATTCAATATCTTTCTTCAGAAAGGAACCAGCACAAGAAGTATCGAGCATGGACCGATCATTATTAGAAAGCCGAGCATAAAAATTCTGAATAATAATTTCTCTCGGGAGCTCATGATTGGGGCATGAATATAACATTGACTTAAGCCTCCCCCAAGCTTGAGTGATACTTTCTCCTTTACGAGGCCAAAAATTATAAATATAATTCCGATCACGATGAACCAGATGCATAGGATAAAACTTCTGATGAAATTCCAATTTCAATCGGTTGTAGTTCCATGATCCAATATCATCACATAGCCTATACCATGTCAATGCCTTCTCCTTCAAAGATAAAGGAAAGACCTTATTCTTGACATCATCCTCGGGCAAACCTGCAAGCTTAAATAATCCACAAACTTCATCCACATAGATTAGATGCAAATCAGGATGTAGTGTTCCATCTCCTGCATAAGGATTAGCTAGCAGTTTCTCTATCATACCCGAAGGAATCTCATAATAAATATTTTAAGTAGGTGCAGTAGGTTGAGGAGCATCTCTTTGTGCTTCCGGACGGGGTGAAGATACCCCGAACAAGCCCCTCAAAGGATTATTTTCCATAGTAACAAGTGACGGTAAATTTCAGCACACTATATAAATTTTTCCTTACCAAGTTCCACTCACCAAAGGCGCTTCACTCCCCGGCAACGGCGCCAGAAAAGAGTCTTGATGACCCACAAGTATAGGGGATCTATCGTAGTCCTTTCGATAAGTAAGAGTGTCGAACCCAACGAGGAGCAGAAGGAAATGACAAGCGGTTTTCAGTAAGGTATTCTCTGCAAGCACTGAAACTATCAGTAACAGATAGTTTTGTGATAAGGTAATTCGTAACGGGTAGCAAGTACCAAATGTAACAAAGGTGCAGCAAGGTGGCCCAATCCTTTTTGTAGCAAAGGACAAGCCTGGACAAACTCTTATATAAAGCAAAGCGCTCCCGAGGACACATGGGAATTTCTGTCAAGCTAATTTTCATCATGCTCATATGATTCGCGTTCGTTACTTTGATAATTTGATATGTGGGTGGACGAGTGCTTGGGTGCTGTCCTTACTTGGACAAGCCTCCCACTTATGATTAACCCCTCTCACAAGCATCCGCAACTACGAAAGAAGAATTAAGATAATTCTAACCATAGCATGAAACATGTGGATCCAAATCATCCCCTTACGAAGCAACGCATAAACTAGGGTTTAAGCTTATGTCACTCTAGCAACCCATCATCTACTTATTACTTACCAATGCCTTCCCCTAGGCCCAAATAATGGTGAAGTGTTATGTAGTCGACGTTCACATAACACCACTAGAGGAGAGACAACATACATCTCATCAAAATATCGAATGAATACCAAATTCACATGATTACTTATAACAAGACTTATCCCATGTCCTCAGGAACAAACGTAATTACTCACAAAGCATATTCATGTTCATAATCAGAGGAGTATTAATTAACATTAAGGATCTGAACATATGATCTTCCACCAAGTAAACCAACTAGCATCAACTACAAGGAGTAATCAACACTACTAGCAACCCACAGGTACCAATCTGAGGTTTTGAGACAAAGATCGGATACAAGAGATGAACTAGGGTTTGGAGAGGAGATGGTGCTGGTGAAGATGTTTATGGAGATTGACCCCCTATCGTTGAGAGGATCGTTGGTGATGACGATGGCTTCGATTTCCCCCTCCGGGAGGGAAGTTTCCCCGGCAGAACAGCTCCGCCGGAGCCCTAGATTGGTTCTGTCCAAGTTCCGCCTCGAGACGGCGGCGCTTCGTCCAGAAAGCTCCCTTATGATTTTTTCCAGGTCAAAACCCTCCATATAGCAGAAGATGGGCACCGGAGGCCTGCCAGGGGGCCCACAAGCCACAGGGGCACGCCCAGGGGGGTAAGGCGCGCCCCCCTGGCTTGTGACTCCCTGGTGGGTCCCCTCTGGTATTTCTTTCGCCCAATATTTTTTATATATTCCAAAATAATTCTCTGTAGATTTTCAGGACTTTTGGAGTTGTGCAGAATAGGTATCTCAAATTTTCTCCTTTTCCAGTCCAGAATTCCAGCTGCCGGCATTCTCCCTCTTCATGTAAACCTTGTAAAATAAGAGAGAAAAGGCATAAGTATTTTACCATAATGTGTATTAACAGCCCATAATGCAATAAATATCAATATAAAAGCATGATGCAAATTGGACGTATCATGCACGTGCCGAGGAAGGAAGGTGACTCCCCGGAGAGGAGTCTAGCGTCGAAGTCGACTCAGATGACGACGACGATGCCCCTGGCCCGAATGGGAAAAGTCGAAGGCGCAACAAGAAGCGTAAGGGAAAGGCAGTGTTGGCCGTTGAGAGCTCTGGTAATCTCAGTGCCGGTAAAAATGCCAAGGTCGAGGCCCCCGCCAAGGGAGCTATCGCATGCATTGATTGCCGGGAGGCCGCGGCGGCAGAGAAAACCGGAAAGTCCGATGGACCATACTGCAAAATCCACCGGACCAAAGGTCATGATCTCCAAGAATGCCGCCAAGTTGAGCAGCTTGCTGAGAAGCAGAAGGCTGGATACGAGAAGTGTGACAAGGAGAGAGGCCAAGATGGTGCTGCCGGGAAGGGTCGTGGTGGCAAAGGAGGCCGCCGCGGCAAGGCCCCACAGCAGAAGGAAATACCTGCTAGAGGCCGTCAGAAGAAATAAGGATATGATATGAGTGATGATGAGGATAATGGAGAAGAATCCAGTGATCGAGAATTCCAGAAGGCAATTGAAGCCATGTGTGTTGACGGGGGTGCGTCCTTGCATTCCTCTCATCGCCAGCTCAAGCAGTGGGCACGTGAGATCAACGCGATGGAACCAGCTGCAGAGTCCAGAAGGCCGCTCAAATGGTCCCACGCGCCTATCATCTTTGATGAAGAGTATCATCCTGACCGCACCACTGCGGTCGGATGTTTGCCGTTGTTGGTCTCCCCAACAATCCGCAACCTCAAAGTAACCAAGATGTTAGTTGACGGTGGGTCGGGGTTGAACTTAATCTCCCCTAAGGTGGTCGAAAGGCTGCAGATCCCTGACGGAGAGCTCAAAGCTACGGGTACGTTCCAAGGAATCAACGCCGGCAGGAGCCGACCCAAGGGGAAGATCACTTTGTCTGTGACATTTGGCGGGGAGTTGAACTACCGGACTGAGAAGGTGGTGTTTGATGTGGTCGAACTCCCTCTGCCTTACAATGGAATTCTTGGTCGCCCAGCTCTGGCAAAATTCATGGCAACATCCCACTATGCTTACAACACTTTGAAGATGCCAGGGCCCGTGGAATCATCTCCATCCCATCTGATAAGAAAGGATGCAGTTGTATGTGTGGACAAGATGTATCGAGACCCGGTAGCAGATGAGGTCGCGGAAACCCCAGCTCCCGCCAAGGAATCGAAGAAAGGGAAAAAGCCTAGCGGGGATGCCGGCAAGGACTCCGGGAAGTGCGCCTCTTCGGAGTGCGTTGCGCCCGTCGATGACCTGCTGGAGAGTTCCACTCGCAAAAGATCCAAGGTCACCTATCCTACGACGAAGAAGGTTCCGGAACGGCAGGATGGCGCTGATAGTACGTTTATCATCAGCGCCACCCTTAATGACAAATAGGAAAGCGCGCTCATTGCCTTCCTGCGGGTGAATGTCGATGTGTTTGCTTGACAACCATCTGACATCCCCGGTGTTCCCAGGGAGGTAATTGAGCACCACCTTGCTGCCTGCCCTCATGCCAGGCCCATCAATCAAAAGGTTAGAAAGCAAGCCTTGGAGCGGTAGCAGTTCATCGCTAAAGAGATCAAGAAGCTCGAAGAAGCTGGGTTGGTCAGAGGAGTGTTGCATCAAACATGGTTAGCCAACCCGGTAGTGGTTCGCAAGGCGAATGGGAAATGGAGGCTTTGCATTGATTTCACTGACTTGAATAAAGCATGCCCGAAGGACCCTTTTCCCTTGCCGTGCATCGATCAGATTGTTGATTCCACTTCCGGGTGTGACTTGCTCTCCTTCTTCGACGCATATTCCGGATACCACCAGATATTCATGGCCAAGGAAGATGAGGAAAAGACCGCGTTCATAACTCCGTGTGGCACGTACTGCTTTGTACATATGCCCTTCGGGTTAAAAAGCGCTGGTTCTACCTTTGCTAGGGCCGTGCATATTGGATTTGAACCTCAGTTGCACAGAAACGTGGAAGCTTACATGGATGACATAGTAGTCAAAACCAGGGATGAAGCAACCCTCATAGATCAATTTGAACGTTTATGAACTTTTATGAACTTGAACAAGATCAATTTGAACACATCATAGAAGTTTGATCTACAAGACGTCGCAAGATCAATTTGACGCTCAACCCTGAGAAGTGTGTGTTTGGTGTCCCCTCCGGCAAGCAGCTTGGGTTCTTTGTATCTCAGCGAGGAATAGAAGCCAATCCCGACAAGATCAAAGAAATCGAGCAGATACAAGAGACCAAGTCCGTCAAGGACGTAAGACGCTTGGCCGGATGCATTGCTGCGTTGAGTAGGTTCATATCCAAATCCGCCAAACACGCCCTACCATTTTTCAAGATTCTGAAAAAGGCCGGCCCGATGAAGTGGACCCCGGAAGCAGAAGCAGCGCTGTAGGATCTGAAAGGTTACCTTTCCTCTGCTCCCACCTTGGTCACACCTAAACCGCAAGAACCGTTGTTGCTATACTTGGCGGCAACAAATAAGGTGGTTAGTGCGGCACTGGTGGCGCAGCGAGAAGTGGATGAAGATGCAGCCGCAGCAACTGACTTCACCGGGGGTAGAAATGAAGCATTCGCGACAGGACCTGATACAAACCAAGGGGAACCTAAGCAAGCGAGCGAAGGCAATTTCAAGGTAGTGGCAAAGAAGAAAGTGGTGCAGCGACCAGTATACTTTGTCAGCTCCTTGTTACAAGGGGCTAGGTCAAGGTACTCTGGAGTGCAAAAGCTGATCTTCGGCATTATCATGGCCTTGAGGAAATTGTGCCACCACTTCCAAGGCCACGAGATCACAGTTGTCACCTGCTTTCCACTACAGCGTATATTGAGGAACCCCGAAGCCACTGGCAGGATAGTTGAGTGGGCGCTAGAGCTTTCAAGTTTTGGTTTGAAGTATGAGAGCACTTCAAAAATTCAGAGCAGGGCGTTGGTGGAATTCATTGCAGAATGGACACCCACACCAGATGAAGAGGTTCTAGAAACAATTCTCCCCGGCAAAGAAGCGCCTAAGGAATGGATCATGTATTTTGACGGTGCTTTCTCGCTTCAGGGCCCTGGAGCAGGCGTGCTCCTCATCGCCCCTACCAGAGAGCATCTCAAATATGTGGTTCAAATCCACTTTCCCCGGGAGGAGGCCACCAACAACACCGCTGAGTATGAGGGCCTCCTTGCCGGACTCAGAATCGCGGTGGAGTTGGGAATCAAGAAATTGATCATCTGAGGATATTCTCAACTTGTGATGAAACAAGTCAACAAAGATTATCAGAGTCCGTTGATGGAAGCATACGTGGAAGAAGTGAGAAAACTGGAGGAGCACTTTGATGGATTGCAAGCAGAGCATGTACCACGTGCAGAAAACAGCATCGCTGACCATCTATCGAAGTGCGCCACGCAAAAGCTTCCTGTGGAACCAGGAATTTTTGTCCTCCACCTCACTCAGCCATCAGTATCCCCATCAACGATGACCAGGAAAAGGAGAAAGCTGAACACCAGCAAGCATTTCACGGCAGAGCTTCCGGAAGCCGCTGGTAGAGAGGCTGCCGGGGACAGTCTCATTTCGGGTGGTGAGCACCTCCCTCCTACAGAACCCCGTGTTCTTGCAGTCGAGGTAAGCGCTCCCACGAACGAGGAAATTCCTTTAGTCCTCGTTGTCGAGCGACAGGCTCCAGCTTGGGCACAGCATATAGTTGTCGGTGCACTAATACAGGGGTACCCAGTGCCCCTGACTTATGCACAGGCGGTAGTAGCTGAGCCCTTCAACGTTCATTCAATCCCAGCGAATGATCAAGACCAGGCTCCAACAAGCCCGACGCGGCAGCCCAAGCCTGGACTGCAGCGCGCCAAGCACGTCCCCGGCGCTTGCCGGGGACCAAGACATGTGCGCCTTTCTGAAGACCCAGCAAGCCATTTCCCGGCAGGCGCGAGCTAACCAGCCACCGCTCCACCGCATCGCTACGTCAATCACTTATCAATGCGGTGTGGAGCCCTCAAGCGGCTAATCAGCTCTCGCTAAGCACGTGGCGGCGCACCAGAAGACAAGTTATACCCAGTTGACACCCGCCCTGCAGCATGTCAAGACCATAAGCAAGGACCAGCCAAGCGGTGGCAAGAGCTTGCCGGGGATGCACCCCCGAGCGCCACCTAGGCTGGTAATCATGGTATTTTGTCCTAAATGCCAGAGTTAGGTATGATAGCTCTGCTAAGCTATCTAATCGATAGATAATGACTGTTTTGCCATTGTGGAAACCCCTTGCACTATAAAGGAAGGCCCAAGGCTACCTAGCTCAGGATTCGCACCCCCGAACATTTGCACTCACCTAGCAGCTCTTTCCCCGAAGGCAACCCTTGCCGGGATAGCGTGTGAGGTACCACTTGTGTTCTCCCAATCAAATCCACCAAAAGTAGGAGTAGGGTTTTACGCTTTGCAGCGGCCCGAACCTGGGTAAAATGCTCATGTCCTGATCCTCACGCCGTCTCATGCTCTCCGCTCTTTGTGCAACGTGACCCCCCTGCCGAACCACAAGGAGCCTCTGGTCCCATAGGTGATCGCGAGCATCCGTGCCCCGACATCTTTGGTGTGCCAGGTAG
Organism: Elymus sibiricus; assembly: GCA_039707655.1. Lineage (NCBI taxonomy): Eukaryota > Viridiplantae > Streptophyta > Magnoliopsida > Poales > Poaceae > Elymus > Elymus sibiricus. The sequence goes on from CM077673.1 coordinate 242,052,978, forward strand.
GGGGCATGCATCATTTGCGCGAACCCGAGTTCATGAACGGCGAATCGATCTTCATCATCATCTTCTTCAACAATGGCTCCCAAGAAGAAATCCGATGCGGCCACGCATCCTTCCACTTCGAAAGCTCCTTCACACGCGGCCGCCGGCGCCGTCGACGCCGCGGCGGCTGCGGGTGAGGCGGGTGCCGTGGACGATGCGGACAGCGCAGGCAGTGCCCCTGTACAGTCTTTCACGGCCTGGGATGGAGCAGGAGGCGCCGGAGGGGAGCGGCTACAATAACAACTTGGCGAGCTCGGGCCCGACGCCATGGGAGAGGGAAACAACCGTTCATCACCTCCCCGTCCCGCGGACGGCCACGGCCGCCTCGGCGACGCCCGGTCCGGTGCGAGCCGTGACCCTCCGGCCGCACCCGCCACTGGCAAGATTACTGGGCGTGCACCTCATGCGGAACGAGACGGAGCACCGAGCGGAGCCACAACTCCGTAGGATCGGCCCTCTGCATGACAGACAGCCCCAACGAGTGGCGCACGGCATCAAGAACGCGACGGTGCTTCTCTTGGTCCTACCAGGAGTCGAGCGACTTCACGGTCCGCCTCTTTCGCCATGTCGGGCACCGCAGAGGAAGCCATGGCGCGAGTCCAGATGCTGCTCAACTTCATGCCAGCAGCTGATAAGATGGATGAATGGAGAGCCACCATTCAGAGTTTGGTTTCCTTCGTTGAAGCCAACAAGCCCCAGCATGCAGAGCCATCGCGACGTACGCGAACAACAGCAGTAGCCCGGGGTGACGAGCGCGTCGAAGGGGCCACCCCAACGGTGCAATCCCCTCCGCGACAACAGGCCCAGAGGCAGCCGCAGCAAGCTTCGCATGATGATAAGCACGACGAGGCGTCCATAGTCTCGTCTGGCCCAAGCAACCACCGGGATCAACAGCGCGTCCTTGAAGACCGGTGAAAAGAAAACGCGCGCATCACCATCGAGCGACGTCGGGAAGCACACCGTCAATCCGACAGGCGCACTGGTCCAGACATCGGCGACCCTACGCCCAGTGTTGGCGGGTACCTTCCTTACGAGGTTGGTTGCCCTGCCTTCACTAGCGAGCTGCGACGGGTCCGCTGGCCGTCGACCCGAGCTTTCAAACCTAAGCTGCCTGAGAAGTACGACGGGAAGCTGAACCTAGCAGAGTTCTTGGGCATATACACGATAGCTGTTCAAGCTGCCGGAGGAAGAGATGAAAAGTTGCTCGCCAACTATTTCCCTTTGGCACTTAAGCCAAACGTGAGATTGTGGCTGATGCATCTGTCGGAAAATTCAATTTCGTCTTGGGCTGATCAATGCAACGAGTTCGTGGGCGCCTTCACCGGTGGTCATCAAGAACCAGGCCAGCCCAGCGATCTTCAAGTACTACCACAAAAGGAGGGAGAAACCCTGAGGAAGTACATCCAGATATTTAGCCGAGTGCACCGCAACATCCCAGAGATCCATCCCGCAGCGGTGATTGCCGCGTTCCACTCGAACGTGCGCAATAGGAGGATGCAAGCCAAGATGAATGTCAAGCTCCCCAAGACTGTCAATGAGCTTTACACCTTGGCGGATAAATGTGCTCGAGCTGAAGAAGGAAGGCGACTTCCCGGGGAGGAGGCGGGCGTCGAAGTGGATTCCGATGATGACGACAACGGCCCCGACCCAAAGGGAAGAAGTAGGAAGCGCAACAAGAAGCGTAAGGGAAAGGCAGTATTGGCTGTCGATAGCTCCGGAGACCTCAGTGCAAGAAAAAAGGCGAAAGCCGAAACCCCCGGAAGGGAGCTGCCTCGTGCGCTGATTGCCGTGAGGCTGCTGCCGCTGAGAAGACCGGGAAGTCCGACGGGCCGTACTGCAAAATTCACCGCACCAAAGGCCATGATCTCCAGGAATGCCGATAGGTCGAGCAACTTGTTGAGAAGCAGAGGGCCGAGTACGAGAAGCGCGACAAGGAAAAAGGCCTGGACGGTGCTGTCGGGAAAGGCCGCGGTTGCAGAGGGGGTCGCCGTGGTAAACCCCCGCAACAAAAGGAAAAAACCCGCCAGAGACCGAGAGAAGCAGGAAATAGACGATATGAGTGAGTATGAGGACGATGATGAGGATTCCAGCGACAGGGAGTTTCAGAAAGCAACTGAAGACATGTGCATTGACGGGGGTGCATCCTTGCATTCCTCTCATCACCAGCTCAAGCAGTGGGCACGCGAGGTCAATGATGTGGAACCAACTGCAGAATCTAGGAAGCCACTCAAATGGTCCCGCACGCGCTATCATCTTCGATGAAGAGGATCATCCTGACCGTACCACTATGGTCAGATGTTTGCCATTGTTGGTTTCTCTAACAATCCGCAACCTCAAGGTGTCCAAGATATTAGTTGAAGGCAGGGCGGGATTAAACTTAATCTCCCCTAAAGTGGCTGAGAAACTGCAGATCCTTGATGAAGAGCTCGAAGCCATGGGTACGTTCCAAGGAATCAAACTCGGCGGGAGCTGTCCCAAGGGAAAGATCACTCTGTCGGTGATGTTTGGCGAAGAACTGAACTTCCGGACACAGAGGATAGTGTTTGACATCGCCGAGATCCCGCTGCCCTACAATGGAATCCTCGGTCGCCCAGCTCTGGCAAAGTTCATGGCGGCACCCCACTATGCCTACAACACCTTGAAGATGCCAGGGCCCATCGGGATCATTTCCATCCCATCTGACAAGAAGAACGCAGTTATCTGCGTGGACCAGATGTACCGTGACGTGGTGGCAGCTGAAGCCACAGAAATCCCAGCTCCCGCCAAGGACACAGAGAAATTGAAGAAAGCTAGCAGGAACATCGGCAAGGACTCCGGGAAGCGCGCCTCTTCGGAGTGCGCTGCACCCGACGATGACCTGCTGGGGAGTTCCACTAGCAAGAAGGCCAGGGTCACCTATCCTGAGACAAAGAAAATCCTGGCAAGGCTGGACGGCACTGGTGGTACGTTCACCATCAGTGCTACCCTTACTGACAAATAGGAAAGCGCGCTCGTTACCTTCCTGCGGGAGAATGTTGATGTGTTTACCTGGCAACCATCTGACATCCCCGGTGTTCCCAGGGAGGTAATTGAGCACCACCTTGCCGTCTATCCTCATGCTCGGCCCGTCAAGCAAAAGGTTAGGAAGCAAGCCCTGGAGCGGCAGCAATTCATTGCCGAGGAAATCAAGAAGCTTGAAGCAGTTGGTTTGGTCAGAGGGGTGATTCATCCAACTTGGCTGGCAAACCCGGTGGTGGTACGTAAGGCAAATGGGAAATGGTGGCTTTGCATAGACTTCACTGACTTGAACAAAGCTTGCCCGAAGGACCCTTTCCCCTTGCCGCGCATAGATCAGATTGTTGATTCCACCTCCGTATGTGACTTGCTCTCATTTTTGGTTGCCTACTCCGGATACCACCAGATATTTATGACTAAAGAAGATGAGGAGAAGACCGCATTCATAACCCCATGTGGCACGTACTGTTTCGTGCGTATGCCCTTCGGGTTAAAGAGTGCTGGTTCAACCTTCATCAGAGCTGTTCAGATTGGTTTTCAACCTCAGCTGCATAGAAATGTGGAAGCCTACAAGGATGACATCGTGGTCAAGACCAAGGATGAAGCCACTGTCATACAAGATCTGGAAGAAACTTTTGCGAACTTGCGCAAGATCAACCCGAAGCTCAACCCTGAAAAGTGCGTGTTTGGTGTCCCATCCGGCAAGCTGCTTGGGTTCTTTTTATCTCAGTGAGGAATAGAAGTCAATCCCGACAAGATCAAGGCGATTGAGCAGATACAGGCACCCAAGACTATCAAGGATATCAGACGCTTGACCGGATGTGTTGCCGGGTTGAGTAGATTCATCTCCAAGTCTGCTGAGCGTGCCTTACCGTTCTTCAAGATCTTGAAGACGGCCAGCCCAATGAAGTGGACCCCGGAGGTAGATGCAGCGCTGCAAGACCTGAAGAATTACCTATCCTCTGCTCCCACCTTGGTCGCTCCTAAACCGCAAGAGCCGTTGCTGCTGTATTTGGCAGCGACGAATCAAGTGATTAGTGCAGCGCTGCCACAGCGGGAAGTGGATGGAGATTCAGCAGCTGCTGCTGATGCTACCGGGAATGAGAAAGAAACATCCGCGGCAAGACTCGATGCAGAGCAAGGGGGACCTCAGCAAATGATTGACAGCGGATCCAAAGAGGTGGCAAAGAAGAAAATGGTGCAGCGGCCCATGTACTTTGTCAGTTCCTTGCTGCAGGGCGCTAGGTCAAGGTACTCTGGGGTACAAAAGCTGATCTTCGGCCTCATCATGGCCTCGAGGAAGCTGCGCCACTACTTCCAAGCCCATGAGATAACAGTTGTCACCCGTTTCCCGTTGCAACGCATACTGAGGAACCCCGAAGCCACTGGCAGGATAGTTGAATGGGCATTAGAATTGTCAAGTTTCGGATTGAAGTATGAGAGCACTTCCACCATTCAGAGCAGGGCGTTGGCGGAGTTTATTGCAGAGTGGACACCCACGCCAGATGATGAAGCTCCGGAGACAATCCTCCCTGGCAAAGCAGCCCCCAAGGATTGGATCATGTACTTTGATGGTGCTTTCTCACTCCAGGGCGCTGGAGCAGGCGTGCTCCTCATCGCCCCCATCGGAGAGAACCTCAAGTACGTCGTCCAAATTCACTTTCCCCGGGAGGAAGCCACCAACAATACCGCTGAGTACGAGGGGCTCCTTGCCGGACTCAGAATCGCGGTAGAGTTGGGAATAAAAAGGCTGATCGTCCGAGGAGATTCTTAGCTTGTTGTGAAGCAAGTCAACAAGGATTACCAGAGCCCACTGATGGAAGCATACGTGGAAGAAGTGAGGAAATTGGAGGAGCATTTTGATGGACTGCAAACAGAGCACGTGTCACGAATAGAAAACTGCAGTGCCGACCACCTATCAAAGTGCGCTGCACAGAAGCTTCCTGTGGAACCAGGGACTTTTGTTCGCCGCCTCACTCAACCATCAGTATCCCCATCAGCGATGTCCAAGAAGAGAAGGAAGCTGAACTCCGGCAAGCATTTCCCGGCAGAGCTTCCCAAAGCCGCTGGTAGAGACGCTGTCGGGGAAAACCCCATTTCGGTTGACGAGTAACTCCCTCCCGCAGGACCTCAGGTTCTCGCGGTTGAGGCAAGCGCTCCCGGAGACGAGGAGATGCCTTAAGTCCTTGTTGTCGAGCCGCAGGCTCCAATCTGGGCACAGCACATAGTCCATTTCCTTCAAATAGGAGAACTCCCCAAAGAGCAAGAGGAAGCCGAAAGAGTAGCCCGTCGGTCAAGTATGTACAAGTTTGTCGATGACACCCTGTACAGAAGACGGCCGAACGGTGTGAAATTAAGGTGTATCTGCTGGGAGGATGGACTGAAGCTGTTGGCAGAGATTCATGGAGGAGTATGTGGTTCCCACATTGGATCAAGGGCCCTTGCCGGGAAAGCTTTCCGACAGGGTTTCTATTGGCCCACTCCTCTCCAGGACGCTACTGAACTGGTCACCAAGTGTGAAGCCTGCCAGTTCCATTCCAAGAGCATCCATCAACCAGCACAAGCCCTGCAAACGATCCCTCTATCCTGGCCATTCTTGGTCAGGGGGCTCGATATCCTGGGCCCCTTCCCCCGTGTTGTCGGGGGCTTTGAGTTCTTGTTCGTGGCAACCGACAAGTTCACAAAGTGGCCTGAGGTTGAACCAGTGAGAAAGGTGACCGCGCAGTCAACTATCAAGTTCATGAAAGGACTGGTGTGCCGCTTTGGAGTACCTAATAGAGTGATCACTGCCAACGGCACCTAGTTCACGATCCGCGCCTTCATGCAATATATCCAAAGCCTTGGAAGCAAGGTCTCCTTCGCCTCTGTTGCTCACCCGAGAAGCAACGGGCAAGTCGAGAGGATGAATGCTGAAGTGTTGCGAGGGCTCAAGACAAGAACTTTCGATAAGCTGCGGAAGAGCGGCAGGCGCTGGATTGATGAGCTGCCGGTGGTACTTTGGTCCCTCAGGATGACACCAAATCGAGCTACCGGCCAGACGCCCTTCTCCTTGGAATACGGGGCGGAAGCAGTACTCCCCACGGAACTCATATACGGGTCACCTCGAGTGCTTGCCTACGATGAAGTAGAGCAACAGCAGCAACGGCATGACGATGCCATGCTCCTCGAGGAAGACTGTCTCCGGGCTACAGTGCGTGCTGCACGTTACCAGCAAGCCCGGCGCCGCTACCATAGCCGCAGGGTCCACGCCCGGAGTCTTGAGGAAGGCGACCTTGTCCTTAGGTGTGTTCAGTCCGCCAAGGGTGCAAACAAGTTGACGCCGAAGTGGGAAGGCCCTTACCGGGTATTACGAGTCACCAGACCTGGCGCAGTCCGTCTGGAGACCGAAGATGGCACCAAAGTGCTTAACTCATGGAATATTGAGCATCTTCGTAAGTTCTACCCGTAAGGCGCGGCTGCCGGGCTCAGTCCCCGGCAGCCACCTTTTGTACAAGCCTTGCCGATGTTGCATGTAACCCTTTGTACAAAGCCAGGCGCAGACCCTGTGCAACAATAATAAAGCTAGGCATTGCATCATATCATCATCCTTACATGCTCATTATGCATTTTTTATGACTGCAATGTCGCTTTTTAGTTATAAAGATTTGCTAGAATACTTGATGAAACCGTAATCTTTGTTACTGTTCTCACCTTACATGTTTTACCATCGAGAAAGCAGGGAAGGGGAACAAAGAAATAAGGATGGCGGCCCGTCACACTCTAAAAGGAGATACTGCTTGGAAAAGATAACTATATCGCATATCTCCAGTTCAGTACTTCTCGATTTCTCAAGGAAACCGTTAGTATCTTCCTTACTGCGGGTTGTGGAGTCATCCATGTGGTGAAAACCCTTGTCGGGACGAGCCGTCCCCCTATCTTTGTTTATAGGGGTGGCAGCACCGATACCGACAAGGAGCTCTGCCGGGGAACAACGCCAACCTGTTGCCGGGGGCTCGTTTCCCCTCTTTTGCACTCGTGGTTTGGATGATGACCCCGCAAGTAGCTCCGTGCAGCAAAGACAAAACATACTGATGCAGTATAAATAAGGAAAGGAAAGGGATAGTAATTGCTAAAGAAAGACATCACTTTTTCTCATTCATTTCCGATACAAGTGGATAAGAAATTACATGCTGAATAGCTAAAATTTGGCAAATGCCTACATTTTTTGCTTACAAAGATAAATGCCCCGTAATGCCTTTCTTGTCCCTCTCCTCTTAGGGATTAGGTGAAGAAGGAACAGAGGGCAAAAGGAGCGCCTGGCCAGGATTCGACGCTTCCCAGTCAGGACCAGAGGGAGGCGACTGGCGAGCAGAAGAGCCCTGTCCCCAGGCAGGGCGGACGAAGCCGACAGAGCAGACAAGACCAAGCATGGGTCCAAGGGAGAGGCCTTGCAAGCACACTCGCTAAACCCCTCCGCCTGAACATAGGGGGGAGTGCAGCTCAAGACAAGGAAGCAGAAGGGTGAGCTCTGTGGGTTTGGAATCAAGGAGGAAGAAAGGATGGATGAGCATCACCCCTCGCGACCCCCAATTTATAGGGGAGAGCGCGGGGGATGGCTCACCTCCACTCCAAGGGTCGCCGCCCATCTCCACCGATTCCATCGCCCATGATCACGGGCGAACAGGTAACTGCCCCACCGCTCCAATCCATGGCGCTGCGGTTTTTGCCACGATCAGGACTTTAAGTCAAGCGCGCCCGTCGCCAACTCCCCGCTATGCATACGGCGCGCGTGGCGGAAACGGCCTCAAGTGGTGGGTCAGTGCTGACCAATAAATTGGCAGTTACTCCCTCCCATTGCGTGCATGTGCATAGATTTTGGGCCTGACCCAAGGGCACTTGGCGAGCGCGTGTGGGCCAGACCCGTGGGCTCCTGTCGGTGCACTAATACAGGGGCACCCAGTGCCCCTGACTTATGCACAGGCGGTAGTAGTTGAGCCATTCAACGTTCATTCAATCCCAGCGAAAGATCAAGACCAGGTTCCAACAAGCCCGACGCGGCAGCCCAAGCCTGGACTGCAGCATGCCAAGCATGTCCCCGGCGCTTGCCGGGGACCAAGACATGCGCGCCTTTCTGAAGACCCGGCAAGCCATTTCCCGGCAGGCGCGAGCTAACCAGCCACCGCTCCACCACATCGCTACATCAGTCACTTATCAATGCGGTGTCGAGCCCTCAAGCGGCTAATTGGCTCTCGCTAAGCACGTGGCGGCATGCCAGAAGACAAGTTACGCCCAGTTGACACCCGCCATGCAGCGTGTCAAGACCATAAGCAACGACCAGCCAAGCGGTGGCAAGAGCTTGCCGGGGATGCACCCCCGAGCGCCACCAAGGCTGGTAATCATGGTATATTGTCCTAAATGCCAGAGTTAGGTATGATAGCTCTGCTAAGCTATCTAATAGATAGATAATGACTATTTTGCCATTGTGGTAACCCCTTGCACTATAAAAGGAGGCCCAAGGCTATCTAGCTCAGGATTCGCACCCCCAAACATTTGTACTCACCTAGCAGCTCTTTCCCCGAAGGCAACCCTTGTCGGGATAGAGTGTGAGGTACCACTTGTGTTCTCCCAATCAAATCCACCAAAAGCAGGAGTAGGGTTTTACACTTAGCAGCGGCCCAAACCTGGGTAAAATGCTTGTGTCCTGATCGTCGCGCCGTCTCATGCTCTCCACTCTTTGTGCAACGTGACCCCCCCTGCCGAACCACAAGGGGCCTCTGGTCCCATAGGTGATCGCGAGCATCCGTGCCCCGACAATAGTCCACTTCCTTCAAACAGGAGAACTTCCCGAAGAGCAGGAAGAAGCCGAAAAAGTAGCCCGTCAGTCAAGTATGTACCAGTTTGTCGATGACACTCTGTACAGAAAAAGACCAAACGGTGTGAAATTAAGGTGCATTTGCCGGGAAGATGGACTGAAGCTGTTGGCAGAGATTCACGGAGGCATGTGTGGGTCTCTCATTGGATCAAGGGTGAGGCATGTGCTGGCATCCTTGAGCTCCAGCTGCACCTCCACCACCCGGGCCTCATGCTTGTTGCTCAGGGCTTTTAACGCCGAAAGATCGGCTGCCGCCCGTTCGGCCGCCGCCATCTCGTCTGCGGCCTTCTGCCTCGCCCTGGCCAACTTGGCCTTGAGGTTCTCGACCTCCGCAGCCATAGCTGTGGTAACAGTGAGTAAATAAAAAATTCGGAATAACAATTCGTATATCCCAAAAAATGAGGATAGATGATAACACGAATGGTACAATTCGGACTCACCTTGCGTCTCGTCGAATCTCTTGTTCAGGCGATCGAGCTCCTCATCGGAGCTCTTGAGCTTCCGGTTTAGCTCGGCAAGCTCCATCGTCTTGGCGGCCGCCGCCGATGGCGAATCCTACAAAACAAACTATGTGTATTAACACTCTCGAGCTATCGGATTCCGACCCTCTGCTAAGTACTCTCCGGAGCTCTTAGAATAATAGCGGGCAAAGGATGCCTTGAGCATCATTATTACTATTCGGACGTTTGACCCCCGGATGAGTTTTTCAAACTCACCCAGGGCTCGGGGGCTACTACACTTATAAGGATTGCATAAACCAGGCAAATTAACTTTTTCTAAGGAAAGGAATATTACGTGGCTCACCTGGAAGCCCGTCAAGAGACCATTGAAGGCCTCTTTCAGTACGCTATCTACGGACTGAATGCCTTGCAAAACCGCACCCATAAGGGCGCGATGATCCTCGGCGATGGAGGAGCCGGATAAAACTTCCTCCATCCGCAACGGCCACCCAGTCATGGGCGGCACTGGTGGGGGCCTGCCAGCCCTCCCTCTGGTGGAGGATTGGGCGGGCTGCTCCAGAGGCGTAGATCGCTCCGGAGATGTTTTCGGAGAGGGACAGACTGGACTTCATCCCCCCTCTTTAGTTGCCAGGAGATGTTCTTCCTCCTGGTCTTCGGTGGCCGAGGTGTTCACCTCAGCCATAACGTCGTCGCCCCCACCGCCAGTGTTCGGCTCAGAAGGAGCCTGGCGCGATAACACCTCCGCGGCCTCCTTCGAGGCCTCAGGAGGCGTCGGATGTGATGGAGTCCCGCTTTCCGCCAGATCGGCGGGCAGAGGTTCCCCGTCTGAGAATTGGTCGGTGGGGAGATTGCGCGGTGGGCTGCAAATAGAAATATGTTCGCCCGCTTAGCATTAAAAAAGCTCTATGCAAGTAACCCAGAAGGTCTTCAGATTCATACCTCTGGGCCGGGGGCTTGACCCTGGGGTTCCTTTGGGGAACCTTTTCGGAAGCTTCAGACTCCTCATCGGAGTCCGAGCTATCGTCGTCTAGGACCGCATTTGTTCGGCAAGTCCTCTTTGGGGCAGGAGGAGGTAGGTCCTCCGCGACGTACGCTGACGCCGCCCTTTTCCTTGTGAGGGGGGAGTCGCACTCCCCCTCGTCCTCGTGCTCTTCCTCGTGAGCGGAAGAGGCGTGGGTCTCCTCGGATTTAGTGTCCGGGAGACCCCATGGGCAAAGACCCTCTCGGGCTCCTTTCTTCTCCCCTTTCTTCTTCTCCTTCCTCTCTGGTGCCGAATATGGCGCCATGACGAGCATCTCTGTCAGCAGATCTTACCAAGGGTCTTCGGGCTGCGGGGCCGGACAGTCGATCTTCACGGCCTTCCTCAGCCATTTCTGTGAAGATAAGGGAGAGGGGGTTCAACTCTTTGTTAAAAAAAAGAGTTGCATAATTAAAAGTTCTACCTTACCTTGGTGGGAGGGTTTGCGGCGTCGAGTCCGGTGTCCTCTTCCTCGGCCGGCCAGCTCTCCTAAGGCTTGAATAGCACCTTCCACAATTTCTTGTGGCTGGTGCGGAAGAATTGACGTACGGTGTCCGGGTCCTTGAGCTGGTAAGCCCACATTGGGGAGGCCCGGTGCTAGCAGGGGAGGAGACGGCGGCGGAGCATGACCTGGACCACGTTGGTCAGCTTGATGTTGGTCTCGATCATCGAGGAGATGCGCTTCTGCAGCGACTTCACCTCTTTGGCCGACCCCCAGTTAAGGCCCTTCTTGAGACATGAGGTTAGCCTCGTAGGGGGTCCGGATCTGAACTCGGCGGGCGCCATCCCGTCTGCGCTCCTTGGTTCAGTAATGTAGAACCACTCCTTTTGCCAGATCTTTACCGTGTCGATGAAGGTACCCTCCGGCCACTCGACACGGGGGAGTTTGCTGATTACGACCCCTCCACAATCCGCATGCGCACCCGCAACTGTGTTCGGCTTGACGTTGAAATCCTTGAGCCACAGGCCGAAGTGCGGCTGTACCCACAGGAAGGCTTCACAGACAAGGATGAACACCGAGATGTGCATGATGGAGTTCGGGGGCAGGTCGTGGAAGTCTAACCCATAAAAGAACATGAGGCCCCTGACGAAGGGGTGGAGCGGAAAGCCTAGTCCCCGGAGGAAATGGGGGACGAACACCACCCTCTCGCCCGGCCTCGGCGTGGGGACCACCTGATTCGCCTCTGGGGCGCGGTGGGCGATGTCGGCAGAGAGGTAGCCGGCACGCTTCAACTCCCGTATGTCGTTGTCGGTGATGGAGGAGGCCTCCCACTTGCCCATGGAACCTGAACCGGCCATGACCGAGCTCGGAGGGGAGATGGAGGAGGAACTGGATCTGGGCTCTCGGAGCTTGGGAAGGTTGAGGAAGCAGAGGTTGCGAATTGAGAGCGTGACTAGGCCTAGGGGGTTATTCTCCCTTTTATGGGTGCCGTAATACCAAGAGCCTCCCCTCTACTGCGCCGCAGGCCTCACCACCTCCCGATACAATCATGCCATTATGCGCGCGTGGGATAACCCAAAGGATTAATCATATCCCGTAAGAAACGGGACACGATCTGCACATTGATAGGACGTGCCAATGAAACTGCCTCGAACCGCGAATCGAGTTTTTGTAACCGGCTCGGCGGTCGTGGAAGGCCGCGACCCTTCGTCAGAAAGGCTGTCAGGAAACACTATTCACACTTTAACATTTGGCCTTCGAGGTTAAGAAATTTATGGCATCCGGATAATTACATGTTCGGATAACTATGTATCATCGGTAGCCGGACTAGAGCCCGCCGATCATAAAGGAGGAAAAGAACTCGCCTCGCAAGCCGAAGACTCTGATCACGCGAAGCTACTGATGTTATGACCCCTGGCGTTGGAGGCTAGTTCGGGGGCTACTGAGGGAGTCCTGGACTAAGGGGTCCTCGGGCCGCTGGCCTATCTCTTACAGGCCGGCTTGGTGGGCCGCTCTCCGATTGTCACAGGAATGGCCGGATACATGGTGACTCCATATTCTAGAAGGAACCCTCCGAAGACGGGGCATGCACTCCAGGTCAAGATGAGAAGATCGGCGTCTCTATTTCCGGCTGGAGACTTACCATGTGTAAACCCTAGGTACCCCCGGTGTCTATATAAACCGGAGGGTTTAGATTGTAGAGGGCAGACAAGCTCATCTAGGGTTTTGGCTACTTGATCTCGGGGTAGATCGACTCTATAATACTCGTACACATCAATACAATCAAGCAGGATGTAGGGTTTTACCTCCATAGGAGGGCCCGAACCTAGGTAAACACCGTCTCCTTCATCTCCTGTAAACCATCGATCCTAATCTCACAGCTCGGGACCCCCTACCCGAGATCCACCGGTTTTGACACCGACAAAGGGCCCTTGCCAGAAAAGCCTTCCGGCGGGGTTTTTATTAGCCCACTGCCCTCCAGGATGCGACTGAGCTAATCACCAAGTGTGAAGCCTGCCAGTTCCATTCCAAGAACATTCATCAACCGGTACAAGCTCTCCAGACGATCCCTTTATCTTGTCCATTCTTGGTCTGGGGGCTCAATATTTTGGGCCCCTTTCCCCGCGCCGTTGGGGGCTTTGAATTCTTGTTCGTAGAAATCGACAAGTTTACAAAGTGGCCCGAGGTGGAACCAGTGAGAAAGGTGACCGCGCAGTCAGCTGTCAAGTTCCTGAAAGGACTGGTGTGCCGTTTTGGAGTGCCCAACAGGGTGATCACCGATAATGGCACCCAGTTCACGAGCCACACCTTTATGCAATACATCCAAAGCCTTGGAATCAAGGTCTCCTTCGCCTCTGTTGTCCATCCGAGAAGCAACGGGCAAGTCGAGAGGATGAATGTTGAAGTGTTGTGTGGGCTCAAGAAAAGAACTTTCGATAGACTGCGAAGAAGCGGCAAGCACTGGATAGACGAACTGCCGATGGTTCTTTGGTCCCTCAGAACGACACCAAATCGAGCTACCGGCCAGAAGCCCTTCTCCCTAGTGTACGGGGTGGAAGCAGTTCTCCCCACGGAACTCATATACGGGTCACCTAGAGTACTTGCCTACGATGAAGTAGAGCAAGAGTAGCTACGGCATGACGATGCCATGCTCCTCGAGGAAGATCGTCTTTGGGCCATTGTGCGTGCTGCACGCTACCAGCAAGCCCTGCGTGGCTATCATAGCCGCAGGGTCCATGCCCGGAGCCTTGAGGAAGGCGACCTTGTCCTTAGGCGCGTTCAGTCCGCCAAGGGTGCAAACAAGTTGACGCCGAAGTGGGAAGGCCCTTACCAGGTAGCACGAGTCACCACACCTGGCGCAGTCTGTCTGGAGACCGAAGATGGCATCAAAGTGCTTAACTCATGGAATATTGAGCATCTTCGTCAATTCTACCCGTAAGGCGCGGTTGCCGGGCTTAGCCCCCGGCAACCACCTTTTGTACAAGCCTTGCTGCAATGCATGTAACCCTTTGTACAAAGCCAGGCGCAAACCCTGTGCATGCAATAATAAAGCTAGGCATTGCATCATACCATCGAACTGCATGTTTACTATGCATTTTTTGTGTTGCAATGTTATTGCTTTAAAGTTTTAGAAATTGCTAGAGTACTTGATGAGCCTATTATCCTTGTTACCGCATTCTCTCTCGCCGGAGGATAGAAGCCTCTTGCCCTACATGTTTGACCGTCAGGAAAACAAGGAAGAAGGGCAAAGAAACAATGATGGCGGCCCGTCGTACGCCGCAAAGGGATACTGCCTGAAAAGATAAGTCTAATCACATATCCCAAGCTCGATACCATTTGCTCCCTCAAGGAAACCCTTGCTATCCTTCTTGATTGTGTACAATGGAGTCCTTCATGCAATGGAAACCCTTATCGGGATGAGCCGTCCCCCAACTCCTGTCGCTTATCAGCTCATGGGTGCCGCGCCGATACCGACAAGGAGCCTTGCCAGGAGATGATACCAGCCTGCTGCAGGGGGCTCGCTCCCCCTTTTTGGCACTCGCGGTTGGTACTGACCCGGCAAATAGTTCCGTGCGGCAAGGACAAACATGCTGACACAGTATAAACAAGGGGAGAAAGGGATAGTGCTTAAGGAAGAGAAATAGCATTCTTTCATTCATTTTTGCTACAAAATGGATAAAGATACATTAGGGGACGCCCCTTAAATAACTCTTTATTTGGCTTTCTCCCCTAGGAACAAGCTTCAAAAGGGAGAAAGGATGAAAGGAGGGCCTAAGAAGAAGCCCAGCCTGACCCCGTCAGGACCAGCAGGGCGCGGCTCGGCAGGACCACTGGTAGAGAAGACGAAGACGGAGTCCACGAGCCTGCCAGGATCTAGCTGGGGGAGGCGGCGGCGATCAAGTCAAGAACCCCCGGCAAATCGCTCTGCCGGGGTGGCTAGCTAACGGTGACGGTGCGATCGGTGGTCGGCTGGAGTCCGAGTCGTCATACTCCGACTTGACGGCCTGGGGCTCATTCTCGCCGTCTTCACTGACACTGTCCTCCTCGTCACTGTCGCTCAAGGAGGAGCTTTCATCGTTGCTCGAGCTCTCTTCGCAGCAGCCAAGACGAGTGCCCGAATGCCCATAGATCTGATAGAGAGCATGTCGGCCTCCACCAGCTTGAAGCGGAGGACGTACCCACTCATGAAGTTATGGGCACGTGCGAAGGTTTTCCACCCGCGCCTGAGGAACATGACGCGGGGCGCCGCAAACTCGACGTCAGCCTGCACGGCGCCATTACAGCAGTCGTGCACGCGCAACCACATCGCGTGCGGCTTGCCGACCTCCATCACCCAGGCGAAAGGGCGAGGGGGTCGCAAACGGCTACAGGGAGGGCCACATAGTCTGACGACGAACTCCAGCGCCGTACCTTCAGTATGTCCCATCGCTGGGGGAGGAACCGCCAGCGGAGGAGGATCAGGTGCGGTGCTCCACCTCCCCCGGCCGCGAGCCCCGCACCGGCCCCGGCCTCTTCCAGCGCTCCTACCCCGCGCGCTGGAACCACCTCCCGCCACCGCGGCTGAAGCAGCGGCATGATCCCGAAGGGAAGCTCTCGTTGCCGCGGTGGAAGCTGGGAGTCATCCTCGCCCCCTCGTCATGATGGAGACTGGTGCATCCGAAGGCGGAGAAGAAGGGCAAGCTATGTGAACCTAAGATCAAGGAGGAGAAGGGAATGGATCAGTATCGCCCGTCGTGACCCCCCAATTTATAGGGAGGGGCACGGGGGGCTGGCTCTCCTCCGCTCCGAGGCGGCCGCCCATCTCCACCAATCCCACTACCCACGATCACGAGCGAACAGGTAACCGCCCCATTGCTCCAATCCCCGGCGCTGCAGCTTCTGCCACTCCCATGCCCTTTGAGCCATGCGCATCCACTGCAAACTCCCCGCAATGCATGCGGCGCGCGTGGCGGAAACGGCCTGAGGTAGTAAGTAATTGTTGGCTTTAAAGTCGGCAGTTACTCCCTCATATTGCTCGCTTGTGCATAAATTTTGGGCATGACCCAACGGCGCTAGGCGAGCGCGTTTGGGACAGACCCGGGGGCTCCTGTCGGTGCACTAGGACTGGGTTACCCAGTGCCGCTGACTTATGCATAGGCAGTAGTAGCAGAACCCATCAACATACATACAGTAAAGACCAGTCCAAGACAGAGAAGACGCTCTATGTGAGATCAAGGAGCGCATCAAGAAGACGAAACCAGCATTCAAGGCCAACACTCCGGTAGAAGCGACCTACGCTGGCTAAGCAACGCCGGCAAGGTCGATGCAACGGCTCAAAACGGGCCCGAACCACGCCAGTCACGTCCCCGGAGCCTGTCGGGGACCGAAGCGCGCACATCTTCAGGAAGACCCGGCAAGCCATCCCCCGGCAAGTGCGAGCCGATCGGCCACCGCTCCACCGCATCGCAACGCCAGTCATTTGTCAATGCGGTGTCGAGCCCTCAGGTGGCTAAGTGGCTCTCGCTAAGTACGTGGCTGCTCGCTGGGAGGCAGATTACGCCCGTTTGACACCCATCTAGAGGCGTGTCGATATACTAAGCAATAGTTAGCTAAAGCGGTTGTAGAAGCCTGCCGGGGATGGATCCCCGCATGCCACCTATGCTAGCATTTATGGCATTTTGTCCTAAGTGCCAGAGTTAGGTATGATAGCACTGTTAGCTATCTAATCATTAGATAATCTATGTTTTGCCACTGTAGTTGCCCCTTGAGCTATACAAGGAGGCCCAAGGCAACCTAGCTAAAGATTCGTACCTTTGGACACTTGTACTTGCGTACCAGCTCTCCCGAAGGCAACCTTGTTGGGTTTGAGCGTTGCGCGTGCTTCGTGTTCCCCCGATCAATCCACCAAAGCAGGAGTAGGGTTTTACACTTCCCAGCGGCCCGAACCTGGGTAAAACACCAGCGTCTCATCATCGTGCTATCTCATCACCTCTGCTCTTTGTGCAACGTGACCTCACCCCCGCCGGATCACAAAGGGGCTCGGGGCCCCATAGGTGATCGTGTGCATCGTGTCCCGACATTAGGCGTCCTCTACTTTGTTATTGCAAGTTTTACGTGGCTGCTATGGGTAACTAGCAAGAACCGTTCTTACCTACGGAAAGCCACAATGGTGATAATCAAGTTGCCTTTTAACCTTCTACAAGGACCGCCTTTGTCGAATCCGATTCAACAAAAGTGGGAGAGATAGACACCTGCCAGCCAGCTTTATGCAAAACAAGTTGCATGTCAATTGGTGGAACCGGTCTCTTGTGTGAGAACAAGTAAGGTTGGTCCGAGCCGCTTCATC
The DNA here is from genome assembly GCA_039707655.1 of Elymus sibiricus. NCBI lineage: Eukaryota > Viridiplantae > Streptophyta > Magnoliopsida > Poales > Poaceae > Elymus > Elymus sibiricus. The sequence continues at coordinate 242,070,108 of CM077673.1, forward strand.
CCACAATACCACTGAATCAAAATCAGACCAAGGAGGTAAGCAATCTGAACATCAATGACCACAACTTCCTTGTGTTGTACTCGTGCATATCATCTATGCATAGACCTAGTTCATGATGCCACTGATGGGGAACGTTGCATGGGGAACAAAAACATTCCTACAAACACCCAAGATCTATCTATGGAGATGCATAGCAACGAGGGGGGAGAGTGTGTCTACCTAACCTCGTAGATCATTAAGCGGAATCGTATATTACGCGGTTGATGTAGCCATACTCCTCACGATCCAATCGCGTTCCAATCCGATCCAACGCCGAATGGACGGCACCTACGCGTTTAGCACACGTGCGACTCGGTGACGTATCCTCCTTCTTGATCCAGCAAGCAAGAGAGGATAAGTAGATGGGATCTCAACCAGCACGATAGCGTGGTGGAGATGGTGGTGAAGTAGTGCCGGCAGGGCTTCGCTGCGTGCTAGCGAAACTAGGAACGGAGGAGCTACGGAGCAACGAGAGAGAGGGAGCCGCCAATGGGCCGATGTATCCTCTTGGGGGTGCCCCTCCCCTCTATATATAGGTGGAGGGGTGTGGTGGCCAGCCCTCCAAGCCCTAGGGCTGGCACACCAAGGGGAAGGAGTTGGACTCCTAGTCCAATTTCCTCCTTTCCATACACAGGTGGACTTTCCATCTTTCCTAGTCACATGGGCCTTGAGGGACTTGTGTGCGCCTGGACCAATACGGCCAGGGCGCCTCCCCTCATCCATGCCAACCCTTGGGATGTGGTGGAACTCTTGGTGGACTTTCGGACTACTCCAGAAGCCTCCGGAACCTTTTGGAAGCTTCCTGGTACTATACCGGAAAAATCCGAAACTTTTCCGGTAGCCAAAATATGAGTTCCCATTTATAAATCTTTACCTCCGGACCATTACAGAGCTGCTCTTGACGTCCGGGATCTCATCCAGGACTCTAATCAACATTCGGTCACCAACGTACATATCCCAATACTACTCTAGCGTCACCAAACGTTAAGCATGCGGACCCGACGGGTTCGAGAATCGTGTAGACATGATCGAGACACCTCTCCAGTCAATAACCAATAACGGGACCTGGATGCCCATATTGATTCCTACATATTCCAAGAAGGTATTTTATCAGTCGAACCACGATGTCAAGGATTCATTCAATCTCGTATGCAGTTCCCTTTGTCTATCGGTATGTTACTTGCTCGAGATTCGATTATTGGTATCTCATACCTAGTTAAATCTCGTTACCAGCAAGTCTCTTTACTCTTTCCGTAATACAAGATCCTGTGACTAACTCCTTAGTCACATTGCTTGACAGCTTATTGTGATGTTGTATTACCGATAGGGCATAGAGATACCTCTCCGTCATACGGAGTGACAAATCCCAGTCGCGATCCATGCCAACCCAACAAATACCCTCGGAGATACCTGTAGAGCACCTTTATGATCACCCCATTATGAAGTGACGTTTGATAGCACACAAGGTATTACTCTGGTGTCAGGGAGTCACATGATCTCATGATCTTAGGAACAGATACTTTGACATGAAGAAAGTAGTAGCAATAAACTAAGTGATACGATCAAATGCTATGCTTACGATTGGGTCTTGTCCATCACATCATTCTCCTAATGATGTGATCCCATTATGAAATGACAACTCATGTCCATGGTTAGGAAACCTTAACCATCTTTCATCAATGAGCTAGTCTAGTAGAGGCTCACTAGGGATATGGTGTTGTTCATGTATCCACACATGTATTTAAGTTTCCGGTCAATACAATTCTAGCATAGATAATAAAAGTTTATTTTGATCAAGGAAATATGATAATAACCAATTTATTATTGCCTCTAGGGCATATTTCCAATTGGTCCACCTGTGGCTGCCAAGCCAACAGGGCGTGGCCACCCCCATGGGCATGCGCTGATGGCCTGGGGCCACCTGGTGGCTCCGCAGACCCTAATCCAGTCCTATAAATTCCTATTTCCGGAGAGAAAATACAAGAGAAGTTTTCATCGTGTTTTACAAGACGGAGCCGCGCCACCTCCCGTTCTTCCTCGGGAGGGCTAATCAGGAGTCCGTTTGGGGCTCCGGAGAGGGGGATTCGTCGCCATCGTCATCACCAATCCTTATTCTTCAACACCCCCATGATGCTCACCACCGGGAGTGAGTAATTCCTTTGTAGGCTTTCTGGACGGTGATGGTATTCGATGAGATTGATCATGTAATTGAGTTATTTTTATAGGGCTTGATCCCTAGTATCCACTATGTTCTGAGATTGACGGTGCATCGACTTTGCTATGCTTAATTCTTGTCACTAGGGCCCGAGTGCCATGATTTCAGATATGAACCTATTATATTTTCATGAATATGAGAGTTTTTAAGATCCTATCTTGCAAGTTGTATGCACCTATTACGTGTCTTGATCCGCATACCCCAAGGTGACAAGAATTGGGATTCTTTCCAGTGATTGTCGTAGTTTGAGGAGTTCATGTATTCACCATGTGTTAATGCTTTGTCCCGGTCCTCTATTAAAAGGAGGCCTTAGTATCCCATAGTTTCCTTATGGACCCTGCTGCCACGGGAGGGTAGGACAAAAGATGCCATGCAGGTTTTTATTATAAGCATGTATGACTATATACGGAATACATGCCTACATTACATTGATGAATTGGAGCTAGTTCTGTGTCGCTCTAGTGTGTAACTGTTACATGATGAATGTCATCGAAATCATTATCCATCACCAATCCACGGCCTACAATTTTACATACCTAATCTCTACTCCTAATTGGGGAGTTGGTAGCTTCCGTTCCGGGGTTTTTTTCGTTCGTTTTTTTTCGTCCGGTTTTTTCCATCCCACCTCCCACCACCCCTGTCACGCTGGTTTCTTATCCACCGGTTTATTTACCTCTCCGCTCTTTCCTTGTAAACCATCACTTTCCTAACTGGCGCAAGATTATGAATCTAACTTTCCAAAATTACCCAAATCAATCGGTACCTCCCATTATTGCAATTTGCTTTAGCAATCAAATAATATATTTTAAGGAAACAAATAATGTATTAAAAGGAAGCTAACATGAAAATCATGACGCGTCATAGAAAATCGATACCTTCCATTATTGCAATTTGCTTTAGGAATCAAATAATATATTTTAAGGAAACAAATAATGGATTATAAGGAAGCTAACATGTAAATCATGACGCGTCATACATCATAGAAAAAAAATCTACTTCAGAGAAAACTTAGTAGCATAAGAAAAGGCTGACTACAGCAACATTTCCTGTCTTGCTGACGTTATCTTGCACACAATCCAACACAAACTTTAATTTTTCGCAAAAATAAACACATAATATATAAGTATATTAGTGAGAGGGAAATTATCTTTTCTTATACACACATGAGAGATATGACGTGGGTTCATTCAGGGAAAAAGCTATATTCCATGACTACCGAAGGATTCGTAGGCTGGCCTTTATTATAGGAAGATCCAAATTTATTTGGTTGCTAAAAATAAATGCGAACAATTGGGAGGCTGTCCTTCATTATAGAGAGATCTGAATTTATTGGGTTACCAAAAAGAAATAAACAATATTTATTAGGTTGCCGAAGATTGATCAAATGACTATTGTGATTTGGTCGGACAAATGGAAACCATGTTCTGAATTTATTGGGTTACTAAAAAGAAATAAATAATATTTATTAGGTTATGAAGATTGATCAAATGATTTGTGATTTCGCTGGTCAAATGGAAACCATGTTCTAAATTCATTGGGTTACTAAAAAGAAATAAATAATATTTATTAGGTTGCCGAAGATTGATCAAATGACTATTATGATATTGTTGGTCAAATGGAAACCATGTTCGGTGATGGATACTGGCCTTCATTACAGAGAGATCGTAATTTGTTGGGTTACCAAAAATAATAAACAATATTTATTAGGTTGCCAAAGATTGATCATACGAGAGACGTGGATAACGCGAGGGAAACGTAAGACGGAAGAGTTTTTTCACCCACGGGGACCTAGACCGCCAAAACGAATTTTTGAAAGAGATTTGATTTTCCCGCCGCCCACTGCACTTATAAAACATCCCCACACCACCATATGTGTCTCCATCTTTCTACATAGGCTCAGCCATCTCTTCCACCACCATGGTAATCTCATACAAATTGACGGCCTCTAGGAGGGTGATGGCATCGCCGCCGGTTACTATCATCCCTCGACCAATCATCCCACCTATGAACAGGCAAGATAGATGAATCAGTCTGTACGGCAGTTTGCCATCACCGCTCAATTCTTTACCTCATCCATTCATTATATTCTATGCACAGGAACTTGACTTTTCAGGACGTCCAGATGGAGCATATATATTAGAATTGTTGGACCATTCATGCTAGGGTCGAATGGAAGACCCAAATCAAGGAGAATGGCAATGGAAATGTTTACCTTCAATGTATACTACTGGATCAGGATGTAAGGCTTTACTCGTCATAACTTGATAGCACGTAATTTAATATAAACATTTGATAAATAGTTTCCTTCCTAATTATTGTAATGATTCATAAAAAAATATTAGGGAACAAAAATGGAAGCGATTGCGTTCAGCAACCAAGCAGTTCGCTTCAACACCATATTATAAACCGGCATGATGACTTCACTCACGTCGGATTCAACCCCACGGAAATACCATATGGACATTTCTGGTATCTAGCCATGGAGTTTGTCATCACACTAAATGCTAGGACCGAGGTTTGGAGGTCAGGGAACAGGATAGCATCAACAATTTGTCCATCGTGCTTCCCACACTTTATGGACATATTCTTGCTACGGGACAAAAGCATCACTGGTGCATCATCTTTATTTTGTTCTTGCATATTACTCCATACAACTCAGTAACTCAGTGTCTCATTCTGATTAATTTTTTGAAGATGTGGTTGTTGTTCTTGCCTATGTTGGTAAAATACAACATAAGTGGGATTCAATATATGCTCGCAACGTCCCTTTCCTCGAGATTGGTCTCATGAACTTTCGGTAAGCACAAATTAGAATTTGAGATTTTCAGACACTACTTTTAAGTTTATTGTTGCGATCATAAACTAACATTTATTTTTGTTTGTAGCCGGCAGATAATTTTCCTCCGTGTATGTGAAGAGCACGTTGGTCGCTACTTCTACCATTTGCAACGCACTGAAAATCTGTTTGAGAAGCTTGTTGTTACTTACATACAGTTAAATCGGAGGCGTCAATGCTTGCAAACCATGAGGGAGAGCACATTCATATTCTCTCCAAAAATTAATGATGATGATCATCATCTACAAGGTAGGGGTTGCGTACTATTTTAAATTTGTTTTTTTTTTGTAATACTATGTCATTACTGATAATGTTTTTTTATCATAGATATCCATGAAGCCAACCTCATGACACTTGACGAAACACGCGCCTACGTCAATAATATTATGCAAGCTAGGAACAATGGACGTTAGAATTATCTGCGTGTACACAAGTGCATATTTCGTCTTTAATATGCAAATGTATCAAAATGGTGTGTGCAACATTTCGTTGCCAAGTGTCGACATATCTTTTCTTGGTTTTTTTAAGATCTCTCTTCTTGGTTTAATAATGTATCATATTTAATAAAAGAGGTAAAAAAAAGTGTAGGCATATTTCGTTGCCAATTATCAGTGAACCCCTTTTGGTAGTATATCAATGTATGATACACGTACTCTTGGGCAACCCTTCGTTGCATACATTATTATTTAATAACAAAAACGAAATATTTCTTTTGCCTGGTATATAGAAAGATAATATAGAAGAGATAATGCTTGTACGTATAGGGAAACATGTTGCGTGCAACATTTCGTTGAGAAGTTTCACGTTTTGAAGTGTCGGCATATCTCTTCTTGGTTTAATAAAATATTATATTCAACAAAAAATGTATGAAAAGTGTCAGCATATTTCCTTGCCAAGCATCAGTTAACTCCTTTTGGTAGTATATATCAATGTATGATACACGTAGTCCTGGGCAACCCTTTGTTGTATACATTACTTACAAAAAATGAAATATTTATTTTTGCTAGGATAGTATGCAATCGGGAGATATGATTTTCTTAATAAAGATATAATGCTTGTACATACAGGAAATCAATCATTCCCATATGCATTAGACACAAAGGAAAAGGAATTAAAGATTCTTTTAAAATTTGGGATGTCGTCACCAAATACTTTCCTTTCCTTTTCTGGTTTATATTCACAAGGCGAGTTTGAACAAAGGCGTCCGTAAATAGGAACGGCGCATGCAGTCATGCGTTCATACCATGGGATTGGGAAGTTATTATTAATTGGGCCGAAAGATATAAATCAGGTGGAAAATCAATTAAGATCAATTACTGGGAGAGAAATCTGATCCCAGTAATCAGGTGGAATCAAAAGTTTGCTTATTATTTGGCTTTCAAAAAATAAAGTTGGCTTATTATTTGGAAGGCACTTAAATCTCAAAAATGTAGCTGTCAAACAGGGTGTGAACCCTTCATATAACTCCGACGGGCTCATATTTCAACACCCACCCGTGTCCTCGCCTCACCACTATCATCATGGGAGGCTCTGCATGCACCAATGGATGTTCCGCTCGCACCACACGAGGCTTTGCCCGAACCCCAGAATATGGATGTGCACGCACCAATGGATATTCTGCTCGCACCACAAGAGGCTTTGCCTGCACCTCAGGAAGCTCCAGGCAACGTGAATGCCGTAGCAGATGCCATCGAATACATATTTCGATATATCACTGTTGTCCAAGACTATGAGGCATTAAAGTTGTCTTGCTCTACCATTTTTTCCTGTGAAGCATATATTCATCGACAAATTTAAATCATGTCTAAGAAACTCCATGTGTCAACTACAATTGCAATGCATGATTCATTGAGTTGTTCATAGTGGATATGGTGTACTACATCTCGCAATTGTTATACCGTTCTACACAGGTGCATATCATTCTACCGTATATCCCTTGGCTCTTAATTGTTTATCTGTGTTTCAAAGTCAAGGGATTTGTTTCACACCATATCATTGTCATGTACTTGCTTCTTAACAAGATACTGCGCTAATATGTAAATCACAAAATATAAGAATGTATGTTGTACTCAAGGGCAAACTTTATTTACATGGTTTGCAGCTTATCTTATTGGGGGATGTGAGAGATTTTTCTAATGAAAAGGGAGCCTAACTATTTTTATGTGATCAGTACTGCAAGCCAATCAGATTTTGGCTGATTGAAAGATCACACATGTCTCTTTCCCCAAAATCTCTGATTCCATAGTTCCATTAATGCGATTCTGATTCTTTGCATATTAACAAAACATGTTTTTAAAATTATCTCTACTATTAAAGCGAAGTTGGTAGTCAGTGTGTTGTTACTTTGATTCTTATGATATTTCGTTTTTGTTCTTATGATATAAAGTTTAGTGTTACTTTTGTTGTGTTTCATGGTAATGATGCGCTGGATATGTTTTAGTGAATGGAGGAGAACACACAATGATTTAACCTTACCCTGTTACATGTTACATGCATGTTCGTTCTATTCAATGAAAGATATCCATGATTATTACAATATTATCTTTTCTACATGCATGTTTGCGTGTAGATATATACATGATTATCACCACCCTTCATCCTAATCTGTAATGCAAATACTTGACTAATGATGGAGCTTGCACAGCCAAATTTCCACTTTTATCACAAAGGTGAGAAGGCTAGCAAAGTGGTCAGTGCCAACATCAAGAAACTTGAAGCTGCCATGCATGGAAAGTCTCCGTGGGTAAGATCTTGTAATTCTGAATCATAGAAATGATGAAACAAAATGGAATAAACATGTTGGTTGGGCATGACACACTCATGAATCATAAAACCCATCTAATTAGTCTATCTCAATCTTTATTTTGCTATATTCAAATCTGTTCCCAATCTCCTTCCCTCAATCCTCCTGATTCATATTTTCTTTTCCAAACGTGACTCCACCTGATCTGGATCTCGAGGGATTGCCTCATGTCCATCCCACCCCGTCTTGTTTCCAACCATGGAAGAGAGAAGGGAGGGCATCGGAGCGTGGTGGCCCCTGGGCCATCGCCCGAGAAAAGGTAAAGGACACGACATGACTACTCGTTGTGACGCCGGTGCTGCTTGCGTGCTCAATCATCTCCCTAGACCCCCACCTCCAACTCGGTCTGTATAAGCACGATATGACGGGTCCAGTTGGGACACCTTGTTTTCTCTCCTGTCCAATTAGTGTCTGGACGTGCCGGTGGACGTTGAAGATGGCTGGTAGTAGATGCTCTAACATTATTGTGTTTGAACATTATAGTGTGTTTTAAGCTAAACAATATTGTGTTTGATAGTATGATGTGTGTTAGCCGATTGTCAGAAAATAGATGTGTATTAACTGAGACGACATTGTTCTTGGTTACTTTAGCTCTGTGAGAAGCAAGTTTTTTTTCAAAAGCCCATGCCAACGCACGGGCGTTCTACTAGTCTTGCTAAGTTACTATTGCTGCTACTACTGTTACCATCGTTACAAAACTGCTGCTATTACTATTACTATACCTATTACTATATTGCCGTGCTACTAATCTTTGTGACAGAGATTTACTTGGTGTGGTTGAATTGACAACTCAACTGCTAAGACCGATAAATATTCTTTGGCTCCCCTTGTGTCGAATCAACAAATTTTGGTAAAATACTTCCCATGAAGACTGTTGCGATCCCCTACATGTCTGGGTTATCAAGACTATTTTTTGCGCCATTGCCGGGGAGCATAGCTCTATTTATTGTGTTCACCAAGGATACTTAATTTTCATTATGAAGAAATCTGAATGATACCAGAACTAAGATCGTACCCTCTAAGACGAGGGGAGGTAAGGAACTGCCTCTAGCTCTGCATTTGATTCACCTACTATTTTGAACCAACTTATGACACCTCCACATGTTATTCAATTTGCTACCGCTTCTACTCTATATGATATTAATGAGGATGCTACTACTATGCTTAATGAAACTGAAACCGTTCCACTCAAAGAATTACTTGATGCTCATATTGCTAAGGCTAGAGAACTTGAGAATGCTGAAATTGATGAACACTTTGATTCACCTATTACGCCTAGCTCTCCTAATAGATATGGTATGTCTGAGGTACCTGATGGTTATGTTATGGACGGCGAGATAGCTAGAGACTTTCTTTCTTGTAATGATAGAGATGATTTCAAGAAACTTCTATGCAAACTTAAAGAAAAATATATGATGGACAAAATGAAACATGATCCTAAATTTGCCACTTCTCTTATATGTATTATTGACAAGGATTATGAATTCTCTGTTGATCCTGAGTTAATCACTATAGAAAAATCTGATCCTTTCCATGGTTATGAATTTGAAACTATTGTGGCACACCTTACTAAATTGCATGATATTGCCACCTTGTTTGCTCATGAGGAAAAGATTCGTTACTTTTACAAACTTAAGCTTTTTCCTTTTCACTAAAAGGTGATGCTAAGAATTGGTTCCTTTCTCTTGCTCATGGTTGTGTGTGTAGCCCCCAGGATATGATCTATTACTTTACTGAAAAATATTTTCCTGTTCATAAGAAACAACCTGCTTTACAGGAATTATTTAACTTTGTGCAAATTGAAGAAGAGAATCTCCCTCCACCTTGGGGGAGGCTTCTCCAGCTACTTAAAGCTTTCCCTGATCATCCTCTTAAGAAAATGAAATACTTGATATCTTCTATAATGGACTAAATGATGCTTCTAGGGACTACCTAGACAGTTGTGCTGGTTGTGTTTTCAGGGAACAAACTATTGGACCGGCTGAAGAACTATTGAATAATATTTTGAAGAATGCTAATGATTGGACACTTCTCGAACCACCGCCGGAACCCATTCAAAAGAAGAGAGGTATTCTATTCCTCAGCCCAGAAGATATGCAGGAAGCCAAGAGAATTATGAAAGAAAAAGTTATTATACCTGAAGATGTCAAGAATTTACCACCTATTGAAGAAATACATGGACTCGATATTCCTACGCAGGTAGTAGAGGTAAATTCCCTCCATAGGTTTGATGAAAGTGATATACTTTACTAAGACTCCTAGCCAATGCATGAATGAATTTGATAGTTACATTGTTAAGCAAGAACATTTTAGTAATTATGTCAAGGATCACTTACAATGCAATGCTATGATGATTGATCGCCTGAGTGACTTAATGTTTAGAATTGCTGATGATGTTAAAGGTCTAAGTAAACATGCTTCCATGGTTCATCCTCAACTAGACCAAGTTGCTTAGTCAAAAAATGATTTGCTTGCTGAAATGAATGATAACATGAATGATCATGTTGTTAGACTAATGACTAGCAGAGGTAGAATGACTCAGGAACCTCTTTTTCCTGAAGGTCATCCAAAAAGAATTGAGCAAGATTCTCAGAGAATTAATAATGATGCACCCAGTCCAACTAAAAAGAAAAAGAAAAAGAAAAAGAAAGATGATAGTACTTTGCACACTTCTAGTGAACCTGTTATAGAAAAAACTATTGAGAGTCATAATGATGTTTCTATTTCTGATGCTGAGACACAATCTGATGATGAACATCCACCTAGTGATAACGATAATGATAATGTTCATGATGATGGTCCACCAGATAATGATATGGAAAATGATAATGATGTAGAAATCAAACCTGCTGTTTATCTTGATAACCCAACTCCTAAGAATAAACATTATTATAAGAGAGGCTTTGTTGCTAGAAAACATGGTGAAGAAAGAGAACCATGGGTCCAGAAACCAATGCCTTTCCATCGTAAGCCTTCTAAGAGTAAGGATGAGGAGGATTTTGAGTGCTTTGCTGAAATGATTAGACCTGTCGTTTTGCGCACTCGCTTGACAGATATCTTGAAATGCCTCCGTATGCTAACTACATGAAATATATTGTCACTAATAAAAGAAAGATACCTGAATCTGAAGTTTCCAATATGCTTGCTAATTATTCTTTTGACGGTGGAGTGCCTAAGAAGTTGGGAGATTCGGGTATACCCACAATACCTTGCTCCATTAAACAAAGTTATGTTAAAACTACTTTGTGTCATCTAGGAGCCGGTGTTAGTGTTATGCCTTTCTCCTTATTAAAAAGACTTGATTTGAATAAGATCACACCTACTGAAATATCTTTGCAAATGTCTAATAAATCCACTACTATACCTATTGAAATTTGTGAAGATCTTTCGGTTGTGGTTGCAAATGTTACTATCTTAACAAACTTTGTTATTCTTTAGATGCACGAGGACGACAAAATGTCGATTATCCTTGGTAGACCTTTTCTAAATACTGCAGGGGCTGTTCTTGATTGCAAAAAACGCAAGGTTACTTTTCATGTCAATGGCAAACAACATATAGTGCACTTTTGATGACCCACAAGTATAGGGGATCAATCGTAGTCCTTTCGATAAGTAATAGTGTCGAAACCACCGAGGAGCAGAAGGAAATGAGAAGAAGTTTTCAGTAAGGTATTCTCTGCAAGTGCTGCGAGTAACAATGATAGATAGTTTTGTAGCAAGGTAATTCGTAACAAGTGAAAAGTAGCAATAGTAACAAAGGTGCAGCAAGGTTTCCCAATCCTTTTTATAGCAAAGGACAGGCCTAAAAGTACTCTTATATTAAGCAAGCGCTCCGGAGGACACATAGGAATTTCTGTCTAGTCATGTTAATCATGTTGAGTTGATTCACGTTCGTTACTTTGATAATTTGATATGTGGGTGGACCGGTGCTAAGGTGATGTTCTTACTTGAACAAACAACCTACTTATGATTACCACCTCCCCGAAGCATCCGCAACTATGAAAGAAGAATTAAGATAAATCTAACCATAGCATGAAACGAGTGGATCCAAATCAGCCCCTTATGAAGTAACGTAGAAACTCGGGTTTAAGCTTATGTCACTCTCGCAACCTATCATCTACTTGTTACTCCACAATGCCTTCCCTTAGGCCCATCACATGGTGAAGTGTCATGTAGTCGACGTTCACACGACACCACTAAGAGAAGCAACAACATACACATCATCAAAATATCAAACGAATACCAACTTCACATGATTACTTATAGCAAGACTTCTCCCATGTCCTCAGGAACAAAAGTAACTACTCACACATCATCAACATGTTCAAGATAAGAGGTGTAATAAAGGAGATCAAGGATCTGAACCTAATATCTTCCACCGAGTAAACCAACAAGCATCAACTACGAGCTGTAATCAACACTACTAGTAACCCACATGTACCAATCTTAGGTTTTGAGACAAAGATTGAATACAAGAGATGAACTAGGGTTTGAGATGAGATGGTGCTTGTGAAGATGTTGATGAAGATTGGTGCTCCCACGAACAAGGAAGCGTTGGTGATGACAATGGCTTCCATCTCCCCATCCCTTAGGGAAGTTTCCCCGGCATAATTTCTCTGTCGGGGATCAATAGGGCCTCTGCCCAGATTTCCACCTCGAGACGGCGATGGTTCATCCCGAAATTATCCTTAAGATTTTTTCTAGTGTAAAACACACCATATAGGAGAAGAGGGGGGTCGGGAGACCTGCTGGGGCACCACAAGGCAACAGGGTGTGCCCAGGGGGTGGTTGCGCCCTTTTGGCTTGTGGCCAGCAGGTGGCCCCCCTATGGTATATTTTTGGCCCAATAATTCTTATATATTCCATACAAATTCTCCGTGAAGTTTCAGGTCATTTGGAGTCCAGTGAATTCTCGGCCATTTTCTTGGTTTTCAGGTCCAGAATTACAGTTTCCAGTTATTTCCCTCTTTGTGATGTACCTTGCATATTCAGAGAGAAAAGGCATCAGAATTGTGTCATAATGGGGAATAATGGACAAGAATAACATAAATATCAATAAGAATTCATGATGCAAAATGGACGTACCAACTCCCCCTAGCTTAGACCTCGCTTGTCCTCAAGCGAAAGCCGAGCTCGATAATAATGACCACATAATTTGAGAGAGAGGTGTCTATAAAAAAAAATACGAACATGAGAGCATCATGAATGTTAAGATAACAGAAAATCTTTCATCATATAACTTCCCATAAACAAGTAACAATCTATCCAAAATTGTTGAAGTGTGAAGCATAAACTTTATTTACAATCAACAAATTATGTTCTAGTCATTTATATAATCACAATTCATCATATTCCTGATAAGAGTCTATATAAGAACTTTTATTCTAGCAAGTTCACATACTCAACTGTCATTTAGTCTTATATGATTGCTGACACTCATTGCATATTTTTGGAGCTAATGTTTCCATCAGACACATAGGAAGATAGGGGCTTCAAAGTATTTGCCACCCAACTCATTTACCTCAAGGATAATGTCAACAATAATGAATCATGATCACCTACACCCAACTGGGTATATATATCTAGATCTTTCCTCAACACATAATGCTTGCCAACTATAGAATTACTAGGTAGGAAAAGGAATAAACATTATTGACTCTTGTATAAAACTGAATACATGAAAGTAAAAGATATGCCCTTCACAGAGGGAGGTAGAGGTTGTCATGCGCTTTTTAGTTTTGGATTTGCAAACTCTTAGTGGAAAGGAACGTCACTTTATATTGCCCCTTATGATAGCAAACTTTATTATGCAATCTATCGCTTTTATTTCTTTGCCATCACAAGATCATACAAAGTTTATTTTCCCTTACAATAAAAGATCATACATATTTAAGAGCATTTTTTTATTTCTTCATGCACCAATGAAAACTTACTTGAGGGATCTTATTCAGTCCATAGGTAGGTATGGTGGACTCTCATGGAAAGAAACTGGGTTTAAGGGGTTATGGACGCACAAGTAGTATCTCTACTTAGTGCGGAAAAGTTTCTTTGGCTAGCAAAAGATCTAAAGAAAGAACCACATGTTAAAGGATCCATGACAATATAACTTCAATGTGGATGTAAACAAACATAATCATTACGTTGTCTTCCATGTCGAACAGCAACACCTGATCATTATATAATATTTGGTGGGGGCTCACAATCATAAAAGATGTCCAAGATAGCGTATTTGCATGTGAATCTCCTCTCCTCTATCATAATCTTGCATAGATTGTATCAATGACTAATGCTATGTTTGTTTATTCCCAAAAAAATTTATCTAACATACGTCTTCTATGTGAAGTCATCACTCCCCATGGGATTAGCATATTATTTTATTATTTCTTTTATTTCATTGCTATGATTGATGCATGAGGGTAAAGCAAACAAACTCAAACTAATCTTTATTATATAACTCTCATACTCGATTACAAGGATTGATAGAAATCAAAGAAAAAACTCTAAGCAAAGCAAATCTGAAATTTTATTTCTCTGAATCACGACATAACTAAGGATTGAACTAAAATAGATGATAGTGGTAATGTCATACGATACAAGGGCACCTCCCCCAAGCATGGAACAAGCTCAGGGTGGTGCCCATACCCATGTACTCAAGCGTCCTTTTTGGATGATGGTTGTGTTGATGATGATGCAATCCTCTTAGCGATGATACCCCTTAGGATACGGGTCTCCTCATTAAGATTACCAACCTCTCTCTTAGGGTCTAGATTCTCCTTGCGAATTTTGTTGGTGATGGTCATTGCTCCTTCCATCGGAGGAGGGGCTTTGCTGGAGGAGGCAGGAGTGGTGTCTATCTACGTACGACGATAAGGGGTAAAACGTGTATTGGAAGGTGTAACCTTGTTTGGTAAAAGTACCTTTTTGAATTCCACGTGCATGTCTTCAGGTTGAGGCAGTGTTACCTCTTCTTCATAACATCACTTAAAGGTTCAACTCTTTTTAGGTCAGCCTCTCCTTGTTCTTCCGTTGACAACCCATAAGTATCCACATCCCCATAGACTTGGGGATTGGCAATGAGATCTGAGACATAGCTCTCTCCCTCCGAATCTTGTGATGACATATTGCTCTTGAATCTATCAGAAAAACAGCCTGAAACAAGAACATAGGAGAAACTTGCGATGCTGAGGTCTGATGTCTACTACGCAACTTTATTCTTGTAGACTATGTTGGGCCTCCAAGCGCAGAGTTTTGTAGGACAGTAGAAATTTTCCCTCAAGTGGATGACCTAAGGTTTATCAATCTATGGGAGGTGTAGGATGAAGATGGTCTCTCTCAAACAAACCTGCAATCAAATAATAAAAAGTCTCTTGTGTCCCCAACACACCCAATACAATGGCAAATTGTATAGGTGCACTAGTTCGTCGAAGAGATGGTGATACAAGTGCAATATGGATGGTAGATAAAGGTTTTTGTAATCTGAAAATATAAAAAAAGGCCTAGGGTCCGTACCTTCGCTAGTGCAATCTCTCAACAATGCTAATATAATTGGATCACATAACCATCCCTCAATGTGCAACGAAGAATCACTCCAAAGTTCTTATCTGGCGGAGAACATAAGAAGAAATTGTTTGTAGGGTACGAAACCACCTTAAAGTTATCCTTTCCGATCGATCTATCCAAGAATTCGTACTAAAACAACACCAAGTTATCCTTTCTGGTCGATCTATCTAAGAGTTCGTACTAGAATAACACCATATGATACGCATCAACCAACTCTAATGTCACCTAGATACTCCAATGTCACCACAAGTATCCATGAGTTAATTATACGATACGCATCAAACAATTTCAGATTCATAATACTCAATCCAACACAAAGAACCTCAAAGAGTGCCCCAAGATTTCTATCAAAGAACATGGTATGAAAACGTGCAATCAACCCCTATGCATAGATCCATGATACGTCTCCAATGTATCTATAATTTTTGCTTGTTCCATGTTGTTATAGTATCATTCTTGGATGTTTTACAATCATTTTATTACAACTTTATATCATTTTTGGGACTAACCTATTGACATAGTGCCAAAGTGCCAGTTGCTGTTTTTGCTTCTTTTTTACTTCGCAGAAAATCAGTACCAAACGGAGACTAAACGCCACGGGGATTTTTGTGGATTCTTTACGGACCAGAAGAAAGAATATGGGCCAAAGAACACCAGAAGAGGGGGGCCAGGGTGGCCATCACCCACCAGGGCGCGCTAGAGGCCCCCTAGCGCAGCCTGGTGGGGGATGGGCACCTCGGGCACCCCCTCAACCGCCTCTGATGCCTATAAATTCCCAAATATTCAGAAACCCCCAAAGAGAACCCTAGACTCTCCGCTCCACCGCTGCAACTCTCTGTATCGACGAAAAACCAATCTAGAGGCATTCCAGTACCCTGCCAGAGAGGGGAATCCATCTCCGGTGGCCATCTTCATCATCCCGGAGGAGGCCATGACTAGGAGGGAGTAGTCCACCCTCGGGGTTGAGGGTATGTACCAGTAGCTATGTGTTCAATCTCTCTCTCTCTCTCTCTCTCTCTCGTGTTCTTGAGATGTCACGATCTTGATGTATCACGGGCTTTGTTAATATAGTCGGATCATATGATGTCTTTCCCTCTCTATCTAGTTGTGATTAATTGAGTTTTCCCTTTGAGATTTCGTTACCAGATTGAATACTTTTATGGATTTGAGAACACTTTCCCTCTCTATCTAGCTTCTAGGGTCCGTACTTTCGCTAGTGAAATCTCTCAACAATGCTAATATAATTGGATCACATAACCATCCCTCAATGTGCAACGAAGAATCACTCCAAATTCTTATATAGTGGAGAACATAAGAAGAAATTGTTTGTAGGGTACGAAACCACCTTCAAGTTATCCTTTCCGATCGATCTATCCAAGAGTTCGTACTAAAACAACACCAAGTTATCCTTTCCGATCGATCTATCTAAGAGTTCGTACTAGAATAACACCATATGATACGCATCAACCAACTCTAATATCACCTAGATACTCCAATGTTACCACAAGTATCCATGAGTTAATTATACGATACGCATCAAACAATTTCAGATTCATAATACTCAATCCAACACAAAGAACCTCAAAGAGTGCCCCAAGATTTCTATCGGAGAACATGGTATGAAAACGTGCAATCAACCCCTATGCATAGATCCACTAGGTCACCGGAATCCGCAAGTTGATGCCTCAACATATATCAAGTGAATCATTAGAATACCCCAATGTCACTACGGGTATCCCACGCAAGATGTACATCAAGTGTTCTGAACCAAGATATTCAATCCAACATAACGACATCTCTAAGGGAAAGATTCGATTCATCACAACATGATAGCAAGGGAATAACATCATATGATCCGACTATATTAACAAAGCCCGTGATACATCAAGATCGTGACATCTCAAGAACACGAGAGAGAGAGATTGGACACATAGCTACTGGTACATACCTCAGCCCCGAGGGTGGACTACTCCCTCCTCGTCATGGCCTCCGCCGGGATGATGAAGATGGCCACCGGAGATGGATTCCCATCTCTGGCAGGGTACTGGAACGTCTCCAGATTGGTTTTTCGTCGATACAAAGAATTGCGGTGGCGGAGCGGAGAGTCTATGGTTATTTCTGATGGTTTCTATATTTATAGGAATTTTTTGCGTTGGTTTTACACGAAGGTGGGCCACGAGGTGAGCACGATACACCGGGGCGCGCCGGGGGGGCCTGGCGCGCCCTGGTGGGTTGTGCCCACCTCATGGCTCTTCTGGCCGTCCCACGAAGCGTCTTGTGCCTCTTTTGTTCCAAAAAAAATCGTCAAAAAGTTTCGGGCGATTCCGAGAACTTTCATTTTCTGCACAAAAACAACACCACGGTATTTCTGCTGAAAACAGCGTCAGTCCGGGTTAGTTCTAAATAAATCATATAAAGTGCATCAAAACCATATAAAAGTATTGTAAACATAGGTGAGTATGGCATGAATACTTCATAAATTATCGATACGTTGGAGACGTATCAAGGTCAAAACATACGGGAGTATATATAATGATTTTTTCTAGGTTAGAATACGTGTCCCGGTAGGAAACAGAGTCTCGGTGGCACAAGAGGGCCCAAGAAGCTATTAGGGGGCGCCCACCCCGTGGGCACGCCCTGTTGCCTTGTGGCTCTCTCGTGGGTCCCCCTGACTCATTTTTATTTTTGGAATTTTTTAAAATACCAAAATTGACAGAATATTTTTTTTGGAATTTTTGGAGTCGGTTTACTTACCGTATCACATACCTACCCCTTTTAAACTTTTTGGAGTGTTCCAGAAGCTCTCTCTTATGTGTTCTTCCGGAGTCATAACTTGAATAAAATTACTTTCAACATTGACGGGCGTACCTAAGATATAGTCTTTAATTCTGCCCATTTACCACTCTCGCATTTTTGCCTTCGAAGTTGTTAATCTTGATAGCACCGGAGCGATAGACCTCCTCGACAACATAAGGGCCTTCCCATTTGGAGAGAAGCTTACCTGCAAAAAATCTGAAACAAGAATTATACAAAAGAACTAGGTCTCCTACATTCAGGTCTCATTTTTGGATTCTCTTATCATGCCATCTTTTGACTTTTTCTTTAAATAACATGGCATTTTCATAAGTTTGTGTCATCCATTCATCTAACGAGCTAATATCAAATAGCCTCTTTTCACCAGCAAGCCTGAAATCATAGTGAAGTTCTTTAACTGCCCAATAAGCCTTGTGCTCTAATTCAAGAGGTAAATGACATGCTTTTCCATAGACCATTTTATATGGAGACATTCCCATAGGGTTTTTATAAGCGGTTCTATAAGCCAATAAAGCATCATCAAGTCTCTTAGACTAATTCTTTCTAGATCTATTAACAGTCTTTTGCCGTATTAGTTTTATTTCTCGGTTGTTTAACTCAACTTGACCGCTAGATTGAGGATGACAAGGTGATGCAATTCTATCGTTAACGTCGTATTTAGCTAGGAGTTTACGGAAAGCACCATGAATAAATGTGAACCACCATCAGTCATTAAATATCTCGGGACTCCAAACCTCGGGAAGATAATATCTTTAAGCATTTTAATAGAAGTGTTATGATCAGCACTACTAGTTGGAATAGCTTCTACCCACTTAGTAATGTAATCAACAATAAGTAGAATATGAGTATACCCATTAGAGGAAGGAAAAGGTCCCATATAATCAAAGCCCCAGACATCAAATGGTTCAATAGCAAGTGAATAATTCATAGGCATTTCCTAACATCTACTAATGTTACCAATTCTTTGACATTCATCACAAGAAAGGACATCCTTACGAGCATCTTTGAAAAGAGTAGGCCAATGAAAACTAAATTATAATATCTTGTGTGCAGTTCCGTCACCAGCATGGTGTCCTCCGTAGGCCTTGGAGTGACACTTCCGTAGGATCTGTCCATGTTCATGCTCAGGCACACAACATCTAATAACACAATCTAATCCTTCTTTAAAAGATATGGGTCATCCCAGAAGTAATGTCTTGAATCATAGAAAAACTTTTTCTTTTGCTGCTAGCTGAAACTAGTTGGTATATATTTAGCAACAATGTAATCAGCATAATCTGCATACCAAGAAGTACTATGGGAAGCATTTAGAACAACAATTTGCTCATCAGGAAAATTATCATCAATAGGCAGTGGTTCATCAAGAAAATTTTCCATCCTAGACAAATTATCTACTACTTGGTTTTCAACTCCCTTTCTATCAAGAATGTGTAGGTCAAACTCTTGAAGTAAAAGTACCCACCTAATCAGCCTAGGCTTAGCATCTTTCTTTTCCATAACGTATTTAATAGCAGCTTGATCGGTGTGAATAGTATATTTGGAATCGATGATATAAGGCCTAAACTTATCACATGAAAAAACAACTGCTAAAAATTCCTTCTCAGTGGTAGCATAATTCTTTTGAGCATTGTCTAGGGTCTTACTAGCATAATGACTAAAATTCAATTTCTTGTCTACTCTCTGCCCTAGAACAGCCCCAACAGCATAATCACTAGCATCACACATAATTTCAAAAGGTAAGTTCCAATCAGGTGGTCGAACAATAGGTGCAGAAATCAAGGCTTTCTTAAGTATTTCAAAGCCTTCTACACAATCATCATCAAAAATAAATGGAATATCATTTTGAAGAAGATTCATAAATGGCCGAGAAATCTTTGAGAAATCTTTAATAAAACACCTATAGAAACCAACATGGCCGAGGAAACTTTTTATACCTTTAATATCTTTAGGACATGGAATTTTCTCTATTGCATCAACTTTAGCTTTGTCTACCTCAATGCCTCATTCAGATATCTTATGCCCAAGTAAAATACCTTCATTCACCATAAAGTGGAACTTCTCACAATTCAACACATGTAACAGCCCGAGACCGACACTCCAGAAGATTCCCGTTTTATTCCGTTGTCATCGTGTGATTCGTTTGGTTGTCGCATTCATCATCGCATCATTCGCATCATCTGCATATCATTGGCACTCCGTTGCTATCATTTTTCAAAACTCGCATCCGTTCGTAGTCGCCAGTTCTCTCCGTTCTTGTCGTTGGCCGTTTTGAGACCAACCACACTCGCACGCGCCCGCGGCATCGTAAAATATTGTTTTCAAAAGTGTGTATAAAACTTTCTCGGATTGGGTCGAAACTTGGCGAGCGGTCGTAATATATTGTAGGTAGGCCACCTGCCAAATTTCGTCGCAATCAGAGGTCATTTGGTACTCCAATATTCAACTGTAGCGGCACCGTCAACGGTTTATTATCGGGTGTTTTTGGTTTTCAAAACTCTGTGTCAGGCCGCAAATCTTCCCTCTCTTCTTGGCCCAACCCCCTCTACACAGCCCACTAGTCCAGCAACCCCCGCCCCCTCTCCGCTTGCGACCGTCGGATCGGGATCCTACGGCCCGAAATCGGACTAAGAACTCCAAACCCTAGCCCCTGCCTATAAAAGGAAGGGTTCCGCTTCCAAATCTGGCCCAAAAACCCTACTCCTAGCCTCCACCTACCTTCAGCCGCCGCCCCCACCTCAATTTCCGCGCCCAGCCGCCAGCACCTTGCCACTTGGCGCCACCATGAAGGGTCGGCCGCCACCTGCGCCGCCGCCAGCCGCCCCTGGTGGCCAACAGGAGGCCGCCACCTCGCCTCCAGCCGGTCAACTGCTGCCCCCCACCAACCGCGGCCCGCCCGGGGCCGGGGCAGGCCCGCCCGAGCCCATCGGAGCCAAGGAAGCCCGCGCGTCTCTGCCCCGCTCCCGCACCCTAGCGCCCGGTTCCCGAGCCGCCATCGCGCCTCGGTCCCGCCAGCAAGCTCGCGCCGCCGACCGGACCTCTCCACGCCGGAGCAGGCCGACCGCTCCCCGCGCCGCCCGCGAAGTGCCCCTCCGGCCGCCGTCTCCCTCGCATCGCCATCCCTGCATGCGCTCGCGCCGTCCTCCCCAAGCTCGCCGCCCGCCATGGCTTGATGTAGGATCACTAGAAGTGTGTGTCTAGAGGGGGGGTGAATAGACTACTAGCAGGAATTAAAAACCTAACCTTTTCCCAAGTTAATTGGTTGGCAGATTTTAGCAATTATAGCAAGTCCAGCACACCCTACACATGCAAGTCAACAAGTATGGCAGCGAAAAGTAAAGACATTGCACATGGAATGAAAGAAGTTGAGATAGGGAGATCAAACGCATGAGGGACACAAAGATTTTTCCCGTGGTTCCGATAGGTGGTGCTATCGTACGTCCACGTTTATGGAGTCTTCAACCCACGGAGGGTAATGGTCGCGAGAGTCCACGGAGGGCTCCACCCATAAGGGTCCACGAAGTAGCAACCTTGACTATTCCATAACGACTTCCGTCCGCAAAGTACTAGCCTCACTATGGGTATATCTTCATGAAGTAGGCGATCTCCTTGCCCGTACAAACTTCTTGGTTCAACTCCACAACACGAAGTAGGAGGCTCCCAAGCGACACCTAACCAATCTAGGAGGCACCACCCTCCAAAAGGTAATAGGCTCGGTAATGTCGATGAACTCCTTGCTCTTGTGCTTCAAGATGATAGACTCCTCAACACACAATCACTCTCTCACAAATTTGGCTATGGTGGAAGAGATTGATTTGGTAGACAGCAACTTGGGAGGCTAGAGATCAAGATTCATATGGATAGAGTGGAATGGCTTGATCTCAACACATGAGTAGGTGGCTCTCTCTCAGAAAATTGGATGGGGCAAGTATGGAATAGTTCTGAGTGCTTCTCTTTCGAGTGGGTGGTGGTGAAGGGGTATATATAGGCATCCCCAAAAATCCAACCGTTACACCTAAAGTTACCAACTCGGTGACACCGAAGTATAAAACTCGGTGGTACCGAGTTGCTCCAAAGGTAGCAACTTTTGAATCTCGGTGAGACCGATATATAAATCTCGGTGGTACCGATTTAGTGACCAACGGTCAAATTGCACAACTCGGTGAGACCGATTCTCAAATTTCGGTGGTACCAATTCTTGACAACAGCTAACTAGAGAGTTGGTCCAAAACTCGGTGAGACCAATTCACAAAACTCGGTGGTACCGATTCTTGAGAATGGCTAACCACAAAGTCGGTCCAAATCTTGGTGAGACCGATTGGCAAAACTCGGTGGTACCGATTCTTGAAAATAGGATACCCGAAAGTTGGCAACTGATTTTGGTGGCACCGGATGGAATGATGGTAGTACCGAGATGCTAGGGTTTGGCATGGGATCTGTCTAGGGTTTGAATCTCGGTGAGACCGAATAGGAATTGTTGGTCTTACTGATTTGAGTGGTAGGGTTCTAGACAGAGTATTTGTGGAAGAGTTTGTGGGTGTTTTTGGTGACTATCACTTGTGCACGTGGAGCATCTTGTTCACCAGCAGTACCTTACCCCCTTTTAACAGTATTGGCTTTCCTATGGACTCAAAGTGATTTCTCACAAAGTAAAATGTAGAGTCCTCTTGCTTTAAGCTTTGCCAATCCATTTCCTTGCATCCAGGGGTATCTCCTCACAATCCTTTTTGCCAACCCATCTCTCTATGGACTTTCACCTGAAATACACTAGGTAGAAATATTAGTCCAAGAGACAATGTATGTTGTCATGAATTATCAAAACCACCAAGGGAGCATGTTGTGCTTTCACTTGAGCCGGCCACAGCCGGTGCGTCGTTGGCTTCCCTGAATCGCCGGAGCGAGCCACGCCGCCCCGGATCCAGCGGCCCCCTCGTGCCCCGCCTGCCACGCTGCGCCCCACTGCCGTCCAAGCCGCCGCTGGTGGCCATGGCTTCGGTCAACCGTCGCCGGGACCGCCCCGTCCTGGGACCGAGCCGAGCCCCAATCCAAACGGCCCGAGCCGTCCCGCTAGATCCCGCCGTCCACGTTGGTCCATGAGGTGAAAAACGACTAAGTCCTTGACTTGTCCGAAATTCATCGTGTATGCATTTTTGAACGTCCATAACTTTGTGCACAAGCATCGGTTTTTGATGAACTTTATATGTAGGAGTATCTACTCTTCGTGCTCTACATCATGGTGGTATTTGCATGTGCATTAGGGTTCGTTTGCATGACCATACCCCTGTGGCAAAAGTGCATTCCATCGTAGGCGGTAAACTGTTATTTTATTCAAACTTGGCTTGACGATTGCAACTACTCCGTAGTTTCCTTTGCATGTGGTGTCTTCATGAAAATTGCTCTATGTGATGTGTACTTTCATTCCATGCCTCTGGTTGCTAGGTAAAACTTCATTAGCATGTATATATATTGCTCTAAAGTAGCCATCGTGATAATCTCAAATCTGTTAACGTTAAGTTCCATTTTGAGGGCGTCATATTAAACAACCTATGACCCGTATGAAGTTGTGCCAATGGAGTTATTTGAAGCATGTCATGTCTAGTTGTTCTTAGTTTTTCTTGTCATGCCATGGATTCCTTGTGTAGTTGTAGTTTTCATCATGCGTACATGTGTAATCAATGTTGCTGTTTTGAGGTGTCTAAATAATTCTAAGTCTGAAGCTGTTATTTTGTTGCCATGTTGCCATGTGATTTGCTAGTGATCTACGACTCTTTTGTTGTTTCCACAATGGAGTCTTTTGTTAAGCATGTTATTGTCTACCAGATTGTGCCATTTGTTGCCATGTATAGGATTTGCATCATAGTTATATCTGTTGTCCAAAATGTCAATCTGTTAAAAACTGTTGTCTATTTTTCGCTGTCTCGGAATCTGGTTATATCAGAATGCCATGTTGTGCCGATGTTTGCCATGAATCTGTGCATAATTTGATGTTGCCATAATGGAATGAATTGTAGTGCATCATGTCCTCTACCATGCTGTAGATTTTCATGCCATGATATGCCTTGGTGCATATAGTTTTATTGTTGCCAATATGCCTTCGTGAAAAACTGCTTTGTCTAAAAACTGTGATTTTCACTAAGTCCTAATCTGCTATATTTTATTGCCATGTTGTGAGCTTCCTACCATGTGATCCATGGCTCTTTTGAGTATGATATATTAAGGTGAAATGAAGTGTGTGTTATAGTCTACAGCCCCATGTTTAGTTTGTAGATTTTAGAATCTTGTAGCTTGTTGTTTCATGTGTGCAACATGCTATGTTGCTGTTTTGGGCAGATTTTAAATAAAACTTGTGTTGATTGTTATGGTTGAACCGTAACTCCATTTTGGACATGCCATATATGAAACTTGACTAGAATTTCATGTAGTTTCATAATATCTTGTTGCATCCATGATTTGGTATGTTTGTGTTTGTCGTTTGCATGCATTTTGCATTCATGGCATATTCATCTCGTGTTTATCATATCTTTTAGACCGTAGCTCCGTTTTAAATGATCTATATATGTAAATCGCTTAGAATGACATGTAGAATCACATGGTGCATTTTGTTTTCCTGTTTAACAAATATAAAATATGGTTACTTCAGATCTGGACCAATTTCGAAATTAACATATGGGGTCGTTTCGAAAATACTATATGTTGCTTCCGGCCTCATTTAAAATGTCTAGATAGTGTAGTTTAATTGCTTCACCTCTTTCCATGTTTAATAACATTTAATATTGTCGTGTACCTAAACGGGAGTGAACTAAGTAATTCAAATGTGGAGTTTCGTCCATATGTAACTCATTGCATATTGAACTTCACTTAGTGTGTAGTATTTGATGTTGTGTTTTGTCATGCCTTGCATACTTGTACAGACATGCATCATATTTGTCTGCGCATCATGTCATGCATATGTTGTGGTGTTTATCATGTGTTGATTGTTGTTTCCGGATTGCTTCTTCTCGATATAGTTCCGAAAGCGTTCAGACTGTGAGGATTCGTTCGACTACGTTGGCTCGTCTTCTTCATGGACTCGATCTTCTTCCAAGCGGGATCCCAGGCAAGATGACCATTTCCCTGGATACCATTACTATCATTGCCATGCTAGATGTCTCGTTTCTATCGCTTGTCTCGCCACCTACCACTTGTTTGCCAAGCCTCCCAAATGCCATGATAAGCCTCTAACCCTCCACATCCTAGCAAACCATTGTTTGGCAATGTTACTGCTTGCTCAGCCCTTCTTATAGCGTTGCTAGTTGCAGGTGCAATTGTTTCCATGTGCCAACATGGATGTTTTTGAGCTATCACAATATGGTTGCTATTTAATTTAATGCACATATATACCTGGTAAGAGGTGGAAGTCTTGGCCTTTTGCTCGGTGTTTTGTTCCACCTTTGCTGCCATAGTTACTTGTGTACCGGTGTTATGTTCCATATTGAGCGCTCCTAACATGATCGGGGTTGTTATGGGGACCCCCTTGACTTTCGTTTTTGGATAAAACTCTTCTGGTAAGGCCCAACATTGGTGAGGGAGTCCGGGATTAAGGGGTCCTCGGACTGCCGACCTATTTCTCATAGGTCGGGCTAATGGGCCGCTCGCTGAGGATGAGATTAATCGAAGGCCTTGTCACCAAGGAGGAGACCTCAGGAACCGTGGCGTGTCCGACAAGTTGAAGATGGTAGTTTAGGCATGTTTTTTCCCTCCGGTGGGGACCCGATCATGTGTAAACCCTAGGCATCCCCCCCGGTGTCTATATAAACCGGGAGGGTTTTAGATCATAGGACACAGAAACTCATCTAGGGTTTTAGCTAGTCAATCTCGAGGTAGATCAACTCTGCAACCTTCATATCATCAATATAATCAAGCAGGACGTAGGGTTTTATCTCCATAGGAGGGCCCGAACCTAGGTAAACATCGTCTCCTTCGTCCCTTTGTTACCATCGATCCTAGTCTCACAGCTCGGGACCCCCTACCCGAGATCCGCCGGTTTTGACACCGACAATTGGTACTATTTGCTAAATAACACCTTAAAATTTGCATAGGGCATGATCACCCCGTGGATAATTAATCAACCCCCGGGCCAGTGCTCCTCATGAGTGTTGGTCCAAAATAGAGCATTGTGCGGGGCCAACCCGGGGCAACTCGGGAGATTTCTATCAGGCCACTGTACGCGTAGCTCATCCGGTTGTGCCCTGAGAACGAGATACGCGGCTCCTATCGGGATTGTCGGCACGTCGGGCGGCCTTGCTGGATTTGTTTTACCTTTCTCGAACGTCTTGTGCGCGGGATTTCGAGGACACTTCGGGCTATCTCGAGGTTGAGATTTTCCATCGGAATTCCGCAAATACTATGGGTCATCCAGCGGTTGAGGAGTTCCAACGCAGCTTGTGGTTAGTTTGTGATGGATGAGTTGGAGCACCCCTGCAGGGTGAAATCTTTCATGAGAGCCGTGCCCGTGGTTATGTGGAAACTTGGAAATTTGTTTAACATCCGGTCATAGAAAACTTAAAGTAAACTCAAATAAAATACACCAACCGTGTGCGTAACCGTGACCATCTCTTCTCGTGAATTTCTGATCCGAGAGAGAACACGGTGGGGTTATGTTTGACTCGTAGGTAGGTGTTCAGTATCACTTAGTGATCATTACTAGTTCACGTCCGTTATACGACGATCAACCCCCCCTCCTTATTCTTGTACTCGTAAGTTAGCCACTCAAATAAATGCTTAGTGCTTGCTGCAGCCTCACCACTTAACCATACCTCACCCTTTAAGCTTTAATAGTCTTGACACCCTTGGAAATGATATTGCTGAGTCCCCGTGGCTCACAGATTACTACAACAATAGTTGCAGGTACGGGTAATGCGATGCTTTGACGTGAGAGCGATGCTTGTTTGATTTGGAGTTCTTCTTCTTCTTCTTCATCGATCTAGGATGGGTTCTAGGCCGGCAGCCTGGGATAGCAAGGGTGGATGTCATTTTATTGTTTGATTTCATCCGTAGTCGGACCCTGCTCTTATGTATGATGATTGTATATGATGTTGTATTGATGTGTACTTGAATTAGCTTGTGGCGAGTGTAATCCAATTCCATATACTCATCTCTTCTTTACATGTACTTGTAAGATATCCATTCTTGCGAAACGACGAGATGCGCTTCTATCCCTGTCGAGGCCCACGAGCCAAAATAAGGATAGGATCGCATTTGGCGAGTGTAAGCCAATTCCATATACTCATCTCTTCTTTACATGTACTTGTAATGATATCCATTCTTGCGAAACGACGAGATGCGCTTCTATCCCTGTCGAGGCCCTCGAGCCAAAATAAGGATAGGATCGCATCTTGGGCGTTACAAGTTAGTATCAGAGCAGTACCGATCTAGGAGCCCCCTTGATTGATCGAACTTGTCCGAGTCGAGTCTAGAAAAAAAACTATTTTGAGTCTAGTTATATATCAGAGAGTAGGATTTTTTTTACTCCTCGTCTATGCTCTGGTGAGGAATCCTGACGTAGGAATTTTTATTTTATCCCTCTTCCCTCTCAATTTTTTTCTTAGGATCACGCGGGTATTTCGGAACCTCTATGATGTCGATGTGACCGGAACTCTGTTCTTGGTGCCTCCCGTGCGTATGGATTGGACCCGGGGAGTTGATCTCCAAGGGGTTCTTTACACATCGCTATCGTTCAGTTTCCTTAGTATCTCAGGACGCGGATGTTCAAAATTGCTTCAATACTATTCATGGTGCAAAGAGTGTGGCGGCACCCAGTACTGGGGAGCGGGATCACATGTACTGCCATGTTTAGTATCATTGTGATTACAAGGGTCTAAGGTAGATGAGTTTCCGAGGTTTCTCTAGTTATGTGTTGACGTATGTGATACACTGGTGGGTAGTATTACTGCTAGGAGTTGAGTGGTATATTCAGTAATTGATCCATGTATCCGTTGGACCAGATTGCATAACAAGAAAGATTTCGGAAGTTTTAGGTGGGAATTCAAGTAGTTACCTAGGATTATCCTTCCAACAAATGCAACTAGGTTATGTATTTGTTTCCGGCTTAATTCTCAAGCCCCATCCTTTGTTTTGTTGAAGTATGGTAATTTGAGTTGCTTCGATGTCAAATGTTGTTTTCATAACTTTGCTAATCGTTGTTCTCGTATTTCTATGGGAGTGCTAATCCTTTTGTTCAACCGGAGTTTTCATGAAATTCTTTTCCATCCGGAGTGCTTCTCTTCAAGATAATTCTATCCTCTTCAAGATTTGCAAGATCAATCCTCATATTTCTTTCCAGAGTTCGTTTCATCCGTCCCAAGTTTTCTTTGTTTTTTCCCACCCTCCCGCCCTTTTTATTCAATGATTTAATTATCATCCAAGTGCCTTTCTTTTCATTGATGCTTCCGCTATCCTTTTTCTCCCATTTTGTATCCGGTGATTCTTTGTGAAGATGCTCAGTGCGAAGTTCATCATTCTTTGTTCTTGTTTTCTTCCACGGTGGATGCGATTCAACCTCTCGGTGTTCATCATATCCTTTTCACTCGTTAAATGCTTTCCCATGTTGGAAATTCTTATCAAGCCTCTCTTGTTTGTTCATCCCCCTCTCTATTCTATCCGGGGTGAAGAATTCTCAGAAGAGTTGTGTTTTCGTTGAAAATCCTTTCAAATTATATCGAGGTTCTCACCTCATCAAGTTCTTAATTTGTACCGGTGCAAATTCTCTCCTAACCTATCATTTCAATGGTGTTTTCTTTTGAGTGGGCCCATAACCCACAGGTGTTCCCCAGGATCTTACCTGCCTCTTCCAATCTTTTCCGGAGATCTCAAGTTCTTTCCAAATATGACGTAAGAATGAATTTCATCAGTCATGTTCCTTCTCGAAGATCGCTGCTAAATCATTTTCATCATTGGCTCAAACCTTCCTTATTCATTGTTCTGGAGTGTCTCAGCAATTCTTGGTGTTGTTTCTCGTCATCATTCTCATCGTTGAAGACCGAAGGAGTGTTTCTCTTAAATCTTTGTCCCTTCCTTTTGGAGATCCGTCATCTCAGCTTCGTGCTATCATCTTAAATTGTGTCCATTCATGAGTAATTCTTTCCATAACTATTCGAAGCATTTCAGAGTTTTTTTCATTTCTCGATCCTCCGAACCCCATCATTTCAAAGATTTCTTCGTTCTCAGCTTTCAGCTTTCATTCTCAAATTCTTCTCAATTGTTGTCTCTTCGTTCGTATCTCAATTATTCCGGTGCTTCGTTCAAGTTTTCTATTAGGCGAATCTTGATCTCTTCGTTCTCATGTATCCCCATTCGTTTGCCATTCGTACCGGTGTTTCGTGAAGACTTCTTAAAGCCTAAGAATCTCTCTTCAATCTTTTCAAGAAGAGTAAGTAGTGTTGGGGAACATTGCATGGGAAACAAAAAATTTCCTATGCTTCACCAAGATCAATCTAGGAGATGAGCATCTACGAGACGAGAGATCGGATCCACATACCCTGGTAGATCTCTAAGCGGAAGCGTTAAGAAACGCAGTTGACTACTATGATGTGTTCAAATCCTGATCGCAAGACTTGGAAGAAACTTTTATGAACTTGGAAGAAACTTGGTCAAAAAGATCAATTTGAAAAGTTCATAAAAGTTTATTCCAAGTTCTACTATAATTTGTTAAGAAACGTTTTGATAATCATAGAAGCTTGGCACAGAAACGCGGTTGATCACCAAGCAAGTTTATAGTCGAACGTCTTCGCGATCCAAATCGCAAGTCGTCCCGCGATCCAATCACGATCTAGCACCGAACGGACGACACCTCTGCATTCAACACACGTACAGCATGATGACGCCTTCACCTCCTCGATCCAGCGAGCGATGGTGAAGTAGTAGATGAGTTCCGGCAGCACGACGGCGTGGTGACGGTGGTGGTGAAGAACAATCTCCGCAGGGCTTCGTCAAGCACAACGAAAACTATGACAGATGATAAACTAGAGGGGACGGGGTTGCCGGCACACGGCTTGGGGAATTCTTGATGTGTTCCGGGTGCTAGTCCTGCCCCTCTATTTATATGTTGAGCCCTGGGGTCAAAACTTGGAGAAAGAGCCTCCTCAAAGTCGGTTTGGCCCGCAAGGCAAGAGTCCTCCTCGGACTCCAGGACCAGACGCCAGGGTCCTCGGTGTCTGGCCCAGACGCCAGGGTTCCTAGCGTCTGGCCCCTGGCCTCCGCAAAACTCCTTTTGCACCTTCCTTAAAGCCTCGTGGGCTTTACCCCTTGGCCCAAATAAAGTGTTCCCGTACCCGAACATTTCGGGAAACATCCGAAACCCCTTCCGGTGAATTCCGGAACCCTTCCGGAGACCAAACACTATTATCCCATATATCAATCTTTACCTCCGGACTATTCCGGAGCTCCTCATCATGTCCGGGATCTCATCCAGGACTCCGAACAACTTTCGGTCACCAACATAATAACTCAACTATACTTATATCGTCACCAAACGTTAAGTGTGTAGACCCTGCGGGTTCGAGAGCTATGCAGACATGACCGAGACACCTCTACGGTCAATAACCAATAGCGGGACCTGGATGCCCATATTGGTTCCTACATATTATATGAAGATCTTTATCGGTTGAACCTCTATGTCAAGGATTTAGTTAATCTCGTACGATGTTCCCTTTGTTTATCGGTATGTTACTTGCCCGAGATTCGATCGTCGGTATCTCTATACTTAGTTCAATCTCGTTACCGGCAAGTCTCTTTACTCGTTCCGTAATACAAGATCATGTGGATAACTCTTTAGTCACTTTGCTTGCAAGGCTCAATGTGATGTTGTATTATCGAGTGGGCCCTGAGATACCTCTCCGTCACATGGAGTAACAAATCCCAGTCTCGATCCATGCCAACTCAATAGACACCCTCGGAGATACCTGTAGAGCATCTTTATAGTCACCCAGTTACGTTGTGACGTTTGATACACACAAGGCACTCCTACGGTGTCAGTGAGTTGCATGATCTCATGGTCATACACTACAGGAATCAGCTGCTTTGCCGTCTGCCATAGCGGACAGCAAAGGCATGAATGCCGGACGGCAAAGCCTTTGCCGTCTGCCAGCAGACGGCCAACAGTCCGACCGAACAGCTGCCGACAAAGGCCACTATGCCGTCTGCTGGCAGACGGCAAAGAAGCAAAGGTCTTTGCCGTCTGCTGGCAGACGGCAAAGAAACTGGACGGCAGACAAAAGGTGTCAGCCTCGTTAGGGGGCTAACGGCGCTCTTTGCCGTCTGCTGGCAGACGGCAAAGAAGCAAAGGTCTTTGCCGTCTGCTGGCAGACGGCAAA
Source organism: Elymus sibiricus (assembly GCA_039707655.1). Classification (NCBI taxonomy): domain Eukaryota; kingdom Viridiplantae; phylum Streptophyta; class Magnoliopsida; order Poales; family Poaceae; genus Elymus; species Elymus sibiricus. Next base: position 242,101,721 of record CM077673.1, read on the forward strand.
GAGGCCAAATAGGCCAGCCCAGGTTGCACAGGCTGCTGCCACGTGGCCTCTTTGCCGTCTGCTGGCAGATGGCAAACCTCTTTGCCGTCTGCCATATAGCCCTTGTTTTTCTTGCTTTTTCTTAAATTCAAGCAATTTCACAGCAATATATATGATATATATATATATATATATTTCAGAATACTTTCATCCAACATGCACATCCCTGCCATATGGATATGATCATCCAACAAATGTATACCAAATCATCACATATGTCCAAATTTCAACATATTACAAAGTTTCATCCATACATATACATAGTTTCATCAATATTACAAAGTTGCATCCATAGGTATCAAGTTTCACAAAGTCAAAACAAAAAATAAAGACAAGCACTCCATCAACGCAAGGGTCGGGTGATCTGAAGCAAATCTGCAAAATGAGAAAGAAGAAAGTTAGAAGAAGAAGACTTGAAGAAGAAGAAGAAGAAGAAGACTAGAAGAAGAAGAAGAAGAAGAAGAAGAAGACTAGAAGAAGAAAAAGAAGAAGAAGAAGAAGAAGAAGAAGAAGAATTTTTCTTCTCTTTCTTTTTCTCCTCTTCTTTTTTTCTTCTTATTGCTTACTAGTGTCATTTTAGAGCTAACCTAGGTAAATAGGCCATTTTAGACCTAAATATGCTAAGTATGTCATAAATGGACTAAAAAAAGCTAAGTATAAGTCATTTTAGAGCTAACCTAGGTAATTATGCCATTTCTGAGCTAATTAAGCATATTAAGTCATTTTGGAGCTAAATAGGTCATTTCTTAAGCATATTATGTCATTTTTGAGCTAGCTAAGCATATTAAGTCATTTTGGAGGAATAAATGCTAAGTATAGGTCATTTTAGAGCTATCGTAGGTTAAATAGGTCATTTTTGAGCTAATTAAGGTTGTTATGTCATTTTTGAGCTAGCTAAGCATATAAATTCATTTTTGGAGGAATAAATGCTAACTATAGGTCATTTTGGTGCTATCCTAGGTTAAATAGGTCATTTTGGAGCTAATTAAGTTTGTTATGTCTTTTTTGAGCTAGCTAAGCATATAAAATCATTTATGCAAGAAAAAAGCTAATTATAGGTCATTTTTTAGCTATCCTAGGTTAAATAGGTCATTTTTGAGCTAGTTAAGGTTGTTATGTCATTTTTGAGCTAGTTAAGCATATAAATTCATTTTTGAAGGAATAAATGCTAAGTATAGGTCATTTTGGTGCTATCCTAGGTTAAATAGGTCATTTTGGAGCTAATTAATGTTGTTATGTCTTTTTTGAGCTAGCTAAGCATATAAAATCATTTTTGGAGTAATAAATGCTAAGTATATGTCATTTTAGAGCTATCCTAGGTTAAATAGGTAATTTTTTAGCTAATTAAGGATGTTATGTCATTTTTGATCTAGCTAAGCATATAAATTCATTTTTGGAGGAACAAATGCTAAGTATAGGTCATTTTAGAGCTTTCCTAGGTTAAATAGGTCATTTCTTAAGCTAAGCTAAGTATAGGTCATTTGAGAGCTATCCATGGTAAAATTGGTCATTTTGGAGCTAAGTAAGGTTATAATGTCATTTTCGAGGAAACTAAGCTAAGTATACGGCATTTTGGAGATAAATAGGTCATTTCTTAAGCTAAGTATGCATTTGTTAAGCTAAACACTTGGGAAAACTTACCGTCATCACGGAGGTGTAGGTGTAGCTCTAGGACCGGTCGCGCCAGTGGCAGACGGAGAAGCATCGGTCGATGCTTGTCGGGAGTTATGCTGCACCAAAGATCATTTCCAATGTATCGTTAGCATGATGCAACTCAAATTTGAAGACTAGTAACTAATGACCAGTCAAATGAAACTCACCGTGCCCGCTGGAGCAATGACTGGCATCGGCGGAGGGGTCGTGCCATTGTTCTGGCACATGGTCTGCACATTTGGTTTTCTCGAGTCAGTCATATTAATTAGTAATGAAAGGAACATTACATGCATGATTTGGCTAATATGCAGAAGAAACTTACCACGATGAGCTCGTATAGGGCCCGTTGACCCAACTCGTTCCGGTTCCTCTCCTCCTCCATTAGCCTAGCCGTCCTCTCCTCCGCCTGCTGGTCCCTCTCCTCTAGAAGCGCCTGGGTCTTCGCTCTCTCTTCCTCAATATAAGCCTGGGTCTTCGCTCTCTCTGCCTCAATAGCAGCCTGCAACACCACTCGTTAGCATTGTAATCATCGACGGTCGCACACGCAATGTAATGGAGGAAAGGTATCTGAGTCCGTATAACTAGCCTTGAATTCGAGCTCCATTGGCCGTGCACGCGGCCTTATCTCAGGATCGGAGCTGGTCTGGCGCTTCTTGATCTGCGGGAGAGTGCTAGTACAACGTATTAGTCCATCCCCAATGGCTAACGAGCCATGGTGCCTCCCGCCACCAGATATCATCACCAGCTCTGGATCAAGAGGTTGCTGGCTCAGGTTAAAGTCCGGCCCTTTCCTCGCCTTCCCCTCGTCTCTGTACCTCACAAGCTTGTGGTGGGAGGCGCGGTTGCTGAATTTCTCTGGATCATCGAGGTCAGACTCAGAGAATGCCTTGGCCTTCTTGTACGAGGCAGTATTGGACATGGCATAGAGATCGAACAGCTCTGGCACTGGAGCCTTGTTGTGTCGCGCCTAAAAGAGAGGAACAGAGTATTAGTTAAGGGCTCAAGCTAGCATGAAGAATGAATTTGCATGAATCATGAAGCAAACCACATACCCACTTTTCCCCGTACTGATGTAGGTTGACGCTGCCTAGATGGTGTGGGACACCTTTCATTTTGCCACGCTTGTCCTTTGCAGTGTCGTGGGTGGAGCGCCATTGGGGAGAGCACCACTCATCCACCAATGCCTCCCAACAGTCCATCCTATCCGCACACCATCTCGGAGGCACCTAAGTTAAGCAAGAGAAATTTGAGCGCTACGCCTACGAATCAAATCAAGGAAACTAAGTACAAGGCCTTAAGAATAGGTAATTACCTTCATGTACTTCTCCTTACTCAGATACTTGTCGCGGCACTTCTCTTTTTTCCTCCTAATACCAGCCGAGGCGAAGTAGTCTCGAACAGCCTGCATCCGAGCCTCGTGCCAAAAGTTTTTAAGTAGGCGCCTGCACTCGTTGTCGATAACCCGAGCCGCGGCCTCCTCCTGTCCCTCAGCACACCTGTAGAAGGTCTGCAATCAAACAAGAAAACACGGATTAGTACAATCACTAGGGTTGCCAATCAAAGAAGAAAACACAACGTAGACGACAAAGGAGAAATTACCCAAAACGTCTGGATCACAATGTCGGCCACCGTGTGGCACTCGACATCACCGATCCTATGCCCCGGCGGGGCCGGGGCAGCCAAGTAGTGCTCCCAGGTCATTCCTAGCTCTGGAACCCGGCCCTCACCGGGCAACGTGACCCACCCCGGGAAGCTCTGGCGACAAATCACACCAAGGACAGTGTTGGGCCTGCGGACACGAGGCTCGTGTGTCCAAGACCTGCAGTATGACAAGGCCAACGCATTAGATATTCGAAGAAACGTGAAGGCAAAAGGATAAAAAAGAATAAATGCACTTACTTCTCCCCCTCCGGCGCAATCAACCACCTCTGGTCGGGGGTCGCCGGGGTGGGCGGGAGCTTTGTACCACCACGCTGGTAGACTTTGCGCCCCTCAACCCACTCACCCTCGCTATAGCTATCAGAACTATAGCCACCCTCAGCACGGCCACTCGATGAGTCCGCACATGGGTTCGGCTGCGACTCAGCGTGATCCCTGCTGAGCTCCGAAGTCTCGTGGGACGGAGTCTCGTGGGACGAAGGCTCGGCGGCCCGACGCTCGTCGGCCCCAGGCTCGTCGGCCGTAGGCGCGTCTGACGTAGGCTCGTCGCCCCGAGGCTCGTGGACCGGAGTCCGAGACGGGTCCACCTCAGGCGGCTCCATCTCAGACGGAGCACTCATGTGGTCGGGTGAATCAGCTGGGGGTGGCAGCGAGGAAGGCGTAGTAGCAGCCTTCCTACCTCTCCCGCTGCCACGTCCACCTCTACCAGCCTTCTTCCCCCCCCCCCCGACCTCTCCCGGCCGAAGAAGAAGCGACCGCCGGTGGTGTCTGCATACTGAGATCCAGCGCTCTCCGGAGGCTCTAGGGTGGAATGGAACTACCCCTCCCACCACACGCCGAGGTAGGAGCCTCGGAGCGCTCTCGACCCGCGCCCACCATCTGTCAACACCTGCAATGACAAAGAGTAAACGAAATTAGTACAACATAAAAAGAATGAATACCTGACATGAATAATATGTATATAATTTAAGTGTATCATCATCATGAACATAATAAAAAATTGAATACCTAACATGAACTAATTGGCGTGGTGTCGTGGTGTCGGGGTGTCGGGGTGTCGGGGTGTCGGGGTGTCGGGGTGTCGGGGTGTCGGGGTGTCGGGTCGGGGTGTCGGGGTGTCGGGGTGTCGGGGTGTCGGGTCGGGGTGTCGGGGTGTCGTGGTGTCGGGGTGTCGGGGTGTCGTGTCGGGGTGTCGGGGTGTGTCGGATGTCGTGTCGGGGTGTCATGTCGGGGTCGGGGTGTCATGTCAGGGTCGGGGTGTTGGGGTGTCGTGTCGGGGTCGGGGTCCGGGTGTCGGGGTCTTTTTTTCCTCTTTTTCCTTTTCTTCTTCTTCCTCTTCTTCCTTTTCTTCCTTTTCTTCCTTTTTTCCTTCTTCTTCTTCTTCTTCTTCTTCCTTTTTCCTTTTTCCTCTTCTTCTTCTCCTCCTCTCCTCTTTTTTCTTCTTCTTCTTCTTCTTCTTCTTCTTCTTCTTCTTCTTCTTCTTCTTCTTCTTCTTCTTCTTCTTCTTCTTCTTCTTCTTTTTTCTTCTCCTCCTCCTCTTCTTTTCTTCTTCCTTTCCTTTTTCCTCTTCTTCTTCTCCTCTTCTTCTTCTTCTTCTTCTTCTTCTTCTTCTTCTTCTTCTTATTTTTTCTTCTCCTCCTCCTCTTCTTCTTTTTCTTTTTCTTCTTCTTCTTCTTCTTCTTCTTCTTCTTATTTTTTCTTCTTTTCCTTTTTCTTTTTCCTTTTTTTCCTTTTTCTTTTCTTCTTTTTCTTTCTTCTAGGTTTCTTTCTACCTAAATGTCTAAATATCTAAAAACCTAAACATCTAAGTATCTAAACTCCTAAATGTCTAAATATCTAAAACCTAAACAGAAAAAATAAAAATAAAAACAGAAAAAAAAAGGGGCAGGAGGGGGAGCTCACCAGAGGGGGGCAGAGGGGTTGGCCGGCGAGGGGGCGGCGACGGGGATGGCCGGCGTCCGGGCCGCGACGGGGCCGCGAGGGGGCGGCTGGGCCGCGACGGGGCGGCGAGGGGCAGGCCTGGGCGCGGCCGCGCGGGCACGGGGCGGGACAGTGGGGCGGGGCAGTGGGCGGCGTGGGCGGTCGCGGGTGCGGCGGCGGCGAGCGGCGGGCGGCGGGCCGGGGCGGGTCGGGGGCGGCGGCGGGTGCGGCGGCGGCGTGGGGTCGGGGTCGGGAGGGGAGAGGCAGAGAGAGTGGAGAGAGTGGAGGGGGGGTGGGCCGTTAGTAGGTATTTTCTTTGCCGTCTGCTAGCAGACGGCAAAGATTCTTTGCCGTCCGCTAGCAGACGGCAAAGATTCTTTGCCGTCCGCTAGCAGACGGCAAAGATTCTTTGCCGTCCGCTAGCAGACGGCAAAGAGGTGGGGTGGGCCGTTGCAGTTAACTGGCCTCCACTAGGCCCCACCCCACCTCTTTGCCGTCTGCTAGCGGACGGCAAAGAAACTTTGCCGTCCGCTAGCAGACGGCAAAGAGCTGGCTGATGGCAAACAGTGTCTTTGCCATCAGCCAGATTTTTGCCGTCTGCTTTCCCAAAGCAGACGGCAAACAACCTCTTTGTCGTCTTCCAGCAGACGGCAAAGAGCTGGCAGATGGCAAAGTCCCTGATTCCAGTAGTGATAGGAACAGATACTTGACATGCAGAAAACTATAGCAATAAACTGACATGATCATATGCTACGTTCATAGTTTGGGTCTTGTCCATCACATCATTCTCCTATTGATGTGATCCCGTTATCAAATGACAACTCTTGTCCATGGCTAGGAAACCATTAGAGGCTTACTAGGGACACATTGTCGTCTATGTACCCACACATGTATTTGTGTTTCCAATCAATACAATTATAGCATGGATAATAAACATTTATCATGAACAAGGAAATATAATAATAACCAATTTATTATTGCCTCTAGGGAATATTTCCAACAAGTAGTATGCCAAATCCGTTGCTTGTCATCAATTTAACTTGGTGAAGGATAATCATAACATAATTCTTATTCTTGTTTCATCAGTTGATTCCAATCCTTCTTCCGGAGTTGTTCATGATATCAAATTCTCGATTATAGTTGCTTATCTTTTCTTTTCTGCAGCTCCACGTTTTTCTCAAGTATCTCTTCGCGAAGCTCCATCTAAATCATAGCAAGGCCTCAATCTTGTTCTTGTTGTTCAATTATTTTCTATCATCCTCTCATTTCCGGAGGTTCTTCATGGTGGTTTGTTAAGTATATCATCATTCCCGAAGTATTCTTAAGATTCTTTTTGGAGGAGCTCAAGTATTTGTTATCTCGCATTCCAAAGCGCAATTCTTTCTTCCTTATCTTTTGAGCTGGTGATATAGAATTCTTGATTCATGAGGAGTCTCGAAGAGAATTTGTCAAGAATGAGATTTAGCACATCATGTCTTCCTTGGAGTTATCTTGGATTGGATTTCACCTACAGCATTTCCTAAGGATTGTTGCTATTATGGTGATTATCATGATCCACGTTCTCTATGTATCCTTTTGGCGTAAGAAGTTTGCATATCTTATTGCTCCCAAGACATCTTTGTTTCCGTTAGTGGTCGGTTGTCACCTCAAAATGTTGAGATGTTTTCCGTAAGCCCACAACAAGCTTTTCTTTTCGTTTTTGATGTTCCAACAACTTCGTTCAGTCTCTTCTTATAAAGATGCTTTTCAAATTCAATTGTGGTAGAAGTTGTCATTCTATTCTAGGTTCTTTTCCTTCCATGATCTAGCTTCTATTCTTTTGTCCGGAGGCATTATGATGTTGCTCTCTTCATTCCATCATCTTGGTTTATCTAGATCTTGTTCTTCCCTTGCTTTTCCACTTAACCGGAGTGCTATGCCATCATTTTCAGTTCTTTCCATCTTATCAAGTTTTGCTTCTCTTTGCTATCGAAGTGCTACCCAAATTTCTTTTGAATTCTTGCTTACTCCTCGTGCCGTTCTTTATCTATTGGTAACCTTCAAGGTTCATTGATTTCACTCGTTTTTCAAAGAAGCAACTAAGTTCTACCTCTTCCTTTCGTCTTCCTCTTCCCCTTCTCATTCTAAGATCTCGGGTCGAGATCTCCTGTAAGTGGAGGAGAGTTGTAACAGCCCGAGACCGATGCTCCAGAAGATTCGCGTTTTATTTCGTTGTCATCGTGTGATTCGTTTGGTTGTCGCATTCATCATCGCATCATTCGCTTCATCTACATAGCATCAGCACTCCGTTGCTGCCATTTTTCAAAACTCGCATCCGTTCTAGTTGCCCGTTCTCTCCGTTCTTGTCGTTTACCGTTTTGAGACCAACCACACACACACGCGCGCGCGGCATCGTAAAATATTGTTTTCAAAAGTGTGTATAAACTTTCTTGGATTGGGTCGAAACTTGGCGAGCGGTCGTAATATATTGTAGGTAGGCCGCCTGCCAAATTTTGTCGCAATCAGAGGTCGTTTGGTACTCCAACGTTCAAATGTAGTGGCACCGTCATCGGTTTATTATCGGGCATTTTTGGTTTTCAAAACTCTGTGCCGGGCCACAAATCTTCCCTCTCTTCTTGGCCCAACCCCCTCTACACAGCCCACTAGTCCAGCAAACCCCCCCTCTCCGCTTGCGGCCGTCGGATCGGGATCCTACGGCCCAAAATCAGACTAAGAACTCCAAACCCTAGCCCCTGCCTATAAAAGGAAGGGTTCCCCTTCCAGATCTAGCCCAAAAACCCTACCCCTAGCCTCCACCTACCTTCAGCCGCCGCTCCACCTCAATTTCCGCGCCCAGCCGCCACCAACTCGCCACTTGGCGCCGCCCCGAAGGGCCGGCCGCCACCTGCGCCGCCGCCAGCCGCCCCCTGTGGCCAACAGGAGGCCGCCATCTCACCTCCAGTCGGTCAACCGCTGCCCCCCCCCTACCGCGGCCCGCCCGGGCCCGGGCAGGCCCGCCCGAGCCCATCGGAGCCCAGGAAGCTCGCGCGTCGTCGACCTGCTCACGCACCCTCTCGCCCGGTTCCCGAGTCGCCGTCACGCCTCGGTCCCACCGGCGAGCTCGCGCCGCCGACCGGACCTCTCCACGCCGGAGTAGGCCGACCGCTCCCCGCACTGCCCGCGAAGTGCCCCTCCGGCCGCCGTCTCCTTGGCATCGCCATCCCTGCCTGCGCTCGCGCCATCCTCCCCAAGCTCTCCGCCCGCCATGGCTTGAGCCGGCCGCCGCCAGTGCGCCGCCGGCCTCCCTGAGTCGCCGGAGCGAGCCGTGCTGCCCCGGATCCAGCGGCCCCCTCGCACCCCGCCTGCCCCACTGCGCCCCGCCGCTGTCCAAGCCGCCGCCGGTGGCCATGGCTTCGGTCAACCGTCGTCGGGACCGCCCCGTCCCGGGACCGAGCCGAGCCCCGATCCAAACGGCCCGAGCCGTCCTGCTGGATCTCGCCGTCCATGTTGGTCCACGAGGTGAAAAATGACTAAGTCCTTGACTTGTCTGAAAGTCATCATGTATGCATTTTAGAACGTCCATAACTTTGTGCACAAGCATCGGTTTCTGATGAACTTTATTTGTAGGAGTATCTACTCTTCATGCTCTACATCATGGTGGTATTTGCATATGCATTAGGGTTCGTTTGCATGCCCATATCCCTGTGGCAAAAGTGCATTCCATCGTAGGCGGTAAAACTATTATTTTATTCAAACATGGCTTGACGATTGCAACTACTCCGTAGTTTCCTTTGCATATGGTGTCTTCATGAAAATTGCTCTATGTGATGTGTATTTTCATGCCATGCATGTGGTTCCTAGGTAAACTTCATTGGCATGTCTATATGTTGCTCTAAATTGGCCATCGTGATAATCTCAAATCTATTAAAATTAAGTTCCATTTTGAGGGCGTCATATTAAGCAACCCATGACCCGTATGAAGTTGTGCCAATGGAGTTATTTGTAGCATGCCATGTCTAGTTGCTGTTAGTTTGCTTGTCATGCCATGGATTCCTTGTGTCGTTGTAGTTTTCATCATGCGTACATGCGTAATCAATGTTGCTGTTTTGAGGGGTCTAAATAATTCAAAGTCTGAAGCTGTTATTTTGTTGCCATGTTGCCATGTGATTTGCTAGTGATCTAGGGCTCTTTTGTTGTTTCCACAATGGAGTCTTTTGTTAAGCATGTTATTGTCTACCAGATTGTGCCATTTGTTGCCATGTATAGGATTTGCATCATAGTTATATCTGTTGTCCAAAATGTCAATCTGTTAAAAATTGTTGTCCATGTCTACTCTAATTTTCGCTAAGTCTGACAATCTAGTTATATCGGAATGCCATGTTGTGTTGATGTTTGCCATGAATCTGTGCATAATTTGATGTTGCCATGATGGAATGAATTGTAGTGCATCATGTCCTCTACCATGCTGTAGATTTTCATGCCATGATATGCCTTGGTGCATATAGTTTTATTGTTGCCAATATGCCTTCGTGAAAAACTGCTTTGTCTAAAAACTGTGATTTTCACTAAGTCCTAATCTGCTATATTTTATTGCCATGTTGTGAGCTTCCTACCATGCGATCCATGACTCTTTTGAGTATGATATATTAAGGTGAAATGAAGTGTGTGTTATAGGCTATAGCCCCATGCTTAGTTTGTACATTTTAGAATCTTGTAGCTTGTTGTTTCATGTGTGCAACATGCTATGTTGCTGTTTTGGGCAGATTTTAAATAAAACTTGTGTAGGTTGTTATGGTTGAACCGTAGCTACGTTTTGG